>OX421333.1:1200000-2400000 GCA_949125395.1 Diaphora mendica
CCTGGTCTGCAGTTCCGTGTTGGGGTATAATAAGAGAGGTCTGTGACAAGTTTTCAGCTTGCCTCAAATACCTACTCAAAAAATGGTACCAGCTCTCGGACCAATAGGTTCCCAATTCAAACATTAGCTTTGAATATCTTTTTTACACGCTTTTTATTACCTTCATCTGTACATTTGTAGGTATGTTTGTTTGTGACCGGCTTTTTAGACTTGATTCTGACCCCCTTCTAACAGTCAGATTTCATTTAAACTTATTAGCTTATCAATGAGCGATGACAATTTAATATTAAAAAAAAAATACCTAGTTTAAAAAAACGAAAAAAAAAACACGCTTTTAAAATAAACCAAATAAAAAAAAAGTTTTAAGTAGAAAATAATTGTTATGTAAAAAACCGTGGGGTGCTTTCTGAAAATATTTCAATAATGTCGCCCCAGGCTTTTTTACATTAAAATTATTTTCTACTTTTTAGTTTGAATTATCTTAAAAGCGTGCTTTTTTTAACTATTTTTTTTCTTACAGAATACTGGTAACTACATCATATCCTGACCTATAAGTTCACCTACAGAACTTAAAAGAATACATACGTTCATACATAAGGGAAAAAAACACCCGCTAACCCCTAACTGTTGAGAAGTTTTACCTTCTATCATCAGCTCATCAGTAAAACTTAAAAGTGTCTAGCTAAAGATCTGTACCACTCATATGTATGAAATCTAAAGAATTTTACTATCCTCAACTCCTAACCCTTAGAATTATACTTTCCATCATCAGCTCACCTGAATTATTCAAAAGGTAGTAGAGCCACGCTGATTTCAGCACGAACGGGCCGGCTCGACCGGGGCGGTACTACCCTCGCACAGAACATCAACGTAAAGCAGCGTTCGTGCTGTCGTGTTTCCTTGGTGAGTGCGAGACCGGAGGCCCAAATAGTCTGGTCAACAAGTTCCATACTTGTTGACTAGACTAAAAGATGCAGTAGCATCACTAGGCCGCCATGGTGTGGGTCGCCATACTGCACTGTCTGCATTCGCAATGAGTATGGTGAACACCACTCTTGGATTCTGCTTATGCTTTCCATCAGGCATAGTAGAGTCATTTTGGCGGGCCACACATAAAAAAAAATAAAAAAGAATAGCTTGAAAGAATACGACTAAAGGCCATATAAATACATTCTAGAATCAAACTCACTTGTACTAGTTCAACTATTTATATTTTTTCTTTACACCTGACCGGTTTCGCCTTATGGCATTCTCAAAGGTTATATAAATATATATTACCTATTATGTTATTAAAACAATTATCTTCCAACTAGGAGTTAAGGAGTTGTTTCTTCCATCATTAGCTATAGAAGATGCAAATACTAGATTAGCTTTAGAAAATATAAGAAAGACATAATGTGGTACGTGCCTATAAAATTTTAGGGTTTACTTTGATTTCTTTATCTATCATCAAAACTTGATATTGTGATAATGAGACCACCTTGGGAGTATATTACCTTTAGAAAATAAAAATAATTTTAGATTAGAAATAATATTTGGGACATCCGAGCACAACGCCATCTAGTCTCAAACTAAGCAGAGCTTTTCATAAGAGTCTTTAGACAACTGATACAAATACATATTACATTACACACACTCACCTCAGTATAATTTTTTATGTTAACTCAAACTGGTGCACTAATTAACATTATGTATTTAACAAGCTTTAAATAGCAGCTGTGATTTAGATTATATTAATATATCATCTTTAAAGATAATTGTGTCAATTATTTAGATTTAATAAATAATGTTATCGTATTTTAAACCATGATTCAGTTCCGTCGTAAGTTGATAATCACGTTCCTATGTTATCAATATTTCTAACCGACTTCCATAAAGAAGGAGGTTCTCAATTCACCTATGTTATTTTGTGTGTGTTATCTCATAACTTCCTACTGGGTGTACCAATTTAGATGATTCTTTTTATATTTTGAAACCGGTGCTTGTCGTGTTGTTCCAGTAGTTTTACTTCGTATTTCTTTGTCTTGCTCCTTTTCATTGTCTTATTATATGAGCAACGAATTTAGTAGGACTACCCATATTCACACAAATAAAATTACTTATAAAACTACAGATTTACTCAAAATCGAGAAATATAAATTCAAGAAAAAGAAAACCGACAGCAAACGAAATTATCTGAAATAAGAATGCTCTAAAATATAAAAATAATTTCGTATCCTAGTATTTACAATTACATATTTAAAAAAAACTTCGTTTAAAAAACCGACTTCAAAAACTAAAAAGTATCAAATAACTTAATTTGAATGTGCTACCAATTCATAGGTTTGAAGTCAGTGCCAAGCCAAATATAATAGTGGGTACCACACTCGCTATATTTCGAGACGAACGTCAACGACGTCACCGACGCTTCGGTTGTTTTGTTCTACGCGAAGAGCAGCTATCCCGCTCAAGGTCACGCGCGGCGAGTGCGGTACCTACTGTAACATTTTGGCTTAGCACCGACTTCAAACCTATGTATATATACAAATTAAGTTATTTGATACTTTTTAGTTTTTGAAGTCGGTTTTTTTTAACGAAGTTTTTCTTTTCTTCGCTTTTTAGTCTTTAAATACTAAAGGTAACATACATACATTGCCCCTAACTTCATTGCAGGCGCTCACGTAAATTTGAGGGTTTCCTTCGATTTCCTTAGGATCCCATCATCAGATCCTGATATGGTGGCCATGGGACCACGTGGGGAGCATACCCTTTCGAATACAAAAAGAATTTTAAAAATCGGTCCACAAATTGACGGAGTAATCCGTGTACATACATAAAAAAAAAAAAAAAAAACATACCGATGAAATTGAGAACCTCCTCCTTTTGGAAGTCGGTTAATAAGAAATACAACAATCTACCTAGAAATAGTTATATGATGGTACCTGAATTATGACATTAATGACACAATTATACCGTGGGAGAGCCACGCTTCGGCATGCATGGACCGAGTCGACCGTGGTGATACCACAGCCTCACAGAAAACCGGTGTGAAACAGTGTTTCACCGAGTGAGTGAGGATACCGGAGACCCATAACAACCCCTCCCCCATCCATCTCCCCATCCCCAAAATACCGCAACGCACTTGTGACGCCTCTGGTGTTACGGTGTCCATCGGTGGTAATCGCTTACCATCAGGCGATACGTCTGCTCGTTTGCCCCTTAGTAAAAAAACGACTCACCGACTAAAGACTGTTGATATCACGTCATCATAAGTAATTTATTGCCTACATTATGTTGCACACTTATTATTGAAACTGATACACTTCTTCCACATTTCTGTAAAACGCTACTCGCTCACAGTGCCGCACCTTCTTTATCAAATACAATTTTAATGCGAAGATTAAGCAGATTATAACTTAATAGGTATTATTTTTTTACGAGCAAGCATGATAAGAATAAAGACTTATTTATTCTACTAGCTGACCCGGCGACCTTCGAACCGCCATATATACATATCTGTCTCAGCTTCCCACAGGCAGTGTACAGTCGCGGACAAAAAAAAAGACTTTTCCCGTTATCTTTTATTTTTTTCTTTCTAGCAAAAAAATAATGAAAGAAATCGGACTATGTGTTATTGAATTACTACTAAGTACATATTTTGACTTTCATTCCCTCTCTCCAAGAAACGTGCTCAATTTCGTAATAAAAAGTATCCCATACTACCCTCGTAATATGAACTAAAATCATGCCAAGTTTCATTTGAATCCATTTAGTAGTCATGGCGTGATGCGCGGCCAAGATACAGACAGACAGACAGACGGACGGACAGACAGAAAATGAAAAAAAAAATACAGTTTTGGCTTCAGTATAGATTATAGAGAGCCCTCCAAAAAATTTTTCAAAATATATTTAATGTACAGAATTGGACCTGTTACATTTTTATTATAAGTATAGATTAGGGATTCTAAACAATTAACGTAGAATCTGTCTCCTAGGTATAACAGAAAAATAATAAATATAGGTAAAATAAAATAAATGCTCCTTTTCTAAGGGTTTCTACACAGGAGGGGGCCATCTACAAACTGTAGGTGGCCCGAGGTACGTCGGGGTTCCTGGGATTTCCTTCCGAGGGTGCAGCTGGTTCCCAGACTTCTAGTATCCGAGTGCGGCTTTTAGTCGGTTCGAGTCCGATTTTGGGGGAAAATACTTACCAGATTACAGCTTTTAACAGAACACGTTTATCCTGAGATGCAGTGTGGATTTCGTGATAAACTATTTGTTATCTTATAAATTACAGTGCAGAATCTAAGACAAGTGGTCACCAAACTCATTACGAATGCAGAAAATGCAACAATCCAGCATTATGGCGAACTATTGAGTTTTGACCTCTGGTATTCACCAACAAAAGAAGACCGCACGAATGCTTTTATGTTGTTTTAAGTTGGTCTTCTGTGAGAGTGAGGGGTTAGTACCGCCGCGGTCGAGCCGGCCCGTTTGTGCTGAAATCAGCATGGCTCTGCTAACTAATTTAGGTCTGTAATGTAAACTTGTTAAAATTGATAAATACATAATTTCGGTGCACTCAGAAATAAAATTAGTCAGGAATTTTCAAAATTCATACGTAAAGTCGTCTATTGTTATTAATTTGAATACTATTTACCTAACAAGTTATCTTTTCGTATTAACTAAATTGTATCAGTGATATGAATTACGAGTGACCTTCCATCAATAGTGTATCAAGAATAGAAAGAATGATCATAATGTAGTTGAAAGCAAATTACATGAAACATAAAGTAAGGTTAACCCCATGTACTTTGATGAAATATGGTATCAAATAATTAACCTTTGAGGATGCCATAAGGCTAAACTGGTCAGGTGTAAAGTTAATTAAGATAGTGGAATAAGTACAAGTCAGCTTGATTCTAGAATTTATTGCAACAAGTTCCATCAAGTGCCGACAATCGAGAGTATACATTTTCAAATAATTATTTATGAAGTATTTTCAAGGTATTCGGTCTGGTTCTGTAAGTTCATGAAGTTAATTTTAATCATTCTATCCTTAACTTTAAATTTAATTAAATTGAGTGATAACAATGTAGTACAACAAAGCAGTTGACATATAATTTAAACAATGTCATAATTTGGAATGATTGAACCTTTTAACAAAATTACTCTATGCTTAGTTTATAAGCAACTTTTCACAACCTTTGAGGCGCGGCATACAGTAGCAGGACAACATGAAGGCAAGACCTGTAAGAGTAAAGTTTAGTGAAAACTTTTTAGACAGACCTTTCCAAAAAGCACTACTACCGTCTCGAATTGTTCAAAACATGTTTTTCTTATCAAAATTTAGTATTAAAAGTAATTGTATTATGCCGAATGGTCTCTTATACAATATAATTTCTGCACTCGGTATGTTTTTCTTTATTTTCTTGAATTTTAATACCCTAGTCTTTAAACAGTTTGGAAAGTCATTTTTAAGCGATCGACTGTTAAGCTTTACTTTTATTTTAAACTATGCCATTTGTTTTTTTGGTTTTATTTTGTTTTATGTTCATAACGTTTTCTCTAGCACTAAACATGTGCGAATGATTGTTAGCATTCAAAAGTCTTTCAGAATAATCAATTTTGATGACTATAAGAGTATCATAGTTGGTAATTGGATATACCTTGCCAGACATTTCATAGCTTATTTCGCTTTAATTTTTTTGGAAGTGAACGTATCACTAACTGTTTATTTTTTTTCTTTGGTATACTTCGATGTGTATATGTCTTATGGCTTTTGTTTGAGCAAACTTTTGCGAGGTGGAATACTCGCATGGGTGTCGGAAGTTCAATATCACACCCGAGTATCTCTGTATAGAAAGAATGATGAAGAGAGAACTTGGAAGGAATTGTTTCAAGGGTATACAGATTTGATGGAAGCATTTGCTATTTTCAAAGATGTGTTTCAAATTCCTGTAAGTAATACTTTGTAATATTATTATTGTTTGAACTTGATTGATTGGATTGCAATCTTCTATGCCGAATAACTACCCTAAATAAATTTATATTTAACTTGCTTCACGTACAAAGTAATGTTAGGATACAATCATATTCTCATTATTCAACTGTAAATATTCTTTCTTGTGACTGATTTTCTGATAACTCATTTCAGATATTTTTTACGACATGTGATACACTTGTGCACACACTCCTGTATGTCCGAACAGGTTTATTACTTGATGAAACACCGTCGTTTGAACTTCACGACAAGGTTAGTTGTCAATAAAATTGTGTTGATAATGAATATTTAACCCTTTATTAGTTCATGTAATTATAATGTTCTCCTAGCCGATTACGGCCACCGCGGCCAGTCAGCCAACTTCGCAGGAGATATTATAGTGCACAAGTGAGTGCTCAAACACAGGTACACTCTCTGTTCCCTCTCTCTAATAATTCGGTGGGACGGTTAACCGATACGATCGGGGAGAGATCAGGCGCTGAACCGACAGTTTTACGTGCTCTCCGAGGCACGGGGGATGAGTCCCAAACTTCCAAACTTCGGGCTGTTATTAAGTATTTCTCTAATCAGAAAAACTCATTATTACTTCTTGGTATTTATCTTTTGTTGTTTTACTTCTAATGTTGTTTTTGTAGCGATCCTCCAATTTGGGAACATTTTACTGGCTAGCAAAAAATATGATCCTAATCTCAATATTCAGTTATCGTTGTGAGCAATTTTACAAAATTGTCGAAGATGTTGATGAAGTTTGTTACCGTTTGTTAAGCACTAATCAAGAATTAGGTAAGAAAAATAAACATCACTTAGTTGACAAGTATTTTGCTCTCATTTTAAGTATATTTCTTTTTAAAACAAAAAGTAGCTAAGACTTATTAATGGTAAATGTCACTTAGAGCCTTAAATGTAGATCTATGATGAGAATACAACTGCATCTAGCCTAGCCAACAAGTTGAAAATCGTGTTAACATGACTACTATCTGTATACATAACTAACATCAAGAAAATATTTAGATATATAAATATAGTCCGGGATCCCCAGAACAAATTTTACAAGTTATTACTATCAAGCTAACTTTTCGTAAATGGCTTCATTTTGATAAAATTTGTTCCGGGGAACCCGGACTAATACAGATTAAAGGTATGAAATTATTTCCGCCACAAGAACATTCCTCTGCTAATTGTTCGGGATAGTCTCTGACCAGTCGGAGGCAGTTCTATGACGATGTCACGGCATGTAATTGGTAACTAACCATCTTCGTAGCATAACATGAAACTTTTTGAAAAATAAACCAGTTTTCCTTTTGGGAACTTGTTAGACATTGTTTAAGACAATAGATAAAAATTATAATATAATTAAGCCCTCCATAACTAATAATAGTTTGAGTAGCTTAGAGTTTTGATAATACTGATGTGAAGTTTTTGTTCGTAACGTTTCAGAAGGAAGCAAAAGGCTTTGCAAGAACGTACTACGTTTCAATCGCGTCAAATTTGAGAAAATGAACGTGTTCAGTTCCATCGTGATTGACTCATCCCTTCCCAAAAAATTAGCCAGTCTAACAGCGAACTACGTCATTGTGTTATTACAGTTAGTTTTACCGTAATTGTAGTACTGTACTTGCATTTATACATATAAAGGTAGATGTACAATAATAAGATAGAGAAGTATGTACAAATATAAATTTGCATTTGTATGTGCATCTGGGTATCCTAAGCCAAAAAGCATTCTGCTGCAGATCATATTTGTGAAATTAATGTTTTTTGACCAGATCGAAAGAGTGTAAATTATGAGCACAATAATAATTATAGGTTTTATAGGTAGTGGAGTAACACTGCTTTTAGCACGAACATAAAATGACAGCGTTCGTGCTGTCGTGTTTTGTTGGTGAGTGCGAGATCAGAGGCCCAATGATGCAGTAGCATCACTAGGCCGCCATAGTGTAGGTCGCCATGCTGCATTGTCTGCGCATTCGCAATGAGTATGATGTCCACCACTCTTGAATTCTACTTATGCTTTCCATCAGGCAGAGTAGTCATTTTGGCAGGGCCATACAAAAAAAAAAGTATAATGTTTATTTGTAAAACAGTGATTGACAACCCAAGATTTTAGGATGAGTTTAATTAGCTGGTAATAAGAAGGTTGAAGGAAGGAAGAGATAAGCATTTCCTCCTGGTGACTATATCATAATTAATATTTTAGCAAGTTATCAAGAATTCAGTTTACTGCTGTCGTGTTAAGAGAAAATTAATTTGCGAATGTACCTAACGTAATGTACGTTAGGTACATTCGCAAATTAATTTTCTCTCAATCAAATTTATGTTACAAGCTATCGTTCCTTTTATCTTATGTTCAAGTACTCCAAACAGTAAATTTATTAGAATTTTTAAATAATTACATTATCAAGAGTGACTTTTAATTTAATTTATTTTTTTAATTATTGTTTTTTATTTAATATTTGTCAGTGATGTATTACGACGACATGACATTTTTATAATTTGTACGCCAGCTATGGCAAAATACGTTTTTAAGTACCGAACTATATTTTATACTATGACATCTTGTTAACACATGTTTTATGCAAATAAACTTATCTTATCTTTGTTATAATATATGTTTAACTATGAAATAAATTAAATATGTATTACCCCTTTATATTGTTCTATATACATCCATTTTGAACATTTCTTGACAGTTGATGAGCATTAGCTTTTATACTTTTTAACTGACTTCAAAAAAAGGAGGAGGTTCTCAATTCGATTGTTTTTTTTTATATTTGTACCTCATAACTTTCGACTGGGTGAACCAATTTTGATGATTATTTTTTTATTAGAAAGCTGGTGCTTCCCGTGTGGTCCAGATTGAAGTCGGTTTTTATTTGTTATTTTTTTTTGTTATTCTACTAAATAAACTAGGGCACGAGTAAGCCAAACGTCTCAATGCAACTAACCACTAGAGAGAAGCCTATGGTGGCCGGGCGCACTGTCTCCTGAAATGTTGACCCCTGGTTGGCGGCAGAATGACATCGGCGTAACAACACGATCTCGAAGGCCCAATAGAATCGAATACAGGGGTGGTCCGAAAACAGACCCCTGCAGAACCACGATCGACATGAGCCGACGTCTCAATGTATCATATAGGTACCGGACGATGCGGGTCAATGTTGGATCCCGTGCTGACCTCTCTTAGAACAACTGTAATGTCACCATTGAGGCATCCTTAGCTCCTTGGATCTCTGACTGATTCGGAGTTTTTTACGGAATACTAGTTGTTGCCCGCGGCTCCGCACGCGTGTATGTCGGTTATCACGGCAAATAGTAGCCTATGTGTTATTCTGATGTATAAGCTATATTATTAAAAAGTCCATTGAGTTCCATACACCTCTATATCTGGCATTTGTGGATTACTCAAAGGCTTTCGACAGCCTCCATCACTCTGCGATTTTTACATCCCTTCGCAACCAAGGTGTCGAAGAGACTTACGTCAAGCTTCTGGAGGTGGTCTACAATAACAGTACTGCATCCATCAAAAAACCGACTTCCAAAAAACATCCAACGAAAACTCTCTGCCAAAAAACACTTAAAAGCGTAAAATAAACTGGTTCTTCATAAATTACCTATACCTAATTCTTAATTCATTTAAATAGTAGTATTATAATGTGTGCTAGGTAGCTAGAATCTGTTGCGATCGATTTCCTTTTCTTGCCTGTTCTCGAAGGATGCTCTTTCGAGAACAGGCAAGAAAAGGAAATCGATCGCCGAATCGATAACGCCTGGAAGAGCTATTGGTCCATGAAACAGTACATGAAATGGGATCTTCCACTTTCCTTGAAACGCCGACTCTTCGACAAGTGTCTCCTGCCCATCCTTACATATGGCGCCCAAACTTGGTCTTTGACAGAGGGTCAGAAGTCCAAGCTCAAGGTTTGCCAAAGAGCAATGGAACGCAGTATGTTGGGTGTCAAGCGACAGGACCATATAAGAAACACAGAGCTGCGTTCCAAAACTACAGTAGCGGATGTGGGCAAGAAGACTGCCAGATTAAAATGGGACTGGGCTGGACACGTATGTCGGATAAATCCAGACCAGTGGGCCAAGGTCGTCATCGAATGCTGGGTGCCTCAGGGTGGACGCCGCTGACGAGGCAGACCTCGTAAAAGATGGCGCGACGATCTTGACGCCTATCGCAGAGACTGGCTGGAACTGGCCTTGGATAGAGGGAAGTGGCTTATTGCAGGGGAGGCCTTTGCCCAGCAGTGGGACACAGCAGGCTCATAAAAAAAAGCTATATTACTGTAAAGTTTCATCCAAATCCGTTCAGTAGTTTTTGCGTGAAATCCATCCATCCATACTTACAAACTTTCGCGTTTATAATATTAGTAGGATGGGGCAAATGAGCTTACGTCTTCTCTAATGGTAAGCGATTACCGCCGCCGATGGACACCCGCAACACCAGAGGCGTCACAAGTTGCCGGCCTTTGGGGGATGGGAAAGAGGATAGGTGGAGGAGTTGGGGTATGGGCCTCCGGTATCCTCACTCACTCGGTGAAACACTGCTCAAACGCTTTTTTCCCACCGGTTTTCTGTGAGGCCGTGGTATCACTCCGGTCGAGTCACCCATTCATGCCGAATCGTGGCTCTCCCACGTCCGTACGGTACGTACGTGCCGTAAATTCGTAAGTACGGTACATTTCATATACTTACATAAGGGGACGATGAAGTCAAGCGAGAGAGTGTTTCATTAATATTAATCACTCGACTATTCAATATGGCTAAACCAATCACAGCATAATTATTTACTTATTTCTAGACACAATATTTTTTTTCGATCTCACAGTTTTACCTGAAAATTCCTCAATCAATTTTAAATCATTCTCACTTCTTTCATCAATTTGAAAACATAAGGTTAATATAATATTGATAATATTTAATCGCTGGAAGTGTCAATCGAATGATTACAATATATTTAACCGCAGTGGAAAATTTTACGAGTTGATGCATAATTTTTAATATTTATACCTTTTAACTTGATTGCTTTCTTTTAATGGAATTATTCAAGTTTTCTTGTGTTCCCTCAGTCCTGCTTTGAGGAGAACATGGAGGTGAAATCTATTAGAGTAAAGTTTAGTGAAAACTTCTTAGACAGACATTTCCAAAAAGTACTATTACCGACTCGTATTATACAACATATATTTTTCTTATCAAAATTTAGTATTAAAAATAATTGTATTATGCCCAATGGCCTCTTATACAGAATTATTTCCTTACTTGGAATGCTATTTTTCATATTTTTGAATTCGACTAATATCGAGATTGATGACATTATATTCATTTTTGCAAGTAGTAAAATTTTAATCTTCCATTTTACTACGAACTATTTCGTTTGTATCACCGGTTACATTGTGTTTTATCTTCATAATTTTTTCTCAAGCACCAAGCATGTGCGAATGATTGTCATCATTCAAAAATCTTTTAGATTAATCCATTTTCACAAATATAAGAATATCATAATTGATAATTGGAGTTACATTGTAAGGCATTTCATAGCTTATTTCATTCTAATTTTTTTGAAAGTCAGCACACCGCTCATTATTTACTTCTTTTCATTGGTGTATTTCGATGTGTATATGTCCTATGGTGTATGTTTGAGCAAACTTATGCGTGGTGGTATACTTGCATGGGTGTCGGAACTTCAATATCACAGCCGAGTGTCTCTTAATGTAAATAACGAGGGAGAGAACACGTGGACGAAATTGTTTCAAGTGTACAAAGATTTGATGGAAGCGTTTTCTATTTTCAAGAATGTATTTCAACTTCCAGTAAGTATTATTATTACTTGATATTATGTGCTTACTTTTAAGTTGTAGTACTTTATGACGTAACTATAATCTAGGAGCACAAAACCGTATTTGATACCTTAAAAGATCGAACTAAGTGGCGCGCAATAGGGTACTTGACTGTAGTACTAAAAAATACGATGTTTTGATAATAGCTAGGTTAGATGCCAGGAAATTTTAAGATCATTTTTATTTCTATAAATAATTACATATTTCAATATTTTCATAAAATAAAAATCATAATTTTTAATCTATATGTCACGTGACCGCAAATGCCAATCATTAAGTGTGACGTCAGTTTTCTCAAACGTATCGACTTGTCAATAACCTAAAAAAAAATTATGCTGAAATGAGTTATTAACTATATTATTTCGGCATAAATACATATTATAAAAAGGCGAAGGTATAACAATGAAGAAAAATTTCACGATAGCTAATAGTTTAAATTTGCTACAGATAGACACGATTATGGTGGCAAGAGATTTCGCCGATAATCCCGAACAATTTCGTAGGTGTTCTTTTTGTGATATTTTCACAAAAAGCCACTACGCAATACTGGTAATATAATTTTAAACTCATAATGAAATGAAAGAAAGACGACAGAAATTCTAACCTACACTAATGTCTGAGAAAAATGACGTCATACGACCACTTGACGGCGATTGTGTTTTGGGCGGGAAAATATTTAATTTATTTAATTGTTAGCCGTTTTTTACGCAAATATTTTTTTTGTAGATTAAAATTGATCATTAATTAAATTGAAACACTTTTTGAAAAATAGGCAAATACCCTATTAGAAAGCTCTTTGTCCATCAGTTTACTACGTTAAGTTGATAATGAGTAGTATTTACGATACCTTAATTCTAGGAAAAATCGCTAAGGTGTTGTATATGTTTTTTAAATTGATTATGTAAAAAATTATTTCAGATATTTTTTACAACATGTGATACACTTCTGCATACATTACTTTATCTTCAAACATATTTAGTACTTGATAGAATACCGTCACATGAAGTTGAAGTCGATGACAAGGTTAGTTTGCTGCCAAGTTGTATATTTAGCATTTATTTGTTTCACTGTTTACTAACATAAAGCTAATATGCTTGATAAGCTAAGTTTTTTTTTGTTTATTTTAATTCTAATGTTTTTCTTTGTAGACGTCCTTTCGTTTGGCCGCACTGTACTGGATAGCAAAAAATATGCTATTAATTTCAATATTCAGTTATCATTGTGAGAAATTTTACAAAACCATTGAAGACGTGGATGAAGTATGTTATCGTTTATTAGGTACTAACCAGGAACTAGGTAAGAAATGTAAATATCTAAAAAACGTTGGTCATATTTTAACAGTAGAATACTAGAATCAAAAATTATTAGTTAAAAGATAAAGAAGGATCTAGTGATCCTAGAGGCCTAGTGATGCAGTAGCATCACTAGACCGCCATAGTGTAGGTCACGAATTCACGATGCTGCATTGTGGAATTGTCTGCATTCGCAATGAGTATGGTGACCACCACTTTTGGATTCTGCTTATGCTTTACAACAGGTAGAGTCATTTTGGCATACATAAAAAAAGTAGTTCTGCTGTAAAAAGTTGTTATTTTATTAATATCAAGTGGCGAGACACATTGCTCGCAGACAAGGCGGAGCGTGGGTAATAGGGTGGGTAAACATTATTTTTTTAATTTTTTAATAGGCTCAGCACTAAAAAGGTGCTAAATGCTGTTAATCAGTATGTAAAGTTTCATTTCATTATTTTAAGTTTAATTGCCTCCGGATTCCAATATCAATTTTTGAAAAAAATGATTTTTGATGTCGAATTTCCGATACTTTTTTCAAGTTTTATACGCAGTAGCTTTTAGTAACAACAAAAAAATACTTGCAAGAGGACACAACGTCATAATAGATCATCGAACCGTGAGGAAAATGATTATAAGTAGTATTAACATTGGCATAACTAAACAGATTACAAAAGCACTGAAAGAAAGCTGTTACGAGAAAAATGTGCAAACAAACAACCAAAATATGTGCGGAGACGTTGAGTAGTTCACCTGAATCCAAATTCAATTCAATTGCAGATTTCAAGTACTGAAACATAGAGTTCTACAACTGCAGTTGATTATGCTCTGTTTTCAAAAACATGCGATTTATTCGGAGTGTCAAACAGGGTAGGAGCAGCTATCGCGTCTGTAGTTCTACAGGCGTCGAGTTCACAAAAAATAGATGAAAATAAACTGCAGCGGGAAAGAAAAAACCTAGAGGAAAGTTAATTTCTCCACAAAGTGCGACACAAATATCGGTATTGTACTTCGATTGAAGAATATACCAAACTCTAAGGTATTTTTATGGCAGGTATTTTTTGTTGTTACTTTGTGTGAAAAGATGGAAAAAAGTATAGGCGACGCATACTTGGACACATATATACGCGACGCATACATTTCTTTGATCAAAGAACCTGACTCGAAGTTTTTGGGTTAATTTACACCTGATTCGGGCACTGCAAAGTGTAGAACAAGAATTATTCCACTTTTCCTTAATGCCGTGATATCGATGGACCACTTGATTGCAATCGGATGTGATGGCACCAACGTAAACGTTGGTAAAAGCAGTTATACGGATACTAGAAAATATAACTCCACTGCGATTTGGACTACGATTGAACCAACTATTTCAGTGGATTATTTCTCTCTCATTTAGACATTTGTTTTAGCCACGTTGATGGCAATTCGTCTTGACCATTTACATTATCAAGGACAATTGGTAAAGAACTCAAGAACTGTGAAAAACGGCCTAGAACTTAGTTTCAACCTATTCCGTCGAACTTGCCAGAAGTTATCGCATATTGAAGATATAAATACAGACCAGTACATTTACTACACCTCCCTTGTCACATACTAGTAGTAGAAAGAGTAGTCGCAGAAGAGCTTCCGCTACTTTACGTACCAAAACAGTGAGCTAAGGATTTATCAAAACCCATATATGTAGTTGCGAGAAAATCAAGGCCGAAATTCTACAGTATAAAAGATTTTGCCTTTAATCAAGCCTGTGTTATTTTTTTATTTTATATCTTTAAAATAATTATTTACAATGTTAGTTTCTGTTTATTAAACAAAATTACTATTGATTTAATGGATTTTAAAGATGTTAATTTTTCTGTCAAACTGTTTAGACCTTTTTAACGATTTTTTTTTTTAAATTTCCACTTGCAACCGGAGGCAGAAAATTAATTCCGATTACTACCAAATTTCACAGTCTCTTTCCACTTATAATTTGGCACCATTTCATCACTGTGCCCGGAACAAAAATGTCATTTTTTTTTCTCCATACATGAGTGACCCACCCTAGTGGGTAAGCCCCCTACAAGGTGGACCGACAACCTGGTGAAGGTCGCGGGACTGTTTACTATGGGGTGCTTTGGGCGACTATGTCTATCAATAAACGTCTTTCGATTGAGATGATGATGATGATATATAAATCGAATATTATTCTAATTAAACTTTACTGGTATGCTCTAGCAGAAGCAGATCGAAGACGTGATTACTTGCGAAACAGATCGAAAATGATTGACCTGTTAACTTTCTACTTTTGTACTGTGGTGACTTCCACATACAGCGCAACAAGAAAACATACTACAGCGCCATCTACCGAAGAGACGTCGAACTACAGGGTAACGAAAGAAACGAAGAAACTACCAATCCTAAATCGCGCAATGGAAGTTCTCGGGCCGATTTTCATATATACACCATCCCAACATCAACCATTGGATAGTTGGCCCGCCATGCATGATCACATCGCCTTCATATTTTTATACAATAGTTTATCTTGAAGCATTATATTAATTGATTTCATGGGTCTAAGTGGATTAAAATAATAATGTTTTTAAGGCTCAATCACACAACTTTTGGTTCGAGTGGTACAGAGCCTTGATAATACTGATGTGACATAATAATTCATAGAATATTTTTCAGAGGGAAGCAAAAGGCTTTGCAAGAATATTCTTCGTTACAATCGCGTCAAATTCGAGAAGATGCACGCGTTCGGATTTTTCGTGATAGATTCATCCTTTCCCAAGAAGTTGGCTACACTAACAGCGCAATACATCATTGTATTATTACAATTTAGTTTGAAATAATTATAGCTCTGTACCTGTATTAGTGTTATATCTATACCTGTGTCTAAATTTTTACTTATGTACCCAAAGTTTATCTTTGAGGGATCACTTTCGGCAATAATGCAATCAATTTTTTTTTTTAAAGACAACTCCCGCACTAGGAATAAATCCTGTGTCGCGGGGGACTTTACAAACATACATGAAACGGACACAAAGAACACCCAGACTCAGAACAAAATTGTGTATATCTTGTTGTGCTAAAAATGTGTTATCCCAAGTCATGCCACTCCATTCCATTATATTTCACTCCAATCGATTCTATTCCATTCCATTCAATTTTGTACTGCACGTTTGACCTAGTGGTTTACCGGTCACCACGCCGTTTCCTACTTCGCCAAGTGTCGCAGATTCAATTACCACGTAGGACAACACTTTGTGTGATCCATAAATTGTTGTTCTGAGTCTGGTGTTATTTGTGTCCGTTTCATGTATGCTTGTAAAGTCCCCCGCGACACAGGATTTATTCCTAGTGCGGGAGTTGTCTAGTTACGCATGTGTCAGGAAAATATCTACTTAGTTATGACTTGAGCGTCTCAATAAAACATAACTATCAATTATAAAGTCGGAAACGAAATGTTCTTTTCTAACAATTAATATCTTAATATTTAATAACTACAACTATTTCTGTGGTCCTGTAAAAAGTGTTACTCGAGTAAGTTATTTGATTATAACATTCTAAACGGAATACTGTAACTTTTAATTTCAATTGTGAGCTTGTTACTAACTAACAATTATAATAAAAAAGGATATTCAATAACAATTGTCTGTGACTAAAGTAATGTTTTAAAAATTGATTTCAAATAATTGTGAGTAACAAGTCTAACCTGTTAACATCCGCTATTACATTTCAATTGTAATAGCGTGAGGTTAATCACAGAAATTCTAATTATTTAATTAAGGATTTATCATGTAATTAGAATAAGGCGTAACGCATTTAATTGTTTTTGGAAAGAATACGAAACCAACGACATCCCGTATACAGCGACTACTGTCATCATGATTTGATGTGTTGGTTTCGTATTGGCGAGAATAAATGAAGAGATCACTTTAGTACGAGCATTGTACAAGAGAGGACGTGCTGTAAATAAGTTAAGTATATAGGCTTCTTAATTGTGGTAATTAACTATTAAACATTTGTAACTAATAAGTTAAGATGTGACTTTTAAAGAGAATAAACTATTAAACATTTGTAACTATGTAATAAGTTAAGATGTGACTTTTAAAAGAGTGGCTATGAGTTTTTTTGCCAGTATTCTTCTCATAGGGCCCTACGCATTATGAAAACTGGAAGTTATAGATCGACCTTGACAATGTTGTGCCGATCTATGATTTTAACTATAGATTCAATTTAACGTTTATTAAATAAATGAAATCTAGTTTGAACCTGAGTTGTTGTTTTAATAAATCCTAGTGTACCAACTATGATGTTTCGCCCATAAATCATGAATTATATTAATTAGTTAAGGAGTGACGTCAGCGAAGCTGATGACACCCTTTCTAAAAATCATCTCTCTTTCCAAATCTAACACATGCATCTTTAAAAAATAAATAAATCGTGTCTATTCATTCCATTTCATCTGTTCCATTCCATTTCATTCCATTCTATAATATTGTGTGTTTTGATATAGAACGTGTTTGTATAAACAAAACTAAGACTAGAGTGTAGAGTGTATTCGTACAAATACTGTGATTTTTTTTTACTAGATTTGATAACTAATCAGTGGTTACCGGCCTCCGAAATCACGGTAAGACTAACTTAACCATTTAGCAGTTAAGAGAGTAAGTTTACCATTAAGTGAAAGGGAAGTAATTAGTAATATATTAAAATGTTATAGAGAGTAAATGGACAAACGGTTCCTGCAATATGAGAATCACAAGTGCGTTACCATCATAACTGTACCCCTCCTTAGAATAATGGAGAGAGAGAAGGACCCTGGACCCCCCAGAGCCTGGACCATTTGTGTGTGTGTGTGTGTATGTGTGTCTGTTTTAATTATACTAAAGGTAGTAGAGCCATGCTGCCACAGACAATCAACGTAAAATGACAGCGATCGTGCCGTCGTGTTTCGTTGGTGAGTGTTAGACCGGAGGCCCAATGATGCAGAAGCATTACTAGCCCGCCATGGTGTGGGTCACCATGCTGCATTGTTGCATTGTCTGCATTGGCAGTATGGTGATCACCACTCTTGGATTCTGTTTATGCTTTCCATCAGGTAGAGTAGAGTCATTGTGGCAGGGCCAAACATAAAAAAAAACAGCTTATTTTACATCGTACCTGAATTATTGTCACACCAATAACACACTTTAGTTTACTACGTTTTACAAAGCTTATATATTACTAGCTGATCCGGCAAACGTTGTTTTGCCATTAAAAAATATTTGGGTATAGAAAATAGATGTTGGTCGATTCTCAGTCTATGATATGCACACCAAATTTCATGAAAATCGGTCCAGCCGTTTCAGAGGAGTATGGTAACTAACATTGTGACACGAGAATTTTATATATAGGATTTCACGTACAGCAATACTTCATGACTTTGGCATTATGTTTACAACTAGTTTAATATGGTACCAATCTTCTCAAAAACAGGATATGCATTTTATCCAGTGCACAGAATGATGTTCATGCATGCGAATTTTGTTTAATTTAGTGGTCAATATACACACATCAAAAGTGTCTAGGGATCAAGCATTTTTATGCGGATTTCTTGAGATTGAGTGTGGCTTTGGCCCTGGCCTGCTCAGTCGCCAGACTTGAACCCGATTGAGCATGCATGGGATATGCTACAGAGAAGAGCTCTGCCGAATATGGAGGGTATCCAGTCGCAAGAAGACCTTTTTTTGTTGTTGCAACGAACATGGGCGGCCATTCCACAGCGTGATTTGGATGAACTCATTTTGAGTATGCCAAACCGATTCTTGTGTTGTTAGTGTTCGCGGTAGAAACACGGATTATTAATTGTTTAAGTTACCTAATAAAATTTTAAAGAAAACTGTTTTGCAAAAATATATGTTGATCCCTAGACACATATGTTGATCCCTAGACACTTTTGATGTGTGTATTTATTGTAGTTGCGCGCGGATCGGTGAGACAAGCGCACGCGTCAGCTTAACCAGTCCGTTCAACAATGCAATCTTGTTTACAGAAATACCCACTTTTTTCATAATTTAAAGTGATATAAGTAATAGAAGGTTAACATCTAGTTTACCTAAATTGTTGAGTGATAGTAGTGAGGAAGATGTAGACATTGTGCAACAACATGAAAACATGATTTTAGAAAATAATTCAGAACTTGAGGCGATTCGAGGTAAGCGATTAAGAAATGAAAATGATAGTGGAGAGAGATATGAAGATGATGATGGTTTCACGACTGTAAGTAGAAACGCGAAACGGCCTAACCGTGGCCTTTCTAAAAGTAGTGACCCAAAAAATACTGCGACAGATATGATGAACAAATATGAAGTATGTATCACGTCCATAGAACCACTACCCAAACAAATTGCACTAGCAAAAATGTTAAGAAAATACAATAATAATAATATATCTCTTTATTGTACACCAGATTATTCCAAGGTAAGCTTAAAATTAGAGAAGTACAATTGGCGGCCTTATCGCCCGGAGGCAATCTCTTACAGGCAACCATTGGATGGAGAGGAAAACGTGGAAATGAGGTAGTGTAGGGTGGTGTCTGGTGTAAAACTAAGTCAGACAATAAAATAAATATAGTAAATAAAGATTGTTATAAACCTTTACAGTAATACATAGTGTGGAATGAAATACAAACAAACAAGGAATAAGATAAATATATACCTACAGTTAATTAAATACTTAAATGTATAGTGTGAGCCAATTGAGTAAATAAAGTAAAAATAAATAAAAATAGCAGATTAAGGGACATTGATATCTCCCAGGTAATGCTCCTTTACAAGTCTCTTGAATGCAGTTAGTGTTTGTGCTCGTCTAATTGCGACTGGTAAGGCATTCCACAACATTACATTACAACAACACATACAATGTAGATGATATTAAAAGAATAAAATATAAAAGTAGCTTCAAGGTTTTGGTTCTTTTTAACTGTCAAGAAAAAGCCGATGTACTTTTAAATAATAAAGCAATAGCAGATTTGGGATTAAGATATCAAATGACGTTTGAGTTGAACTTATGTTACGGAACTTTAAAGCAAATGGATTTAGAAATCGATATCAAGGAGTTACAAAACACATTGAAATGTGACTATGAAATCATTTCTTTAATTAGACTTAAAAGATTGAATAAGGAGGGAGTATGGATAGAAAGTGAAACAATCCGAATTGGCTTTAAAAGTTCTACCTTACCACAGTATGTTTATGGATACGGTTACAGGTTCAAAGTCGATGATTTTAATGGACATCATTCCAACTGGTCGTCGAAGTGTGATGCCAGAGGTAACCAAATTATGGACGCTGCACTAGAGTACGGATTTATATCTATTAATGACGGCAGTGCTACCAGGATCAAATATGTAAATAACAACTTACAACAAACATCTCCTGACTTTTACATCATCTGATATAGCAATTCACTTCACTTGGGCTGTGTTATCGGAGAATTTGGGTAGTGACCATTTAATTATAAAAATTAAAATTATGTATCAAGATACATTTCATATAATAAGAAAACGTAATTTCAAAAAAGGTAAGTGGCTAGCATATAGTAAAGATATAGAAACATCGGTCGCTGAATTCAACTATGTTTCTAGTGCATCTGATACGCAACAAATGTACAGCGATTTTATCTCCGTTGTAACACTTTTTTTTTAAAGGCGACAAAGAATAGTAACAATGATTTTGAGAATAGCGCCCTCTGTGGACTCGTTGTGCAATTAGGCTTTATACAGTATAAGTGATGTGATGTTTAATTCGCTGATTGTGCGAGAGAGGGCGTAATCTTGTGATTTGAAATAAATAATTGTGAATTGTGTTTAAAAGCGTTTTGATATGATGTGATGGTTTGTGAACGTTTATTAGCAGTGTCACTGAAGCTGTCATAAGGAGATATAGAGGGGAGTCTTCTGGAACAATCCAGGAAACTGTGTATATAAGCGAGTGTCTTCAGTCTAGAAGCCTTTTCTTCTTTGCTTTGAACGCAACCAGTATAGTGTCTGCCTGTTTGTTAGTTATATTGATTATTAGTGATTTCATTCCGTGTGAAGCGGTAAGTGAGAAAATGTTTTTTTAGAGTTTTTGTTGTCATTTTCTGTTTAGTTCAAGCCATGTTTAGTTGTTCCATTTGCTCTTAGGGCTGAAGATTACGGTTGGATATCACCTCGAAGATACCACGTATGCATCACAGCTCAAGTGAAGGGTGGTGATACAAATTATTTTGTTCAACCTACCTAGCCTGCAAGGTGTGGCTCTTCGCAGCATAGAACCTCTGAGGTGTCTGAGGGCATACGGAGGAAGACCCGACTTTTGAAACCACTTACCGTGTCAAGGGAAGTAGTATAAATATAATTTAATTTAAGCTATAATTTAATTTAATTCATCATCAGAATTCCAAGTGGGAGCACCCCTGCTGTCTTGGACTTGCATGAGGTACCAGAAGAACCGGGAACACAGTGGAATGATTTATTATCAAGCTTAACCATTTTCTGTACCATTATTTCTAATTTATGTCACTACCCCTTTGTGATTTTTTTTCTTTTTGTTAATGAGAATTAGGAGTGTAGTTAAGAAACTGTAAAATTGTAATATGTAGATAACTAACTGCAATATATTTAAATAACTGTGGTAAAGTTGTTTCTCTGAAGAGATCCCTGGGACTCCCGCATCACAAACATAGTTTATCTGTACCTTCTTTTTTTATTTTAATTTTCTTTCTTTCTTTTAATTTATTATAAAGGCGCCCTGGGATTCATGCTTCTGTTGACTGACTGGGTTAGCCGGAGAGTGACACCCCCTGTTCAGGTCTAGGGGACTGCAAGGTTCGAATCCTCCTTTTTGTTAGGTCCATGGGTTGCGACTTGCGAACCGCCTGACAGGTTTAGGTGTTACACCGTTATTAATAGATCAGCTGACACAAATATCCCACTAATAAAAGTATGTAATGATCCCCAGAAGAATTTTAAGCCCAAACCCTACTGGAATTCCTCGCTTTCTAAAGTTGTTGCAGAGAGAAGACTAGCGTTAAAGCAATTTAGACGCAACCCTACACCAGAGAATTTAGCGACACTAGAAAACAAAACCTTAATGGCACGAAATGAAATACGCCAAGCAAAAAATATTAGTTGGCAAAGTTTTTGCACATCGATTGATAATACAATAACATCCTCGGATATGTGGCGAAAGGTGAGGTGGATCAAGGGATACAAACAAACTTCAAATTATGTGCCGATAGATCGAAAGAATGAACTAATACGTAAGTTAACGCTTGATTTAGTTCAAACACCTAAACCTCTCTGCATATCGAGTAATATATTTCTAGAGACCGAGTTTACACTACAAGAACCGGAAGCATGCATCAAGAAAAAAGACACTGCTCCTGGATGTGACAATATCACATATTCTATGATTTTTCAACTCCCTGGTACGGCTAAACTAATTTTACTTCGTTTGTTTAATGATATTTTTAACTTTTGCTACATACCAAATGAATGGCGCAGTATAAAAGTAATAGCAATTCCTAAAGCAGGAAGTAGTTCTCACTCTAATCTAAAATTAAGACCGATATCATTAATATCTTGCATCTGTAAAACATTTCACCTTATGTTAACTAGACGGTTAGAGTGGTTTGTCGAAAGAAATGGGATCCTGTCTCCCAGAACAACAGGCTTCAGACGAGGTCAATCTTGCTTAGACTCTCTTGCTCAGTTGATCACTAGTGTACAAATAGGTTTTACTAAGAATATTTCAACTTTAACATGTTTCATTGGTATTTGAGAATGCATATAATAACGTCCTAATATAAAGCGTTTTTAAAACATTAGACGATTTAAAAGTTGGAATCCGAATTTGTTATTATTTATGGAAATTTTTAAGGGAAAGAAGGTTATCAATTAGAGACGAGTTGGAGGATTCCAGTAATGTTGCCAGATGGACAAACCTAGGCTTGGCACAGGGAGACCCTCTGTCTCCTTTGCTATTCAATATTGTTACCCATAAGATTTGTAAATCAAGCAGCACTGATGATTTCGTATTATATGTCAGTTGTAAAAATCTAAATGATAGCGTAAGTAAAATGCAGAACTCCTTAGACAATACCGTTGGAATATTATCACACTTAGGTTTAGAAATATCAGCCTCCAAGTCACAATTTTGCTTATTTAGTAGAGGAAATAGAAATCCATCGGTTCAGTTATTTATAAATAATGTACCTCTAGTAGCAACTCAAAACGTCAAATATTTAGGCATGTGGTTGGACTCCTCTCTGCGTTGGGGTAAACATTTGAATGAATTATCTCAAAAATGTCAGAAAATGTTAAACGTCATTAAGGTGTTGTCTGGACCTGGATGGGGAACGCACCCTATACATTTAAGAAATTTGTACATATCTTTGGTTAGAAGTCGTATGGATTACGGATGTTCTAGATCTATACGACAGTAGTATTAGATCTCGATTGTATATCATAGATACAGTTCAGAATCAAGCCATGAGGATTGTAGGTGGGTTTATAAGAACAACACCCATACACGTCATGGAGAGTGAATTATGTATACCTCCATTACATCTACGGAGAAAGTATTTGGCGATCAAGTATTGCCTTAAAGTTAAGTCGTGGACTAACAGTGTGACGAGTACATTACTGTCTGAACTCTGTTCTCTTTCGTCAAATAGATACTGGACTAACAAAAAAAACCTATATTAATGGATACATTCATTGTTATTCGAAATGAAAAAATCTATTCCACTAACCCTTTAGACATGTTTAAATTGAATACTTGGTGTAGTAATATAGCAATTAGAAACGTCATTAAAACTAGTCTAGAAAATATCAATAAGCCAAAAATGTCTTACGAAATTAATTGTCTAAGAAATTATGTACTGCTAGAACTTAATCAAGTGTATAAAGGGTGGTATAAGTTGTTTACAGACGGCTCAAAGAGTACCGAGACAGGTGCAGCCTATTATGATCCTGTAACTAAAAGTAACAGCTGTTACAAAATAGTGTCTGAAGTGTCGATCATGACAGCAGAACTATTTGCTATTTCGGAAGCTTTATCTTACGCTTCTAATTTACAGCAGGCTAACGTTGTAATTATTACTGATAGCAAGAGCGCTCTCCAGCATTTGCCTCGATGCGCCTCTGGACACAGAGGTGTATCAATAGCCTTTCCTGTGCTGAGTAAAATATACTCTCTTTTAAGTAATAATGTGAATATTGGATACCCTCACATATCGGTCTACAGGGAAACGAAGAGGCAGATAAAAGAGCTGCAATTTCGGGTTTTCAAATTTATATTTTAGTAGTTTAGTGGTTGATAGTACCTCTATTAAAAAAAAAAACCTTGTTTGTTGTTGTTAAATGTTTATATGTTTAGGTTAAGATGGAACTGGCATGAACTGTGTTCAAAAGTTCCTTAAAAATTAAATAAAGACTAAAAAAAAAAAAATTGTAAACATTTTATCATTATTATTACTGTTTTATAACAAGCAAGTGTTATTGGTATTAAGCACAATGAAATTAATATATTCCTAGTATCCTTAATCCTTACATTAAATACATACTTTAATTACCTACTTCTTACTTACTTTTATCACAAATACATTTTATTCACTACTTGGACAATGCAAATTGAATCAAAACAACAGTATAACTAGTGATAAGACTAATTGAAGACAAAACTAGAGCAGCATCAATGTAGAATAAGCCATAAGCTGTTATCTTCTTGAACGACGATCGATACAGGCGTTGTACGTTCTTGGACAACTTTAGCTCTAAATCTGTAAATACACACACATTTACATTACAAACTTCACTAAGTTACTTCTAGTTCACTGTGTAACTTTAATAATTTTATTGATAAACAAAACTATGCAGTACGATACCTGAGCGTCTTGCTATAAAAAGAAGTGCGCAAGAATTTTGGCTATTTTCTAAAGATATATAGAATTTTTCGCAATACACGCAAAGTAATATTTTTATTGAAAAGTTTTTTATTAACCACGCGGACACCATGATAATACTCTGTAACAAGTTTTTTATTCATTTTACAGTAAACAAAAACACATTGTTATTAAAAATATATACATTCACATCGGTTACCATTAGGCGATACGTCTGCCCGTTTGCCACCAATATCATAAAAAAAAATGGTAGATACTTTCACAATACTTACTTTTTGAAATAAATATGACAGTTTAATTTTTTCAATAGTGACTTGTATGTACATTAATGTATGACAAAAGATTTCCAGCACGTGAAAGAAAATCTGAAAAAAACTTAAGGTCTGGGCAAACAGCGGACGGGACGAGACGGCGAAGCGACGCTAGCGGCGTGGATGTTTTTTTTTTATATTTGGCCCACCAAAATGACTCTACTCTGCCTGATGGAAAGCATAAGCAGAATCCAAGAGTGGTGGTCACCATGCTCACTGCGAATGCAAACAATGCAGCATGATGACCCACACCATGGCGGCCTAGTATGCTGCTGCATCTTTTAGTCTAGTCAACAAGTATGGAACCTATTGACTAGACTAATTGGGCCTCCCCACCAACCTGTCCACCAACGAAACACGACAGCACGCTGTCATTTTACGTTGATTTTCTGTGCGAGGGTAGTACCGCCCCGGTCGAGCCGGCCCGTTCGTGCTGAAATCAGCGTGGCTCTACTACCTTCAATCGCGCTAGCATCGCGTCGGCCGACCCGTCACACTCTGCGCGATTCCTCGAGCATTTCGAAAACAGAGTTTCAATCAAGTCCTTGCCTATGGATTCCCATTTCGCAGCATTCAAGTTCGCATTTTTGTACTGTTGGTGGCTCTAGTCATACATAAAGGTGTAGCCTCGAACAATTTCGATAAATTTTTCCACTTTATCCATGTTCATTTTTGTAAATAGATACAAAATTGGCGTCACGCCGAACGCGACGTGCTCCCTATCGCGCTGTCTATTTGACTAGTCAAGTTAATATCCATAAATCATAAAAATGTCATCGCGCTCCGTCCCGCCGCACTCGTATTGCATTCCCGCCGAACGCGGCGGCGACGTGACGCGACCGCTAGTCGAGCGCCAAGCGCGACGGCTCTATGTCACATATTCTACATTAACTATTATATTACAAGTCTTCCCGTCTCGCCAGTGTCGCGTCGCCTTCCCGCCCCGTCCGCTGTTTGCCCAGACCTTTATTTGGATTTTAACAATCCTATTGTATATTATCTATTCTATCATATCATGGGAGAGCTATGGTTATTTTTTAGTTATATTCTTGACTTGAGTAGGTAGGTAGATTGATGGCATTACCAAAATTCGGTCTCAGGCAAATCTTTCGTTGATTTTCACCGACTAGGTGAGGTTACAGAAGTCTCAAAATAGTCTCCTTATTGTATTCTGTCCTATGTACGAGTATGCACATACTAAAGCACAACAATAGGTTCACTACAGACCCTATGTGAAGAGACCACTTTGGCGGTTTCAGTAAGTTTGGTTAACACACATCACAGAGACAACGATAATTAAGGTATTGACACTTGAAAGGCATTTCATATGACCATAAAAAATATATACTAAAACGACACACAAACGAATTTCAGTCATCTTCTTGACCTTTTCAAATAACTCATAAATTAAAGTTAAGATCACAATCATGTCGTTACTAGGATTAATTTTAATAGACGATTATGTGTCAGAGAAGTTACTCACAAAAAACTGGAAGATCGATTTAAAAGTATCGTAGCCACTTAGTATGTCAGTGTACGTCTGAAACATTGCTTTGCAGTAGCGAGTCATGTCCATATCCCCCGTTAACTGAGGGTGACTAATTTTTTCATTCCATAAATCAAGCATATTATTTAAAACTATTATGCACCTTGTAGCGTAAATTACGTTAATATCACAGCAAATGCGACTTAAGATCATAAAAGTATGACATACAGATGTAGAAAAGAAATAAAGAATGCAAATGTAGATAACAAATGTCCATGAAACAACGAACCAGTTCACTAAGGTACAGGACCTAATATATTTTTTGTTATTAAGAAATCTATGAACGTTTTGAATGGTCAAAATAAAACTTATGTTTTTATGGGTTTGAACAATAGTAAAGAAACAATTTAAGATAAATCCAATTAAATAAAAATACAAATCAAAATGCAAAGTAAAATAAAAGAAGGAAAAGCTTTGTCTAACGGTATTATTGATATGAAATTCGTATAAATGAAATAAAAATGGAGAAATGAAGCATATAGTCCTACACATAAGAATGAAATTAGACAATCGGCTGTTTGGATAAATAACATTATTCTTAATGCGGTACTTGGGCCAAAAATATACAGCTTGCATTAAGTTTAAAGGCTGAAGCATGGATTGAATATCTTTGTCAACCGAGTTACGGTACATTAAATTTAAACGACGTTTTTTGTTACTTTTGCGGATGGTAATACAGTGCATGTTTATAGTCTGAAAAACTATTTCAAGTTATCAGTAATTTAGTTACTGCTTTGGAAGCGACTTCCTTCCACAAGTACTTTGAGATAGCCGAATGTGTTATGAAACGAGGTTGAATTTTTTAATTGAATATTGTGTTTCTGTTTTTAAGTATTTATCTTATCACTTATCTCAATCAAAATATTATTAATTTTTGTATATCGTTAATACTATTAAGTAGTACTCTATGTTATTAAGTTAAGTTATTAGTTTTAATTTATTTTGTGTACCAGTTATTGGAATAAAATATGAATGACTATACCAATAGTATACTAAAGCATACCAATAAAATTTTTAACCACTTCAAAAAAGGAGGAGGTTATCAATTCGACTGTTTTTTTTTATGTTTGTTACCTCATAACTTTCGACTGGGTGAACTAACTGATTCTTTTTTTATTTGAAAGCTAGTGCTTCCCAGTTGGTTCCATTTTAATGTGGTGCATTTCGTGAAGTCAGTTTTTTTTGTTAAAATTTGTGATTATGTTATATTCACAAGAGAGATTTATTAAAAAAAATAACAACTTAAAAATATAAATCACACCGACAACCGCTTCAGTTATGTCGACCACAATATTTATATCTAGTCGTTGCAAGTTGCAATAATTCTAAGAATTTCAACTAGCAATATTAAAGGGTCAGTATATCGAATAGCGACTTGCCCACTTAGCCGAGTTGCCCACTTAGCTGAGTTGCTTACTTCAGATGAGTAAAAGAAAATGTTTTTTTATACGCATTGTGGTATATGATAGTTAAAATCAGTCCACAGTATAGTCTAGTTTGATATAAAATAAAATACTTTCATCCATAAATTATTATGGATTGGTGAAAAGTGAATACAGGGTTACTGGTAACATGTAGCAATCCCTTTAAAGGGTGATAGTAGAGATCATTAGCTATCAAATTGTCCTCGGATAAATAAGTCAAAAATGTACCGTTTTGGAAAAAAAAATAAAAAGCTCATTTTTATAAGAAAAGTGGATCACGCTACTTCAAAGTGCTCTTAAAACAAACACTTGCGTATTTAATGGTTGTTGTTGGTGTTTTTAGTTTGCTAATACCCTAATACGTAATAATAACACAAAAAAGAACAGAAATGTAGTACCGTTTGTGAATAATGATTCAGGGAATCTAAAATTTTTCCTAAATTTTACTGTTTCTTATGACTAAATGCAATTTTATTTTAAAAAAACCTTAAAATTTATCGGCGTAGTAGCTTGAAAACAAGAATTTTTATTAGCTATCCAACGAGGTATAAAAAAATTAAATACGTTGACAAATGGCTGAGTAAATGAACTTAATCGGGAGTAAGTGAAAATCGTAATTTTTAAGATGTTGCTATTTTGCGGTCTAAACGTCGATTTTAGAGGTGTAAGCCCCTATTTCTAATGCAAGCACGCATTCTTGTCCTCAATTGAGTTTTTACAACACCACTAGACAACGAGTTTTTGATTTCACTTGCGGCATTAACTATGCGGATCCTTAAACTTACAATATTTGGTACAGGCGAGACATCATAGACCAGGCTCACACACACGTAAAAATCCATCAGGGTAAGATCTGGACACCTTCCTGGTCATGGTCCTCCCCTACCAATCCAACTATCTGGAAATTTTTCTTTTAACCATTGGCGGACGATAATTCTGTAATGGACATCCATTATGCTGATACTACGTCATACGCCTTGTTTCCAAAGGTACGACTACAAGAAGTCCAAACATGTCTTCCCTCAAAAAGTTCTCGTAACTTTGTGCGTTAAAATTGAACCTAACTCTGACCAAACCTAACTCTGACCTAACTGATCTCTGACCTAACTTAACTCTGGCATAATAAAAAAATTGAAAACTCTTAATTTGTACACCGTTTTACATATTTTCAAGAGAGTACATAAGGTGACCAATATAAAGCATCCTAGATGTATGGTCACTAAGGAACATAAAATGTTCTTTTAAGTATGGTGGGATAAAAATCATAAAAAGATGCTATAATGAATAAAAAGAATATGATTGTGAAGATTTCCGCAAAAATGGAACTTGAATCCACTTGAGCAATTTCAGTCACAATCCTATGTGCGTAAACCAAATCTAATGAATAGGTTTTGAGAGCACCCAAGTTTATTAAGTAACTTTTCTCTAATATTGAGATAACTGACAACAACGAAATCGAGTACAACTGGGAGCAGGGATTCAGCTTGCGTATTTATAGTAACTGTTGGTAGAAAATTGTATAGTGGGTTCGCTAACGCAAACATTATTCTACTAACGTCACATGACTAGAGGTCCAAAGATTGCTTTCTTGGGACCTACCAATCAGAATTCCTAAGTTTTTAGCAGAAATACTAATCGAGTGTACAGTTAGATGTCGGGTAAATAATACTATTTAATTTTAGATTTCATCTTGGGACTATATATGATGACTTTAGCCTTAGATGGATTAGTCCACAGATTAGTCCATATTGGCTGTGCTATTTATTACTCTAAATCGTAATCAAATTCAAGTTCGTGATAGAGAAATCTCTAGTCACGTTACTTAATGGAGTTTGCGTGTATGTATATTTGAAGATGATCTGCGTATATGTGGTAGGTGAGAGTAATGTTTTAAAAATATAAGAATATAAAAAGCAAAGGAGATTAAATGGCACCCTACAGTCCTCTAATCGACATATTACATGACTATAACAGGTAACTACCAATTACAGGTAAAACCAATCAAAAACGGGTGTGATGTCCCTCCAACACAAAGGGGGGATCCTCCGACCAGGCAAGGTGATCAGGCTTGGCGGGCCTCTGCCCAACGGTTGACGTTGGGATGTTGTATGTATGCTAATCGGCGCGAGAACTTCTATTGCACGATTCAAGATTGGTAGTTTCTTCGTTTTGTACATTACTCCGTGGTTTGGCGTATATCCGGTAGATGGCGGTGTAGTGTGTTTTCTTGTTGCGCTGTATGTGGCAGTCGTCACAGTATATGTGTCTCTTCAACGTTAAGATAGATACCTATTCATTTTCCATAATTTTCCAACAGCGATCCAAAATGATGACACACTGTATGGTTAATTAATGACCACACGTACAGGATAAGTATATTCTGGATTTGTTAAAGACACCTGTGTCCAGTAGTGGATTGCGAGAAGCTGATGAGCATGATGATCCGAATATTTTTAATTCAGTGCAGACTGAAATCGCTGTTCAATTGAGTGATATGAAAGCTACAAGAGATCGGAGATGCGAAATCACAAATTATGCATTCCGTTTTCGTTCTGCTGATTTCAAAGCTTTCGATGCTGAATTCAGTAATAAGAAGATAAGTGACACAAAATAAACAGATTTTATTGATTTTAAACTTTATTCTCTTAGTATAAACATCAGGTGGTTTGTACATGTCAATTAATCAATAGCACACTTAAAAATATTACCAACTCGGGGAATCAACGGGTGGTATAGTACGTCAGAGCTTTTTTTCTAATGACAGGCCAATATTTAGCATTGCACTGTTCAAGGAGTTTAATGTTGATATAACACTTAAAAATTAACAAATATCTTACTAGGAACACAGTGCACGTATCTTTTCTTAAATGGCATCTGTTTTTTTTTAAGACAACTCTCGCACTAGGAATAAATCCTGTGTGGCGGGGGACTTTACAAACATACATGAAACGGACACAAAGAACATCCAGACTCAGAACAACAATTTGTGGATCACACAAAGTGTTGTCCTACGTGGGATTTGAACCCACGACACTTGGCGAAGTATGAAACGGCGTGGTGACCGTGACTTAAACAACTGCTTACATACAACAATACGTCATGATTCTGAGATCATGTTTTAAACATCGCATATCATTCACAATAAGTAATAGTATATTTGAAATTCGTTATAATTATAATCAAATGGTTTCTAGTGTTATTAATATTTTCATTATACATATCCATTAAAACCCTACTCTTTAAGCTGCTCGGACAGCGCAAACTGAATCAGAACGACAGTATAGCTGGTGATTAGACCCAGTAACGACAAAAGCAGTGCAGAATCAACGTCGAACAAGCCACAAGCCGATATTTTCCTGAACGATGATCGATAAAGACGTTGTATATTCTTCACGAAGTTTAGTTCTAAATCTGTAAATTCATAATTATTTTCATCAAAAATTCAATCATTTCTATTTTACCGGTAAACTTTTAAATATGTACACTATGTACAGGTATGTGATTTTTATTTAATGACTGCCTCGTTGGTCTCGCGGTTGACGTGTGCGACTGCTGATCATGAGGTCTCGGGTTCGATTCCCGGGTCGGACCAAATGTTTATATGATCTACAAATATTTGTTTCGGAGTTTGGGTGTTTTCTATGTATAATATGTATGTATTTACAAAAAAAAAAAGTATATATGTATTTGTATCAGTTGTCTAGTACCCATAACACAAGCTCTGCTTGGCTTGGGACTAGATGGCGATGTGTGTTAAATGTCCGAAATATTTATTATATTTATTTATTTATTTATTTAGAGGAATTGACTGTTTGTATAACACCAAAATAAAGAAAGTAAGTAGTATGTTACCTGAGCGACTTGCTTTAAAAATAAGTGCACAAGAGTTTTGGCTATTTTCTAAAGCTATGTAAAACTTTTCACAAAACAGACAAAATATTATATTCATTAAAAAGGTTTTCATTAGCCAATAGACCATTGAAAATGCTTGTTTTACGAAGAAATTCTGCAACAAGTTTTTTTTTTAATTTTTCTTAAAACAACAACATATTTTAGAGAGCCGTAAGATACTTTAGCAATACTTACTTTTCCATAAAAGTGCGATATTTTAAGAATGTCAACAACTATTTGTATGTTAATTAATGCATGACTAAAGAATAGCAATATGTAATAGAAAATCTGAAAATATTTATTTTTTCGTTAGAAACTAATTGACTCTCCAAAAAAATATGATAATCTCGACAATACCGTGTTTTGTAGGTATTTTTTACCCTACCGGCTGCCAAACTACTTTCAGCTGAGTATTGAGAGACTTTGTTATTGGCTTTGACATCTTGACTTCTTTCTGTTCATGTGATATTGCATTAAAAATATGGAATTTCTCAACCCCGACTCATCGCGTGAGTTTCGTAAGAGCTGACTAAAAGAACTAACTATGCAGTACAAAAACAATGCAATGGAAACATAGGTACTAAACTTTGTGGCCACCAGTGTACAGCTGAAGAGTATATCCATCAGTGAACTATCAAAGGATGCTGATGACTAGATCTCAATGAAACAAGATTCTATGGGGTTTGGTCTATCATCATCAACAGCAACATACAATGTCCCACTGGGCTGGGCTACGGTCTCCTCTCAGGAGAGGGTTAAGGCCATACGTCCCCATGCTGGCCGAATGCGGATTGTGGACTGGCAAGACGTTGTGGCTACGTAATCTTGCCGTTGGATATTTTTAAGCCCCTCAAAGGCCTCCAACTAAGCTTCACGACTGTTATCCTATAATAACAACCGTGACCGACTGTTTCGTCTATGTTCGGGTATAATTAGGTATATGGATAAAGTAAATTAAATTATTTCAGCAAAAAATTATTGGTCCACCAATACAGTTACTTACAAAGTACTTGAAGGTTGATTTAAAAGTATCATACGCACTGAGTATATCAGTGTACATCTGCAACATCGCTTTGCAGTAGTGTTTCATATCCATGTCCCTCTTTAACTGAAGGCGTGAAATTTCGTCATTCCATAGACAAAGCATTTCTTTTAAGTATGTTATGTAGCGCATAGCGTAAATTATGTTGACATCGAAATAAATTAAATTCAAGATCACGAGACTATTAATTATTGTTACATAAAAGAAAGAAATAGCGAAAATATAGATAAGAAATAAACAGGAAACATAAATCCAGTTAACTAAGGTGAAAGACTCGATATGTCGTTTGTTATTAAAAAACCTATGGATCCTCTGAATGGTCATAACAAAATTTATGTTTTTGCGGACTTGAATAATATTAAAGAAATAATTTAAAGTAAAACCAATAGAATAAAAACAAGTAACAAAATACGAAATGATATAAAGAAAGCCGAAGTGTTGCTTGAATTTTTCATTAGAATGAAACTTAGATACACGAATTAAAAGTATAGCAGTGAAGAATATATTCACGCAAACAGATAATACATTCAATAAATGACTGTTAGGACATATAACATTGTTCTTGATGCGGTATTTGGGGCAAACACAAATAGTTTGCATTATATTCAATGGCCGAAGCATGGATTGAATATCTTTGTCGATCGAGTTATCGTATGTTATATTTAGATGACTTATTTTATTATTTTTACAGATAGTTTTAGAAAGCATGTTTATAGTGTTAGAAAAGGTAAATATTTTCTTTTAGTATTATAAATATTTTTAATTTGTTTCCAATAAAATATGTTTTATGTAAACGTTCTTTATACTCGTATTATTGCTTTGGAAATTACTTTTACTTCCACAAGTACTTTGAGCTAAGCGTATGTGTTATTCGATGAGGTGAAATTTCCAAGTACAAGTGATCTTAATTCTAGAATGAAATTTCCAAGTTGTTATTTACTAATTGAATAGTCTATCAGTTATCTCAATAGAAATATTAATTTATGTGGTTTTAGTCTTTCATTAATATAACAACTTTATGTTATTGAAGTAAGTTATTAGTTTTAATTTTATTAATTTGTGTATTAGTTTTCGTACACTCCTGGCTATTTTCATCCCATGCTATGCTTTTGTTCGGTCTAAAGGCACTTTTATATGAGCTACAATTAACCTTTTATGTCTGCTATGGCTCTATTTTGGAAACTTTTTTCTTCACTAGAATCTGTGAAAACTATGTTTTTAAATAAGCAGACTAATGTACATGTATGGTCGTAAAAGTAATGACGAAATGGAAATCAGCTTCGTTCCATCATTAAGCAATACTTCACTGCTAATCTAATCACTTAATAATTCTAAACGGCATATTGAAACTATAGTTAAAAATCATAGATCGACACAAACAGACGCCACAGCATGTGCTGTGTTGTCGAGGTAAATTAGGCGAAAACACCAAAATCTACTGCCTGCCTGTGTCGATCCATAACTTCCAGTTTCCAAAATGTGTAGAGCCTCATGAGAAGAATACTGGCAAAGAAACTCATGGCTACTCTTTTTCAAAGTCAGATTTTCAGGTACAATAGTATTTCACGAGTATGATGCATGGACCAGCCATCATCTCCTTCGCCATATCAGTGGGAAAGAAACGACCCGCCCCACGACGACTCCGCAAGCAACGTCATTTTAGTGAGCATGACAAACCATAGTCGTGATACTGATAAAAATCATTACTAATTAAATTACCATAATAATCGTAACGCATTACTTTCAACTAACAATGGTTTCTTAATATTTAGCGTTAATATAAGACAAAGAAGTTTGTGTGTATCTTTCTCAATTCTAATGACACCTTAAGCCCATGACTGTTTGTCGTTTAGATAATCGTTGATCGTATAGTAGGCTTTCAATAAGGTGATTTTTTACAGTTAGCTTGAATTTAGTTACAGAAAGGTCGATTACATGTCATGTATAGGAATTTTATTATTAAAACCTACATCAAGACCTTCGAACGAGTTGTGTACCTTATGTAAGCGATGATTGGTACCAACGAGTTTAGATTTGTTTCTAGTATTGATATTGTGTACAACACTGTTTTTCTTATAGTCATTAATGTTGTGCCTAACAAACATAATATTTGCAAATATATACTGTGATGCAACAGTTAAAATACCTGTATCTTTAAACAACTCTCGAAGAGAGACTCTAGCACCTAAATTGTACATCGAGCGGATGGCTAGTTTTTGTAGAGTAAAAATCGTTTTAATATTAGCCGCCTTGCCCCAAAGTAGTATACCATAGGACATGACACTGTGAAAGTAGCTAAAATAAACTAACCTAGCTGGGTCCGTATCAGTGAGCTGACGTACCTTCCATACTGCATAAGCTGCCGAAGTAAGCCTACCTGCTAGGCTATCCATCTGGGCTCCCCATTGTTGTTTACAGTTTAATGTAATTCCTAAGAATACTGTTGAGTCTACAATACTTGGGATTTTATTATTGATAGTTTTATTAGTGCCTAGTTGTTTTACATTTGGCAAAGTAAATCTCACTTTGTTTTATTTGAATTCAGTAGAAGATTATTCGTTGTAAAACAATTCAATACATCATTTAGTGCCCTATTCACATCGTCAAAAACTGTTTTCTTACGATCGACTTTAAAAATAAGTGACGTATCATCATCAAATAGAACTGTTAGAAATTGAACGTCATTATAATGGCAACGTTTTGATTGTCACTTTTTCTTGTTTGACGTTTTGAAGTGACAAGGAATTACTAAGGAGACGCTTTGAAAAACGGTCGACCGGTGTGTTTAAAGAAAATTTAGCTGATCGTCCATACAGATTCGGTTCTTTTCGTTGTTTACCGTTATGATTGGTCTGGTTTGGACACGCGAGTTTAGTAGTACCGTCAAATAGGCGCGATCCGCGACAGTTAAAATGGGTGTATTGTAATTATGATACTCGGGAGCCTGTACAGCCACTTAGGAGTATGAAAGTGTAACGACGCAGAGAGGAGACTACCAAGGGATCCCTTGGAACGCCGATATCAAGGAATCCACACATCTCCAGTAAGTGCTTGATATTACATTAACTTAGAATAAGAACCCTGTTCTTACGTGAAACGCCCTGGTTTGATGCTCTTGCCAGTGACATAGTTAGCGATTAAATGCCTATACCATGGGCCCTATAGACATTGCAAACTTCACACGGTGAACGCTTTTGCCAATACAGATCGGCAAAAGGATTGAACAAGAACTATATCACAAAGATCTTTTAAATAATATGGTAAATCATTTATATATATGAGAAAAAGTAGAGGGCCCAGTATAGAGCCCTGCGGAACGCCCATAGTAACAGGTAATCCAGATGACCTCGCACCATTGACATCTACATGTTGAATTCTATCTTTCAAGTAGGAAACGATTTAACCAAAGCAATACCATTGACACCATAATGTCTAAGTTTAAGAAAAAGCGTGTTATGTTCTATACAGTCAAAAGCTTTTAAGATATAGCAAAATACACCTATCGCATCTTGCGAATTCACCCATGCATTAAATATATTTCTCTAAAGAGTTGCACCCGCATTAATTGTTGAACGACCCTTTGTATATGGCTTTACAAAGGGTCGTTCTTTGTGAAAGAAATTATTTAGATTAAAATGACTTTCTAGTTCTTACAAAATAACTTTTTCAAACATTTTACAAATAGCCGGTAAGATTGAGATTGGCCTAAAGTGGTTCAGTTGTACAACTTCTTGAACTTACTGCTCATAGTTTTAATTTAGTTCTAACTTATTCTTTAGTAAGCATGAGGTGACTTGTATGCAGTGATTAATCAACAACATATTGAAAATTAACGCTAACCTTGCCAAATACAAGTAACTTTAAAATAAATAAATAAAGGGTATATGATTCACAATAACATTACAATACGTCACGTTTTCTAGGGTCATGTTCTAAATATTGAGTTCAACTTGCAATAAGTAGTAATATTTTAAAATTCTGTTAAATGTACATCAAGCTGTATCTAGATTCAATGATGTTTCCATTGAATCTTATCCTATACTACTAATATTATAAGTGCGGAAGTCTGTGAGGGTGGATGTACAGATTTTTATTTTATTTATTAGGTACAGAGACAGACAACAAACCAAGCTAAACAAATATTATACATTACAGTTTACATTGTGTAGGTCTGCAGTCCAATTACAATTGTAGACAGCGTTCAATGTTAGATGTAAATGATACCAGACATTAGATTATGTTTTCTAATCTTCAGATGTTTTTCTTATTTATCAAAATTTTAAATTAAATAAATGAGTTGAAATAAATATCAGTTGTGGAACATATTAAGTTGTAACAAGTGTATATTCTTAAGATTGGATTGTTTTGAGATACACAACTGTTGGAGTTAGTTAGGGTAAAAAGTTGGGGTATACGCACAGATAGCGATGGTATCCTAAACTTTATTTTCTATACAAGTTGTCAGTTCAAAGAAATATTGTGATGTTTGAATGTATAGATGTTCGTAACTCTTTGTGAACAAATATATATGAAACTTTACATAAATATAGCATATACATTATAATAACTTAAAGACTGCCAGTTACCGATATCATAACTGGCATACACGTTAGCGGAGCTACGGGAAAAAGCTAGTGCTATATTTTATCTAATAATGTAATTTATACATCAAAAGTTAATATTCTAACTGATCGGATAGTGCAAACTGAATCAAAACTATAGTGTAGCTGGTGATGAGTCCTATCAAAGACAAAAACAGTGCAGCATCAATAAAGAATAAGCCACAAGCTGTCATCCTCTTGAATGACGATCGATACAGGCGTTGTATGTTCTTAGACAACTGCAGTTCCGTATCTGTGAATAAATATTAATTTTTCATTATAAAATTCAAACATTTCTAGTTCACTGATAAACATTTGGATAGTATACCTACATACATAACATTTTTATATTAGAGATCGAATATTTGAATAAAAAAAATATCGAAACAACAGAGTACGGTACCTGAGCGTCTTCCTTGAAATATGAGAGCACAAGAGTTTTGGCTATTTTCCATAGCTATATAGAACTTTTCACAATATAGACAAATTATTATATTTATTAAAAACATTTTTAATAGCCAATAAAACACTGAGAATGCATATGCCAAGAAACGATTCTGAAAAAGGATTTTCTTTAAATTTTGATCAAAACAATGACATGTTACTGATAACCGAAAATACATTTACAATCTCACTTACTTTCTCAATCGCGATAGTTTAATTATGTCGATTATCATTTGTACATTCATTAACGTATGAAAAAAGATTTGCAGTACGTGAAAGAATATCTGAAATAATCGGTTTCAGTGTTATCAATCCTTCTACAAGATTAGGTTAACCGGTCGAGCAAGGTTTCGTAAAGGGTGCCGGGTTTTAATTGAAATTTAGCTAAATTTATCTAATTTCGGTGTTTCGTTGGTAACCGGTATGATTGGTCTGGTTTGGACTCGCGAGTTTTAGTAGTCACGTCAATTAGGCGCGATCCGCGATAGTTAAATCGGGTGTCTTGTAATTACGAGACTTCGTGAGCCCGTAAGCCATTTAGGAGTATGTATGTGTAACAACGCAGAGAGGAAACTACCAAGAGGCCTCTTGGACGTCGCTATCAAGGAATCTACACATCTCCAGTAAGTGCTTGAGATTACATTAGCTTAGAATAAGAACACGGTGAAACGCCGTAAGTTGAATTTTTTTGCCAGTGAACAAGCTTAGCGATTGAATGCCTATACCATGGGTCCTATAGACATTGCAAACTTCCCAAGGTGAACGCTGCATTGGCGAAAGGATTGAACATTGAGGACCAACAATCTACAACCAACTAAGTGATGACCTAAATGATGTAGAGACATGGTCGCTAGCAGGAGACCTTAAGACAAGGCTCAAAGTCACCCAAAGAGCAACGGTCAATACTCGGAGTGTCTCTGGGTGATCGAATCAGTAATGAGGAGATTTACGGACCAACCAAAGTCACCGCCATTGCCTGGAGAGGGGCCAACCTTACGTTGCAGTGGGTAGAACACTTTTCTCGCAGGCAAAACGGCCGACGAGGTCAAAAAAATTGCCATGTACTGGAAGACGGATCGTGACTAGTAGCTGTAAGTACTACTGTAAGTCCAAAGATCTGATGCGGAAAGTGGAAAAACGTTGGATGGGGCAGCATAGAATCGACTGTTGTGGAAAGCCTTGGGAGGCTTAAGTCCAGTTGTGGGCGTCTTTCGGCTGAGATAATGATGATGTATATCAACCTGGTCTGGTCAGCCTTATATAGCAGGCCAAAACCTCCCTTATAAGGAGAGCCCTATATCTAGCAATAGACTATGAAAATGTTTTTTTTATGAAATATAACGCAAACGAGCAGACGTATGATAGTAAGCGATTACCGCCGCCCATGAACACCCGCAGCATTAGAGGCATCACAAGTGCGTTGCCGGCCTTTGGGAGAGGGGAAAGGGGGGAGGGATTGGCGTTTGGGTCTTCGGAATCCTCACTTATTCGGCGAAACATAGCGAAGGCACTGTTTTACACCGGTTTTCTATGAGGCCGTGGTATTACTCCGGTCAAGTCGGCCTATTCATGCCGAAGTGTGGCTTTCCCATGGTGTAAGTTGTTGTTGGTATTGTTGATAAATATATGTCGATAAGATAAGGCTATATAGGGTTGCAGTCGGTTAACTTGAGATTAATAATATCACGGACACTACGATCGATAAAGTGATGAAACTTGGAACACGTTAGTTTAATGTGACTGAAAAATAGGGCAATTTGTTAGTAAATCACTAAAACTACAAACAAATAAGATTTAGTAGAAATGAATCACAAAGATAATGATCGTGGTAATAATTTTACTAAATAATTATGGATCCCCCAGTGCAGTTACTTACAAAGTACTTGAAGGTTGATTTAAAAGTATCATACGCACTGAGTATATCAGTGTACGTATGCAACATTGCTTTGCAGTACTGTTTCATGTCCCTCATTAACTGAGGACGAGAAACTTCTTCATTCCATAAACAAAGCATATCTTTTAAGTATGTTATGCAGCGTATAGCGTAAATTAAGTTAACATCAAAGCTAATCAAACTTAAAGCTACTAAACTAACTATTACTGAAATATTATTGCATGAAATTACTAAAATGTAGGTAAGAAATAAACATAAAACTAAAATCCAGTTGACAAAGGTGAATGACACCGTATATCTTTTGTTATTAAAAAATCTATGAATCTTTTGGATGGTCAGAACGAAATTTATATTTTTATGGACTTGAAAAATACTTAAAAAACAATTCAAAATAAATCCAATGGAATAAAAGCACACATCAAAACACGAAATAACATAAATGACATTCAAGTTTTGTCTAATATTTTCATCTAAATAAAAGTTATAGAAACGAATCAAAATGATAGAAATGCAGCACATGGTCCCGCAAACAGATACTATATGAAGCAAATGATTGTTTGGATATATTAAATTGTTCTTGATGTAGTATTTAGGGCAAAAACATATGGTTTGCATTATGTTCAAAGGCCGAAGCATGGACTGAATATCTTTATCGACCGAGTTAGGATGCATTATATTTACACGATGCTTTTTACTATCATCACCTATGATTACTGAGGACATCGTTGTGTTTTAATTAATGCTTAATGTAATCAATAAGCGAGTAACTGCTTTTACATCGACTTCTCCGTCTACTCTACTTGGTGTGTTATTCGATAGTAATTAATTTTGAAGTTCAACCGTATCTCTAATTGAATGCTGCTATTTCTATCTATTTCTCTTGTTACTTATTTTAAACAAAATAATAATTAGTCTGGTTATTATTGTTGGTTAATTCATTAAGTAATACCTTATTATGTTATTAATTTAAATTCACTTCGGTTCTCATTATGGAATATAACTGGTTTTACCTACATTAAAATTTCTAGTCATTACGTTTTTTTTCTATGTATTCGCGTGTTCTATTAGTACTTGTCTAAAACCAACGCTCATCGTATTAAGCTTTGGCATCTTTCGTGGCGTAAATTTTGATACAATTTTTTTGAAGTGAAAACTTCTTTAGCGGCGTTGTGCACTTTAAAAAAATATAATGGTATAGCTTAAAATTGTTAAACTCGCGTCAGGATACGTGACGAGTCAGGACACGTGACGAGTCAAGACACTTGACATGACCAAAGACGACGCAGGGCACCTTGACGACGAGTTAACAAGGCTGTCACTTTCATTAAAAACATTATTGATGCTTAGCGAAGACGTAAATATGGGTATGGGCCTCCGGGATCCTCATTCACTCGGTGAAACACAGCGCAAGCGCTGTTTCACACCGGTTTTCTGTGAGGCCGTGATATCACTCGTCGCTCCCCGACGGTAATTTTTTTTATGTTAGAGATTAATTGTTTTTGTGCCTTGATAAATTCTGTCGGCACAAATCAAACTACTCTAAGCTGATATTCAAGGTAGTAGAGCCACGATGATTTCAGTACCATCGGGCCGGCTCGACCAGGGTGGTACGTCCCTCTCACAGAAGACCAACCTAAAATGACAGCATTTGTGCTGTCGTGTTTCGTTGGTGAGTGACCGGAGGCCCAATGATGCAGAAGCATCTCAATAGGTTAAGAAATTCTTAAATAAATAACACTGATCTAGTGACAGTACTTTCTGTAATCTAGACTATGTCACTTTTTGCAAGCATCTAAACAAGTTATTTGATCATAACAGCTTTAATTCAAGACTCTTAAACTTAAATTGCTTTAGATTTTTACAATTATAACAAATTTTCATTTGAATCTTATATTGTTTCGCAAAAACAAAAAAATGGGCTCTCGATTCAGATGTACACAGTAGAGATATCTTGTTAGATGACTCAATATACTTAGGCGGCATCGTATTGATTTTTAGTGTAGTGTATATACTTTCATTTGTATTTGCTGCTAATTTGAAATAACAAATAGATAATTCAATTTTATTTATTTGTATAGATATGTAAGCCGATGTTGAAGTGGTGTGTGCAGGTGGCTGAAGTCTTCTTCCACCTGCCACATCACACGCCATATTATAAGGAATTAAAAACCTCTTCTTGACTTACATTTTTTATGATGCACTTTAAATACAAATAGCTCACTTATAATACATGTTAATTTACTAATATATAAATCCTTTTTTTGGTTTGATCTTTGATTTCTATTTTAAATCTACTAATCTAATCATTTAAAGTTACTCAATTTAGCTGCTCAGATAATACAAACTGAATCAGGATGACAGTATAGCCGGTGATGAGAACTAATAAAGAAAAAGGCAGTGCAGCATCAATGTAGAACAAGCCACAAGCCGACATCCTCTTGAACGATGATCGATACAGGCGTAGTATGTTCTTGGACAACTTCAGTTCTAAATCTGTAAATAAATTCGTTTCCATTACAAAGTTCTAGTTCAAAACAAAACTTTTCGCAATGTATCAGAAGTTTATATAAATAAAATACAGAAGATTTTTCTAATAACAAAGTATAGTATGTAACTAAGTAACTAGAAGGTAGTAGAGCCACGCTGATTTCAGCACGAACGGGCCGGCTCGACCGGGGCGGTACTACCCTCGCACAGAAAACCAACGTAAAATGACAGCGTGCTGTCGTGTTTCGTTGGTGAGTGCGAGACCGGAGGCCCAATTAGTCTAGTCAACAAGTTCCATACTTGTTGACTAGACTAAAAGATGCAGCAGCATCACTAGGCCGCCATGGTGTGGGTCGCCATGCTGCATTGTCTGCATTTGCAGTGAGCATGGTGACCACCACTCTTGGATTTTGCTTATGCTTTCCATCAGGCAGAGTAGAGTCATTTTGGCGGGCCAAACATAAAAAAACAAAAAAACTAGTATGTTACCTGAGCGTCTTGCTTTGTACATAAGTGCCCCGGAGTTTTGGCTGTTTTCCAAAGATATATAGAATTTTTCACAAGACAAGCAAAATATTACAATAAATAAAAATGTTTTTACTAGCCACCAGGCAACTATAATTACGTAGAGGTTGACGATTTTCTGAAAAAATCTTTGTTTTAAATTTTTGCACCAAAAATAACAGTTAAAACCACTAAAATAATGTTTTAAAAAACTTACTGTTTCAATTTGATTTAAAAGTTTCATCAAACTGATGACCCATTCTATGAAAAGTAATCCATGAGAAAATAATTCAATAACGTAAAATAAAATCTGAAAAAAGTAATCGTTGAACTATATGCCTTTTTAGGGTTCCGTGCCAAAGGCAAAAAACGGAACCCTTATAGATTCGTCATGTCTGTCTGTCTGTCCGTCCGTATGTCACAGCCACTTTTTTCCGAAACTTTTAGACCTATAATGTTGAAACTTGGTAAGTAGATGTATTCTGTGAACCGCTTTAAGATTTTTACACAAAAATAAAAAAAAACAATAAATTTTGGGGGTGCCCATTCTTAGAACTAAAACTAAAATAATTTTTTTCATCAAACCCATACGTGTTGGGGTGTGGGGTATCTATGGATAGGTCTTCAAAAATGATATTGAGGTTTCTAATATCATTTTTTTCTAAACTGAATAGCTTGCGCGAGAGACACTTCCAAAGTGGTAAAATGAGTGCCCCCCCCCCTTTAACTTCTAAAATAAGAGAATGATAAAACTAAAAAAATATATGATGTACATTACCATGTTAACTTCCAACGAAAATTGGTTTGAACGAAATCTAGTAAGTAGTTTTTTTTTAATACGTCATAAATCGTAAACTGCAATTTACCTTTCATTCAATCAACACAAATATAAAAATAAAACAAAAATTATATTATGTTACTTGCTGCTGCGGAACCCGGAACTTTTTTATGTAAAATACAGTTTTTTGGCACTTTAGAATCCCCAAGATCGACGTCTAACCTAGCCACGCCCTAACCTGTGGGAAGTCGCAGAGGCTTGTATGCAGGGTCGATGGCTAGTATCAACGCCGACGTCCTCTACGCTCAGGACCGTCCCTCTCTCAATCCTATTCAACAGCCCCTTTTAGGAGCGTTATAGAGACAGAGCATACAACGGCTTTAACGGACGGAAGAAATCAGGCGTAGGACCGACGGCCTTACCTGCTCTCTGAGGCACGACGGTAGAAATAAACAAAGGTAAGGATCACAATCATATAACCTACCTACATATAATTGATTTAATTTCGTACACAATTAAATTTAGGTACTTCTCTCAACGATTGTTGAAAAAACAGTACAATTACTTACAAAATACTTGAAGATTGATGTAAAAATATCATAGCCACTTAGTATGTCAGTGTACGTCTGCAGCATCCCTTTGCAGTAGTGTTTCATGTCCATGTCCGTCATTAACCGAGGGCAAGTAATTTTTTCATTCCATAAATCAAGTAAATCTCTTAGAAGAGTTAGGCAACGTGTAGCGTAAATTATATTAGTATCAAAACATATTGAATTAAGGATCGACAAAGCATCACTTACGAAAGATATTGATACATAACATGATAGGATCAAAATATAGGCAACAAAAGTACATAAAACAAAAATCCAGTTCATTAAGGTCAATAACCTAAGATATTTATAGTTATTAACAAATCTATGAATCCTCTGAATTGTTAGGATAAATTTTATATTTTTATTGACTTGAACAATAGTTAAGAAACAGTTCAAAATAAATCCAATTGTATAAAAGATAATATCATAATAAAAAACAGCATAAACGAAGGGCAAGTTGTCAATGAAAGTACCATCAAAAAAAAATTGTAACAAACGAATAAAAAGCGTAGTAATTAAGTACATTGTCCCACATATAGATATTATATTTGATAAGCGGCTGTTTGGATAAATAACATTGTTCTTGATGTGGTATTTTGGGCAAAAGCATATGGTTTGCATTATGTTCAAAGGCCGAAGCATGGACTGAATATCTTTGTCGACTGAGTTCCGGTACACCAGATTCACATGACGCTTTTTACACCTTTCACCGATGGCTACAGGGTGCATTATTATTACGTATAAAATATTTTATTCAACAGTAAATATTTTAGTTACTACTTTGGAACCGATTTTTACGACCACAAGTACTTTGAGATAAGCGAGTGTGTCATACAACTTCAACTTCGTGTGTCAACTTCGATAGGACGAAGTTTCCAAGTTTACGAGTATATTTTTTAATTGAATAGGATATTTCTGTTTGTGTTTATCTTGTCACTTATATCAATCAAAGAAATAATTTACATAAGTAGTAGTAATTCATGTTGCTGAGGTAAGTTATTAAATACTTTTCAATTTGTGTACCATTTTTAGGGTTTCGTAGTTCACGTTCACGTTCATCTCGAATAAAACACTGAAATGATTGACATCTTATCTTCAGGGAAGCAAACATTTATTTCGCGTTAATTGTTACTATGATTGTGAAGAAAATGATTGTTTTTTGGGATTCCGTACCTCAAAAGGAAAATACGGAACCTTGTCCGTCTATCTGTCAAGACATCTTTTCTGAGGAACGCGTGGAGGTATCAAGCTAAAATTAATATCAAATACTCAGGTCTATTGTACCTTGGAGCTGTGAATAAATCAAATTATATATAAAGGTAGTAGAGCCACGCTGATTTCAGCACGAACGGGCCGGCTCGACCGGGGCGGTACTACTCTCGCACAGAAAATCAACGTAAAATGACAGCATTCGTGCTGTCGTGTTTCGTTGGTGAGTGCGAGACCGGAGGCCCAAATAATCTAGTCAACAAGTTCCATACTTGTTGACTAGACTAAAAGATGCAGCAGCATCACTTGGCCGCCATGGTGTGGGTCACCATACAGCATTGTCTGCATTTGCAGTGAGTACGGTTACCACCACTCTTGGATTCTGCTTATTCTTTACATGTAGAGTCATTTAGGCGGGCCACACATAAAAAAAAACAAAAAACGTAACCCAACACAATCAAAAGATAGTCATTTGTGCTGCAAATTTTCGACACTCGCAAGGGAATCAAACCTACAGTGTTCCCATAAATTCAGAATCTTGAAACTTGGTACGAAGCAACGTCTTATAGCACAGATAAAGAAAAAAATCCTGAAAGCATAAATTTTAGTTACATCATAATAATATAATATACCTACAGGTTTGTACGGAACCCTCGGTGCGCGAGTCCGACTCACACTTCGCCGGTTTTTAATAAATTTTTAATGTACTCAATAACTTAGTAACTGCTTTTAAACAGGATTCTACGGAAACAAGTACTTTGAGAAAAGCAATTATGTTATTCGTTGTAACAAAATTGTAAAGTAAACTGATACTGATTGAATAGAGTGTTTATGTTTCTGTTTATCTTGTCACTCATATCAATCAAAGAAATAATTTACATAAGTAGGAATATGTTATTGAGATAATTAATTAATTTTGATTAACTTTATGTGCTGGCTAAAGACTATTTAAATTTCAATCTACGTCGGTGAACACGTATTCCTATTGTAATTATAATTAACGCTTTCCCAGATCCACTACCTACAGCATTCAATTTTGATCTCTCTTAAAACTCAATCGTTGATCTGATCCCAAATATAACAATTGCCTGAAATTATTAGTATATTTTTCTAGTTGTTGAAAGGTTAAAGTTGAATTCAAATATAGAAATAATCTAAAGTGAGGGTGGCCTATGTTTAAAATTGTTTGCCCATTAACTTGCAAAATATAAATAGAGTTAAATCCAATCCAATTCAATCGAATGGTTACCAATAAAGATAACCCTAGTACAGTGTGAAACCGGTGTGAAATAGCGCTTGCACTGTGTTTCACCGAGTGAGTTAGGATACCGGAGGCCCATACCCCAGGCCCATATATATGAGAGTATATACGTACATATCTATATATATATAAAAGCGAAATACCACTCACTTATTAATCACGAAACCTCAGAAACTATAACACCTACAAACTTGAAATTTAGCAGGTAGGTTCTTTAAAGGGTGTAGACATCCGCTAAGAACGGATTTTACGAAACTTAACCACTAAGGGGGTAAAACGGGGTTGGACGTTTGTTTGCAAGTCCTATGTTTTTGAAGTAAGAGACTTGAAATTTAAAATGTATGATCTTTAGAAATCAGCCCCCTTTTGGGGTTAAAACGGGGGATGCTAGTAGAAAATATATTTCAGTAGTATAGATCGGAGTTGCTACCTCTACAACGAAAGTCATCAATCAGGCAAGAACAATTTACTACCGGTAAAGATATATCGTATAATATTGTTCTTGTCTTTCAATGCATTGATGTAAGTTGGACATATCCGTAAGGCATACTTTACTGGTCAGATCGGTATTATACTAAAAAAGTTCCTCGTGAAAAGTAACTATAGTCGGTGAGCATGTATCAAAGGGCTGATAAATCTAGAAGAGATTAGAATTGTATGTTAGGATTACAGCTAAAAGATATCTCTAAAATCTACGCACCCCAGGCAGGAATAAGTCATACGCAATCAATAAATTTCCGACAGAAAATATAATAGATATGCAGTGCTATCAGTAGGTAGTTGTCATTCATCATTTTAAAAATAGAATAAAGATTGGATTGTTATTTCAAACTAATTATTGAACCATGTTAACATCAAATGTTTTTAATTAAAATACCAATAAGTATAATGCATTAATATAAAAATTTAATCAAATAGCAATCAATATAGATTCAACAGTATTTTCCATTAGTCGAACGTACGTTAGACTTGGGTCAAACAAGGCCTTTTGTTTTTAAAATAATTATATTTCTAATGGTAATGTCATTATGCAAACCATTCAGATAAGAACTAATAACATTGAGGTTTTGTTAAATAATTTTGTGGAAAAAGATATGCAAGATATTTTGAGGCCCTTGAACGTGATACCAATAATGTTCATCTCCGCTAAATATCAAATTTGTCACAATTTTATCACTTCAAACACCCCTTTCTACAACATTTGTACATGTTTGGCTTCTGTTCTTTGTATATTTTTTTATTTCTTCCGTGTATATCAATTTCCACCCAATTACTATGAAGATGTGTTTTACATTATTTTGTACTGGAATAGTATAATTGATTTCATTATATATTTCTTAGGGTTCATAGTAAATATGTGTACAAACATATATTATAGTAAGATTAATGTGTTTTTGGTTTTGAAACTGCAAAGAGCTTACAAGTTACTGAATATTAATAAAAATAAAATGAAAGAAATAATGTTTTATAACTGGGCATGCATCACGTCTTTAGTTACTTTTCATATTTTGTGGATGATTTTAATATATAGTGTTATTCCTATACAGATCAGTTTTCAAGATTTAATTATGTACATAGTATTAATTTGTTTTGACTTTCATGTTTTGTATGCTAGTAGACTATTGCATTTGGTAAAAAATGCTTTAAAAGTTTTGGTCAAAACTATTATATCGTCAGGAAGGTCTGAAGGAACGGTGGGTGAAAGTTTCTGGTTTACTATATTTGAAGTATATGATGAAATCTTGCAGGCGTACCATATAATTGAAAAGACTTTTGAAGGACAAGTAAGTTTTATTTATTTATTTATATCAACTGCTCGCTACACTTACAGTTACCCAATACGTGTAGCGAGCTATTACAACATTGGTGTTACCATTTTGTCGGTTGTCTGATTCCCTTGGTGCGGGCTTTGCCTGGCTTGGAATCGGACGACTGTGAGTGTGAATTCCTAATGAAATCTTATTATTAATTACCATAATATGGTTATTAATAATAAGATTTCATTAGGCACCGACTTCAAACCTATGAATAGGTAGCACATACAAATTAAGTTATTTTATACTTTTTAGTTTTTGAAGTCGGTTTATTTAAACGAAGTTTTTTTTTTAATTTTTCGCTTTTTAGTCTTTCTCAAGTCTCTCATCATCATTTCACCTAAATAACTTGAAAGAATACGACTAATTCTAAAATAATAAGACAGGACCCGTTATATTTTATGAAATTAAATGATGTCTACAGAATATGAAGGCATGCAGACAATTGCTCTTAACTTCATTGCAGGCGCTCACGTAAATTTGAGGGTTCCCTTCGATTTCCTTGGGATCCCATCATCAGATCCTGATATAGTGGCAATAGGACTACATGGGGAGCATACCCTTTCAAATACAAAAATAATTTTAAAAATCGGTCCACAATTGACGGAGTAATGACCTATTTCTTAGCGTTCCATGGATTCACCGTGCGGGTGATAGATCCATCGCGTGATACATGGGGGCAACACATGCGACTTCGACAGTGCCTGGGAATTGCGACCCAGGTTTAGGTTTAAGGAGCACTCCTTACGATGCGTGAACGCTCACCTCCACTGTCCGCCGTGTTACCCCCTCTACCTAACCATATTTGAAGTGAGCCTAGCAATGCCGCTTTGGATATTCGTTCAAGAAAAGAGCTTACTGAAGCTCTTGGCAATCCAAGGTCTTTAAGCAGGTTATAGAGGGATTTAGCTGGTATACCCCTCGCACCCACTTCCACGGCATACAGCGCAACGACATAACCATTTTTAGTTATTTCGTTGGTTAAGTCAAAGTACTTGTTTCTTTTTAAAGCGTGGTCTTTAGGGATGTTCGTTTCCCACGGCACCGTGAGTTCTACTAGTACTACACGCTTAATTGACATTGCATGAAGAAATATGTCCGGTCTGGACGCCGAGGCACAGATATCCTCCGGTATTCTGTAGTGATTTTCATACGTGTCCACTAATATTATCCAGTCACTGGCGGTATTTATAATTGAGTACGGCTTTTGTGCGAGTGAAATCTTTATTGTTGAGCCTTCCTTTACAAACGCGATGTTAGTTTTTATGTATGTTGTTATTCCTTTTTTCGCTCTCGCCAGTGATAAACTCATAGCTTCGCGTATGATGAGTAATACCCTATCATGGCGACGTGAATAATGACCCCGGTCTAATAGCGCCTTACAACCTGTCAGTAAGTGCCTGGCTGTACCTATTGCCGCATTGCACATCGTACAAGCCTTTTCTGTAGCTTTTCCCCACCTTACTAGGTTGCTTTGATCGGGGAGAGTTAATTGAAAGGCGTTGAGGTAGAATTTTAACAGGGCGGGTGACCAATCATATAAAAGTGTGCGCCATGTCAAAGCTGGTGGGATACAAAATTCTCCTAGAGTTAACCATTCATTCTGCATTTCTAGGTTCATTGCGTGCACCTTGTAGGTCTCGTTTTCATCTTGTTGTATTAAAGATTTTGTTATCTCTTTGTCGGTCTGTCTTCTAACATTTCCCAATCCAACTCTACTGAACTGCGTACCCACCATGAATTTTTTGTGGAATTGGAGCCGTGACTCTAGCTCTGATGAATTTTTGTCTTTTGGAAGGGATCTAACGATTTCGTCTTGGGATTTTGACAAGACATGCATTTTGGTAACTCTTAGGTGTTTGTAGAGTTCCGAAGATTTTTTTAATTTCATTCCAAAATTATTTGAGCCCCTGTACAACGTTGACGGGTCTGCAGATGGTGCTAGCCCGAGCCACAACTTCAATGTCTTAGTGACTTTCGCGTCCAGTGTTCTTATGTGGTTCTGGTTTATATCATGTACATACATACATGTACATACATAAAAAAAGTAAAAAGAAAAAAAAAACCGATGAAATTGAGAACCTCCTAAGTAGTTGTGTCCTGAGCGCGGACGCCCAGAGAGGGATTCTCCAACGCTAGCGCAGTTGGTACCCTCCTGGGGTATCAATCTGTCTTTCAACTGCGCCATCATGGGGAGTGGGGGGGGGGTTAGGCCTCCGGTATCCTCACTCACTCGGTGAAACACAGCGCAAGCGCTGTTTCACACCGGTTTTCTGTGAGGCCGTGGTATCACTCCGGGCGAGCCGATGTTTTTGTTGTAATTGTCTTTGTTCAAAACATAATAAATATATGCGATCGATATCATTACTTATTTGGTCACAACACTACAAGTATCAAATTAGAACTGTCATCGAGAAAATAAAGAAATGGAAATAGTATAAATGCATATGTATGTATACACGGTACATATACCAAAATAACATTATTTACAATTTTTGTCTGTCTCTCTGTCCGTCTGTCTGTCTGTCTCTCTGTTGGTTCCGGCTTATCTCTGGAACGGCTGGCCCTATTTTTACGGAACTTTAACTGATAGGTAGCTGATGATACACGGAGTAACTTAGTGTATTTTTTTAGATTAGTTTCGCCCCACGGCGTTACCCGCGGTACGACAATAACCGCGGGTAACACCGCGGGCTTCAGCTAGTTTACTATAAGGATAAGCATAGATATTTGTTTTTTTAAGCTATCAACTGGAATTCCTAATTAATGTAACATACTAATTGCTATTCTAGATTATTTGCTATACAATAATAACATTTGAGCGAGCACTGTTTAATGTACTAATACTAGTATATTTGAAAGAGCTGGTTATAGGTGTAAGTTAATTGAACAATTATTATTTACAACCTGTCATCACAATGCTCTTTTTACTCATACGAATTATGTACAAATTTTTCAGTTTCCTCTGTACCTATCATTGAATTTGATAGGTCTATGCAAAGACGTAGTCATACAAATTTATCTCAGTAAGAAGTGTGAGAATGTGTATTTGATAATGGAAGATCTGAAGTCAGTATGTCTACTACGCATGAATGAAAGAGAAACATCAAGTAAGTAAATTATAGAAATAATTGTAGTATTTCTATGCTGATTAATGACTGTTCAATTGGTTTAGTCGTGCGTGATGCTGCTGAGTGCAGTATACCCACGAATAATATACCATATTCAAAAACCCTTATATTTACATAAGTTAAATTTGCAGTGCCACGCATAATTTTCTCAACTAATCAGTTGATTAATGTAACCTCACGGATGAGTAACTACCTAACTACTACTAACAAAGTGGTTTTAGCATAGTTTGTGATCAATTTTAGTCGTAGTACAGCCCAATCTCAAATCCCCATCACCCACGTCGAGCCTTGCTTAAATATGCCTACACATAGCTCTCCCACGAAATATTTATAATTGGTTCCAGTTACGCAAAGAAGAATATGCAAGAACATTCAGCGCCTACAATCGGTTTCATTCAAGAAATTAAACGTAGGCGGTGTCTACGTAGTGGATGCTGCAGCACTCTTGAAATTGTTATATCTTCTTTCTTCATACATTATTATTATTTTACAATTTGCACTGTTGTAATGAATTTGTGACTTGTTATTGCTGTGTAAAATAAAGTAGTATGCATATGTGTAAGGTTTATGCAATGTTGTTGGCTAATTTTTTAATTCATTTGTAGAATAAATCCATCCCACCAAAAACATTTTCATGTAAAATGTTGCCAAGACGACTGCATATGGCTTACCTTGTGAAAAAGATATCAGATCTCATGTAGAGCCAAGGTTCCGAATCTACACGCCCTAACTCTACCAACCCTAACTTCATAAACTCTACATCTCAGTAAAAATGTATGGCTTCGCCGTTTCGCTACCATACCGTCACGAAGGGGACACAAACGCCTTTTGTGTTTGCAAATGTCTAGTTTCTGAAGTAATGTGTTATGCGAATATTTAGTTTCTGAAGTAACAAAACAGCTAAGCCATACATTTTTACTGAGATGTAGAGTTTATGAAGTTAGGGTTGGTAGAGTTAGGGCGTGTAGATTCGGAACCTTGGCTTTACATGAGATCTGATATCTTTTTCACAAGGTAAGCCATATGCAGTCGTCTTGGCAACATTTTACATGAAAATGTTTTTGGTGGGATTTCATTTCTTTTTGTAAGTTGCTTGATGCAGTTTTTTTTTTCTTTTTTTGGGCTGTATTTCTTGTACATCTTCTTTTTTCTTTCGAAAAAGTCCGTGTACCAAAAATAAACAACTAGCATAAACATTTGTGAAAGTCTCATACAAACTTCCACCCCCCAAATTTGGGGGTTGGGGGGCAAAAGTAATAGGTTTATGAATTTTTCTGTTGTTTGTATACTAAACTTAGTTTACATACCAAATTTCAGCTTTCTAGCACTTCAGGAAGTACCCTAACAGTTTTGATGATCATCAGTGTGTCAGTGACGAAATCGGTGTTTTTTAGGTATCAATAAAATCTAAAGTATCAGAGCTATGCAGTTGAAACTTTGTATATTTCATTAGTCTATTGTCGACATTATATCCTGAGAATTTGAACGATCTGGTATAACGGGAACCAAAGTTATGAGAGTTCAAAGAAACGACGAAACTCTTCGAGAAAAGGTAGGTAGTGCCCTTCCGCTTCGCTTGGCTCGTCTTGGCGGGGGCACGACCGTGCCCCCAGATTCTAACAAAACTAATATAGTAGTTTGTGTCCTTATTGAGTTTTTGGAGTTTTGGTGTTTTCTGTAATATATGTAATAGTAGTATTTCTACTGCCTCATTGGTCTAGCGGTTCAAGTATGCGACTGCCAATCAAGAGGTCTCGGGTTCGAATCCCGGGTCGGGTCAAAAAAAATGTTCTTGAGTTTTTCTGATTATAGAAATACTTAATAACCGACTCCCTGCGAGACCATTATTCCGGTCGAACTTAACGTGGGAGAGCCACGCTTCGGCATCACAGAAAACCGGTGTGAAATAGCGCTTGCGCTGTGGTTCACCGAGTGAGTGGGGATACCGGTGGCCCATACCCCAACCCCTTCCCACATCCCTTTCCCTCAGTGGTCGGCAACGCACTTGTGACGCCTCTGGTGTTGCGGGTGCCTATGGTCGGCGGTAATCGCTTACCATCAGGTGATACGTCTGCTCGTTTGCACCCTATTCAATAAAAGAAACTCGTAAATATATGGCGAAGTATGGCTTCTATGGCTCTATATGCGTATATTAGTATTCAATCTCACTCTGTTCGAGTTACTGTAATTCTGTTCTCTCGCCAGATTTGACTTCTTTACCATAAATACTTCAGTATATCCGACATTGATAAATTTATTCGTTTCTTTCATTAAAAAATGCCACTTTTTTTCATTGAACATAATAGAATCGTATTAAAATAAGACTTATGTTCAAGCTACATCGTGGTCATAGCATAATAGTGACTTGACACTAAGAGTAATGAATATGTTAATTTACTAATAAATGTACACTTTTAAATATAATAATTAATAAAGTAATTGAATTATTATTGATTTCACGTAGAACAAGATAGTATACATCGTTTTGAATCAGAATTTATTGGTTTTTCAATATATATTTTCATTTCAAAACTAAGTGCTGCAATAAATCAGATATTTATGCACTATGAAAATAATTAGAAATTAACATCCAACATAACAACATCAACCATTCAGCTATGTTATCATATGATTTTTTTCTAGACACTAAAATTTCAGACAACATCTACAACTACATGAACCTTAGTTTTTCTATTTTATAAAATATACTATTCAAGACAATTTCATACCTCCTATTGGGAAAAAATATAACACAAATGTATACTTGGGTATTCTATTTAAAGTTTAATAATATATTTTCAAGAGCGCTTAAATAAAACGATTATTCTAGAAGCTGTTTTTTTTCTACCTTTTTATTTACTACTGCTTTAGTCTCATTACGCTTTGCTATGTCAAAGTGACTAGATCACATACTAATATCTTGATCGTGTTAAAAATACAAAATATCGACAAATTTTTATTTGTGATAACACAGAAAGACTCTCGACTATACAGAAATTTAATTCATTTGCACCTAACATTAAAGTTTTCGAAAAAATGTCTCTTCGCCTTCTGGGGTCTCTGGTCTTGGAAGATGGTTTTCAGCCTTTCATAGAGGACAAAATTAAAAAAATTGGTGAAATTTCGGATCGTTTACTTAAAATTAATATCCATTCGGCTTTTAATATTATTCGTCATTGTCTTTTTGTACCTAATTTTGCATGCGCTTCGGTCATCGTCCTTTTGGAAATATTCATCACTTTTGGAAAAAGTTGACAAAATTATACAAAACACGCTCAGCAAAGTTTTGAATGTGGCTTTAAACGATCGAGCCTGGCTCCAAGCATCCCTACCAGTTCGTTTGGGTGGCCTTGGAGTACGCAAAATTGTAGATATCAGCTTTCCAGCTTTTCTGTCTTCGGTTCATGGCACAGAAGAATTAACCAGGAAAATTCTTATCAACATACTGGTTGATTCTGAAGTGTCATGCAAGGCCATTGCTATAGATGCTTGGCAGATAGCTTGTCCCAGTACTATACTACCTGCTAACCCATTTTCTCAGCGCCAATGGGACGCGCCGTTATGTATTTTAAAGCAAAGAAGACTTCTGGATACATCAACCAGTCTTGCTGAGCGCGCTCGTTAGTTGGCTGTGGGAGAGTGGGAATCAGGTTTATGGATTCAGGCACTTCCATTGCCCAACATAGGTACCTTGTTGGACGATACTACATTTCGCCTTGCCACTTGCCTCCGTTTAGGAGCGCCTTGTGTTTCTCCGCATTCTTGTCACTGTGGAGAAGCTGTTGACAGTCTCGGACATCATGGCCTTTTTTGTAGCAGAAGCGCTGGCCGTATATCTCGACATGCTAATATTAATTACATTATTCGTCGTGCTCTTGTTGCCACCGGCATTCCAGCTGTACGTGAAACAAATGGTCTGGTACGGGACGCTGGCAAGAGACCGGATGGTTTGTCGTTACTGCCATCGAAGATGGGTAAGCCTTTGGTGTGGGATGCAACTTGCGTCAACACCCTCGCGCCATTTCATCTTCCAAGTACAGCTGGTTATGCTGACGCTGCTGCTGCTTAAAGCCTCAAACGGCGTAAACACCAAAACCTAATAGGTAATTATATTTTTGAACCGTTTGGGGTCGAGACGCTAGGTTCATGGGGTCCGAGTGCTCGCCCTATGTTTAAACAACTAGCTAAGCAACTGATCGACGTTTCCCGTGACCAGAAGGCCGGCCTTTTTCTGGCACAGAGAATTAGCATTGCCATTCAACGTGGCAATGCTGCCAGCCTTTTGGGAACGCTTCCAGTAGGCGATGATGCGGAGGAATTTTTTGACGCTTGTATGTAAATATTGTTGTTTCCTTTTTTATTATTATTTCCTAGTATTTTAATTTAATTTTAAGATAATATATTCTGTTTTTGAATTTAAATATAAATAAATGTCAAATACAAAAAAAAATAAAAAAATCGACAACACTTCACTTTAGACTGTTTTTTTCTATCAAGTAATTTCCATTCGTGCGCTTATGATGGTTATTACTTACTTATTGACTCTTTATTATAACGTATCATTCGTTGGGAGGACCCTACTATTTTTACATTTTGATGCCAATTATTTTTATTCTGTCTGTATCTTAAATTTTTTAAGAAAATATTTTAAAGCATATGGAATAATGCTGTCAAGGAATGATGAGCTTGAAAATGATGAGTATTACAAGGAATCGTTTGAAGTGTATCAAAATATTTTAAAAGCATTTGAACTTATCATGGAATGGCCTTAGCTACAGAAACTAATTAAGCTCATTCTTACGGGGAACCTAAAAGCTACTAGTCAGATTTTATTCAAATTTAAATGGGACCACACGACTAGCACCAGCTACCGAATTTAAAATAATCACAAATTTTAACAAAAAAAATCAACTTCAATCTGGACAAAATTTAAATGGGACCATACGGGAATATTGAGTTATTCGTTAATTTGTCGCGCACATACTTAATGCAAATTGAAGACTTATATGGTTTTCTCATGGATGACATATCAGAACTGGACCAAATTGGAACCACATGGGAAGCACCAGCTTTCAAATAAAAAAAGAATCATCAAAATCGGTTCACCCAGTCGAAGGTTATGAGGTAACAAATAGTCGAATTGAGAACCTCCTCCTTTTTTTGAAGTCAGTTAAAAATGATCAAAATCGGTACACCTACAAAATATGAGGTAATACAAAAACAACAGTTGAATTGAAAGTTGATTAAAAATTAGAAGTACGGTTTATCCTAATTAAAACATACAATTTTTATGAGACACTTGAAAGCAATTTGTTGAAATGATCAAAATTAATTTACATTAATGAATACACAATCAATAAAAAATACATTAGATTCACTATATACTCTATACGTCGACACTTCTACATCCTTGTATTTAATAACATTTGAAACAGAGTACTATCTTGTACACTGTTCAACTCAACTGTTTAAAATATTTATTTAATGAACCATTTTGTCACTGCAGACATACAGGCAATGTTTCTGCCATTAAATCTCATGCAAAATTTACTAATTTGTCCTAAATATAGAATTAGAAATAACTATATTTCTCCAAATAATTTACAATCAGCTCTAATTTCAGTGCTAGCAGCAGTTTCGTTCATAGTAACATATATTTTTCGTTATTCTAAATTCTACTTTGAAGGAAGGACAGCTTTTTACTCAAATGCATATCGTGCGTTTTTATGTGTTTTTGAAGTGATCTTCTACTCAATGGGGTTTTTAATGAATACAATAGCTGTTATGGCTCAAACGAACGACCATATTGATTTCATCATTTTTATGCGAGAAGTTGTCATTATGTTCAATAATCGTTTTAAAAAGTACACGGTTTGCAATTGGATTGTTGTGATTATCACCTTAGTTTTCTATGTAACTTATATCATATGCGGCTATGTGGTATACGAAGGCATACATACTTGTATGTTCTGGAGTATTATTCTCTTATTGAGTTTTGATATACATATAATATACGCTATCCGCTCGATAAATTTTCTTCAAAACAATATTATTATCTGGAATAAAGTTATTTTAAGCTCTGGCGGTATTTCTGATCAGCACAGGTGTCGAAAATTGTTCCACGCCTATGATCGGATACTGAAGTGCTACAGTATATGTAATCGCACTTTTGGAATTTTAGTTAGTATTTGTCTGTCTGTTATCAATAGGCTGTTGTGAATTGGTGTTTTAATTGTTCTCTTTTTCAGATCCTGTACCACATGGTTGAAAGCTTTTTGCATATACTTTTATACATCAAATCAACTTTAGACTCATTAACTGCTGAAAATAACGTAATGCATGAGGTAGGTACTTAAAGTAATTCTAGAAAATTCAAGTTAATGATACAAGTATCGACACTTAAGAAGGCTTTTAACAAGCTTTATTTTTAGGAGAAAAGCATTTCCCAACTAATTATGCTTCTTTTTTGGCTCTTGAAAAATTTTACATTGCACGGAGCGTTATCCATACAATGTCAATCATTCTACGATTCTGTTCGTAAAGGGCAGGATATTTGTAAATTATCGATTCAGTCGAACCTATCAGGTAAGTCAATACTTATATTAAAGTTATCAAAAAGTAAAATAAAATAAGTCTTATTAGTAATTTAAGCACTATCTTTATAGCTTAGAACTCTCATGATACGACGTAGCGTCCCGTCCTAGCGTGCAAAGATATATCAACTTTCATGTCGCGATATCGTATCCTAGGAAACTACGACAACCAAAATAACATTAAACTCACTATTTCCTTCTCAAAGATCACAGACAAAGTTAAAGTTGATCATTTAACAAGCCTTATATTTTGGTGACGGTGTGGAAAAATCCTTTTGTTCTTCCGTTTTTTTGAAAACGTAGGAGCAAGGACTACGTAGGTTTCTCAATATAAACCAAAATCATGCAGATTTCCAGAGCTCTCCACTTTTTGGCAACCCGCATTTGCGCTCCCTTCTTCTACGCTCGAAACAGACCTTCTCTCGATCATTCTCCTTCGTCATTAGCATAATATACTTCACACTTCTCATCGGCTAGCATGATAGCATCATAACTGCCAAGTTATCATTGCGAATGGACATCGACATATATAATTTAATGATCTTGTCCGGGGAGCGTTCCGTAATATGAGACAACTGAAAAATCAATTACAGAAATTATAAAACGTCGTATCGTAACTTTTATATTTTTTGCCGTCGCTTCCCATAAGATCATATTATGTTTACGTCCAAATTTAATATGGCTGTGGATGATTAAGAGCTTGATACCTTTTTTTTTCAAATTTTTAACACCATACTAACTTTTAAACTTTCGCGTTCCAATATATAATCATTATTATTTTTACGGGGTTTAACGCGAGTGTGGTATGTGACGGTACATGGCGAAATAATTTTATCAATAATATCGAAAATGTGCGGGTGGATGAAGAACCTTCTACTTCACGAATTCGACGACGTAGAGCATGCGCCGCTGAGTCAGCCTGTGACCACGGCAAGTGCAACCTGGTCGAAACGTCAGGCAAATCAGAGGTATGTAATACCTTTAATTAAGTGATCGCGTTAAATCCCGTAAAAAATAAAAATAATAATTATTTTTAACACCATTTCCTTTTAAATGGTGATAATAATTAATTAAAAAAATATATTGTTTAAATTTAGTAAAATAAAATTAATTTTAGGTTAATTAATTAACTCTGATTGTGGCTAAATTTTGCTAGGCTACCCGCCAGAAATGTTTTATGTTAAATACAATCCTTTTAAATTAAGTTGTATTTAAAAATGAAATCACTACAGAAATTAGCTCCCGAATTTTGTACTATCAGGGGCGATCTATTGAATGTTTATAAAATTAGAATGGATACGAAAATAACTCTGCCTTTCGCTTTCACGATTAAATCAATGCATCAATTTAAGTAATTTTTGGCATGGACATACATCGATTCTTGAGGAATTATTTACCGCTAACCGACGTTCATGCGAGCGTATAAGCATATGAGGCGCTCATAGCACAATTGCACTCGGTGATTAGAAACAATTTAACTGCCTCGTTGGTCTCGCGGTTGGCGTGTGCGACTGCTGATCATGAGGTCTCGGGTTCGATTCCCGGGTCGGACCAAATGTTTGTATGATCTACAAATATTTGTTTCGGAGTTTGGGTGTTTTCTATGTATAATATGTATGTATTTACAAAAAAAAAAGTATATATGTATTTGTATCAGTTGTCTAGTACCCATAACACAAGCTCTGCTTAGCTTGGGACTAGATGGCGTTGTGTGTTAGATGTCCGAAATATTTATTTATTACTTTGTGCCGAAATTTAAACGGAAACTAAACAAATGATTTTTTGGGACTAAGAAAAGAAAACATTTATAACTGACTTAGCATTTTGGATCGATCTCATGGATGAACTGGGACACGAATTAAAGTTTTGATGGTAAGGCTGCGTTTCTCTTTCAAGTTAATGTTCTTTCTGACCTCCCATCAATATTTAAACTGTAATTTTTTTGAGGTGTTCGGTGTGCATATTTTTTAACATCTTACAGCAGAAGAAAAAAGACTGTTCAAGAACGTCCAACGTCTACACAACGCTACATTTGACAAGATGAATATATGTGGTTTGTTTTATGTAGACGCTATGCTACCAGTAAAAATATTTAGCTGGATTATTCAACATATGATTGTTCTTCTTCAATTTTCTTTATTGCCTAAATAAATGGAATGAATAGAATCTTTCCTTTCTTGTTTTTCTTCATCCATTCTGCTTGACTTACTGATTTGACGTTTTCGACACTCTCAGCAATAGTATATGCTGGTAGTGGAAGTAGTAACAGACGATGCTGCAAGAAAAATGAGCTGATATCTATTACTAGACGTGAGAACAACGGAATAAGGGTTAGTTAGTGTTTTTAACTCGAGTTATGTGGTGGGAGATGGATATCAATGCATCAATTACTTAGGAATGAACTAAGTGGATCAGCGCGTTACGACAGATCACTTAGTTACGACAGATATAAACCAACGCTGTATAAAATGAGTACGGCGCATACAATGACGTTAAGCGTGCGAGGTCGTTCCAATAGCTATTTTATAATATAAGGTAATGCAAACACTAAAATCAATATGTTTTTGATTCAATACTGTGATGGTGCCTCTTCGAGCCTAGCCCTTCCTAGCCTGAGTAAAGTATGTAATTGTCTATCGAACAAGGTTTTTCCTTAATTACGCGGCCGGCATCCCTCATTTAGAGGGAAGGAACAGTACCCCTCCAGCCGTACTGCTCTGTAGAATCCGTCACCTGACACGCAATTATTCCACCAGCTTTAAAGGCCTCACGCGGATCAAGGGGAAGGATTATGAACAGTTAAAAATTAATACATTACAATTGGTTTGTTCCGTTCACGCTTTTCCACTCCAACCATTCCTTTGTACACTCAAGATTCAGGAGGATTAATGCTCTTTTACTCTAAGCGACCTGTGCTGCAGATCAAACGCTATAACGAATCGTGATTTGATGGTAGGTGCATTACCATATGCTATCCGGTACCCGATATATAAATATCTTAGGCGGCACACGCAGTGCCTACCCGGTCTGGAGCCCGAGTCCAGGTTCTCCTACCTACGCCAACCCGAGATAATACCTAACCCACCTACAGGGGCCCTGTGTATCCAAACATTAAAACTCCTAGCACTCAGGTGCACAACCTACACACAACCATGCTGAACCCCCCGACACATCCACGCATCGCAACCAATAACATACACATTCATCACGAACAAGGTACCAATAACCAATCGTAATGCCTAACAATTAAGGAACTGTAATATTATTTCTAACTATTATCACATAATGCGATGCGAAACTTTAACGTGCATTTGTATCCCAGTCTGAGACTGTATATTTTAACAATTTTTTTTTTGATACAAATGCACGTTAAAGTTTTAAACTAATTATCCTACGACGTACTACGAAAGACAAAACTCACCTGGATTTCTTCTAGGTTAGATATTTTCACTTACTCAAATACCACGTGGAACACACGGATGATTGACCCGATCGGCCTCCTATTCAAACCTCACTCCGCCGCGTAACTCCCATGTGGGGCACACGGATGCACTCTCCACTTCCGACCCGTTCACTACCACCGCTCAAGACGAAGTGTCTTCCTAAGCCCTGTCTGTCTCCATCAAACCCCTCAAGGAAGCAGGTAGAGTCCCTTTTTTACATCTCTCCAACGTAACACTTTAAAACTTTGAGTGTATTGCACCTAGATGTGAAACGTACCCAGTTAATAATGTTAAAAGTACAATAAGTGTTCAATAGTGTCATGTTCGTATCTTGCTGCTCAAAGCGATCAATATCTTTATTTATCGTTGACCCTTTTTTATAAGTAGGAAACGTTTTTGGCATTCGCTTGGTGTTTTACATTATTATTAAGATTTTAACAAGGCAGAGAATATTATCAAACCTTAATTACGCGAATCTAGGGAGGGGTACTATTACAATACACTTAATTAATCCATTTCCATACTAATATTATAAATTCAAAAGAAACTCTATATGTCTGTCTGCTGAACCGATTTGGATAAATTTCGATATAGAGATAGATTGGGCCTTGGATAAAGACATAGACATTATAGACAACTTTTGGTGGCAATAACCGACGCACACGCGGGCGGAGTTTATTATATATTGAAATATGCGTTTAACGCACAAACGAGATTCAGTTATCTTTGCAGTGAAGACGTATTCACTGTATCTTGTTTGTGAAGTTCGTTATAACATCAATAAGAAATGAGTGAGTAAAAAATTGGTTGTCTATAAAGTCGGCTTAGGGACGATAGCTTAACGTGACAACGTCATAACAAAACATTGATGAAATAATAATAGAACGACTTAAAATGAGCGTAACGTAACGGGACAATAAACGTTATGGTACAATGAACGTAACGGGACAATTGGTCTTCCTTTGTAGTGCATGCAGCCGGCGCTCATCAATTTATCAGACGTTGTCACATCAAAAACTTACATAATAAATACAATTTTGAATATTAATTTGTTATTTAAAATCGAGTGTAACCACCATTACTTACAATAACGTCCAATAGTCTCCAAGGTATCGATCCCATAAGGCAACTGCAAATATCACTCCCTCTCATATAGTTCCAAATATCGTTGCGATTTTGCTGATTGTTGATGAACGAGAGGACAAAGCAAGAGCTTGCTTTGTCCTCTCGTTTTTGTCATCCCACATTTAGACCATCAGACCCCCCATCAATTCTCAATTGGATTTAAGTCCGGGGATCTGACGGCCAGGAAATCAGAGTAACTTCTGAATGCTGGGTAAACCAGTTTTTTTTTATTTATTGAAGAACGGGCAAACGAGCAGACGTATCACCTGATGGTAAGTGATTACCGCCGCCCATGGATACCTGCAACACCAGTGGCGTCACAAGTGCGTTGCCGGCCTTTTAAGAAGGAGTACGCTCTTTTCTTGAAGGTTTGAAGGTCGTATTGGTCCGGGAATACCGCAGGCGACAGTTCATTCCACAGTTTTGTTGTACGAGGCAGAAAGTTCCTAGAGAACCGCACAGTTGTGGACTGCCAGCCATCTAAGTGATGGGGATGAAACTGCTGTCGCGTAGGACGATGGCGGAAAGAGGCGGCAGGAATCAGCACGAACAATTCCTCGGAGCACTCCCCATGGTTAGCCCAACCCTGGCTGTATGCGCACTACAGTTATCGTGAACATATCAAAAAATAAATAAATATTTAAAAATATTTATTTATTTGTAGGTCTTTGAAAATGATATTGAGGTTTCTAATTTTTTTTTTTCTAAACTGAATAGTTTGCGCGAGAGACACTTCCAAAGAGGTAAAATGTGTCCCCCCCCCCCTGTAACTTCTAAAATAAGAGAATGATAAATCTAAAAAAAATATATGATGTACATTACCATGCAAATTTCCATCGAAATTTGGTTTGAACGAAATCTAGTAAGTAGTTTTTTTTTAATACGTCATAAATCGTAAATCGAAAAATATGTATCAAAGTTACAAGGAACTACAAGAACTTTTATATTATGTTAATTGCTGCTACGGAACCCTTCATAGGCGAGTCCGACTCGCACTTGACCGCTTTTTTATTTTATGTTTGTTACCTCAGAACTTTCGACTGGGTGAACCGATTTTAATGATTCTTTTTTTATTTGAAAGCTGGTGCTTCTCATGTGGTCCCATTTCAGTTTGGTCCAGTTCTTTAACTCGGGCCTTTTTTTGGTAAATTTTTTTGTTTACGGATTTTACACACACATTTTACAGACTAGTGCCGACAGCGATTGGGATTAACGTAAGTAAATATGAATATGTACTTCCAACTTTTTTTTAAAAAGTCGTTTTTTTTGGCAAGCATATTGCTACTAGGTTCATTCATTTTGGCTCCATGCACAGTCATGTTATCAAGCAAAGGTCGGACAATTGTACTAAAAATACATATATTTTTATGGTAGTAATACTACGCATATCGACAAGGGAAAGGCGCTAGAAATTTGATGATTATAACGGAACATTTTTTTTAAACCGACTTAAAAAAAAGGAGGAGGTTTCTCAATTCGACCTTATATATATATATATATTTTATGTGTGTTCGGGTATAACTTCGTCGTTTATAAACCGATTTTGATGATTCTTTTTTTAATGGAAAGAAGATATCCCAACGATGGTACCATAATAAGGACACTAATATCTGATGATGGCATCCAAGAGAAACCGAGTCGAACCTTGAAGTCGGTTTTTATTTTGTTAAAATTTTACTTGTTAACAGATCAAGCTACTTGTCACATCATTAATTTACTTCAGTTGGTGGCTAAAAACGTTTATATTTCAAGTTTTGCTAAGCCTTAATTGTGAGAGATTTTATGAGGCGTTAGAAGAAACTCAACAATCTTGTGCGATGATACTGAAATCAAATTGCTCAGCTAAGTTTATCAGGTGGCCATTTCAAAATTATCAGTGAAATTTGCACTCCTGGCTTATGAATCTTTTTCCTAGCCTTTATCATTCCCAAGACAAATTGGGGTCGGCTAACTGGTTCAATCGGTTTTACCTGAATATCAGTTTTTCCACGGAGCGACTGGCATCTGACCTCCGCAACCCTGAGGGTGAACTGAATTCGAAGATTGAACTAGTTGTCAATATATTCGAGGGCACTGACTTTCCAGTAACGATTTTCATAGGTATTCATGACAACCGGGACCGACAGCTTAATGTGCTCTCCGAGGTACGGGCGGGAAACACCGCCATATTGCATACTCCGGGCTGCTGTTAAGAATTTCTTGTAAGAAAAACCCAACAACAGTCCGACCCGGGAATCGAACCCGGGACCTCTTGATTGGCAGTCACTTGTGCTAACCGCTAGACCAATGAAGCAGTCACTCCTGGCTTATGAATGGCGTACATTTTTTACAACACTTCTTTTTAGGGTTCCGCGCCAAAGGCAAAAAACGGAACCCTTATAGATTCGTCATGTCTGTCTGTCTGTCCGTCTGTCCGTACGTACGTCACAGCCACTTTTTTCCGAAACTATAAGACCTATAATGTTGAAATATGGTAAGGTAGGTAGTAGAGCCACGCTGATTTCAGGGCCGGCTCAACCGGGGCGGTACTACCCTCGCACAGAAAATCAACGTAAAATGACAGCGTTCGTGCTGTCGTGTTTCGTTGGTGAGTGCGAGACCGGAGGCCCAAATAGTCTAGTCAACAAGTTCCATACTTGTTGACTAGACTAAAAGATGCAGCAGCATCACTAGGCCGCCATGGTGTGGGTCGCCATACTGCATTGTCTGCATTCGCAGTGAGTATGGTGACCGCCACTCTTGGATTCTGCTTATGCTTTCCATCAGGCAGAGTGGAGTCATTTTGGCGGGTCATACATTAAAAAAAAAAAAAAAAAAAAGTAGATGTATTCTGTGAACCGCATTCAGATTTTCACACAAAAATAGAAAAAAAAACAATAAATTTTGGGGGTCCCCATACTTAGAACTGAATCTCAAAAATTTTTTTTTCATCAAACCTAGACGTGTAGGGTATCTATGCATAGATCTTCAAAAATGATATTGAGGTTTCTAATATCATTTTTTTCTAAACTGAATAGTTTGCGCGAGAGACACTTCCAAAGTGGTAAAATGTGTCCCCCCCCCCCCTGTAACTTCTAAAATAAGAGAATGATAAATCTAAAAAAATATATGATGTACATTACCATTGAAACTTCCAACGAAAATTGGTTTGGACGAAATCTAGTAAGTAGTTTTTTTTAAATAGGTACGTCATAAATCGTAAACTGCAATTTACCTTTCATTCAATCAACACAAATATATAAATAAAATAAAAATTATATTATGTTACTTGCTGCTGCGGAACCCTTCATGGGCGAGTCCGACTCGTACTTGGCCGCTTTTTTTTGTTGCAGCTCTTAAAAAGAAGTTAGGCGGAGGAAGAAGCGGTTACATCGATCACAGTTTGGGTTGATGCGAATTTATTGTTTATATAACGTCGACGCTATGTTACCATTGCAAATATTGGTTCTATTCACTAACTATACTATTGTGTTATTGCAAATCGCATTTCTGTAATCATCATCTTCATTAACAGATATCCATTATGCCTGATAAATATAGGCATCTACAACCTTTAAAAGTCAACTACAGGACATAGTTCTCTCCTTAGAAAGTAGGTTTTGGCCTATAGTTTGTTCATTTTCATAGTGTCATTTTGATCGTGGGTCACGGGAGGCAACAAACTCTTCAAAGGCATTTTGTACTGCCTCTCGGGAATTGAATTTTTTACCCACTAAAAAGTTGTCTAAATTTTGGAATAAGTAATAGTCGGTAGGTGCAAGGTCTGGTGAGTATGGCGGATGAGGGAGAGCTTCAAACCCCAGCTCTTGCAGCTGCTTCACGACAACGCGCGACCCCATACTGCGCAACAGACAGTCTCCAAGCTGCAAGAGCTGGGGTTGGAAGCACTGCTCTACATAATCATACATACACAGAAACGTCTTTAGATTACCGGAAATCTATTGGATAAATATCCAATAGATTTCCGGTAATCTAAAGACGTTTCTATGACATACAACGTCCAAAATTAAGAAAAAAAGACTTCTTTCAAAAGTGAGGAAGCCTGATCCCCAATAATGCAATAAGATGAAAAACAAGAAAAAGTAGTACAAATAATTGTTTCGCATAGAATTGATTTCAATTCACAATTTATTAACCTTCTACCCTGGTCAAATTAGCCCAAAAAATTAGGTATTTGGTATGCAAGGGGTACCCTTGCATTAATTCCCAACAAACTGAAAATTTACAGGCACGTAAGGGATACTAACCTCTGGATCTGAGTTGGTCTTTTGAAGAAAGGACCATAGTTTTGAGTCGGCCTGTCCATACAGTCGGTATTCGAGCCCCAACCATCGTGTTACCTAACCAGTATAAGTCAAGATTAATGACCCCAAGCGCGACAACACTACCTCCAGCAGCACATTTGGGTAGGCCGGGAAAACACTCAAAATCATCAGAAAGAACCTAATATGAACTCACTCGTATATTACAAGCTTAGACGTTAGGATAATACATTTGTGTATCCAAGAAAATGAAGCCCATTTCGAGCAACTAATTAGTTAGTTTTTTTGTAAATAATTTCAATAATTTAAAATTTCATGGTATTCCTCTCATTTGATTTATCAAGTTTGTTAGAGAGATTTCATCGTTATAATTGACCCTAACGATCGATGCAATAAAAGTACAGGGTGTTATTTTTACAGTTATTAGTCGGTTCGATTCTCGGGTGTGGCAAGCGGATTTTCGGAAATCTTTGAATGCAGTTATAATAATTACAAATTTTAACAAAAAGAAAACCGACTTAAATGGAACCACTCGGGAAGCACCAGCTTTCAAATAAAAAAAGAATCATCAAAATCGGTTCACCCAGTCGGAAGTTATGAGGTAACAAATATTTTTAAAAAAGAGTCGAATTGAGAACCTCCTGCTTTTTTCAAGTCGTTTAAAAATAAAGCAATGTTATCTTTGAGTATAATTTTCCATCTACAGTATTAAGAGTACTTTCCCTTCAGGTGGCATTACAAAATTCAAGCCTGTATTAAAATATTATAAATACGCGTCTTCAGATCATACAAATTTTAACTTAAATTTCAATCATGACTGCCTCGTTGGTCTCGCGGTTGTCGTGCGCGACTGCTGATCATGAGGTCTCGTGTTCGATTCCCAGGTCGTAGCAAATGTTTGAATGATCTACAAATATTTGTTTCGGAGTTTGGGTGTTTTCTATGTATAATATGTATGTATATACAAAGAAAAGTAAATATGTATTTGAATCAGTTGTATGGTACCCATAACACAAGCTCTGCGTAGCTTGGGACTAGATGGCGTTGTGTGTTAGATGTCCGAAATATTTATTTATTATTTATTTATAGTTTTCAGTTTTCACATTAGCCCCCAGTCATGAATGCTTTGTTTTTTTAATTGTTATCCTTTAAAACTGAAATGATCGAACTTAGGTTCTTTTTAATTCATGACATATAATAATTTTAATGTTAATCTATTTTAAAATTAAAAGTACTAAAAGTTTCACCGAGTGACTGAGGATACCGGAGGCCCATACCCCAACCCCCCTCCCCTTATTCCCCATCCCCCATCCCCCTAAAGGCCGGCAACGTACTTGTGACGCCTCTGGTGTTGCAGGTGTCCATGGGCGGCGGTAATCGTTTACCATCAGGCGATACGTCTGCTCGCTTGCCCGCCTATACCATAAAAAAAAAATAGAAAATAAGGAATAAAGAAATTATTTACATACTAGCGACAAACAATTTATTCCCATCGCCTACTGGTTTACAAATTTATCAATTTGAGTTAATACATTTGTTAATCTATTGGAATTGTAAGAACAAATTAATTTGCTTAATAATATTGTTTTGTTTCTGCTGTAAATTTGATGTGATGTCATGAATCGAAACAGACATCGACTTTATTAGAGTTTAATTTGAGTATTACTATTACGTTAAGTGCTGACAATGACAGAATTAGTAATTTGTATCTTTTAATGTACAGCTGTGTGGTAAAGACCAAAAACTATCCAGAAATGAGAGTTGTAAATACACATAGACCGAAAAATGGGTTTTCGAAAAACCGAGTGGATAAAGACATCCAGTCTATATTATTTCCGTTGAATTTATCGCAAATAGCGTTTCTTCAATTTAAGTATTTAATCAAAGATAATTTTATAAGATCAAGTACTCCTCTAATGACAAGTCTATCAATATGTAGTGTTCTATTGTTCGTGAGCTTACAGTTTTATGAAGGTTTATTAACGCTATTGACTGTCAACATTGTTAAATTCAGTTACCTTGATTTTGCATTGCTTTTCGAATGTTGTTTCAACTTCAGTAAATTTGTAACAGCTTTCATTGTTAACTTTGCGCAAAGAGATAAAAATATAGAATTGGTGTTAACTATACAAGAGATCCACAGATTTATCAATGAGAAAAGAAAATTAAAAATGTTTATTATTGGGAATTGGATAAGTATCATAATTGTTTATTTTCTTTACACATCCGTGATAATAACTACTCACACTTTTCTCAGAAAAATGAACCTTGGTCTACTATTTCGTATATTAATTACTCTGTTTTTTGATTTGGAAATGATTAACACGATCAAGATAATGATATTGTTAAAAGACAAAGTCGTTTTATGGAATGATCGTTTGCTGAATTCGCCGATGAATTATGAAAATCAATATTCCAAAAAAATGCTTAAAGTGTACGCTCAAATATTGGATTGTTATCATTTGTTTAACTTGTGTTTCCGCCATGTGGTAAGTTTTATTTTATAATTTACCCGAATAAGTAAGTTTCATCACCGCTCTTGCAGAATGAATTTGAAATAAATAACTTTATATTTTTTTCTGATTATCCATTATGTTTAAATTAAAGGAAAAACATTTATCATGAGGCGCTCATAACCCAGTTGCACTCGGTGATGAGAAACAATCACCGAGGGTAAGTAACGACGGTGCGGTCAGTACCTGGTTGGGTTACCGTTGGTGGCATAATACCATGAGCGTCTCCGTGATTCGGAGGTCATGTTAAGCAGTTGATCCCGGTTGTTATCATAGCATAACAGTCCTAAAGCTTAGTTGGAGGTCGTTGGGCGGCTTAAAAACATCCAACAGTAAGATTACGTAGCCACAACGTCGTCTTGCCAGTCCCCAACCTGTACACGGCCAGCGTACGGACGTATGGCCTTAACCCTCTCCTGAGAGTAATCTATACTAATATTATAAAGCTGCAGAGTTTGTTTGTTTGAACGCGCTAATCTCAGGAACTTCTGGTCCGATTTGAAAAATTCTTTCAATGTTGGATAGTCCATTTACTGAGGAAGGCTATAGGCTATATTTTATTTAAAAAAAAATAGGGATCCGTAAGAAAATTGCTATTTCGTAACCCAAGGTGTGAAATCGAAAACCTTTTTTTGCGTGCGCTGCAATAACTATTGACAATAGAACAAAATAATGTATTACAGGTTTGTTGATCCCATCAAGATCTACAAAAACTCCGCTAGAGCATATATCTAACTATCATGGTTTAGTCACAATAACCGCTTTTGTGTTCAAAAAATTTATTGAATCGTCTAAAGAAAGAAACTACGTTAAATGTGTATCGTAATATTTATCCTTATCCAAATAAAGCATTATGTTATCAAGGGTATTTATGTAGAAGTAAAATACTTTTTGTTTCATCCCAATCCGATGTTTCGTTTAAAAGAAGTTATCACGAGTATAAGACGCTAAGAGTTGGTACCTAATAATGAGTTCTTTGCCAAAGATTTTTAACAACATAATACCTAATTTTAATCTTTATCCAAATAAGTGTGTTGTTGAGTATTAGATTTTAGAAGAGTATAATAAATACATCTATACTAATATATAAAGCTGAAGAGTTTGTTTTGTTTGTTTGAACGCGCTAATCTCAGGAACTACTGGTCAGATTTGAAAAATTATTTTAGTGTTAGATAGCCCATTTATCGAGGAAGGCTATAAGCTATATATCATCACGCTAAGACCAATAGGAGCGGAGCACCAATGAAGAATGTTACAAAAACGGGGGCAAATTATTACGCTATGGGCTTCGATCAAATATTTGATCGAAGGCTACGGGCAATAGAAGACGTAAACGTGGGTGAGCTAGTAAATTATATTTGTTATGTATTATAGATTATTATGCCGTGCATATTACTGTTTTTTTCAAACCTATGTTATACACCTGGCCTTAACTGTTTTATCAACATGCCACGTCGTACGACGTACTTTAACGCCATTTCATAGAAGTTTTTAGGCATGATTAAAGTATGTTTTCTATTTTTCTTAAATCAGTAGTATGCCTCGTTATATGAATCAAAACAAATTGTCTTTTTTATGTTTTCAGATATTATTTCGCACTAGTGAATGTTTATTTCTCGCCTTAATTCATGTGCAAAATTGTATAAGTACTTTTAAATCACAAACGATAGGTCGAAACCCAACGACAAATAATGAATTTAAGGTGAGTACCTTTAAGGCGATTTCCACAATATCTGCAAACAAAAAATATGACAGTGACATCTGATGAAGACACACCGAACTATGGAATAACTGCTAATCGTAAAATGCGAAATCAACAATTCTCACGCTGATTAGCATAATATACAAAACTTCCGGACAACAACCGTGGCGGCTGGCTAGTGGGCCACCGGGCATGATTACCTTGTCTGGTCAGAGGTTTCCCTCTTTCTGTTGGAGGGATTTGAGTCACTTTCATTTACACTTATATGTTTTTATTACTGGTTACTTTAGATAAACACCATCTTCAAGTTCTCTAAAGTCAATTCTTAAGTTAGCGGACTATTCTCCGCTTCATGGCAACGGCAAATTCTCTTAGGGTCAATTTATACTGGCTCAGAGTCGAAGCGCATCGACAGTGCGCCAGCATTCTTCGAATTCGCGCATCTGCACGCGAACAACGCTGATTGGTGCGCGTGCATTCTTTTTAAAATCTCAGAAGTAATGTGTGTGTTACGCTGTGGAGTTAAGGTTGAATTTGGTATGTTCACTTTAGGATAGACGCTTTGATGCGCTTCTACTCTGCGCTAGTATAAATTGACCCTTGGGGTGATGGTGCGATAAGGTCGCCTCATGTAGTCTCATTGGCTCTAAGGTGAATGATACTGCAACAAAAGGAATACTTTCTTTAAGTGTGTTTTAATCAATAAGGGAACATAATCGTCCCAATCAAACCAAATTTTCCGGGCCAATGGGCCAGCTCGATCGGAGAGATACCACGGCCTCACAGAAAACCGGTGTGAAATAGTGCTTGCGATGTGTTTCACCGAGTGAGTGAGGATACTGGAGGCCCATCCCCCGCCTCCATCCCCCCACATCCCTCATAGGCCGGCAACGCACTTGTGACGCCTCTGGTGTTGCAGGTGTCCATGGGCGGCGGTAATTGCTTAACATCAGGCGATACGTCTGCTCGTTTGCCCGCCTATTCCATTTAGAAAAAAACAGACTAATTAAGAATCTTATTTTCAGATTCAGTTTACTGTCGGATTGTTGCTTTACTTCATATGGTGGCTAAAAACCTTTATGTTTCTAGTAGCATTCAGTTTTTATTGTGAGAAATTCTATAAGGCACTAGAAGAAACTCGAGAGTTTTGCATCTTGATGATAAAGTCAAATTGTTCAGGTAAGCTTCAAAGGTATAGTCAATTTTGTGTTGACTTTAGCGTTCCTTCTTATTCTAAAATCTTCACTGGAACTATACTTTTTGCGCTGTAGCATGGTGCGGGATGTGCTTTGATTTTATTTGTAGACTAGAACATTCTGGTTGGTTTAATTTTATTACTACATTTATTAATGATTTAATATATTACGAATATGGTACAGCTGAAATACTAACTCATTATTTGTAAATTGCGCCAAAATATTTATTAATAAATAAATATAAATAAGTATTTTCGGACATCTAACACACAACGCCATCTAGTCCCAAGCTAAGCAGAGCTTGTATTATGGGTACTAGACAACTGATACAAATAAATATATTATTTTTTTTATAAATAAATACATGTCATATTGTACATAGAAAACACCCAAACTCCGAAACAAATATGTTTAGATTATAGAAACATTTGGTCCGACCCGGGAATCGAACCCGAGACCTCATGGTCAGCAGTCGCACACGCCAACCGCGAGACCAACGAGCCAATAAGAAACTATGTTTATTTGAAGTTTTATAAAAACATTTCTTTTTTTTGTAGTTCTGGAAAAGAAACTATGCAAAAATATACAGCGCATACATCAGTCGCAGTTCGGAGTTATGCGAATTTTTTGCTTATTCTCTGTTAATACTATGTTACTTTTACAAATATTGCTTCTTTTCACTAATTACACGATTGTGTTATTGCAATTCGCTTTTTTGTAACCATCATTTACTTTAGGACTGATAAATATATGATGTTTCTAAAGTACTACACTGAGTTTTATTTAAATCGTTTCTGTTCGATACCAAGTACACTCTGGAAACGTATTGTTCCGTTGTCATGTACCATTAGATATAATACTCTAAGGAAATGTATGCTCTATGGTAGAAGTAAGTCTTTGGTCATGTTTTGAAGGTTAAAATGTCATGTCACTGTTAGAGATAAATAGTTCGAGAACAGTCGAAATATTTGGGCGCACCGTGATTTGGATTGAATTAGTTTCAGTGTTTGTTAGTACCTAATATCTGGTAAACTAATTAATATATAGACAAGTTTAAATACCGCCCAGAACGGCACTCGTAGAACCACGCGAAGAGATTAGTTTTCGGTAAATGACGGATTTCACTTCCCCCGAACTTCAACTTCTACATGTGTGTGTAACAGGACATTGTGTAGTGTACCAGATCTCCATTTGCGGCGTACAGAGGGCCCTTTCATCCCTTCGGACGTCAATGAATCCTACACTACGCCATAGTGAGCTTGATATCATTCACACTGTGTTTAAGGCTTGTCCATGTATCCATATCGACGTTAGCAGTTTTAGTGCGATGATCTGTGGCCCATTGATTAATGGCGTTGTATACTTTTATTCATGTATCCGGTTCAGATAGTTTCCGTACGTTTGGCCTACTCTCTTCTTTTTGGTGCCACTTTCTTTATTTTTTTTATCAACTGCTCGCTACACTTACAGTTACCCAATACGTGTAGCAAGCCATTACAACACTGGTGTTATAATATGGTAATTAATAATAAGATTTCATTAGGAATTCACACTCACAGTCGTCCGATTCCAAGCCAGGCAAAGTCCGCACCAAGTGCACCATACAACTGACAAACACATTTCAAACATATACATATTATAGGTAAATTACACCCAGACGCAGAACTAACGATCATGTTCATCACACGAAAGCTTGTCACGGGGGAACCTACGACCTGCGGCGTTCAGCAGTCAGGATAACCAACCACTAGACCAACAGGCCCGTCATTATTAAAACTTATTATTTAAAAAAAGCATACGAAACGTGACAAATGTACTCAATTTATTAGAGAACTAGCTGTTGCCCGCGGCTCCGCCTGCGTGTATGTCGGTTATCGCGGCAAACAGTAACCTATGTGTTAATCTGATGTATCTTCTATACTTATAAAATAACATGTCCTGACTGACTGACTGATTCATCATCGCCGAGCGGAAACTATTAAACTTGGGAATACAAAATTTGGTGAGTATGATCGTTTCATTAAGTAGATACCCATTAAGGAAGGAATTTTGGAATTTCTACCCCCAAGGGGTCGAAATAGGGATTGAAAGTTTGTATGGAAGTCCGTCATTTTTTAAGTTAGAAACATGAAACTTTATTTTTGGGCTACTGATTAAAAATGAGTAAACACGTATTTAAGCGTTTCTGATAGATAGAGCGGATATTCTACTCCTTAAGGGTGAAATAGGGGTTGACGTTTTGTATGTAGGTTAGTCTGGAAGTCCGTTATTTTTGAAGTTAAAAACATGAAAGTTTATTTTAGGGCTATTTAAGAAATATGAAACTTTATTTTTGGATTACTTATAAAAATTTGTAGATATGTATTTCAACGTTTCCTAATATTCTACCCTTAAGGGGGTGAAATAGGGGTTGAACTTTGTTTGGAACTTCGTCATTTTTAAATTAGAAACATGAAACTTTTCTTTTGGTTTAGGCTACTGATTAAAAATGAATAGATACGTATTTAGGCCTTTCTCGATATTCTACGCTGAAGGGATGAAATAGGCGTTGACATTTCGTAAGCGGGTTAGTCTAGAAGTCCGTCAGTTTTGAAGTTAGAAACATTAAAATTTATTTTAGGGCTATTGATAAAAAAATAGGAGATACGTATTTAAGCGTTTCCCAATATTCTACCCGTAAGACGGTAAAATAGGGGTTGAAAGTTTGTATGGAAGTCCGTCTTTTTAAGTTAGAAACATGAAAAATTATCTTTGGGCTAATAGTTAAAAACGCGTAGATACTAAGTGTCTCTGGATATTATATCTACCTCTTTTTTGTGCGGAAATTCCCTCGGATATCACCAACTGGTGGTTATGTCGGACTCGAACCGACTAAAAACCGCACACCGTCTCGGGTTCTAGAAACCAGGGAACCAGAGCGCCCTCAAAAGGAAATCCCATAAATGATATTTCTACCCCTAAGGGGTGAATTAGGTGTTGAAATGTCGTAAGTAGATTAGTTTGGAAGTCAGTCATTTTTAATTTAGTAGCCTGAAACTTTGTCCTTAGGCTTTTAAGTACAAATAAATTAATACCTATATCACCATTTATGGGAATTCTATTTCTAAAGGGGTAAAAATAAGGGTCGAACGTTAGTATGAAATCCTTTTTAATGGGCTATTGATTAAAAATAAATAAATAGGTACGTTTAAAAACATGAATAAATTATTCATACATACTTACACAGTTTTAATTAAATATATTGTAAATAATCAACTTCCACGCGAGCAAAGCTGCGGGCAACAGCTAGTAAGCTATATTACTGTAAAGTTTCATCCAATTCCGTCCAGTGCTTTTTGCGTGATGAAGTAACAAACATACACCCTCATTAACATTCGCTTTTATAAATTAGTGTGATGTGATAAAATCGAATACGAAAAACAATGTTGAATTTATCACTACTGATAAATGAAAAATTAGACATAACGAATGAAGCTTATTTTCAAAGCGTAAATAAAACTAAATTAATTAAGTATCTACAACTAATTCAACGAAAAAAATGGAAGGTATCTACAACTTACTAAAAGAAATTAAAACACCAACAAATAAGGCTAAGTAATTAAATATTTGCAACGAAAAACATCTGCTTACCTATGCCTATACCAATAACCTAACAAAATCCTATAAAAAAGTAAATTATAGGTACCTAGGTACCTATGCTATAACCTTACAAAATTCTAAAAATACCGAGAAAAGCAATTAGTATCTACAAAAGACTATTTGCTAATTATTTAGGTACAACAAAAATCGCCTGCTTATACCTATGCTATAACCTGACAAAATCCTAAAAAAAAACTTCGTTTAACAAAACTGACTTCAAAAACTAAAAAGTATCAGTTAACTTAATTTGCATGTGCTACCTAGGTTTGAAGTCAGTGCCAAGCCAAATGTAATAGTAGGTATCACACTCGCTACATTTCGAGACGAACGTCAACGACGTCACCGACGCTTCAGTTGTTTTGTTATACGCGAAGAGCAGCTATCCCGCTCAAGGTCACGCGCGGCGAGTGCGGTACCTACTATTACATTTTGGTCTGGCACCGACTTCAAACCTATGAATAGGTAGCACATACAAATTAAGTTATTTGATACTTTTTAGTTTTTTCGGTTCAGTTTTTTTAAAAGAAGTTTTTTTTATTTTTCACTTTTTAGTCTTTCTCAAGTCTCTCGTCATCATTTCACCTAAATAACTTGAAAGAATACGACTAAAGGTAACATACATGCTGTATAAAATCGAAAGGACTTCAGGTATTTTTTTGTAATAAAATCTCAAATAGACTATCTTCTATAGGTTACTATAATTCAAGTGATTTGAGGTAAACTGACTATCTGAGGTTAACTCTGATATCGTTAAGACCCGTTTTATATATTATGAAATTAAATCATGTCTACAGAATATGAAGGCATGCAGACAATTGCTTTAACTTCATTGCAGGCGCTTACATAAATTTGAGGGTTTCCTTCGATTTCCTTAGGATCCCATCATCAGATCCTGATATGGTGGCCATGGGACCACATGGGGAGCATACCCTTTCGAATACAAAAAGAATTTCCAAAATCGGTTCACAAATTGACGGAATAATCCGTGTACATACATAAAAAAAAATATACCGATGAAATTGAGAACCTCATCCTTTTGGCAGTCGGTTAAAAAAAATATACCGATGAAATTGAGAACCTCCTCCTTTTGGAAGTCGGTTAAAAATACAGAAGAAATATTATAACTATATATAACTATAACTACTACTGAGATTTTAAGTCGATTTGGGTGCGTGTGTCGCGTAGGGAGCGGACCGACCGCGCGGGTACTGCTTTTTAAACAATTTGGACGTGTTATCATAATTATAAATGACCATTTAACGTTTATGGCATTCTAGTTTTTGGTTCAGTATCAATAAGACCATCCTCCCAAAAAATCTAAATTTCTTTAATGTACAGAATTGAGCTTATACACTTTTCTTATGCGTTTAAAAGTAATCATATTACGTACCTATTGTAAAGTTAGTTACTTGATTCCAAAAGATGTCGCTGTTTTGAGCACAGAAACAATTTTCAAGAAAATGTAATTGCTTCAGTATCGATTAGAGAGCCCTCCCAAAAAATCATCTAAATTTCTTTAATGTACAGAACTGAACTGTTACATTTTTATTATACGTTAAAAAGAGTAATCATATTACGTACCTATTGTAAAGTTAGTTACTTGATTCCATAAGATGTCGCTGTTTTAAGCAAAAAATTTTTTCAAGAAAATTTAAAACAACCCTTTCTATGGAAAGAGAGAACTTAAAACAAATACCTACCTATCAAATACTAACTATATACCACATTAATCACAATGCTTGTGCATAAAACGTTCCCACGATTATTTTGAATATTTAAGTCATGCGGGCACAACCAAACACACAGATTCGACGTCTACAGAGAGATATAGATATTCTTTTTCCTATGGATAGAGAGGTTGCGATAAATCAAATACTTAATGCTACACCGAATTATACGTAATACGTTCTACGATTATTCCACCATATATTAATGAAAGTGTTATTAATTACGCATGGCTGGCAATAGATGTCACTACATGTTGTTTTGCGTAATGATAAATTCTTTATAATTTTTTTTTCCAATAGATAGAGAGATTGTGATAAATTAAATACTTTATGCTACAATCTTCAGAGTATCTCCTTTCTAACAAAAAAGAATTATTGCAATCGGACTACTCGTTAATGAATTACAATTAATTACACATTTTGACTTTCATCTCCCCTCCCAAGGAATCCGTCCGGAATTTCGGAATAAAAGTATCCTATGTCCTACCTCGGAGTATGAACTCAAATCATGCCAAGTTTCATTTGAATCCATTCAGTAGTTTCGGCGTGATGCGCGGCCAAGATACAGACAGACAGACAGACAGACAGACAAAAATGAAAAAAAAAATAGTTTTCGTTTTAGTATCGATAACAGAGTGCCCTCCAAAAAAATTTTCAAAATATCTTCAATGTACAGAATTTGTCCTGTTACATTTTTATTATAAGTATAGATAAATCAACATCCGGATACTGAGCAATCAGGGTGTAACAACTTTTTTTCTAGAAAACAGAAATTATTTATTCCAATTCCATAATCATGCCATCTGTTAGAATCATTTCGCACTGATACTATAGATGGCGTCCATTCGGCATATTGATTTAATTGTTAGTTCACCGATAGTGCGAGAGAGGACGTAATATTGGAAGTTGAGTTAATGTGCTGTATGGTTTGGTTATTAAGCTGTAGATGGCGTTCACGATACTTTGATTTGAAGTTGGAGTTGAGTGAATATAGTCATGAATGAGGAGATGACTTGTCAAAATTTAGGTGGGGTTTTGATCTAGTTCTAGATGCTTCGATCAAGAATGTATAAATTAAGATGTTTTGGGTCTCAAGCTTTTTTTTTCTGTTCCTGTCTTGAAGAAATATTGATACCAACAGTCTGTGATAATGTAGACTTTTATTATATTAGTTTTAACATACCCGCTACATAGTGGGTTCAAGGGTCCAGCAAATGGTTCCCGCTTCAAGGGTCCAGCTAATGGTACCCGCTTCAAGGGTCCAGCTAATGGTTCCCGCTTCTAGATTTTAGCTTCAGGGGTACCGCTGATGGTTGCCGCACCATGTAACCTGACCATGGGTGCGTCATCAGGTGTGCCAGACGGTTGTGCCGCAAGACGGTACGTCACGGTGGCACACGGTTTCCCTGTTTTGCACAACCTTCCTTAGAAAAAGGTCATGTATTTTTTATTATTTATTAATATGAGGAGATAATGGTGAAGTCGAACCCCAGCTACCTCGAGCTGGTGGGGAGACACATTTGGCATCAAACCACAAGCTATCTCGAGCTTGTGGGGAGATAAAATTTATACTATAATTAATTTTAATTTCTTAGAACATGTAAATGTATACTTACCCACTTTTAATTATATGGTGTTAGTTTTTTAAGATAAAACTGTATATCCTTTAATTGTACCTCATATGTTTATGATGAAATATATACTGTTATTATGCTTATTATTGTTTTATCTGAAGTGATCCTTTAGGAAACCACCCACACACACATTTATCTCTTAGATTTTTGTGGTTATTCTCTTTTGTTTTCAAATTAAGTAATTATTTATTTTATAAAGGCGCCCTGGGTACTCATGCTTTGTTGACTGACTGGGTCATGCCGGTGAGTGGCACCCCCTGTTCAGGTTTAGGGGACTGCAAGGTCGAACCCGCCTCCTAGGTAGGTCTAGGGTTGCGGCATGTGATCTGCATGGTTTGAACCCGCCTCCTAGGTGGGCCATTGGTTGCGACTTGCGAACCTCCTGACAGGTTTAGGTGTTACAAGGGAGTTGAGAAATCGAACTGCCTGGCTATTGGGAGCGTATTGTGCCGTAAGCGTTCGCACCCGCGGCGCAGCGAGGAGACGGCAAGAGCGTAGCCGGGTGTACTGGTTTGGTACCCATAACGGACAACGGGGCATTATCAATTTTATCGTAATCTATTTGGTTACTCACAATGTGATTTTCCGTGTGCATTGGCGATGTCAATGGGTATAGGCGACGAGGTGGTAGTTTGAATAGGGTGTTCGTTATTATTAGGTAGATATTTTTCTTGACAAAATTCTACTAGTATATCACCCCTATAATTACGGGTTCCAAGACCGTAAGCACCCGTAAATCCCGGTACGACGGTCGGTCCCACCTTTGCATTCATGTCGTTTTCGTGGTTTTTAGTAAGGTGCGAATGTATTTGTACAAGTCATCTATTTCTATTTCGGGTCTATCTCCAGTGGGTGCATATACCTGTACAATGTTAATATTTTATGGTTTGGCTTCCAATTTGATCAGCATGGCTCGATTGGACAAAGAAGCAAAATTAGTGTCTGATTACGAAATTTCTTTTGTGAGGAGGATTCCCACACCATATTGTTCTGTTGGTTGATCACCTCCTGAGTAATACAAGGCATAGTCATTGGATGTTATAGTATCCATCTTGTATTAAACTTTTTACATTCCAAGTTCCGATCCTAATTGTTTTCCGCCCAGGGATTCTTAGCACCCCTGTCCCATTTAAGAGACGCTGGGCACTCGGGGCCGTGGCTATGAGTGAATTTGCCATTGAAGCTATCTACTAGGGAATATAGTGCAGTAGTTTCTCGTTGCCTTCTGCACCAGTCTTTTTAAATGTTATTTAGACTTTCAGGCTGCTGAGACCTCTTCCAACCGGTTTCCTGGTTGGGCGTATGGTTACACCGCCATGGCTCGGTCGTCAGTGCCTCGTCCGTTATCTAGCAGGGAGCACCACGCCAGGCCAGGGGCCTGGCGCCGCTAGCTATTCTAAAAGAAACCACCAGCGCAAGCAACCTATCCGGCCCTATTGCCAACCTATGTTATAATCCGTTTTTTTCTTACTCCCCCTAATAACGATAATTCTATTGTAATTGTGTGTAATTGTGTGTAATTGTGGGTAATTGTAATGTAGAATATGAAGAAGATCCATAATAATAATTATTTTAACGGGAATTAACGCGATCACTTATTTAAAGGTATTACTGTCTGATTTGCCTGACGTTTCGACCAGGTTGCACTGGCCGTGATCACAGGCTGACTAGCTCAGCGGTGCACGCCCTCCGTTGTGGAATCCGTGAATTAGAAGATTCTTCTTCCACCCGCACATTTTCGATGTTATTGATAAAATTGTTTCGCCATGTACCGTCGTGTTCCTATTCTGGTGTTTATCCGACTGCGCAGAAAAGCGAGGTGGTATGTTTTTAACACTGGATTCCACGCTGTAGATAGTTTAAAAACATCTTCCCGATTGAAAGTTTTATGCTTTTAATCTCAATCGCTTCACGTTCAACTCTTGAGTAAAAGTGACGTTCGGTGGAGAGAACTTGCATGCGGTGAAATTCAATCCAGTGGTTGATGCCTGCATCGAGTGCATGTTCTGCAATCGCCGATTTGCTCTTCTGTCGGTTCTTCACAGCAGAAATAAGTGACCGCGTTAATTCCCGTAAAACTAATAATTATTTTATCATGGAACGCAAAAGTTTAAAAGTTAGTGCAGAAGATCCAATTGTGAGTTCTCAGAGTGGAAAACGCTGGCAGCCATAGCACAGTTTAATTTTGTTACAACCTAACATTGTTAAAATCGCTAGTATTTTTGAAATAGCTTTAAGAAAGAGTGAATAAATAAAAATATTCAATATATTCAAGACTGGATTCATTAAATTAAAACTTTCACGAGCAATCAATCATTGCCATGATTTCCTACCCCCAAAAAAAGCAAAGCAGGCAAGGAGACTACTTTCGTGTGAAAATTCTCATTTAGGTGACTTCCGGTACAGTGCAGTTGCTGATGTCAGAACGCTCGCTTGCGGGTAGCTACTATGGCAGATGGTAAAAGGGTACACCAAACTACAGAGATATAATGCGCTGGAAGACTCGCCTCTACCGATGATTGGCAACAAGTTGGATCCCAGTGGAGCGTATGACGGACTGATGCGAGAGACCGATGGCTGCAGCATGGGCCTGATACGGCATCACCCAAACGGCAAACCACCAGTGTGTGCTGAGCTGAATGCTCCCTGTAATCGTAGTGCTGACAAACAAGACTTATCTTCTTGGTCCTGGTATTTATCGTCGCTTAAATCTCCATCAAGGTTATTATAATATTAATTAAACGAAAATAGTCGGCAACTGTCATGTTTTGTTTCTGATCAGATGAAAATGACGCGAACGCTGATTATTTCAAAATTGTGATTGCGATTGATATAATTTTAAGTTGTAGCACTATACATACAGTCGTTTTATTATAATGAACTAACAATATCTGCCACATTCGTTTCATAGTGGCACATTGTGGTTGTATAATTGAGAGAAATAACGAACATAATTGAGAAGAAAAAACAACCTTTGAGGATAAAATTGATCTAAAAATGTTGACTCAATCACAGAAATGTGTATCAACCCGGAAATTATGTCAGAATTTGAAATCAAATTAATTATCAGTTTAAAACACACAGGTCACTCAACAATAAACATCACAGTTAAAAAGGATACTAAAAGTTAATCTGAAATTAATCCCTCAAAGTGCGATTAGATAAGTAAATTTGAAATTTAGGTCACGTAATATCTAGTGAAGGTAATCTTTAAGAGTCCGTTAGATTCTGATCCTGAAAATTTAAATCTGATCCTGAAAAAAATTAATACGTGAAAAATTACCAGCGTTCAAAAGATTGTGATGAGCTTAAAATATTCTTAGTTTTCGTAAACATTACAGTCATGGTACTGGAACAAAAACTTAAATTAAATTGAATTAACACCTTCGCTGCGTCAAACAAAATCACAAACCTTCATCTGGTGCGGCATTGGGTCGAAATGTGCCCCCACCGATATTTTCGCCAGTGCGTGTAGGGTCTTTTCAACCCACAAGCACTAGGGTTGATTAAATTGCTATAACTTTGCGAAAACATGATGTATATATATTTTTTTATACTGTTAGAATAATCTTGAACCCAATTTCTTTAGTTTTGATTCGCCCCGGGATCTACCAAACAGGAAATGAGAAATAAGCCAGGAAAAAGGGTGGGCCGATATTGACCTGAACCGCACTAGAAAGTATTTTCAGTAATGATGGGACACAAAAAACTAAGAGGATATCGAAAGTAAAACAGAATTATCGTAGAAATTTTTAAAAGGTTTTTATTTATTTCTGACTGTCTTTAAAACATTTCACATAAATGTTCAGGTAAAATTTCTTACAAAATCATTAATTTTTTTACAAGCATTTTATTAACTTGCAATGTATATGTATGTATGTATGTGTGTTTGGGTGTAATCTTGCAACTCATTTTTGAAGCAAATATCTTCAAAAAAAAAGTGATAAAATTCTGCAAGCATATGTATACAGCGTGGCAATGCAATTGTTAGAAATCGAACGTCATTATAATGGCAACATTTTGATTGTCATGTTTTTGTTTGACGTTTTGAGGTTAAAATATAGAACTTAGGAGAGGCTTTGTGTTAACGGTCAACCATTGTGGGTCGTTGAGTGCCGTTTAATAAAAATGTAGCTGATTGTCCATCAGACTCGGTTTTTTCGTTATTTACCGTTTGTTAAGTATGATTGGTCTGGTTTGGACACGCGAGATTAGTAGTCGCGTCAATTAGGCGCGATCCGCGATAGTTAAAACGGGTATATTATAAATTAGAATACTTTGGAACCTGTACTACCACTAGGAGTGGTGAATATGTGACGAAGCAGAGGGCGCACCAGAGGGGCCCCTCAGAACGCCGATATCAAGGAATTCACATATCTCCAGTAAGTGCTTGATATTACATTAGCTTAGAATAAGAACAGGGTGAATCGCTCTGAGTTTGAATACTTTTGCCAATGAAATAGCTTAGCGATTGAATGCCTGTACATTAGGGCCCTATAGACATTACAAACTTCACACGGTGAACGCTACATTGGCGAAAGGATTGAACAGCAATAATATGATGACATGGAACTGATTTGATACTGGAGCTGAAAGGTGGCGATAGGACTCTGTAATGAAATGATGGAGCCGGAAGGTGGTCATAAGAACTCTATAATGATATGACGATTACAACAGACTCGAGCTTGGAATCGTTTGATTCGTCTTGACAAGTACTTTATGGCTTGGTAGTATACAGTGTTTAAAATTTTCAAACTAAGTAAATACTGGTACTGAAATCTCGCAACAAGCTTTTGTGTTAAATCAATTTTATAATGACATTGTAAGTTAATAGTAAAAGTTTTCAAGGAATACTTTTACTTGAACCGACTGCTGATCATGAGGTCTCGGGTTCGATTCCCGGGTCGGACCAAATGTTTGTATGATCTACAAATATTTGTTTCGGAGTTTGGGTGTTTTCTATGTATAATATTTATGTATTTACAAAAAAAAAGTATATTATGTATTTGTATTTCTGGAACTTTTTTACTTGCTTTTCCATGTATTTCTGGATTTGTTAGGATTTATCCTTTTAGTAAAGAAATATTTCTTCGCTGCTGTCACTATCACCATTAATATCCCCTGGGCGAATTACTCTATTTTCCAATATTTGGATTTTTCTTCTATTGTTTGCCATCATCGTTTATCGAGCGAATGCTACGTCATCAGATAGAAGACACAACACTAAATGGCGGGGCACGCGCTCTGTGCGGCATAGGGTCGCCGGCTGCCCGTTGGGACCGTGGTGCCGAAATAGACCCGTTACCGCACTGAGCGGATGTATTTCACCGTCAGTGCGTGGTGGGCTGAAAAGGGGGCCCACAGTGATATTTTTATACAAAATACCTAAATTTTTAACTACAAGTTGAAATATATATTTGTCTCCGTCGAACTCTTACAAACATGTGAGATAATCGTTCCGCACCAGCGAGAGGTAGGGTCGAAATTGGGCCCGATACGCAGTGAACGTGTTAATAACAAATATCGTAAAAATAGCGTTTTCATTGGATTCATTTTATGCATAATATGTCAAAATTCGTTTGAATACGTTTTGTTCGACTTTAACCTTTTAATATCAAAAAAAATCCAACCCAATGAGTTTATTTTAGAATAGCTGACCCGGCGAACTTCGTGCCGCCATATTTACATATCTAAATAAAAAAGACTTTTCCCGTTATCTTTTATTTCTTTTTTCTAGCAAAAAAAGAATGAAAGAAATCGGACTATGTGTTATTGAATTACAACTAAGTACATATTTTGACTTTCATCCCCTCTCCAAGAAGCCGTGCTGAATTTCGGGATAAAAAGTATCCTATGTCCTATCTCGTAGTATGAACTCAAATCATGCCAAGTTTCAGTTGAATCCATTCAGTAGTTTCTGCGTGATGCACAGCCAAGATACAGACAGACAGACAGATAACAAAAATGAAAAAAATTACAGGTTTGGTTTCAGTACCGATAATAGAGAGCCCTCCAAAAAAAAATTCAAAATATCTTTAATGTACAGAATTGGACCTGTTACATTTTTATTATAAGTAATAATATAAAGAAGTGAATATATTTAATGATTCTTGGAGAACCAATAGTTTTGAGAGAGAAAATATATTTTCATATAAAAAGAGTTAACCTGTGTGGGTGTTAAATCATTTTTACCCATAGTAATTTCTATGGTCTATATTTTAAAATTCGTACTAATTACAAAACCCAGATATATCTGCTGTATAAAAGACCCGATCCAAGCGAATTGATATAATTCAGGGTAGCTTAAAAGCTCATATTTCCTTTTATATATCATTGATGCAGACAACACTAAAGATTTACCTTATTGAAGATACATTTTTTTTTATTTAAATAAAAAAAATGTGTTTAGTAACACGTAAGTTTTTTCATTTAGAAACATCATGTAATCGATTGACGGCAAAAGCCTGCGGTCTATTTTGTAAGTTGGCATTGAATATGCTGGCCACACTTTGAGGATCAAGACGTGAGTGAATGTACTTGATAATAATCACACACCTCACACACGGCTGTTAGCTCCAAACTAGGCTCTAGCATTATGTTCTATTATAACCAGGTTGCAGATAAATATCCTTACATATTTCAAAATATGGCTTATATCCCAACAGCCACCACTAAAACTGCCCCCACTGGAGGCGGTTAGGAACACATGTAATAAATAAAGTCTTATTCCCAACGAACATTACCAAAACTCCCCAAAGTCAAAGATTTAGATGTTGTTCCAACAACGACCCCCAAAAGTTATTCTAAAGAAAACGATTTTTAAACGAACACTCAATAGTCAAATGCGTTTTATAAAGGAACACTCAACAGTCAAATGCGTTTTTTAAATGAACACTCAACAGTGAAATGCGTTTTTTAAATGAACACTCAACAGTCAAATGCGTTTCGTTTTTTATTATTTTAAAAACATACAATTAGAGTGTTCCGAATCTTAAGCTAAACCCTAAAACCTTTCTTGGGTGTCTTGTTACTTTTATAATATTATAAACATTTCATTTTGTATACTTTGCTATTTTAGTTGTAGTTTTATTGGTGGTAGATGGGAATTTGCCTTTCTTTATTACTCATGTTTCTGACCGCCTCCAGTGGTGACGGTTGGAAGCAGACGTAAAATATCGTCCCAATGACCAACTGTGATGGCAATTTTATCTATCTAGTATCAGTATTTTAGTATCAAGTTATTTATCCTACGTTGGTAGTGGAACCCACGAGCTCCCACTAACCACTAGTCTAACAGGCCCATCGAATACTTAGTAAATGACCGTGGGAGAGCCACGCTTCGGCACGAATGGGCCGGCTCGACCGGAGTGAGACCACGGCTTCACAGAAGACCGGTCTGAAATAGCGCTTGCGCTGGTTTTCACCAAGTGAGTGAGGATACCGGAGGCCTATACCCCAACTCCTTCCCCATCCTCCTCCCCATCCCCAAAGGCCGGCAACGCACTTATGACGCCTCTGGTGTTGCGGGTGTCCATGGGCGGCGGTAATCGCTTACCATCAGGTGATACGTCCGCTCGATTGCCACCTATTCCATAAAAAAAAATTACAATCAAATCCAGTTAAAAAGGTATGAAAACACACTATTACATACCAGTTTTATTACTTCTTAAGCCGACCATGTTATTTTGTACTAAAACGCATGTTATGTCACCATTCCTCTGCAATTTGATATTTCTAGTAACCGTCTCTCACATACGGCCTGATCCTAAATTGGTAACTAAACTAACATAAAACTAACCAGCCTGCCAATAATTATACCTTTTCTAAGACATCTTTTGTATTAAGAATATATTATATGTCGTTGGAGACTTTACAAGTTATGGTACACTACAGCCATGAAAACAAATTGTAGATTATGTGGGGTCAGTCCGCACCTCCGATAGCTAACACACGTTGGGACTAAGTCCGCATCGTCCGTTGGTGTTAGTCAATCTCAGTCTATCCGCTCAACTAATATATGTATTAGCAAATTGAAGAACGCGAAATATATTCGGTTTACATAAAATAACCTTTCATTTACATCTACTACTTAAATATATAAACATTTGCTAAATTTGCATAAAGTTACGTCTCGTGTAGGGACCGAAACAACAATATTAACTTACTTAAACCATTAAGCAATCCGTGCAGACAAGTATTTGTTTACCATAGATAAAATAGAGCAACAGTAATGTCCAAAAATAAACTTTTTAACGAATAAAAATATTAAAGTGTAGTTCTGATCACTATCAAGTCTGACATTACAAGAAACCTTTATGAGATTGGCCAGATGGCCGAAAATAGCCTCTCGACCAAATATTTTAAAAATCGAATGGATCGTAAACCGCTGGCCATCATGACTTCTGATATTGCTAATGTAGACGTTCAAATGTTTTTATTTTCTTTAATTTCATAGTGTGGAACTACACTAATAAATGAAAAAAACTTTTAATAAAAAAACGTAAATGGGTGTTAATATACAAATGAATAAACATGAAGTGTTTGTTTGTAACTTGAAATAAAAATTGGCCCGTCTCTCTGTTTATTCCGACTAATGTTTGTTCCGACCCGACTAATCTTTATTACGCCTGGATCATTTTCTTTCAGCAATTAACTTCGCTCCGTGGCGTTACCCGCGGTTGTTGTTGTGCTAACTTTTTGACAGATGTATTAAAAGCAATATAAGCTTTTTAAAAGCAGGAAGACATCAAGTAATAATTCTGATTGACAGCAGCCGCGACGAAGCACTTTTAAGATGAAAAGTACTCGTTGTGAAAATAAATTTCAAATAATATGCACGTAATTTCCCAGACGATTAGAGCGAGACAGGGTATGAAGCTGAAAAAACTGGCTTTCCAAGAATCTAGTTCAAATGGATTAAATCGTGACAAATGGCATTTTAATCTCATTAGGTTCTTCTCATAAACCCCAGCTAGGGGTCTCAGGGTGACTTATCCAGGTCTACGGCCTGTCAGAGTGGTTTTCCGGGCTGCCTGCTACAGCAGGTGGATCACTGGGTTGGGCACAGTTGGGCCTATTTTTTATGAATGGGCCCGCCAAAGTGACTCTACTATGCCTGATAGAAAGCATGGCAGATCCAGAAGTGGTGGTCACCATACTCATTGCAAATGCAGACCCACACCATGACGGTCTAATGAGATTTAACTGACTCGGTGGCGCAGTGGTGGTGTATGCGACTACTGTGCTTGAGGTTTCGGGTTCGATGCCCGGGTCGGACCCAAATGTTTGTATGATCTACAAATTTTTGTTTCGGAGCAAGCACACCAGTCGCATACGCTACCATTGCGCCACAGAGGCAAATATACAAAAGTTTAATTGAATTTAGATTACATTTTTGAATTAAAATCACTTGTACTTATTCCACTATTTTATTTTTGTTTACACCTGACCGGTTTCGCCTTATGGCATCATCAAAGGTTACTGATTATACAAAATAAAATATTCACATCTAAAACCCACCAACTGCGGCTACATGTAAATATCAGTGTGTCCGTGTAAGGAATTTTTCCCGAAATCAGGGAAATTGTATTTGTCTCCACCTACGCTATTTGTTAAATTAGTAACTTACAGCTACACAAAGTCCCAGTTGTGATATGAAATACTAATTACAAATAATACATTAATTTTAATAATTAAAAATTAAAATCGACATTAATGCTGAAAAATTTTGAAATAAAATGATCATGTCATGTCCTCTTTATATTTAATGTCCAAAATTGTGTCATACTATATGTCCATTAAATTATATGTCAAAAATTCATAAAAGTCATTACATGTGTTAACTATAACCCGTCTAAATTATACAAACTCCCCTTACAAATATTGTAGATGACATTACTTTTGATGAATTTAGATTATTTTCTTCATCAAATCAGGGATCACCGAAATCAGGGAAATTGTATTTGTCTCCACCTACGCTATTTGTTAAATTAGTAACTTACAGCTACACAAAGTCCCAGTTATGATATGAAATACTAATTACAAATAATACATTAATTTTAATAATTAAAAATTATTAAATTCGGCATTAATGCTGAAAATTTTTGAAATAAAATGATTATGTCATGTCCTCTTTATATTTAATGTCCAAAATTGTGTCATACTATATGTCTATTAAATTATATGTCAAAAATTCATAAAAGTCATTAAATGTGTTAACTATAACCCGTCTAAATTATACAAACTCCCCTTACAAATATTGTAGATGACATTACTTTTGATGAATTTAGATTATTTTCTTCATCAAGAGCTTCTAATAATCAACTGCTGAACATAGACCAGAGTTTTTTTTTTGACGCTAACGATTTATGTTAAGTTTTCCATCTCTTTTGGTGCTGTTGTCTAGCGTGGTGAAACTAATGAGACTAATGAGTCGTACGACACCCATATAATATATTTTGAATGCCTATTAATTGGTAATCTAATAAATTTACATAATACTTGTCCTAATAACGCCTACGACAAGACAACAGCAATATCGCTTGATGGACAAGTATGCAAGCTCTAATAGGTATTTTAAGTGGGCCGAATCCCAGTGCGCCCGTCGCATTATTCCAAATTCATTACAGTAGAACAGCGGCGGCCGTATCAACTGGTTGCCTTGGAGCGCATTCGGGAAAATAGGCGCCAAATTTGAAAATCGAATTGTCGTGTAATTCTTTTTATTTAAAATAGTTATAATAGTGGTGCGGACTTTGTGTTGTGCTGTGTGTATTGTTATCTGGTAAGTATTTTGTTTTTATAATTAATTATTATGAAATATTTAATAAGATGTATGTTTTTAATTATTGTACCATTAATAAAGTATTATTTTTATTTAGGTGTGATACAAATATAACATTTATCAAAGAGATTTATTAGTTGGATAGAAGTTGCCTTCAAAGTAATTTATTTTAAAAAGTTTTTTTCTTTTCTGTAAAAAATAAGTATTCACACGAGTAATTTACGTGTTAGACGTAAATTACTCGTGTGAATACTTATTTTTCTGTAAATATTCTATATTCAAACAAAATAGATTTAAATGTTAAGTATTTAAAAAATCGATGTGATATATTTTTATTGAAAGGAATTCTAGTGCAGTGTTTAAAAGGTTTATGAAATTTAATATAGCTGTAAGTGAATAATTTCAAGGATGGTGTATTTCTGTTGCCGCTACAACAAAACATACTGAAAAACAGAATAAAATAAATATAAAAGGGGCTCTCATAAAACAAACGTAGTTTTTTGGCTCGATTTTGCTCGATATTGAAGGCAACTGGTAGACGCTTGAAATGTTTATAAATAAATAAATGTTTTCGGACATCTAACACACAACGTTATCTAGTCCCAAGCTAAGCTGAGCGGAGCTTTTGTTATGGGTACTAGACAACTGATATAAATACATATATACATAGAAAACACCCAAACTCCGAAACAAATATTTGTAGATCATACAAACATTTGGTCCGACCCGGGCATCGAGCCCGAGACCTCGTGATCAGCAATCGCACACGCTAACCGCGAGACCAACGAGGCAGTCGTTTATGAGTTTAAATTGCTTGCGTTCCCATTGAGGGACCACATTGGAATTTGAAGGTTTTAAATGCACTAGGCTTTAGTAAAAGTTCCCAAACAATTGTAAATTAAGTAATTAATTTGTAAAAGCAGTAACTCAAAAGTTACAAGCGGTCAAAGGTGGTCCCTCAATCGTGACTCATAGACATCCATATCTTTTAAACTAGTGAAAAGTTACGTCTGCTCTAAGTGACAACTCTCGGTAAAAGATTTGTAAAACCAATTTACCAAATATCCACCTTTCTCGCTTACTGTATAAAAAGATATAGCATGCGGAAGGTGGTCCCTCAATTGATCACCCTAGGTTCCGTTTGCGTGGAGACCACAACGAAATTGGGAATTTTGTGTGGTTCTATCGTTAGTAAAAGTATCTGAATGATTGTAAATTTAACCTCTGGTTTGTAAAAGTAGCCTTTCAATAAGTTTTAATTCATTGAAGGTGGTCCCTCAATTGAAACGCTTGTCACCAAGAAAAGTCAATTTACAAATCATTCGGCAATTAAATAGATTAATGATGCAGTCTATTCCCTAGTAGTATTTTTTTACTAACGATTACATTACTAAAAAGTCTAAAATAATGTACCGTTTTGTTGCAAAATAGTAATCAAATTCCTACGAAAAAATACTATGTCGAGGTTACCACACAGCAGGATTATTTTTGATAAATAAAAACTGGAGACTGCTTAATTTTATTATTTTTTAAATTTAAAACATACAACAAAATGTTTACTGCACTGAGAAGGAATTATTTATAAATAATTAAAAAAAACATTTGTTTGGTACAGTACACAAACCAAAATTCAATTTAATAAATTTCAAACAATTATGTCTAGTCCTGTCAATGTTTGACGTTATGTATTCGAGTCCGAGTTTCTAATTTTCTTCTACGAGATCATCAAATACCAAATGACGTAGCTTTGATGTCGTTTTATTTGTAATTTATGTGGAAACTTCAAACAACGAAGAACATTATCATTTGTTTTTATATATAACTTACTGAATGACCCATGCAACTTCGTCTGCATCTCTTTTTATTATTCCCTGACAAAAATCTATTTTTATTTAATTTTAGTTCGCTAATCCCAATGAATTCATTATGATCAAAGAGGAAAAAAATCAATCAAAAATCCAATATTTACATATTTGAACTGAACTTTTTAAGTAAGAATAATTCTCTCTCTCTTTTTAAGAATCACGTTTCTATCAATTTAAATAGGAACATTCACATTGCCACTTTTGTGGCCAGATAATGGAATGAGGGATCGGGACTAGTTACTTTAATGCACTAGAGTTTTTAGGTACGAAACCTTACATTATTTATATGTCTAGATAGAGCATCGCACTGCAAAAGATAAAGAAGCGAGACGACTTCTCGATACATTACTTCAAAATCAGAATTAACTAATAATTATTAGGGCATATAAAAATGGTTTTAATTAGTATTTAACACTATTTTATTAATGAACACAAACAGAGTACAACAATGCAGTTTACGGGAACGTGTTTTATTTGGTTCGTTCTTTATAATAATATAGTAATTATATAATTTATTAATTTCCATTTAATGAGACGTAAAACAAAAATTTTTTTTTTTTATTATTATCTATAAATAATTCATTTTCAGTGTAGTTAACATTTTGTTGTATATTTTAAATTTGGTAGTTGATGTTAAACATTAAAAAAATAATGAAATTAAGCAATCACTAGTTTTTATTTATCCAAGAAAATCCTACTGTGTGGTCACCTCGAAGTAGCATTTCTTCGTAGGAATTTGATTATTATTTTGCAACAAAACCGTACATTATTTTAGACTTTTTAGTAATGTAATCGTTAGTAAAAAACTACTACTAGGGAATAGACTGCATCATTAATCTATTTAATTGCCGAATGATTTGTAAATTGACTTTTCTTGGTGACAAGCGTTTCAATTGAGGGACCACCTGCAATGAATTAAAACTTATTGAAAGGCTACTTTTACAAACCAGAGGTTAAATTTACAATCATTCAGATACTTTTACTAACGATAGAACCACACAAAATTCCAAATTTCGTTGTGGTCTCCACGCAAACGGAACCTAGGGTGATCAATTGAGGGACCACCTTCCGCATGCTATATCTTTTTATACAGTAAGCGAGAAAGGTGGATATTTGGTAAATTGGTTTTACAAATCTTTTACTGAGAGTTGACACTTAAAGCAGACGTAACTTTTCACTAGTTTAAAAGATATGGATGTCTATGAGTCACGATTGAGGGACCACCTTTGACCGCTTGTAACTTTTGAGTTACTGCTTTTACAAATTAATTACTTAATTTACAATTGTTTGGGAACTTTTACTAAAGCCTAGTGCATTTAAAACCTTCAAATTCCAATGTGGTCCCTCAATGGGAACGCAAGCGTTTAAATTATACGTACGTTTATACAACAGACCAGTGACCATGTTTATAAGACGAATACTGGATCTCACAAAGTGTTGTCCCATGTAGGATTTGAACCAACAACATATGGCGCAGTAGGAAGCGGCATGGCGACTACTTAAACCACTAGGCCAAACGTCAAATTGCATGTAATTGCATACAGCAATGGCTGATGAGGATGATAAAAAGCGGCCAAGTGCGAGTCGGAGTCGCCCATGAAGGGTTCCGAAGCAGCAAGTAACATAATATAAAAGTTCTTGCAGTTGTGTTGTGTGTACTGTGTAATGTTTTAATAATAGTGTTTTTTTCCGGTTTACCATTTATGACGTATTAAAAAAAACTACTGACTAGATCTCGTTCAAAACAATTGTCGGTAGAAGTTTGTATGGTAATGTACATCATATTTTTTTTTTAGTTTTATCATTCTCTTATTTTAGAAGTTACAGGGGGGAGGTTTTTTTTTACACATTTTACCACTTTGAAAGTGTCTCTCGCGCAAACTATTCAGTTAAGAAAAAAAAGATATTAAAAACCTCAATATCATTTTTGAAGACCTATCCATAGATACCCCACACGTATGGGTTTGATGAAAAAAAATGTTCTATGTATGGGGACCCTCAAAATTTATTGTTTTTTTTCTATTTTTGTGTGAAAATCTTAATGCGGTTAACAGAATACATCTACTTACCAAGTTTCAACATTATAGTTCTTATAGTTTTGGAAAAAAGTGGCTGTGACATACGGACGGACAGACAGACGGACGGACAGACAGACAGACATGACGAATCTATAAGGGTTCCGTTTTTTGCCTTTGGCACGGAACCCTAAAAATGAAAGCGGAACAGACAGTCAGGTACTTTCGAGATTATAATATTAAGGCCCAATGATGCAGAAGCATCACTAGGCCGCCATAGTGTGGGTCACCATGCTGCATTGTTGCATTCGCAATGAGTATGGTGACCACCACTCTTGGATTCTGCTTATGCTTTCCATCAGGCAGAGTAGAGTCATTTTGGCAGGCCCAAATAAAAAAAACAAAAAAAATAATAAGTATGGACCAGCCGAGGCATTCCGCAATGAACGAATATTTATTATTATTGTATTTGTTATTTAGAAAGTATTTAAAACTTTTCAAAGCTATATTCTGGTATGCTTACGTTCACACTAAACGATTGTAAACAAATCATTCAGTGTTGCCATAAATACACACCGAAGGTAAATATAACTGTAATTAATGTCCGCCTAATGATGTACAACTCAATTCTGTGTAGGTATTACGTTTGTGAAATGATCGTTACCGAAAAGTATGAATTTGTTCAAATCTATTGGTAATTTGACATTTCTTTTTTAAAAAGTATAACTGTTTTTTTTCACTTTACATACCATCATTCCTGACCATGTGTACCATGATATAGAATGAAAGAATCTGTTAATGTAACTTTAATATTTATTATACATATTGTTTCGTAACAATTAAATTCGTATTTATAATTTAACTAGCTGACCCGGCGAACTTCGTACCGCCATATTTATATACAATAATTAACAATAAATTAAAATTGCGACTATAATTTGAGATTTAAACTATCCTATCTCTCAATTTGGATCGAACTGCACATGGTGTGCAAATTTTATTATAATCGGTTAAGTGGTTTAGGAGTCCATTGAGGACAAACATTGTGACACGAGATTTATATATATTAAGATTAAGATAGTATCGTATTCCATTCCTAAACAAACTACTGCCAATGCACCAAACATCGAATGGGCTAGCCGACGTTTAAGTTTTCCGCTTCCGGAGTTTAAGCTTGACCAATGGCAGAGCGTTAATACTGCGCTCATACGTCTAGTCCAATCGCTAGCCTTCATTGGCCACGACCTCCGCGCCATCTGCATCGGTGCTATCGTTAACAATTAATTACAAGAAGGAACATACTCGATATTTTGTGTGTGTGTGTGTGATTGAGTTATCCTAGCCGAGGCCTAGGAAATAAACTATTTTAAAGTGAACCACGCGACTCGAACAGGACGCGTCGTGGACACCTGCTTTTGCAGTACCCCAGGTCAAGAAGAGGCGGACGCTGCCCTAAGGTAAGCTTTCATCTTTTGGTGGCGGATTCTTGAGCGTTGCAGCCCATCTCGATACCGAGCCCATTACCGTCGGCTGCTCCCAAAGTGGCAGGAGACGCCTTTCTGTCACACATATACATATTAAACTATCTGACCCGGCGAACTTCGTACCGCCATATTTACGTATCTGTCTCAGCTTCCCACAGGCAGTGTACAGTTGGGGACAAAAAAAAACTTTTTCCGTTATCTTTTTTTTTTTTTCTTTCTAGCAAAAAAAGAATGAAAGAAATCGGACTATGTGTTATTGAATTACTACTAAGTACATATTTTGACTTTTATCCCCCCTCTCCAGGAGACCGTGCTGAATTTCGAGATAAAAAGTATGCATGTCCTACCTCGTAGCATGAACTCAAATCATGCCAAGTTTCATTTGAATCCATTCAGCAGTTTCGGCGTGATGCGCGGCCAAGATACAGACAGACAGACAAAAATGAAAAAAATACAGTTTTGGCTTCAGTATCGATTATAGAGAGCCCTCCAAAAAAAATTTCAAAATATCTTTAATGTACAGAATTGGACCTGTTACATTTTTATTATAAGTATAGAAGATAATTGCAGATTCGTTCAAAAGTTCGTGCAAATAAAAAACATGATATAAATCTTAGCAATCCTTGTAGGTATCGATGGATGTTTGTTACTCTTTCAGGCAAAAACTACTGAACGGATTTGGATGAAACTTTACAGTAACATAGCTTATACATTAGAATAACACATAGGCTACTGTTTGCAGCGATAACTGATATACACGCGGGCGGAGCCGCGGGCAACTACTAGTCATTTATAAATCAATAACTATATTATTTTTGTAAATGTTCTAAAATTACATAATCTAATACCTTTAGATGAGCAATTCTTGTATAATCAATCACGGAAACGGCTCCAACGATTTTCATGAAATTTAGTATGCAGGGGTTTCGGGGGAAAAAAGTCGATTTAGCTCGATCATCTAGGGACTTTTAGTTATTGGAGGAAGGCGTCGGAGTCTGCCACACAATTTATACTATCACAGACCTCACCGTTTAGTCTTTTTTCAATTTGTCATATTATTATAGTCAATTACACTACCAATTGACTGCACGGTTGGCCTAGTGGTTTTAATGGTCGCCACGCCGCTTGCCTCTTAGCCAAGTGTTGTGCGCTCAAATCCTACATGGGACAACGCTTGCATCTCTTAAAATAATAAAATTGCCCGGTTTCGCAATTTTTTTGATGATGTCCGGCACCTAATTATTAGTGTTAGTACGATGCTATATCTTCACTAATATTATAAATTTGGAATTTAGTATAGATTGGACCTTGGAGACGGAAGTAATTAATGGTAACACACTGTGAAATATTAACAACAATACTCGTATAATTATTTTTAAAATTAAAATAAAGACTGATTTGGGGTTAATATTCTTTAATTTACGATGACTTCGCCAGTTGGGTACCACCTAACGCCGATTCCTCCAAATTAAAGGTAGCAGAGCCACGCTGATTTCAGCACGAACGGACCGGCTCAACCGGGGCGGTACTACCCTCGCACAGAAAATCAACGTAAAATGACAGTGTTCGTGCTGTCGTGTTTCGTTGGTGAGAGCGAGACCGGAGGCCCAATGATGCAGAAGCATCACTAGGCCGCCATGGTGTGTGTTACCATGCTACATTGTTGCATTCTCTGCATTCGCAATGAGTATGGTGACCACCACTCTGGGATTCTACTTATGCTTACCATCAGGCAGAGTAGAGTCATTTTGGCAGATCCAAACATAAAAAAAAATCCGGTGGGGTCGTTTTCGACCCCCGGGCATCTAAAGCAAAACTTTTCTTATTTAAATGTAATCAACTGGAGGGTAGTAATACCAAGGACTTCTGGCATAAGCAATGTCAGGACCAAGATCTGAATATGAAAGAAGAAATTCATTTATTGAATTTGTAGGCATCCACTTATGGCTTCGAATTTAATTTCCGTTCGTAGACCTTACATCGACTATTCAAAAAAATTTGCTGTTATTTATACATGTTTGAGATTATTAGCCACTTCAATGTACATTTCACTTAGTATTTTTACGTCTTGTATAGAATAGGACGTTTTGTTGATATCAGTGATATCCCTGTTTCCGCATGTGACATTATAGTTCAAAAAGACTGTTCATGATTTTTGATATAAAAAAATAAATTTTTAGTCAACCATAAAATTGCTTAATATATATCTTAATATATATAAATCTCGTGTCACAATGTTTGTCCTCAATGGACTCCTAAACCACTTAACCGATTATAATAAAATTTGCACACCATGTGCAGTTCGATCCAACTTGAGAGATAGGATAGTTTAAATCTGAAATTATATCACCATTTTTTTTATTTCACTTTATACGTAGCGAAGCACGTACTGGGCAGCTAGTACTTATAATAAAAATGTAACAGGTCCAATTCTGTACATTAAAGATATTTGGAAATTTTTTTTGGAGGGCTCTCTATAACCGATACTGAAGCCAAATCTGTATTTTTTTTTCATTTTTGTCTCTCTATCTGTCCGTCTGCCTGTCTGTCTGTATCTTGGCCGCGCATCACGCCGAAACTACTGAACGGATTGAAATGAAACTTCGTATGATTTGAGTTCATACTACGAGGCAGGACATAGGATACTTTTATCCCGAAATTCAGCGCGGTTTCTTGGAGAGGGGGGATGAAAGTCAAAATATGTACTTAGTTGTAATTCAATAACACTTTGTCCGATTTCATTCATTCTTTTTTTGCTAGAAAGAAAAAAAAAAAGATAACGGGAAAAGTGTTTTTTTTGTCCGCGACTGTACACTGTGTGTGGGAAGCTGAGACAGATGTGTGAATATGGCGGTACGAAGTTCGCCGGGTCAGCTAGTCTTAAATATTTATGAAATGTCTAATAAAATAATGTACAACTTTTAACAAAAATAGGACCACACGGGAATCAATCGATCAAATAAAAAAAATAATCATTAAAATCGGTTCACCCAGTCGTTTTCTAAACTGAATAGTTTGCGCGTGAGACACTTCCAAAGTGGTAAAATGTGTGTCCCCCCCCCCTCTTACTTCTAAAATAAGAGAATGATAAATCTAAAAAAAATATATGACGTACATTACCATGTAAACTTCCAACGAAAATTGGTTTGAACGAAATCTAGTAAGTTGTTTTTTTTAATACGTCATAAATCGTGAACTGCAGTTTACTTTTCATTCAATCAACACAAATGTAAAAATATAAAATAAAAATTATATTATGTTACTTGCTGCTGCGGAACCCTTCATGGGCGAGTCCGACTCGCACTTGGCCGCTTTTTTAATTCTTGTGGTGACAAGTTAACAGTACAGTGTGTCATTACTCTTAATCATCTCAAGAGTGTTCTGAAAGAAGACTAAAAAGACAAACTGCCTAGTATAACATTGCTGAAAAGAGAAGAAAATCATTAAACAAATCCAATATCAACCCGTTTGGACAACTTCATGCTATAAACTAAAACCTTATATCTAAGAAGGGCCCTGAGAAGATGATCTACCACAACACAGATCTATATCTATTACTTATACTTATAATAAAAATGTAACAGGTCCAATTCTGTACATTATAGATATTTTGAAAAAAATTTTTGGAGGTCTCTCTATAATCGATACTGAAGCCAAAACTGTTTTTTTTTTTTCATTTTTGTCTGTCTGTCTGTCCGTCTGTCTGTCTGTCTGTATCTTGGCCGCGCATCACGCCGAAACTGCTTGACGGATTCAAATTAAACTTGGCACGATTTGAGTTCATACTACGAGGTAGGACATAGGATACTTTGTATCCCGATATTCAGCACGTTTTCCTGGGGGGAGGGGATGAAAGTCAAAATATGTACATAGTTGTAATTCAATAACACATAGTCCGATTTCATTCATTCTTTTTTTGCTAGAAAGAAAATAAATAAAAGATAACGGTAAAAGTGTATTTTTTTGTCCGCGACTGTACACTGCCTGTGGGAAGCTGAGACAGATATGTAAATATGGCGGTACGAAGTTCACCGGGTCAGCTAGTATAATAATAAATAAATAAATATTTCGGACATCTTAATCACAACGCCATCCAGTCCCAAACTAAGCTAGAGCTTGCACTATGAGTACCAGACAGCTGATATAAAAATAAATGTATACTTTTTTTGTAAATATCATCATCAAGAACCCATAACGTCCCACTGCTGGGCTCGGGTCTCCTCTCAGGAGAGGGTTAAGGCCATACGTCCCCACGCTGGTCAATGAATATATATATATATATACTAGCTGCCCAGTACGTGCTTCGCTACGTATAAAGTGAAATAAAAAAAAATGGTGATATAATTTCAGATTTAAACTATCCTATCTCTCAAGTTGGATCGAACTGCACATGGTGTGCAAATTTTATTATAATCGGTTAAGTGGTTTAGGAGTCCATTGAGGACAAACATTGTGACACGAGATTTATATATATTAAGATAAATTACTAGCTGATCAGGCAAACGTTTTGCCATAAAAAATGGGATATAAAAATAGATGTTGGTCGATTCTCAGACCTACCCGATATGCACACTAAATTTCATAAAAATCGGTCCAGCCATTTCAGAGGAGTATGGTAACTAACATTGTGACACGAGAATTTTATATATATAAAGATATATAGATAACACTAAAACTCTGAAACAAATATTTGCAGATCATACGAACATTTGGTACAATCCGGGAATCGAACCCGAGACCTCAAAGCACAACAGTCCGACAACAACCGAGGTAGTAGTCTATATTTAGATTTAGGTGATTAAGCGTTTCATTCTAATATGATCTCTTTCATTTATGCAGGAACAAAGGTCAGTACTTTTTTAATTTTCGATTGAAATGGCTTCCTGAAATTCTGTGAATTAAGCTGTTTGATAATTGATCATTACTTCTTTTCTAATTACATTGGAAGTATTTTTGAATAGGACCTTCCTTTGAAAAGTTACTTGAATACTAATCATTAATTTCTAACTTTTCATTTGTTAAGCTGCAACATAATTTATTATCAACTCACTTGATGCTTTAAGACTCACATGGCTAAGCATTCTATGTGAATTTTACCTCGACTACTCGACCACGACTACCTATTTTATGTTTGGTGTATCTAAGTACGACAATATGTATCCCTGTTCTAATTTAGATAGACTATTAATATCCAGACACAAAGTTTAAATATCCCAGGCAATTAATTTTACCCAATTTTCACGCTCATCTTCAAAACGGTTCCGAAAGCATTACGGATGTAACCTAACTTACTTTGATGAAACTTTGGTTATTTTATCAATTAAGTCTCGTTAGGGAACTAGCAATTATTTCCTATCCTGGCTTTAAAGCAAAGTACTTGTTATAACATTGATGTCACAATATCATAGTTCTTGAAAGTTTTGGGTACATCCCAAAACTTTCAAGAACTATAATTTTGTGACAGTAACTCAACTTGGCATAACAAGTACGTATATCTGTCACAGCATTCTGCTTTCGTTCAATATGACAAAGCTTCTATTCCCGTTACTTTAATAAATTTTCTGCTCATCATAACACTTTCTATTGCAAACAATTTAAGAAATAAATTGCCATCTGAGATTTGTTTTGAGTTATAGTTGTCCCTGGCAGCAGTCATTTACTGTATTACATTTGCGATTTATCTCTTGTGACTTAATAAAACAGAAAATTGAGATTTAAATTTGAAGTTTGGTAAAATTAGCTTTTTTCCTAAATAGAGGTACAATTAATACTTATAGGAATTTGAAAGTTTCTGGAAAAAGTTACATGCACCAAACACCAATTGGAACGCAAACAGTTGGAAACACTGAAATTGCCAACAATTTCAATGTTTCCAACTATTTGCAACTCTTTGAAAAATCGCCAACTTTTGTTTCCATTGTGTCTACACCGAGTCGCCAATAATTTGAAGAAAACATTCCAACTAAGCGTCTCCACAGAGCCAATAAATAACTGCAACAAGCGTATTCTTTTGATGTTTACCCCCAAAAACAGAAACACGGTTCCCAACATTTGTTGACATTTTTTGTTGCCAACACAACGAAATTACAGTAACTTTTGTCACCAACACGTGTTAACAACACGAAAGTTGCCAACTTTTGTTCGGTGGAGACTCGGTTTAACGTTTTCCTGTAATCCGTAGGAATGATTCCGTGGGTGGAAATGTCTGATAAGAATTGAAGGAAGCGCGCGCTATTTAATTTGAGCAATAAGCGAGCGGTAAGCTGATATCAGATGGTATATTTCAATAGGTGAAGTCACTTCTTTCTAGAAAATATTTGGTGCATGTAACTTTTCCCAGAAACTTTCAAATTCCTATAAGTATTAATTGTACCTCTATTTAGGAAAAAAGCTAATTTTACCAAACTTCAAATTTAAATATCAATTTTCTGTTTTATTAAGTCACAAGAGATAAATCGCAAATGTAATACAGTAAATGACTGCTGCCAGGGACAACTATAACTCAAAACAAATCTCAGATGGCAATTTATTTCTTAAATTGTTTGCAATAGAAAGTGTTATGATGAGCGGCCAATTTATTAAAGTAACGGGAATAGAAGCTTTGTCATATTGAACGAAAGCAGAATGCTGTGACGGATATACGTACTTGTTATGCCAAGTTGAGTTACTGTCCCAAAATTATAGTTCTTGAAAGTTTAGGGTACACCTCAAAACTTTCAAGAACTATGATATTGTGACATCAATGTTATAACAAGTACTTTGCTTTAAAGCCAGGATAGGGAATAATTGCTAGTTCCATAACGAGACTTAATTGATAAAATAACCAAAGTTTCATCAAAGTAAGTTAGGTTACATCCGTAATGCTTTCGGAACCGTTTTGAAGATGAGCGTGAAAATTGGGTAAAATTAATTGCCTGGGATATTTAAACTTTGTGTCTGGATATTAATAGTCTATCTAAATTAGAACAGGGATACATATTGTCGTACTTAGATACACCAAACATAAAATAGGTAGTCGTGGTCGAGTAGTCGAGGTAAAATTCACATAGAATGCTTAGCCACGTGAGTCTTAAAGCATCAAGTGAGTTGATAATAAATTATGGTGCAGCTTAACAAATGAAAAGTTAGAAATTAATGATTAGTATTCAAGTAACTTTTCAAAGGAAGGTCCTATTCAAAAATACTTCCAATGTAATTAGAAAAGAAGTAATGATTAATTATCAAACAGCTTAATTCACAGAATTTCAGGAAGCAATTTCAATCGAAAATAAAAAAAGTACTGACCTTTGTTCCTGCATAAATGAAAGAGATCATATTAGAATGAAACGCTTAATTACCTAAATCTGAATATAGACTACTACCTCGGTGCTACAACGGTAGCGTATGCGACTGTTGTGCTTTGAAGTCTCGGGTTCGATTCCCGGATTGGACCAAATGTTTGTATGATCTGCAAATATTTGTTTCAGAGTTTTGGTGTTATCTATATATAATTTATATATATTTATTGACCAGCGTGGTGGCGACGTATGGCTTTAAGCCTCTCCTGAGAGGAGACCCGAGCCCAGCAGTGGGACCTTATGGGTTGTTGATGATGATATTTAGGATGATGATGGGAAAAGTTACATGCACCAAATATTTTCTAGAAAGATGTAGTCACCTATTGAAATATACCATCTGATATCAGCTTACCGCTCGCTTATTGGTCAAATTAAATAGCGCGCGTTTCCTTCAATTCTTATCAGACATTTCTATCCACGGAATCATTCCTACAGATTACAGGAAAACGTTAAACCGAGTCTCCACCGAATAAAAATTGGCAACTTTCGTGTTGTTAACACGTGTTGGTGACAAAAGTTACTGTAATTTCGTTGTGTTGGCAACAAAAATTGTCAACAAATGTTGGGAACCGTGTTTCTGTTTTTGGGGGTGAACATCAAAAGAATACGCTTGTTGCAGTTATTTATTGGCTCTGTGGAGACGCTTAGTTGGAATGTTTTTTTTTTAAATTATTGGCGACTCGGTGTAGACACAATGGAAACAAAGTTGGCGATTTTTCAAAGAGTTGCAAGCAGTTGGAAACACTGAAATTGCCAACAATTTCAGTGGATACGCGCCTTTAGAAATGAAGCAATATTTTTCGTTTCATGTACGTAAACGAGCGGACGGGTTACTGCGGTAATAGGACGATAATTGACTGACCTGCCCAAGGACATGCAACGCTCTAGAGTTACAAGGACTTCGCTGAATTGTTTGGGTGTTTTGACTCCGGTGACCTTATTACGTTTGAGTCAACCCTTATGTGACTTATCCAGAATTTGCAAATGTTTTAAAATCCAACTTGTGTATAATTTAGGAATAAGCATTTTGGGGTTAGGAGATGATAAATTAAAATATTTAATAAATATTTTGGACATCTAACACACAACGACATCTAGTCCCAAGTTAAGCAGAGCTTGTGTTATGGGTACTAGACAACTGATATAAATACATATATACTTTTTTTAACCGACTTCCAAAAGGAGGAGGTTCTCAATTTCATCGGTTTTTTTTTTTATAAGTATGTACATTGATTACTCCGTCAATTGTGGACTGATTTTGAAAATTATTTTTGTATTCGAAAGGGTATGCTCCCCATGTAGTCCCATGGCCACCATATTAGGATCTGATGATGGGACCCCAATGAAATTGAAGGAAACCCTCAAATTTACGTGAGCGCCTGCAATAAAGTTAAGGCAATTGTCTGCATGCCTTCATCTTCTGTAGACATCATGTCCGAAATATTTATTTATTATTCTATACAGTATGTTGTATGTTACCTTTAGTCGTATTCTTTCAAGTTATTTAGGTGAAATGATGATGAGAGACTTGAGAAAGACTAAAAAGCGAAAAATAAAAAATAAACTTCGTTTAAAAAAACCGACTTCAAAAACTGAAAAGTATAAAATAACTTAATTTGTATGTGTATTATACATAGAAAACACCCAAACTCCGAAACAAATATTTGCAGATCATACAAGCACTTGGCCCGATCCGGGAATCGAACCCGAGACCTCAAGCACAGCAGTCGCACACGCTACCACTACGCCACCAAGGCAGTTCAAAAGTACGATAACATAATCATCTGATTCGTCGAGAAATTGCCTTTTTTAAAGTCGGATCTGTTTATAAAAGTAGGTTCGACTATAAATAGGCAAAGTTAGAGTTTTAAGGTGTCCCGATTCGAATGTTTCTGACCAGTGTGTGTTGCCAATGATGACCTATGGTCGCTCACAATAGGAAAACAATTAGAAATGCTCAAAATCACTCAAAATGCAATGGAGATATCCTCTCCATTTCATTGCATTTTGAATGATTGCGCAGTTTTTTTCTGCGTTCTCAAACCTCGTAACAAGCCTCGGGGGAAGTTTGCCGCGTTCTTATAAAAAGATGAGACTTAGATGACAATGATAATCCCGAAATGAAATATTAACGTCTATGAATTCTTCCAATTTCGGTTCAATCTTTGAATTCAGTTCACCCGTAGATTTGCAAAGGTCCGATGCCAGTCGCTCCGTGAAAAACTGATATTCAGGTAAAACCGATTGAACTAGTAGCTGATCCTAAATAATCTTGGGAATAAATAAGGGTAGAAAGAGGATATGAAGTCTCTCAATTAAATTAATTTTATTGTTTTCTGTTAACCTACAATTGGGTTAAATAAGCTTGATTAAACCGCCCATGGAGACAATGTTCAAACACAACACATACGATGTTAAAACGTTGCAAAAAAATCTCTACGTATACTATGTATGTCGCAACAAGATATTTCAATAGTTTTACTTCACTTCACTGTAATTGCACACATATATAGTTTACCAGCGTTTTAGTAACGTTCTTCAAAGACGATTAGACGATACAATAGTTCCAGACAGAATTCATTAACGACAAAATACACACAGTAAATCTAATTTATATGAACAGGGATATAACGAATATAAATCTTAATTACATGCGTAGGTTTATTGGAATAGCCTGAAACATTTACTGTTGTACATTTATGTAAGACTAGCTGAACCTCGCGGTGTTACCCGCGGTTAATATCGTACCGTGCGTAAAGCCGCGGGACAAAGCTAGTCTAAAAAAACTTGCCTAAGTTTCTCCTTAGATCATCAGCTATCTGCCAGTGAAAGTCCCGTCAAAATCGGTCCAGCCGTTGCAAAGATTACCCGGAATAAACAGACAGACAGACAGACAGACTGACAGATAGACAAAAATTGTAAAAAATGTTACTTTAAACCCCCGACCAAAAAGAGGGGTGTTATAAGTTTCACGTGTCTGTCTGTCTGTCTGTGGCACCGTAGCTCCCGAACGGATGAAGTGATTTCAATTTAGTTTTTTTTGTATGAAAGGTGGGTTACGTGCAAGTGTTTTTAGACATGTTTTATGAAAATCGGTTGAGCCGTTTAAAAGTTATGGGGGTGAAAGTGGGGAAGAGTAACCGAATGTCTGCAATTATATCGAGTGGGCTCTCAAATGAAAGCGCATAACGTGTTTTTTACTTTTTAAAGGGAACTCAGGTTATAAGGTTGGGTCAGGGTATAAGGTTTTTTTAAATTTTGAGAATTTATAGTTATGGTACATGTATCGTGTAAACATACATTTGCATTTACTAAAAAGCGGTTATTTTAATATTAGAAACAGACAGTCCAATTTTATTTATTTGTATAGATGTATAGATAATATTAACCAGACATAAAATGTTAATTTTAGTAGGTATTTCTACATCATTATTATCATCTTAATTTTCATACATAGTACGAAGCGAAAGATATTTGGGTATACATAGCTGTCAGAATTTCTATAAATCACTTACTATAACATAAAAAAACTCACTGGAAAGTAGAAAGTTCCAAAAGATTTTTTTTAAAATTAAATTTGTTTCTAGTTACCCTTCTCGCCCTACAAAAAATATACGACACTATTAACTTATGATCTCTCCTCAAACATCACTCCTCTATTGAACATAGTTCTGAATGTATAAATAACAAGGGGATCAAACATAACCTACCTGTGAAATGTTGTGTCTTCGTATTTCGCTGGTATTTTAGAGACTAGCTGACCCGGTGAACTTCGTACCGCCATATTTACATATCTGTCCCAGCTTCCCACAGGCAGTGTACAGTCGCGGACAAAAACAAAAGACTTTTCCCGTTATCTTTTTTTTTTTCTTTCTAGCAAAAAAATAATGAAAGAAATCGGACTATGTGTTATTGAATTACAACTAAGTACATATTTTGACTTTCATCCCCTCTCTCCAAGAAACCGTGCTGTATTTCGGGATTAAAGTTAGCCCATGTCCTTCCTCGTAGTATGAACTCAAATCATGCCAAGTTTCATTTGAATACATTCAGTAGTTTCAGCGTGATGCACGGCCAAGATACAGACAGACAGACGGATAGACAGACAGACAAAAATGAAAAAATTACAGTTTTGGCTTCAGTATCGATTATAGAGGGCCCTCCAAAAAAAAATTTCTAATTATATTTAATGTACAGAATTGAACCTGTTACATTTTTATTATAAGTATATAGTATAGATAGATATAAGTACCTATATAGATTTGTGATGTAATTTTTGACGTAAAACTTCTGAACACTTTTTGGGTGAACAAAAATCATGCAACTCGCGGTATCCTCATCGAATGCTTTCCATGAGCTAGATGTACATTGTGCATAAATATACATAGATATACCTCCGTGCGTTATAAGTATACAATATGTATTTTTATTTATTTATTAATAATAATCTTCCTGCAATTACATTGCATAAGGCGGACTTAATGCCATAGGCATTATCTTACAGTCGACCTTTGGTTGGTGCAGAGCTGTGTGTAGTAGTTGTATTATTGAAGCAAGTGAGAATTATTGTTCAGTTTACGTGAAGCTATTATAATATAACATAAATATCATATATACAATCATCAGATACATACACATATATATATACATATAAGAAATGGGAAAAATTCATTCATATGGTCAGAGAAGTTATTCCGATGACACCGTCAACAAGTCTCGGTAGTGATTGCGCACTCTAACCTTGAAAGTTAATCGGCTGGCACACGACCTAATATTTATACCTCTAGTAATATATATACAAAGAGTTTATGTCTCTACATATATTTTCACTTCTATCGACAGTCCCCTAAGACTGACCGGCTTTTTTTTCTAAATAGGCGTTGCTTGACGCGAGTTTATCAGTCGGATTGACTTTAATTGGTTTTGCGGTATTTGTGAGCTCTTTTCGTGTTACTGCATAGACTTTATTTCCATTCAGAGTTTCAGAGATAAATAAGGGCATATTTCATTACACTGTATAAAACCATCTCATTCCCAGGGCGCCGCTTCAAGGGTCATTTTCAAGGATTTTCCTAAACTTTTTAAAAGCTTGACCACTTTAAATAGTGGATTACGTCGGAATAAAGGTTTGGTGAACTTATTCTGAAGATATGGTATAAATCAGAACTACACCATGTTGTTCCGAAGTTATCGCAATAGTGGTACCAATTTTCAGCTCCATACGAATTATTGTAATCTAGATAATGTATTTTAGTTGAACTATTTGTGTTATTTTCGAACCGTCTTTAATGATATTATATGTAATCATTTGCCCCATACTTTATTGTAAAAAAACAACAACATTGACCCTGGATATCATGAACACCAAAGTACTCACCTAAACAAAACTATGGAACCCGAATTCGATAAGTTCGAATCGAAAACAATTCTATGTTATCAATGTAGATACATAACGTACACAAAATTAAGCTCACTTGGATTACGGAACGTGATCCTAATTTCAACGACAACTTCTAAAGTGATGTTGTGATGCTTAGTTTCCTCCATTAGTCCGTTTTGACGACTCGGTGAATAGGACTGGTGACCATCCGTTTCCTTAACCTGTTAACTCATGGTATACTTTACATTCCCGAAAGCAAATCTAGTGTGGAATTAAGTTCTAAATATATACTCTCCAAATGATAACAGTTAGTAGATATAACAAGCTCAAGGGAAATAATCTTCTTTACATAGCATTAAATGAAGTTCCTTTCGCTGTCTGTTAGCTTTTAAACCACTTAATGGATTTTACTGCAGTTTTCAGCCATGAGGTAGAGTGATTCATATGTGTAATACACACATATCACAGTATAGGAAATCTGAAAATTTCAGACTGCCGTGTGAAGACAGGCCGGGAATATTATAAAGAGGTAAAGTTTCTTACTTTGTTTGTATCGTTGTTGGGGGTAGTCTTCGGCAGTACTACCCGTCTAGACATACGGAGCCGAAACGTGGACACTTACGGCACGGCTGGTCCACAAGTTCAAAGTCGCTCAGCGTGCTAAGGAGAGAGAAATTCTCTGAGAAATCGCATCAGGAATGAGGTGATCCGCCAGAGAACCAAGGTCATCGACATAGCCCTAAGGATTAGCAAGCTGAAGTGGCAGTGGGATGGCCATATTAGCCACAGAACTGATTACCGTTGGGGTGAACGGGTTCTTGAGTGGAGACTGCGTCTCGGCAAACGTAGTGTAGGACGTCCACAGGCCAGGTGGAGTGATGATCTACGCAAGACGGCTGGCAGGAACTGGATTGCGAGAAGCCGAGGAACCAAGTGGCGCGTAATTGGAGAGGCCTATATCCAGGAGTGGACTGCGATAGACTGATTCGATCCGAAAAAATTCTTACACTAACAGAAAGCGAAACTATTCAGGAGTGACATATTTTATTATAATTGAACAAAAAATCCAGGTAAAAATAATAGTATTTGTTAATCAAGTCGAAAAAAGCGGGCGGTTAAAGCCCAACGAAATGGGCACGGGTCGGCTAGTAATATATATTATTTCTACTTTGTTAAAATTCAGTCTTGTTCCAAAGCGTGAAAGGGTCTGACAGTTTAATGGACTGTGGTCCGTAGCAATGACGTGACTCTTAAATTTATTGAAAGACGGATGACAACAGATTAGCACAGTTTTCATATTAGGTTTTCATTTATAGTTTGAAATAAACGTTATTTAACCTATTTAGTTCCCTTTTAATTTTTGATGACCCTGACAATACCATTACTGCTATATATCTTTTTAACACGCTTTCATTAGCCTCACATGTATGTTTATTCTTAACGTGTGTTTTTAGTTATTTTTACTCTTATTTTGGACAGTAAAATAATGGCTATAGTCCGCTCTGCATATCCATATAGGTCATCAACAGCCCATAACGTCCCACTGCTGGGCTTGTGTGTCCTCTCAGGAGAGGGTTGAGGCCATACGTCCCCACGCTGGCCAAGTGCGGGTTGGGGACTGGCAAGACAACATTGTGGCTACGTAATCTTGCGGTTGGATGTTTCTAAGCCGCCCAAAGACCTCCAACTAAGCTTCACAACTGTTATCCTATGATAACAACCGGGACCGACTGCTTAACGTTCCGAATCACGGAGACGCTCATGGTAACATGACACCAGTGGTCACCCATCCAGGTACTGACCGCGCCGTCGTTGCTTACCCTCGGTAATTGTTTCTAATCACCGAGTGCAACTGGGCTATGAGCGCCTCTTGATACATATATGTAGGAAGTCTAAACAAATATTTGTCACAACCACGGGCATTTTGTTGACATGGCATTACATATTTTTAGATAACATAATACCATTTTGTAACCCTCGTACGAAAACCTTCTAAGCACCTTTTCCTAAATCAGTTCACGTACGTAAAACAAGTAATTCAGACATTGAAAATATCATTAGGAACCCACGCTAAAAAAATTACAAATTCATTGGAATTTGAAAGTTTGAAACAAATAGTTTGATAGTACAAGAAGAGCCGTATTAAAATTTATTGCATCCTACGCAAAAATATTTATTTCAATGTAAGCGATATTCGGTGTATTTGTGGTAAGATCTATGTTGAATTCAATTTCAGGGTTGCCACATTTACTGATACACATTATTCATCTCTACATTATTTTAGGGCGTTCTAATTTCGAAGTATTTAAACATATACCAAAAAAAAAATGATATTCAATGAATCGAGCTTCTAACTAATGATGTATTAAGAATTTATTCTAATCAGTACTTGATTAAAAATCCGTCATTTTAGCTATTGAACCGTCCAAGCGTCATTAATTAAAACTGGACAGCCCTCCATTGAACAGTCAAAACAAATGATTCGCGTTACACCCTGCCCGAAGCTTTTTGCTTAGCGGGTGGTGGCGTGGGCATGGCGCCCTGTTTATTAGCGGGTAATCCCCGCCATCGTGAGAGAATAAAGAGAGAAATAATTCAGTTTAATTCGAAATCAATCACTCCATAATAGAGGAATAAGCGTGCATCGATTAACAATTAGACAAAAAAGTGAAATCCTTGCAGTAGTCAGTATTTAACATCTTGCTCACAATTTTAGCGCCAACTCAAGCATCGCAACTTGCTCTCATTCGACGGCTTTTTGTTACACATTCCTAGTGAGAATTTATTTCACATCAACTTGATTGGAACGGAGACTGTGTTAGGTGGTAGTACTTTTCTTCAATTACATTGAAGAAAAGTTCAAACAGCCTAATGTAATTTCATTCACATCAATCTGATTGTGACTGTGACCTTGTTCCGAAATTTTTACCAACTTCGACCTTGTAGATAATTAAGCGAGAAAACGAGATGCGAAATATCAATAGAAGCAGAGAAGCACGTGAGATATGATGCCAATATTTCTAAACATACAAGAATGCTACTGTAGTCATGAGTACCGATTTTAATTTTTTAAACAAAGAAAGTACGCCTCCCACAACGTGTTTTAATTAGATAAAAAATTTTGCTCTAGAAATAAAAATAGTTGAGTAGTTGTCGTCACATTTCGTCGTGTTACACGTCTTTTATGATTTTACGACCACTTGAACGTTGGAATACTTTCGGGAAATGTTCACAGATTGGTACTAGAAATATTTATTTATTGATACATCGTGCACATTTGGTGCATTGGCGAACTTAATGCCTACGGCATTTTCTACCAGTAAACCATTGGGTGTTGCTGAGAAAACAGGAAGTAGGTGCGTTTTGGTTAAAAGTGTATATGAGCAAAAACTTAAACAATATATTGAACAGACATATATACATATCACATACAGTGTGTGTGAAAAGAACGTGACCGGCATATTTTTAAATTTTGGAATGCAATTTATAAAAATAAATATTAGGCTGAATAGAATAATCCTTTACCTAAAATGCATTGTAAAAAACACAAGTTTTCCCTCCCGTTTTCCTCGTTAAAAATATTATTTTTTACAATGAGTGCCGCGTACGTTTCCCGATTTGAAGCTGTGTTTCTCTGTACACATCCGAAAGGCCCCAAAATGTCCCGCGATTAGGCCGCCTATTATATGAAAAAGTCCAAGGCCTTCGTGAGCAAGTGAGTGAAGAGATAATATATTAACAAACAAAAACCGTCGATGTCTTACCAGATCGTGGCAAATCGAAAAAGACGTCTGTTGCAGAGGAGAAAAGGATTGTGCAGCTGTTTGCCAGGAATCCTTTATTATCACTTCGCTCTGGGCAAGAAAAGTTTAAGAAAAACTGTTTAATGATATCATTTGACACTATCAAAAGGCGTTTAGTTGTAAATGGCGTGAAATATTGAAGCAATGTGAAGAGAACTCTCCTTTCTGAAACGCATATTGAAAAAAGGCTGCATTGGGGGTGCGTAAACAAAGACCGTGATTGGGACAAGATTTTTTTTTCTGATGAAGCTTCATTTTGGGCAACCGGTTACTCGACTCGAGCTTGGACTACGGCTGACAATAGACTGATGGTACGAACCGGTTAACACCCTTTAAAGGTGCATGTTTGGGGATGCTTCTCAAAAAAGGGTTTCGGAAATTTGCACTTGTTTACCGGTACTTTGGATGTTGAGAAGATGACGAAAATTTACGAAAAAGCATTATTGCCGTCGGCTAAGAAGATGTTTCCACACCAAAATGATTTCTTCATTCTGCAAGAGGTTAATGATCCTAAACACCGAAGTCGGCTCTGCACCACTTGGAACGCGGAACATGGTATTAACGTTTTGGATTGGCCCTCACAGTCCCCTGATGCCAATCCAATTGAAAACGTTTGGGCGTGGATGAAGCATAAACTAAGGGCAAAAATTTTAGTGACCGTCGCGAAACTCACTCGTGAACTGAAGTCCACGTGGAGGTCTTTACCTCGCAGCTATGCTGAAAAATTGGCTGAAGTTCCAGGGTTAGAAGATTAATATATACAGAGAATAATAAAGGAGAAAAAATACCGCCTTGAGGCACACCAGAGACTAGATCACACTAGTCCGAAGAAGACTCGTCGGTCGACCCGAACAGACTGCTGGGGTCCCTGAAGATAGGACGAGAACCATTCCAGCGCTTCGGGTGAGACCATGTGATGGGAAAGGATAAATAAGAGGATATCGTGATTGACGTTATTGACGGCATTGGAAAAGTCGATCAGTCCCAAAACGATAACCTTTGTGTCCTCCAAACCCGCCCTAATATCGCGAACCATCTTGAGAAAAGCGGAAGTAGTGCTATGGCCAGGCCTGAACCCAGATTGCAACGGGCTCAGCAGATGTTTTTAAAGATGAATTCAGAAAACTGTCTTTTAAGCACACAGGATTCGAGGATCTTGGAGAGAAAAGGGAGAATTGATATTGGTTTGAAATGGTTGGGAAGTGTGGGATTTGCAATTTTGGGTAAAGGAATGACATGAGCCTTACGCCAAAGTGACGGTAAAATTCAGAAATATAAGGAGTAGTTGATTATGTGGGAGATTATAGGTAGAATTTGGTCAAGGATTGTTGTTATCATACGCCGGCTGATGTAATCACAACCAACAGCGTTAGATTTGAGAGAGAGGATTATCTTTCTGATTTCACTCGACGCAACCGGAGAAAATTTGAAAGGAAATATGTTGGGAACATTAAGACTCATCAGGTGGTCAACAGTGCGGTTTCTGGTTTGGTGATCCAAGCAAACAGAGGAGGAGAAATGACGATTTATATCATCCAAACCAACCACCCCCTGCATACCACCATACCACTTCCTACCAATACTTCTATTGACTGGGCTTAAACGAGTGATGTTATCGAGAATGTATAAATTATAATATACGTATAAAAATGTGTAAATATCAATAGAAGCTGAGAAGCATGTGAGATACAATATCAGTATTTCTAACCAAATAAGAATGAATTAAAAAAAAAAACTAAGAAAGTACGCCTCCCACAACGTAAACAATTAAAACAATGTATTCCACCATAATTCGGTTAGCCGGTAATCATAAGTTCACGCAATACAAATACAGGTCGATCAATTGTTGGTGACACAATTCAGTTCTCTTGAAGCTCTCTTTCCATAAACTGAGAGAGTGTAAGGTGTAATTAGGTCACCAGTTTCCTTACAGTCAAAAACGTTAAGGTCGTTACCGACGGTACATTGTCTGACTCCAAGTTGCTGGATACACCATTCGCAGCACCAGCTATGCTGTTTACAATAAAATACACATAAAAAAGAAACAGTTCATCATATCATCTAGGTTAGACAGCATCTCTTGAACTGCCTCAGCCAGTATTTGAATTTTTGACGTACCTATACTTATCTAAGAAGACATAGAATAACATACCATAAACCCTACTTAACCGTGTTCTACGCGTAGTTGGTCCATTTTTTGTAGATTACAAGTAATTGTACAGAATAGCCATTATTATTCAAATTGAAAAAATATACAAGTACTAGTAGGCCCGGCGAACTTCGTACCTCCATATTCATTTTCGTGAAAATCTTCTCGCAGGGCCGCAGTGTATACGACTAAGTTGACCAATAAAACATAGCACCTCCGGTTTTCTTCTCTTTTTTTCTATACAAATTTTTTCCTGACATTATCAAACACTTAAAAAAATAATTATCTAATTTGGTGCAGTTGATCGAAAGTTATGCGCGTTCATACATGTTTGTGATTCATTTTTATTTATATAGATTTAGTCTTATGCTCACTATACGAATCATTTCCAATATGTTTGTTAAACAAAACTAATTCATTTGATTTAACAGTTCTAAAGTTAGCACAGTGTACCTTTACTGTTAATCGTCTGTTAGCAGATCACTCAGTCACGGTTTTATTTAGTTTAAAGCATATTATTATCGTATTGGGTTCATACAAAATCACGCTGGTACCCCCGAAGGAAAAAGCAGAAGTATATCAGAACCCGAATCGTGTATCACTGCTAAGTCGAAGATCTTGGGCTCGGTTTCCACCCAAGATAAATCATTGTGTGTCAAGCATGAACATTTATCTTGTATCTATGTTTGATTTATCTGTAATATGAATATCAGTCAAAAATTTTTTTTTTTTTTTTTATGATTGGCCCGCCAAAATGACTCTACTCTGCCATAAGCAGAATCCACGAGTAGTGGCCACCATACTCATTGCGAATACAATAATGCAGTATGGCGACCCACGCTATGGCGGCCTAGTGATGCTTGTGCATCTTTTAGTCTAGTCAACAAGTATGGAACTTGTTCACTAGACTAATTGGGCCTCCGGTTTCGCACTCACCAACGAAACACGACAGCAAGAACGCTGTCATTTTACGTTGATTTTCTGTGCGAGGGTAGTACCGCCCCGGTCGAGCCGGCCCGTTCGTGCTGAAATCAGCGTGGCTCTACTACCTGGAGGATATAGTCACCAAATGTGTATATGTATGGCCCTGCCTTGATTGAAATCAGATTGTCGAGAAAGAGCATGATTGTCTAGTAGACAATAAAGAGTTAGATGAGAAAATTTAGAGTTATGGTAAGGCAATGGAAAGTGACAATAAATACGCAAAGGGTGTCGTTTTCCAAATTTTCTACATTAGTTCGATTTTTGTTTCGTTTTATGTGAGAGTTGTTACAATCTTAATAATAATAATAAATAAATATTTCATATTTCTGGTACACAATGCCATCAAGCTTGTATTGTGATTAACTGTTTTTTTTTTGTAAATCTCCGAAATCTAAATACAGCAACAAACAAAATATGTTTTCTTCTTCCATACAAATTTATTTAGGTACTTCTCTTTTCAGAACTGTCTTTTTGCAAACGGTCTGTTACTTTTCATAGCTTGCTTTATTATCACTTATACTTCTCACCTGCTATAATTTGACACCTAATTACACTATCAAACTATTCATTTCATATAACAAACAGCTAATTTTTTTCATCTCAAGCTGACCATTTGGAGCTTTTCTCGCGATTTTCTGTACTTACATATTTCATTTTTACTGTATTTTGTAAAAGATCAGGACGTATTCGTGGTACATCTTATCTCTAGATTATTGCCGTGTCACGATACGATACACGACTATACGAATATTATTTGTGATGCTGGGAAATGGATTGGTTCGTATCGAAACTACTGTTATATTTGTAAGATAGATTTAGATTTTTTTGCCTCGTCACTTTTATAGAAACAAGGTCGTCAGTACTAGTAAGATTTGCGTTATACTGATTTCTTTTATAAAGTGTCGTCGCCACGTTAAAAATAGGAATGAAAAGATGAAGCTCATAATCCAGATACTATTATTATGACTAGCTATGTCACGCTTTGAGCCTGCAATTAAAATGGCGGACAAACTTGATGTGATAAACATTTTAGGTGAAGGACTTCGAAAAAATACTGAAGTTATTTAAAAGAATCTGTACTTAAAATATAAAGCTGAAGAGTTTGTTTGTTGGAACGCGCTAATCTCAGGAACCGCTGGTCCTATTTGAAAAATTCTTTCAGTTTTCGATAGTACATTTATCGAGGAAGGCTATAGGCTATATATCATGACGCTACAACCAATAGGAGCGGAGCACCAATGAAAAATGTTTCAAAAACAGGGGGAAAATTAACATACTACGGGCAATAGGAGACGCAAACGAGGTTGCGTGGGTCGGCTAGTAATGTAATAAAAGGTAAATGTGCTAAATTAATTTTGGATTCAGTTCGGAGAATTCCAGTACCTGAGTGTCCTTATTTTTTTTTTAATTATACCATAATAATATTAAATTGTCTACCGCTAAATGGTTTGAAAGACAGAAAAATATGTTTTAAAAGAATACAAATGGTTATATGTATGAGTTCATAATATGACAGAATAGGCTACAAGCAATTATAATCCACAGTGCAATGTCAAACAAGTACAAATTATTAAAAATAAAAAACCCGACTGCGTCAATATTTAACAATCAAAACATGTAAGTTTTATATATATTCGTAATCACCGTAAAAAAATCTTTATTTTGATACCACACTCGATGCATTTTGAAAATATGTTTTTTTTATATATGTCGGAATGAGGGTATCCGAATAATAAAAGTGATACAAACATTTGCCTCTATCGAACACTACGGAACAGTCTATATAAAGCGGCGCGATCGGCAACAGGACACAGTTCTCTTCAGATCTCGCGACGACCATATCTATTATTTGATTTGTGATTTATTGTATCTCTGTGTTTTATATTGTGTGTATGAGGCGATATTTATCAGTGGGGGAATTACTAGCCTAGGTGGCGAATTCCACAGGGCATCGCGGAGGGGTGAGCGTTGCCCCAATCCCCTCGTGGGGGATTGCTGATGGTGTTTAAGTTAATTCATATCCGTATAGTAGTGATTAGTGTTTGGCTATAGTCCAGATTGGCTGTATCTGTGATTCATGTTCTCGTTAATTCTTGTCTCCGACATATATTACTTTTTAGCGCCAAAAATCTTTTTTTTTTTTTTAATTTTGATGTACCCAGTGTCACTCTCACGACTAAGACGAATCTATTGACACCACTCATATAAAAATGCGACAAGCCGTTTAGGCTCTAGGCCGTGCCAAAGAAATATAGATACGTACATACATACACTCGAAAAACATAACTCTTCTTTCGCAGTCGGGTAAAAAGACGATTATTTCAGCATATTGCTACTGCAATATGTGGTGTTAGTACATAAAAGCTAGGTGAAAATAAAAGAAATGAGGTGGCTATTTTATACCAGAGACGAAGCAACGCACCGAATAAGCATATTGAATGTTCCACTACTGTATGGAGCTTCTTGTAAACGTAATTAATGACCTATAATGTCGCCATTCAACTAAATTAGTGTAGGCAGAGCACGTAACAGGTTCCGTAATTATAACACAATCGGATGACATTTGGTTATCTACACATACCTACGTAGAAATAAATAAAATTGGAGTGTCTGTTCGTAATATTAAAATAACCGCTTTTACTAAATGCATATGTATGTATACGATACATATAACAAATATTTTTTTTACCATTTTTGTGTGTCATTTGCCGTATACCTTTTCACATTAAATACTAATTCTCATTACAGGTAGCTACAGAGTCAAGCTTTGGACGTTATAGTAAATAAATTCTATCTAAAAAAAATCTAGTTTATAAAATATCGTACATCTTTGGTTCAGCTGCTTGAGTTAATCGAGTTTACTGTATTCGACCGTATTTTAGGTTCATAGTCTTGTGCAAATGTGCAATAGTACATTGTTCACCGAGGGAGTAAAGGGACCGATTACTAGCGAGGGAACAGTTTGTGGCCCGAAGGCGCAGCCTAGGGCCACAATACTCCCGAGGTAGGAATGGGACTTTCACCCGAGTGCTACACAGTGCTTTATGCTACTACACCTGTGAGGAACATTTAAAGACTTGTATTGTAGAAAGTATTTAAATCAAAACGTAAGACACCATGTAAGACACAATTTAGCTTAGAATTCGACCGATATTTCGCGCTTCTTTTGTTTTTTTTTATTCTTCACAAAAGGATGTCAGTGGCACGGAGATTCCATATTTAAATTATATGAAAACTCCTTGGGCAGGCGCGCGCCATAGATAAGATAACACATGAGAAATGAAAATTCATACAACTTTCTCTCCCGCTAAAACACGTTAGAAAAGGATTTTCATACATTTTTTCCTCCCGATTATTCAGGTCAAGGAAAAGACTAACGTTCTCTTTTCATTTTCAGGGAATATTGACTACTGTTCCGATCAGGTGTAGTATAAAATATATTTTACTACCCACTTTTGTTTTATATAAAACGCCCCTTTAATTTATTTGTCATCATTTTTGTATGTTCTCTGAGTAAGTGAATTTTGTAAATTCTTTTGAGAAAAATAAAGATTCTTTATCCGTTATATTGATTGTAGTCCTATTGGAAGTTATTCAGCATTCATGGAATGTACTGTAGAAGTAATGCGGATGTTTCAACCCGGATAAATTCCTTTAAGGAATTTCATGAATTTCGAAGGTACGTTGTCATCTAAACCTTTATGTAAATCAATATATTGTTCGATTGAACTGTTTTCGAATAATAATTATTGTTTTAGTTTTGTATTTATTTAATCACTCGCTTTCGCCCGTGGCTCTGCCCGCGTGTATGTCCCTAAAAGTAGCCTATGTCTTTCTCCAAGGTCTAATCTATCTCTATACCGTGGGAGAGCCACGTTTCGGCATACATGTGCCGGCTCGACCGGAGTGATACCACGGCCTCACAGAAAACCGGTGTGTGACAGCGCTTGCGCTGTGTTTCACCGAGTGAATGAGGATAAAGGAGGCCCATACCCCAAACCACCCCCCAAAGGCCGGCAACGCACTTGTGACGCCTATGGTGTTGCGGGTGTCCATTGGCGGCGGTAATCGCTTACCATCAGGCGATACGTCTGCTCGTTTGCGCCCTATTCCATAAATATGTGATAATAATATTTGCTAATTTTATATCTGAATATCTATTAAACATTATGTGTCTGAAGTTTATGCGTTATGAACACGATTTGACACGGTTAGCCTTGTAGTTTAAGCGGTCGCCACGTCGCTTTCTACACAGCTGAATGTTGTTAAAACCCTAACATTTTGTGTGATATCCACAAATTGTTGTTCCGAGTCTGGGTGTTCTTTGTGTCCATTTCATTTATGTTTGTTAAATCCTAATAAAATATATTCCTAAGGCGCGAGTTGTCTTTCAAAAATGCTTACACACATAGATTTGAATCCCTGTGCGTGTATATTGTGTAAGAATGATGTGTTTTAATTGACTGTTACCAATGCAATGAAGGTCACAGTATATGGTTGACCATATTTATAGAAATCAATCATAAATTTTCATCATAATGTTGACAAAATTCCAAGCAATTTCGTATTTTAATTATCCTTAAGTTTGACAAGGTAATCATTATTTTCAATGGAAGTAAGTTGATAAGGATGCATTAAATTAAACCAAAAGAAATTTTTATTTAGATATTGGTTTGCGGGTTAATTAATATTATCTAGTTGTATTAGTATATATATATATATAACTGTAATTAGCTCTGTCAATTTAAGGCAACTTGAATATTTAGCCTTTATGATTCCCAAGATTATCTAAGCCTTAGATAGTACCCGACCCGACCCTTAGATAGTAACTAGTAGCCGACCTTATATTCTAAGGTCGGCTACTAGTTTAACCGCTTTTACCTGAACATCAGTTTTTCACGAAGCAACTTGCATTGGACCTCCGAACCCCGAGGGTGAATAAATTCAAAGGTTGAACAAATTTTCACTAGATTTGAGCGCACTGACTTCCCAATAGTTATTGCCATAGACGTTTATTAGAACCGCGACCGACGGCTTGGCATGCTTGTGCGTGAAATACCGCCAAAGTTCCATACTATGGGCTGTTATTAAGAATTTCTTGTAAGATAAACGTTACAACACTTTTAGATCGACTTGGAAATTAAACTTCTTGATTGGCAGTTGCATATGCTAACCGTCAGAATTATAACTAGGCAGTCAGAAGGATAGTCAGTAGCAGCAAGTTAACTAATAATATACAAATTTTAACAAAAAAAAACCGACTTCAATCTAGACCAAATTGAAATGGGACTACACGGGAAAAAAGAATCATCACAATCAGTTCACCAAGTCGCAAGTTATGAGGTAACAAACATAAAAAAAACAGTCGAATTGAGAACCTCCTCCTTTTTTTGAAGTCGTTTAAAAAGTACAAGTGGAATGAAATCTCTCTATATAAATATACGTAACAAACAATACAGACAAAATGTTCAGCAATTTTCATCTGTTCTAATTGACTTAACATCGTAGACAAAGTTTAGTTTACTTTCGCCAATATCAATGACTCATGCTTTTAAATCAAATCAAATGGCCTCGCCGCGCCATTCAATTTGTCTGTATGTTTACAAACTTTATTAATAGAGATATATATTTCTGGAGCACAAATACTGAGTGTTATTTTCAGTGGTTAACTACTAACCAATAACTAGTTTTTGTAAATATTGAAAGGGATTCGTAAAGTATGCTTGTGGTAGCGGATTAAAAATACTCAGTGCTCCACCCCTATCTATGCCGTGCGCGGTGTAAGAGCCCAATGACGATCGAGTCACAGAAGATGTATAGTCCATTCGTTTACATAGTGTCGGCGCACCCGCACGCAACTGTAGTTACTGTTGTGAAATACGAATATATTCATTAATCCAACGGCGTAAACTGACAAATCATACTTACTTGTGGGTGTACGCCGCAGCACACGTGCGACGGCATGGCGCGAACAAGATGACCATAACTAAGCGAATGGGCTATAGAAGAAATTTACAGAAGCCAAGGGCCTATTATAAATTTATTTAACTGTATGTAAATGTGTGATCTCTTATGAGCCTTAAATAAAAATAATCTGGAAATCTTATTGACCTAAAATAGCTGTAGTCACTTCTACATACATGACAAGACCGAATTTTTAGAGTTCCGTAGTTCACGTCTCGGAACCCATATCGTCATGTCCGGCTGGCCGTCCGCCCATACATTATACATAGTAATGAATCCAAATCCACGTGCCCTTATGGGTGACTACGTAACCCTATTCTATGGCCGCCTTTTGTTTTATAACAAACAAATAATAGACATACTACACGTTGTTACCTATTTACTTAATGATGTATTTTTCTCCGAGACTATTTATTTCACGAACTAATTCAAATTGTCCCGTTTTGAGCAAAATTCCGTAATCTTAGATGTAATTAACTTATTAAGAATACAAAGAATACTTCGGACCTTAAATCATTAAAAAAGTTAAGAAGATTAATTTGGAATGATCACTGTTCCAAGTTTCACTATTCTTACTAATTTGACATCTAACAGAGTGGGACGTTGGTTGTATTATTTTGGCTCAGAATGAAAAAAGTAGCAGTCAAAATATTTTAAGTTGTGTCCAACAAGAGATAATAAAACCGGCCAAGTGCGTGACAGACACCCACTTAGGCCAGTTTTTTTTAGCAACTTTATCAGAAAGTGTCATTCCATTGTGTGAAATCGCAATAAAAGCAGAACCCGTGTAACTATTGTCACCTTTATAAGACGGTGAAGATACTGCTGCTTAATATAAAAAAAGTAAAAATTAAAACCTAACTACGACGAAAAACGTCACTGAAAAAGTATGAAATAAGTTTGAAAAGCCGTAGTCACGCGTTTTTAAAGTGTTATGGTACGTTTCTGTGTAACGTGTGATACCTTTTCAGTGACGTTTTTTGTCCTAGTTGGGTTTTAGTATTTACTTTTTTATTTAAAATGTTTTAGTGTGTGTGCCTATATAATATTAATTTCTTGACAAATTATATTTTAAGTAGGTACTATAGAAATGTCGAGGAGCTATCAGGGAACATATGAACATACATAGCCTGTCAAAATCATAACCCTCCTTTGGCTTTACCGTAGCCGGTAAAAAACTTAAAATTAAATTAGTATCCCCTTCATTATCGATTATTTTACCATCTTCAACAGCCAATGGTCAGATCTGATAGTCTAGTTGGGTAGGTAGATAGGAAAAGATGGAGGGATTAAGGACACACAATTATTGCTTAGTTGTAATTTATCTCAAACTATTATATACTAGCGACCCGCCCCGGCTTCGCACGGGTAGATTTCAGATGCCCCCGCCGACAACACGATTCGTGCATTTTAAATCTGTAATATCTTCGAATATATTCATTTAAATTAGATACTGTAAAGGGCTATTTTGATCTATATTAAATGCACAATGTATTTAATTTACTTAATTGTATAAGGATTCATTCTGTATTGCTTAAAATCACTTCGTAAATAAGCCATTATTTCTCGTGAAAAGAAAGGAATAAAAAATGGTTGTTGTGGGTTATCCCTAAGAGATAGACATATGCCGTCGCGGACTTTTTTGTAGTACTTTTTAAGGTGTACAATACTGTAGTACATTATTTTGATCGGTCTCATAGGGTGCTACCAGCGTTTGCAATGTAAGCGCAAAAAAATGTGTTTATTTGCTACATCACATTGGAAACCTCAAAAATTAACAGTGTTTCCATACTATATTATGCATTTATTATACATAAAAACCTTCCTCTTGAATCACTCTATGTATTAAAGTAACCCGCATCAAAATCCGTTGCGTAGTTTTAAAGATTTAAGCAAACAAAGGGATATAGGGACAGAGAAAGCGACTTTGTTTTATACTATGTAGTGATGATTTGACTGCCTCTGTGGCGCAGTGGTAGCGTATGCGACTGCTGTGCATGAGGTCTCGGGTTCGATTCCCGATTGCAGATTATTCAAACATTTGGTCCGACCAAATGTTTGAATAATCTGCAAATATTTGTTTCGGAGTTTGGGTGTTTTCTATCATATGTATGTATTTACAAAAAAAAAGTAATATTTGTGTTTATATCAGTTGTCTAGTACCCATAACACAAGCTCTGCTTAGCTTGGGACTAGATGGCGTTGTGTGTTAAAATGTCCGAAATATTTATTATTTACCATCGAACCGGCACGGCTTCGCACGAAAGTCTTTGAAATACTCGGATTTCCTCTACTATAGGCAATATACCCACATGTATTGACCCACATAAACCTTCCTTTTGAATCAACGTATCTATTGCCGAAATTAAAACAGAATGCGTTGAGTAGTTAAAGATGTAAGTGCACAGACAGTGGAAGCGACATCATTTTATATATTTTTTTTATGGAATGTGGGGCAAACGAACAGACATATCTGATGGTAAGCGATTACCGCCGCCCATGGGCGCCCGCAACACCTGAGGCGGCACAAGTGCGTTGCCGGCCTTTCGGTGATGGTAAGGGGGATTTGGAGGAGTCTTTGGGGTATGGGCGTCAGGTATTTTCTCTCACCAGGTAAAATACAGCGCAAGCGCTATTTCAAACCCTTTTTCTGTGAGGCCGTGGTATCACTCCGGTCGAGCCATCCCATTCATGCCGAAGCGTGGCTCTTCAACGGCAAATTATATCATGTACCATGTGCCGATAACGGCCACAGCGGCCAGTCTCAACGGAGACCAGCCAACTACGCAGGAGAAATAATAGTGCACAAGTGTATGCGCAAACACAGGTGCACCCTCTGTTCCATCTCTCTCATAATCCGATGGGACGATTAACCAACACGACCGGTGAGAGATCAGGCGCAGGACAGACAGTTTTATGTGATCTCCGAGACACGAGGGTTTCAGGGTTTATAACGTTTTTCAACAGGGGTTATCATAGTACAGACTCGACCTAGTTGGCCGTTAAATTAAAACAGTTGGCCGTTTTCGAGATGTCTGAAGTTGTTATTGTTGTATCCTACGCTTCTTAATAACACTTAATGCAGGTAGGTGTATTGGATTGAAGTACCGATACCTTAAACGTAAACATAATAATATTATTGCTCTGTAACATGATTATGTATTTGTAGAGGCAGGACGGGCCTGGAGGAACTTCACGGGAACTCATATTCTTCCAATTATATGGGTAGGTGGGCGCGGAAATGGAAATAAATGGATTCAGAACACAGTTGACGTATTTTAATCAGTATTCACTGGAATAACGATGTAATGAGGTAATTGGCGATTACTACTATACGAAATACTGCACGGTTTGCCTAGTGGTTTAGGCGGTCGCCACGCCGCTTGCCAATTCACCAAGTGTTGTGGGTTCAAATCCTACTCGGGACAACACTTTGTGTGATCCACAAATTGTTGTTCTGAGTTTGGGTGTTAATTGTGTCCGTTTCATGTATGTCTGTAAAGTCCCCCGCGACACAGGATGTTTATTCCTAATGCGGGAGTTGTCTTTTTTAAAAGGAAAGAAAGAAATAAACTTAATTAAAAGTTGAAATAGCGCGCGTCACAAGCGTGGTGCGCGGACGCCCGTCTCGTTCAAAGGTGCCTTCAAGATGGCCGCCTGCATTACCATCGACAATGACGCTTCGCTAGGTTGACATTTACGGTTTTGCCAACCTGGTGTTTTACGGAAACGCCGTCGTATTATTATTTTATAGTAAATTTTCTAAAAATGAATCCTAGCTAGATTGATTTATCGCCCCCGAAACACCCTGCATACTAAATTTAATGAAAATCGTTAGGACCGTTTTTGAGATTTAAACTATTTACTTATATTTACGAGAAATCCTCGTTTAAAGGTATTAGATGATGTACAAGTGCTTTAATAGTTGCTGAATCTTACATTTCAAAGAGGCTATAATTAATTAGACAGTACTTTAAGTTTTCTAAGAAAGGTATTGTTGCTTATACCTTTTGCATTTTAATTAAAAGCACCTTACAGCCTACTCATGATCTTGTTCCCTGTATAAAATAATAGTTGCTTTCATTAATATCTTAACTAGCTTTAGCTTTACCCGCATGTTTGTCGGATATCGCGGCAAAAAGTAGCCTGTAGCCTTAGTCAAGTATCAAAGTAATACCATGCCAAATTTCTTTTTTTTTTTTTTATATGGATTAGTCCGGCAAACGAGCAGACGTATCGCCTGATGGTAAGCGATTACCGCCGCCCATGGACACCCGCAACACCAGAGGCATCACTATGGAATGAGGGGGGGGGGGGAGATAGGGGATGGGGTTGGGGTATGGACCTCCGGTATCCTCCGCTGCACCGCTGCACCTATTTCAAGAACCCTTTCACCGTGGGAGAGCCACGCTTCGGCATGAATGGGCCGGCTCGACCCTCCGGTCCTGATACCACGGTCCTCCCCCCATCCCCATCCCCCAAAGGCCGGCAACGCACTTGTGACGCCTCTGGTGTTGCGGTGTCCATGGGTGGCGGTAATCGCTTGCCATCGGGTGATACGTCTGCTAGTTTGCCCCCTATTCCATAAAAAAAAACAAACAAAGTTATTTTCGAATTTACAATGTTATGTATGGTTGAATTAATTTACTTAACATTTTTACTTTTATCTCCTTTCAAAAGGACAGTGTGTTGAGTTTCGAAATAAAAAATTCAATGGCCTATCATATATATCTATATATATGAAAGCGAAATACCACTCACTTATTAATCACGAAATCTCAGAAACTATAATACCTACAGACTTGAAATTTGTCAGGTAGGTTCCTTATAGGGTGTAGACATCCGCTAAGAACGGATTTTACGAATCTCCACCTCTAAGGGGGCAAAACGGGGGTTGGAAGTTTGTATGAAAGTCCTATGTTTTTGAAGTAAGAGACTTGAAATTTAAAATGTATGCTCTATAGATGGTGTGGAGTATGTATCTAGCTTTTCCGAATATAATTAAAAATTATTTGTAAATAACTAGCTCCACGCGTACGAAGTCGTAGGCGGCCGCTAGTAGATTTATATAGATCAATATTATCTTCGTAATATGTAGCCAAGATGAATGACTGCCTCGGTGGTCGGCTTAAATGTTGTATAGGAATTTATGTGTAAAATATCTATGTATTCACAAACAAAAGTACTTAAGTATCTAGGTTCTTTCTTTCTAAATGCATTTTCCAAAGCTAGATTGGTTTGTTTGTTTGGTGATCTCAGCATGGTTGGGCCAGCTCGACCGGGGCGGTACTGCCCTCGCATAAAAGATCAACGTAAAATGACAGCATTCGTGCCGTGTTTAGTTGGTGAGTGCGAGACCGGAGGCGGCCCAATGATGCAGAAGCATCACTAGGCCGCCATGGTTTGGGTTACCATGCAAAGTGTTACATTGACTGCATTTGAAATGAGTATGGTGACCACCACTCTTGGATTCTGCATATGCTTTCCATCAAGCAGAGTAGAGTCATTTTGGCAGGGCCAAACCAAAAAAAAACTACGTTAAGACTGAAACTTGATTTTTTTACAAACCTTCCCAACCCGAGTACTAGACGATATCATAGCTCTGAAAAACCACTTGCCTAAGATATCTTTATCAGGACCAACAACTTATCGTAAACTCTGACGATAAGCTGGCTGACAGGCTCTCAATGTTTTAAGGAAAGACCCATGCATGACCCAGCTAAAATTGCTTATTTTTTAAAGTGTTAATCAAAACGGTTACTACTGAGCTTTGAGCTCTAGGTTCCATGGACATAACAATACAAATGTATACATTTTCTCTCAAGATTAAAATGTATAATTTTTTTTTTTTAATAAATAATATTTTCGGACATCTAACACACATCGCCATCTAGTCCCATGCTAATCAGAGCTTGTGTTATGGGTACTAGACAACTGATACAAATACATATATACTTTTTTTTTTGTAAATACGTAGATATTATACATAGAAAACACCCAAACTCCGAAACAAATATTTGTAGATCATACAAACATTTGGTCCGACCCAGGAATCGAACCCAAGACCTCATGATCAGCAGTCGCACACGTCAACCGCTAGACCAACGAGGCAGTCGTTTGTTTTAGTATTATTTAGGTTGTTGAGAGTATTTGCTTTCTATTTAAAATAATTTACGTCATCGCAATCTGATTCATTTAGCGATGGAATTTAAAGTGTAGGTACTTGAAACTTTTAGAGCACGATTTGTAGACTACCTGACGTAATATGCTATCTATCTTTATGTAAGACTACCTAGCGAAGGTCGTGGAAAGTCGTTGATGCGGGCAATACTGGCCCAATTGTTGTGGAGAACCGCAGTGGTCCTCTTTCTTCTGAGATGATGATGTAGCCTAAAACTCACGTTTCCCTAATTCTGACATAATAATATGACCCCCACCATGATTGACTTGAAAGCAATTCAATACCTTGTGTCAGAAAGCTATCTATATAAATAAAAATGAATAGCCTAATTGTATGTACACGCATTACTTCCGATGGACGGAACTAAATTTGATAATTCTTTTTTTTATGTGTTTGTTATTATTAGGAGAAGATTTATATGAAAAAAAAAAATGATAATCAGAGGTGAGCATAATTACTAAAACAAGTTTTCCGAAATGTAGAAAATATTTCCAAAAAAATGTGGCGGTACGAAGTTCGCCGGGTCAGCTAGTGATAAATAAATAAATATTTCGGACATCTAACACACAACGCCAACTATTCCCAAGCTAAGAAAAGCTTGTGTTATGGGTACTAGACAACTAATATAAATACATATATACTTTTTTTGAAAATACATACACATTATACATAGAAAACACATAAACTCCTATTATCTTTCTAATACCTTTAAGCGAGCATTTCTTGAATATTTATGTATGCATATATTCTAAATCTCGGAAACGGCTTCAACGATTTTCATGAAATTTAGCATGCGGGGGTTTTCAAGTGCGATAAATCGATCTAGCCGTGATTCGGAGGTCACGCTTAAAAACATCCAATAGCAAGATTACGTAGCCACAACGTAGTCTTGCCAGTCTTCAACCCGCATTCGGTCAGCGTGGGGACGTATGGCCTTAACCCTCTCCTGAGAGGAGACCCGAGCCCAGCAGTGTGACGTTATGGGTTGTTGATGATGATGAAATCGATCTAGCTAGGATCAATTTTTAGAAAATTAACAAAAAAAACTTCCAGACCAAAGCTTGGTTATTCAGGTACTATGTTTTTTATGTAATAAAGCTTGTTATTATCATTTGATACTTTCACCCAGCAAAAATAATGTTGTTACCTCAGTATTCTAACAAATATTAGAATTGATTGAAAAAATATAAGCTGAATTGTGCCACACCCAATAGTAACTATTAGTTTAAATTTTGGATAACACTTTGTGTGATCCGGATATTGTTGTTCTGAGTCTGGTTGTTTGTGTCCGTGTCGTGTAAGTTTATGAAGTTTTATTTATTTGTTTTTTAAAGACAACTCCTACATTAGGGCACATCCTGTATCGCGGGGGACTTTACAAACATACATGAAACGGACACAAAGAACACCCAGACTCGGAACAATAATTTGTGGATAACACTAAGTGTTGTCCCGTGTGGGATTTCAACCACCAAGCGGTTCGAATTTTAACAGGTAGTAGAGCCACGCTGATTTCAGCATGGTTGGGCCGGCTCGACCGGGGCGGTACTACCCTCGCACAGAAGATCAACGTAAAATGACAGCGTAAGTGATGTCATGTTTCGTTGATGAGTGCGAAACCGGAGGCCCAATGTTGCAGAAGCATCATTGGCCCGCCATAGTATGGGTCACCATGCTACAGTGTCTGCATTCGTAATGAGTATGGTGATCACCACTCTTGGATTCTGCTTATGCTTCCCATAAGGTAGAGTAGAGTCATTTTAGCAGGGCTATGCATAAAAAAAACAACACTTGACGCAGTAGAAAACGGCGTGGTGACCGCTTAAACCACTTTTTTTTTTTTTTTTTTTAACGTGTGGAAATCCCCTCGGACCGTCACCCCACCGGGGCTTGCGGCGGGGCGGTGTGTCGGACTCGAACCGACTAAAACCACACGGTGTGCCACTCTGCGCCTGTGAAGGGAGGAGTCCGGGAACTGCAGTTATTAACACATCCGGACCCCACCCAGCGCCTGCCCGCACAGAAGCGGGCACCGTCTGCTGGTATCCTCTCAATTAGGCGACGTACGGCACACGCGTACGTCGCCCCCTCGCGGGAGGCCACTAGAGCGGATGGAGGGGAAAGCCCGTCCCGACCATCCGCGGCCACACTCAGGGCGGCATGAGGCGCTGATAGGCGCGCCTCCGCCGCCCGGTTCGCCGGCGGCGGATTGGGTCCGAGTGGACATCGTCCTCCCGGGCCTTCTCCGCCACCTCCTTCTGCGAGATTACATCTTCGCAGAAGGTTGCGACCGCGGTAAAACTGCTATCGCTACCGGCCATGGAGCGTATGACGGCCGGTAGCGAGAGATCTCCTCCGATGACTGCAGTGAGGGCCCGGCGCTGCGACGCCCATGCAGGGCAGATCGCCAGCGTATGCTGGGCCGAGTCCTCACTGCAGTCGCAGTGGTGGCAGGCGGGACTCAATTCCCTCCTAGCGACCGAGTGCAGGTACTTCCCGAAGCAACCATGCCCGGAAAGGACCTGCGTCAGTCGGAAGGAAAGGGTCCCGTGCTGCCGCCCTGCCCACTCGAGGATGACCGGCTGGAGAGCCTCCACGGCGGCAAAGCCAGCGCGTGGAGTCTCCAGCCGGAACGACCAGCGAGCCATCGTGGCTCGACGGGCGGGTTCACGCCACTCGCGTACCTCTTCGGGCGGAGGGCGATAGCCATACTCCGCCCGATATTCAGCCACCCGTCGATAAACTTCGGCGAGCACTTCCGCCTCCAAATCCCACGGGGGTGTTCCGGCCAGGGCGCACGCCGCCTCGGTCGACACCGTGCGGTATCCGCGTATGGCTCTGACTGCCAATACCCTCTGAGGCCGCCAGAGGCGGGCCTTATTTAGGGCAGTCAGAGCCGCCACCCACACCGGTGCACCATACAGCGCCATCGACCGGACAACCCCCGTGTATAGGAGTCGCGTTGCGACGCTGGCTCCACCCAAATTGGGCAAAAGTCGCCCAAGGGCGGAGGCAGCGTCGACCAGCTTCGGACCAAGCTGTCGGAAGTGCTCGTCGAAGAGCCACCTACCGTCGAGTATCAGGCCCAGATACCTCATCTGGGCCCGAACCGGTACGAGGACCGAGTTGACCTCTATGGAGGCGCCGGCGGGTGGACCACGACGGGGCCCATGGAACAATAGGGCCTCCGTCTTGTCCAGGGCCACCCGTAAGCCCAGCGCCTCGATGCGCCCGACCACCAGAGAAACTCCCCTGGTGGCCAGGCACGCCGCCTCTTGGAAGTTCGCCCCCCGGGCCGTGACCAATGTGTCATCGGCGTAACAAATTACGCCCAGCCCGGGGGGCAGACGACTTCGAAGGACCCAGTCGTACCCCACGTTCCACAGGAGTGGTCCAAGGACAGACCCCTGCGGAACGCCGCACGACATGGGTCGCCGTCTCAAGACGCCCTCTCGGTCCTCGTACACGACGGTACGCTCCTCTAGATAGTCTGCCACTAGCCGCCTCAGGTACTCTGGCACCCCGTGGTAGTGGAGTGCTTCCCTGATGCAGCTAAATGGCAGACTATTGAAGGCGTTGGCGATGTCCAAGGACACCGCCAACACCACGCCGCCACAGTTCACTGCCTCTTCGGTCACGGCCCTAAGGCGCATCACGGCATCGACCGTCGAACGCCCCTCTCGGAATCCGAATTGGGCGTCCGACAGGTCGGGCCCCACCTCGCAGAGGTGCCGGACGATGCGGGCAGAGAGTATCCTCTCAAAAAGTTTACCCGCCTCGTCCAGCAACACTATGGGCCTATAGGCCGCGACCGAATCAGCAGGCCGTCCCGGCTTCCTTAGCAGGACCAGCTTCCCGCATTTCCAGCACTCGGGGAAGCGTCCGGACGCCAAGCTAGCGTCCAACACTTCCCTGAGGCGGTCCGACATATGGTCGAGGGCTCGGGCCATCACTCGGGCTGGTATCCCGTCCGGCCCGGGGGCGGTGTTCTTAGAACGGATCCGAAGAACAGCCGCCCCAACCTCCGATTCCCTAACGGGCGGCACATCGTCCTCTCTACCCCCGTCGTCTCCGACCGCGTAGGCCATCGACGGGGGTGTGTGCACCGCCCGCTGCGGGAAAAGGCCCTCGACCACTTCCTGCAGGAAGCTGGGCTGGAGAGTCTCGGTAAGAGGGGGGCCCGACGTGCGGAGTTTCCGTCGCACCGCACGGTATGGGCGACCCCAGGGGTCACGGTCGAGACCCTCCAGCATCTCCTTTCTCTTCTCCTCCTTGGCGCGGCAAATGGCCAGCTTCAGAGTCCTCCGCGCCTCGCGGTACTCCTCATGAAGCTGGTCCCCGCCACCATCTCCACGGTGGCGTCACCTGCTGCGGGTGTAGGACCTCCGGGCACGAGTACAGGCCGCACGGAGGTCCGCCAACTCCTGGGACCACCAGTAGACCTCCTTCCGCGGAGGCCGACGACCTTGGACGCGAGGCATGGCCGTATCGCAAATCTGCGTAATCGCATCGCGAAAACGGCCAGCCCCCACGTCCACGCCGACCTCCTCGGTCGGGGCCTGTGGAGACAGCCAAGATTGAACAATGGCCGCCTCCTCTAGTAGGTCCCTATTGAGCTTGGCGACAGCCCACCGCGGAAAGCGGGATGTATGCCGCGCCGTGTGACCCCTACTGGGGCCCTGGGACCGGGAGAGCTCCAATCGGATATAGAGATGATCCGAGAGCGTCTCGACCTCTTCCAGGACACACCAGTTCCTTACTCGTGCGGCAACAGCAGGGGTAGCGAACGAAAGGTCCACTATCGACCCCCCTTGCTGTCGCACGCACGTGTTGGTGGAGCCTCTGTTCAGCAAACAGAGGCCCACCGAAGCCGCCCACTCCTCAACGGCTTCGCCCTTGGCGTCCGTCCCGGGGGACCCCCACGCAATGGATTTTGCGTTGAAGTCCCCCAGCACGAGGACGTGCCCAGACGCTAATCGCCGCATCGAGGTCTCCAAGCTGTTAAGGAAGACCTCGAAGTCGCTCAAACTCCGGTTGGGGGAGAAGTATACACCGTATACGGTGATCCCCCCCCACTCGGCGGCAACATATCCAGAGCCCTTGTCTTTTAACGATAAGGGCGGGGAATGAGCCGCCGCGGAACCAACGACTGCCACGGAGCCGTCCCAGTCACCCATCCAGTTTGGACGGGGAGGAACGAAGTAGGGCTCCGCGACTACGGCAACACCAATCGACCACTGCGCCATGGTTTGCAGAAAAAGATCCTGCGCCGCGGCACAGTGGTTTAGGTTCGTCTGGACAAGGAGGTTGCAGATTTGATCCATTACTGGATCGTTTCTACAACCCCCTCCATGGGCGTCAACGTTGACGAACGGGCAACGTCAAGGGCAGCCTGGGTCGCTAGGCTAGCCCCCGACGTCTGCCGAGAAGCACGGGGAGGCCTGCAGCCCCCCTGCCCCATCTGGTGATTGGCGGGCTTATTGCCCGCCGCACACACAGGGCAGTGAGGGGCGGCAGAACACTCTGCAGCAATGTGCCCCGGTTGACCGCAGCGGAAACAAAGTCCGCTGCAGTCAAAACAACTGTCACACTTGACGCGTGTGTGTCCCGATGCTAGGCATTTATAGCATCTCATCGGCCTCGCCGCCAGGACTGTGATCCTGGCGCTAACGAAACCGACGAGCAGCCTGCCGGCGTCGCCCAAAACTTTGGCCGACGCCACGGGACAACTGACCCACACAGCGCCAAGCCCTCCTGGACCGGGGCGGATGTTGCCGACCTTGATATTGTCCGCGTTGCATTTCGTCTTCTCTTTGATAGCAACTCGGACATCATCTACAGTCACGGAGTCGTCTAGGCCCGAAATGCGCAGCTCCGCGCATTTCGTGGGCCTGGAGATCTTTACACCATCCGTGGCTGCGAAGACTCCCCTCAGCTTCTCGGCGAAGGTGTCCGCCGTCTTTGCGCCATCGGCCCCAGGGAACTCAAGTACCCGAGCTCCCGTCTGGGCGAGGCGCAAGCGGACCCCTGCCGCTCCAAAATCTGGGGCGAGACAGTCCCGGGCCGTCTTAAAGACGGCCGCGTAGGACAGTCCTCCATTTGCCGCCTCCGGTGACACCGTGACCACTACAGCCGCGGTCTTAGGCAGCTGCAGCTTCCGCGGCTTCTTCGGAGTGGCCCGGGCCACCGACGACGATTGCGGGCCAGAGGCCGCCTTTTGGGCAGCCTTCTTGGCCCGCTGTCGGGACTTCTTTGACTTAGCCCCCCCTACTACCTGCCAACCCTCATTGGAGGGGGCAGATGTGGAGGGGCCAGGCAGAGGTGTTGGGGTGGGGTGCGGAGGACGTTCCGCTCCAGCCCTTGCCACCGTTTTGGGCTTTGGCACAGCTGTCTTGGCTGGAGCCTTTGCTCCCTGCTGCGTCTTTCGGGCAGCCACAGGAGCTGGTTCCGACGTCGTCACCGCCGCGTACGACACGCGACCCCCCACCACTGGGAGCGGGGTCGGTGCTGACGCAACCTTCTGCTTTGGCGCCGCAAGCGGCGGCCGAACAACAGGGGCTGGAGGCAACCTCGCCTCCAGACCTGCGATCCGTCCGTCCACCAGATGCCCCATCGCCTCGAGCATCTGCCGCATTATTTGCTGCAGGACGACGTCGGATACCCCGGGGATGATGGGTGCCACCTGCGACGCAGATGCAGACGGGGCCGGCTGGGACGGAGACGGGGCCGGCTGGGACGGAGACGGGGCCGGCTGGGACGCAGACGGGGCCGGCTGGGACGCAGACGGGGCCGGCCGGGACGCAGACGGGGCCGGCCGGGACGCAGACGGGGCCGGCTGGGACGCAGACGGGGCCGGCTGGGATGTAGGGACCGGGTCCTCTCGCCCAGGGTGATCCGCCCGGAACTGGGCGAACTGGGCGCTCAGCTCCGCCATCTGCCCCGTCAGGCGATCGTTGGCCGACTGGAGGCGAGACACGTCCCCGATTAGGGTCTCTATGACCCCCGCCACTGCGGAAGAGGAGTCCTTAAGGGCCCTGACAAAGGGACCCTTAAGGTTGACGGACTTGGTGGCCACCTTGTTTATGATGGCCACTGCCGCCTGCGCCCTCTCCTGTAATGAAGTCGGTGATTGGGGCACTGAACCCCCCTCCACAGGCTCTCCGATCTTCAGCAGGAGACCGCTGATATCCTCCTCCGCCTGCAGTTCGCCGTCAGCCCGAGCCCGTCTGTAGGATTCCGCCTTACAAAAGACGGAACCCGACGGGGCTGACACCGGGGTTCGTGATCGCCCCCTATGGCTGCTCGGGATTTTAGGAGGCAACATCTCCTGAGAGATGTCGCTCTCGCAACCAGGGGGGCGCTCGCGTTTCCGGTTGTCTGCCTCCGTATCCGCATCCATTGGTTCCGGTGCATCCGTCCTCGCACCGGAACTGCCGCCCGCGACAACTACGGCGGACTTGGAACGCACGCGTTCCGATGTTCTTCTGCTCCCAGCAGTCATTTCGACTTCTGGGAGCCCCACCGATATAGGCGTTTCAGGTACAGCCTCCTCTTCGGTAGACCGCTTAAACCACTAGGCCAACCGTGTAGTCAAAGCCGCGAAGTCTATCCGAATGCGGTATACATATACCTAGTGATCGAGTCGTCTTTCCTTTAAGGAAATAATAATAGCTATTAGTTTAGGCAACACGTTGAGTCGTCGGCCATATTGGAAAAGCGCCTAAAGTAACAATTTTGATAAAGAGCTCCTATTTCAGTTTCAGAGAGGGTTCAAGACGTTAGGAAGTATAGGTTACTAATGGATGAGTAAAGTAAATCGTCACATACATAATACAGATAATACGGATAAATTTTAAAAATAATAGATATAGGTATACGTTTAAAGACAACTCCCGCATTATAAATATACATCCTGGATCGCGGGAACTACACAAACATATATGAAACGGTCACAAAAACACCCAGACTCAGAACGTGGCGCAGTGGTATGAAGAATGCGACTAATGAGCTTGAGGTCTCGGGTGCGATTCCCGGGTCTGACCAAATCTTTGTGTGATCTGCAAGCTTTTGTTTCGGAGTTTGGGTGTTTTCTATGTATAATACATATGAATGTATCTACAAAAGAGTATATACTACTCTGTCAAGAAAGTACCGGGAAAAGATCAATAATACACAAAATGTTAGTTATTCATTCAAATTTCATGTATTACAATAATTTCACATAATGTGTGTATCTATGCTATTGCCATTTCTTTATTTTCTCGATGACAGCTCTTTGTGGAAACTTGAACGAGCGTCTTTTTTAGATTGTGTATACATTATTTAATAAAAATTGACGCTTGTGCACGTACAAGGTCATAGCAGATGGATGGAAACTCATAGGGATGGAGCTATCGATAAACGTAATACGATAACAGACCCGATATTTTTTTTTCAAAGTGTAAGAAACTAAACTATTGCCGGATAATTTTGTACAAATTTATTAACTAATATTTACATTTCATTACAAGATGTAATTATATTATGTTAATTCTTTATTTATTTATTTTAATCAAAATCTGATGAATCGTCACTGTCACTCGATAAGCTCTCCCTAACATACATTATAAGTTCCTGTACGTCTATATTATCGAATGCCACATGAATTTCCCAATCCGACGCTGTAATGTTTTACTTCCGCACATGCATTTTTAATAAATCTAACATCTTGTTTACCGTAAAAGGGGGATGGGTATTGTTTCGAGCGGCGTGTCCTTTGATTTGTGCCCATATTAGTTCTATAGCATTGTACTGGCAATGATACGGCGGAAGTCGAAGAACCCAATGACTACATTCGGCAGCTATTTCGTCGGTAATATACTCAAACTCAAACTTAAAAGATTTTATTCATATAGGCACTTATTTTACAGGCACTTATGAATAGTCAATATTTAATAATAGGTCTTTACCTATGAAATTGCCGTTTTGAATGCAATAAGTGAAAGTACTTATTTTTTCAAACTTTTTTATTTCTGTTATTCGAAGTAATCACCCATACAATCGACGCATCTTTGCCAACGCTTTGGCAGTTTATTAATGCCCTTCTTGTATGTATAATGTATAATGTCAAGAAGGGCATCTATAAACTGCCAATGCGTTGGCAAAGATGTGTCGATTGCATGGGTGATTACTTCGAATAACAGAAATAAAAAAGTTTGAAAAATAAGTACTTTCACTTATTGCATACAAAACGGCAATTTCATAGGTAAAGACCTAATATTAAAAAATCAAGTGATTCTAGATATCTTTTAGGGAGGCTTTTTTTCGATTTTAAAATATTCACTAATTGTACTCTTAATAAAGTATTATCCACATTTTCGCCATGACGTTAGAGCCAGTCAATTATCTCTTGTTTTTTATTGGCCTGCGTCGGCATTTTATCAATTTGTCTGGAGTGATATGTAACATTGTCCATAATAATTATTGACGGTTCTTCCAGAGATTGTACCATTTCTTAGATTGCATAATTTCTTTAAACCATCCTTCTTAATTCTCTGCGTTCATTTCTTCGTGGTAGTCCACTGTTTTCTTGGATTTAAAGGCCAGTAAAGCGTCTGACACGAATCCTTTCGTAGACCCTGCATGGCATATGATAAGGCGTTCACCTTTTCCCATTGGCACTGAACTAGTGGAAGCGGCGGTTTCGTCAGTCCAGTACTTAGATACTGTGTGGTTTTCATTTAACCAAGTCTCGTCAGTGAAAATAACATTTGACCAATCTGATATCTTTTTGGCTTCGCAGCGAGCCATAGCAACGTCGTGACGCTCCATCAATATTTTACGTTTGTTCGTTTTTTTATAAGAAAATCCAATTTCTTTCAAAACCAAGCTAAATGACGATTTTTGGCCATGGAACCAACCACATTCACGTAAAGAAACAACAAGTTTTTTAAGTGTTGGAATTTCTTTGTTCAAGTAATAGTCATATATATGACGGCGTATAGCGACAGCATCGAAGTTGTCAACCGATGTCACACGACGTGGTTGGCGTTTTTTCTTCGGCGTACGAAGCTTATTTGCCTGTGTGCCGCTTGTACCGGTAGTAATTTTTGAAATTGTAGGACCACTAATTCCTAATGCGGCCTAAACACGCTCTCGCACTTGCGACAGTGGTAATAGCGGCCACCATTTTGATACTCTGCTTCAAAGTAATTACGAACCTTGATCACCAGTTCACTCGCCTGCCTTTTCAGAACAGATCCTTTAGGCATTTTGACATTTGACAGCTGGGCAGCAATCAACACGGAGGAACACAAAATACACAACGTAACGTATGTATGGATAATGTGAAAAAACTCAGCGAACAGAAATGTAGTGACTTTAAAGCACGACCGTCTTGTTGCGAGTGACAGATTAAAACAAACACAAAATGGTGGTGGGTCATTGAGTGTTCCCAGGTTGCAAAAATATATTTGAATGTTTTTGTTGTATTTGTCTTTGTTCAAAACATAATAAATTTAAGCGATCGATATCATTACTTATTTGGTCACAACACTACAACTATCAAATTAGAACTGTCATCTTATCATCATATGTTATCTTCTTAGAAGTTGGAAGGATACCTACATGATTATAAAACAAAGAATCAAGCCGACCTTTTAAGGTCAATCAAAATTCTTAGCAATATTACATTGACCGGACTGTTTATCGCCGACAAGGGTTTTAAACAAATCTGGTGCCTTTCAGCAAGAGAATTACGGGAAAATCTATACTAATATTATAAAGCTGCAGAGTTTGTTTGTTTGAACGCGCTAATCTCAGGAACTACTGGTCCGATTTGAAAAATTCCTCCGTTTATCGAGGCAGGCTATAGGCTATATTTTATTTTAAAAAAAATTAGGGATCCGTAAGATAATTGCTATTTTCTAACCCAAGGTGTGAAATCGAATACCTATTTTTGCGTGCGCTGCAAAGACTATTGACAATATAACAAAATAATGTATTACGGGTTTGTAGGGCCCATTAAGATCTACAAAAAAGTACGCGAGAGCATATATCTAATTATCATGGTTTAGTCACAATAACCGCTTTTGTGTTCGAAAAAAATATTAAATCGTCTGAAGAAAGAAACTACGTTAAATGTGTATTATAATATTAATCCTTATCCAAATTAAGCATTATGTTATCAAGGGTATTTTTGTAGAAATAAAATACTTTTTGTTTCAATTCAATCGGACATTTCGTTCAGAAGTTATCACCAGTATAAGACGCTAAGAGTTGGTACCTAATAATGAGTTATTTGCCAAAGAGCTTTTATCAACATAATACATATTATTAATCTTTATCCAAATAAATGTGTTGTTGATTATGGGTATTAGATCTTAGAAGAGTATAATAAATACATCTATACTAATATATAAAGCTGAAGAATGTGTTTGTTTGAACGCGCTAATCTCAGGAAGTACTGGTCCAATTTGAAAAATTATTTCAGTGTTAGATAGCCCATTTATCGAGGAAGGCTATAGGCTATATATCATCACGCTAAAACCAATAGGAGCGGAGCACCAATGAAGAATGTTTCAAAAACGGGGGAAAGTTATCACGCTACGGGCAATAGGAGACGCAAACGACGTTGCGTGGGTCAGCTAGTATTAAATAAGGATTAGTTTGGAGTACCTGTAAAATAATTGTTTTGTTACTAAGCACCACTCCAGAGTATTCAAAATCGCACCTACATAGAAATAAGATCATAACAAACTTGATTTTGAAGAATCGTTAATAAGTTAATTGCTAAGCTTCGATTCTCAATAAATAAAGATGATTAAAATTAAATTTGAGAGAAATTTCAGTATAAAATACGACGTTGTTTTGTTTATGTATGAACCTGCCAAAGTGACTCTACTCTGCCTGATGGAAATCATCAGCAGAATCCAAGATTGGTAGTCACCATAATCATTATGAATGCAGACAATGCACACCATGGCGGCCTGGTGATGCTTCTACATTATTGGGCCTCCGGTCTCGCACTCAACACGACAGCACGAATGCCGCCATTTTAAGTTGATCTTCTGTGCGAGGGTAGTACCGCCCCGGGCGAGCCGGCCCGTTCATGCTGAAATCAGCGTGGGTCTACTACCTTTTGGGTAGTTCTATTTATAAAAGGAGATGTTTACTAAAAAGTTAATTTACTACTGAAATGAATTCGTTTAGTGTTAATTAACGTACTTATTCAAAAAATGTATACGGTGTTGCTGAATATTATACTTTCCGAGCAAAGTATAATATTCCAGGATCCTGGGTCTATTTTTACCATTTATTACTATCAAGCTCGCAGTCGCGAAAATTTGCAAGTACAGTCCCAGAACGAGATAATTTGGAACCAGACATCCTCTTGTCCGAAGTTACAGCTGCCATAAAACACCTAAAAAGCAAAAAAGCAACTGGTAGGGATGCAATTCCTATAGAAACAATTAAAGCCTTAGGAGAACGTGGCGACCAGATGTTTTATCTTATCTGCAACAAGGTGTGGCAGACGGGAGTTTGGCCATCGGAATGGACACATACCGTATTTACACCCCTGAACAAGAAGGGTTCGACGAAGAAGTGTAACAACTAACGAGACGTTGCTCTGATATCTCACGCTAGCAAAGTAATGTTACACATTCTCAACGAGCGACTGAAAGCCTATTTGTCTGAGGAAATCGCTCCAGAACAAGCCGGTTTTGTGAAGGGTAGGGGTACTCGGGAACAAATTCTCATCGTACGCCAGATCATCGAGAAGTCAAGAGAATTTAATAAGCCCGTATTTCTTTGCTTTGTTGATTTCTCCAAAGCATTCGACTCGGTGAAATGGCCGGTATTATGGAAGACCTTGCTAGATATGGGCACACCAAAACATCTTGTACACCTTTTAAGACGGCTTTATGAGGATGGAACTGCCTCAGTACGCACAGATGGTCTATTTTCAGGTGACTTCCGTCCTAGTGCCGGAGTACGTCAGGGATGCATAATATCACCGCTCTTATTTAACACATACACGGAGCTAATAATGCGAATCACTTTGGAAGACTGGACGGACGGTGTAACAATTGGTGGACACAAGATTGCAAACCTACGATACGCGGATGACACCACATTATTTGCAACCAGTGCGCAACACTTGGAGGAGCTTCTGTCGCGAATGGAACGGGTTAGCCATGGGTTTGGACTTAAAATTAATCGCAGCAAGACCAAGGAGATGATTGTAGACCGTGCCGGAAATAATTCACCTGAAGTGACCCGAATTGCGAATTGCAACGTGGTCCAATCTTATGTTTATCTTGGGGCTCTAATTTCAAACAGTGGCGGTTGCATCGATGAGATCAAACGACGTATGGGCATCACAAGAGCGGCGATGGACAAGATGCGGAAAATATGGAGGAATAGGAACATTACCAAAGCCACGAAGATCAGGCTCGTAAAGACACTTATATTCCCCATATTTCCATACGCGGCTGAAACTTGGACTTTGCGACAAAGGCATAAAATAGACGCTCTGGAAATGTGGTGCTGGAGAAGAATCCTTGGGGTTTCGTGGACCAAATTTCGCACGAACGTCTCGATACTTCAAGAACTCGGTATCAAGCAGCGTCTGTTCTCAACTGTACAATCTCGCATCCTTACGTTCTTCGGAAATGTTTCTCGGCGTGGCGATCAATCCATAGAGCGCCTTGTCGTTCAAGGAAGAGTGGAAGGCACTAGACCCCGCGGAAGGTCACCTACGCGTTGGACTGACCAGATCAAGTCTGCCGTGGGAAGTTCTGTGAACGAGTGTAGCAGGATGACCTCGAACAGGCAGCAGTGGCGAGGCGTCGTGAAACGCATCACATCTCCTAAAGCTACTACTGAATAACGATCACAACCGCTCTGTCAAGAGCGTACCGGATGAGAAGACTATCAAGCTAATTTTTAATAAGTAACTTCAGTTTGACGAGACACGCCCAACTTTTTCTCTTACAAAAATTTTCGATTGTGGTAGCCAGCAAAGGTAGCAAGTAGTAGTAGATACAATATGTTGACTTAATAATTCTTTTTTTTTTTAATAACTATTGCTTTTTTATAAATTTTTAAGAAAATTACTAACATTATTCAAAAAAAAAAATTGTCCTACAAAATGTATGGTTTATTCAAATGAGTCCCCTACTTCTAATATGTATCAATAACGAGGTCAGGTATTATGGCCAAGACGTTGATACGAGTACTAATTAGCTTTTTTCAATATGTTATAGTTTGTTTAATTAGTTGAAGTACGAAATACACTTAAAATTTCCTCCTTACTTCCTTTAAGTGGGGTCTCTTAAGCGGGGCATGGAAAAGCATCTCACTATGCCGCCATAGTGTTAGTCAACGTGCTGCATTGCCCACATTAGCAATGAGGATGGTGACCACCACTCCTGTATTCTGCTCATGCTTATCATCAGACAGAGCTTCTAGCATTTTGGCAGCTCTTTTATAAAAAAAATAAATATATATCATACACAAGAGGCAGATCGATTTTATTAAGTTACTAGCTAACCCACGCAACGTCGTTTACATCTCCTATTGCCCGTAGCGTAAAATATTTCCCCCGTTTTTGTAACATTATTTATTGGTGCTCCGCTCCTATTAGTCTTAGCGTGATGATTTATAACCTATAGCTTTCCTCGATAAATTTACTATTTAACACTGAAAGATTTTTTCAAATCGGCCCGGCGGTTCCTGAGATTAGCGCGTTCAAACAAACAAAGTCTTCAGCTTTATAATTTTAAAATATGTATATAGCATAGATACAGTATCTGCGGAGATATGTATATACCTATAGATATACCTCAATAGATACAACTATTTAAATAAACACAAGATATAAATAAAACTATATCATACCTTTCACTAAGTGGTTACAGTAATTCCTAACACAATTTATATTTCAAGTATTATAAATAAGTTATCAAGACACCTGTCAAGCCTTACTAGTGTAAGTTTATCAATAAATAATGTCATGTCTATAACACCTTATTAATCTTTAGGAGGCCGTAAAAGGACGACCAAGGTAGCAATCTACGCAATACAACACTTCTGCAAAAAGAATGAAAACTTGAAAAATTATAACAAAAGCAAAGACCGACTTCAAGGTTCGACTCAATTTCTCTTGGATGCCATCATTAGATCTTAGTGTCCTTATCATGGTACCACCGTTGGAATATATCCTTTCCATTAAAAAAAGAATCATCAAAATCGGTTCATAAACGACGAAGTTATCCGCGAACACACATAAAAAAAAAACATATATACGGTCGAATTGAGAAACCTCCTCCTTTGTTTGAAGTCGGTTAAAAAACCCTAAACCTACCCGTCTGGCCAGGGTGATGCAGTAGGTAAAAACCTCATTTTTAAGAAATCGCCGGAAAGGTCTATGTAGACTACATGAGGCCGTACTATAATTCCGGACGAGACAGCACTATTACCAAATTTTTGAGACTAGATCTAATTTGGTCCACTTTAGTAAATGAAGTACTTCCTTATTCTGTATTGAAAACATGATGGATACAGTTTTACAAAATTCTACTTGTTTAGTGTATGATCAAGATGAGGTATGATTGATTGGACGTCGGAGGTCTGAGTAAGAGTAGGTAATCACTCTCACCGAACCTCATCTCCATTGTTTCTTGAACGCTGACCGTAATGATTTTTGCACTTAACAAAATAATAAAAGTTAGCAATGATTGATACCACCTTTAGTTGTGTTAATCTAATTATATTAATAAATAAAAATAAATTGGAAAATGTGCTCCTAAGCACAAACTTTGTGAACGGCTCGACTAATTCGGCTAGTTATTTATTTCCAATTTTGTGAAAATAAGAGTAAGATACTTTTGGAGACAATAAAATTAAAAATGATGAAGAAAATAGAAAAACCAATATTTTTCTTTATGTTTTTTTTACAGTTCACTACTGGACATAGTGGATTGTAAATCCACTGGACTGTTAAAGGTGTTTAATGATGATGATATAAACCACAGACTAAATTAAAACGACGACTATATAAACGATCATGGGAATAAAGAAAAAGCTTCTATTTCAAGTAGGCCTTTTTAGACACTTTCGAAAGGTTACATAATTACTTCATACTTATGTTAAGTTTCATAATCCAGTATTCATATTTAAGACACCATGTTAAGTAAAAAAAATTATAAAAAGGCAGTTTAAGTTATTTCTTTCAATTAACTAAAAATAGGTACGAGACAAGATGAAAAAGTACCTTTAATGTCCAAACATTCATTAAGAATATTGCTGTCATATTTCTTTACAGAATTTTCCTTTAAGCATTTCAAAGAATAGTTTATTGTATCATAATTAATCTGTATACCATTTATAAGACTCTAAGTATCAGTAACTATGAGAAAAAAAAAGATTAATTAAACTGATAGAACTGTTACAAATCAAATTTAATAAAATTTTGTGATTGAAAATGCTGAAGTTTAATTTGGTAACATCCGGAATATCATGGAGGAATTTCTTTAGAATAATGGAGCCTACTAAATTTGATTTTTACTTTGAAAAAATAGAGAATCTCGAGTATTGACATAATGACATGAGACAAGATTTTATGAGATTCGTTTCATGTATGTTTGGAAAGTTTGCAACACATTATATTTTTCTCATACGGGAGTATTCTTGTTTTCCAAAACTAAACAAGTAAAATTTTAACAAAATCAAAAACCGACTTCAAGGTTCGACTCGATTTCTTTTCGATGCCATCATCAAATCTTAGTGTCCTTATCGTCGACACGGAGTCAGTTAAAAAGAAGTCTAACTCTCAACTCTAGACGGCGGGGCTTTCGATAAATCACTTAAGCAGAATAAATCACAAGCCTTTTTCAAGAAAAATATACAGTTGATTATTGAACTAAAACGAACAAAGAAAAAAGTAATCATTAAATCAGATAAACAAGTCTCGCTGAAATGAACTAAGAAAATAATGATAAGAAAAACAGTTGTCTTTATTTATTAGAGCGAAGATACAATATAATAACAAGGTGATATAGAAACAGGAAAAAACATCCAATTAAATAATATAATAACTTAAGACACCCCAAATATGGCCATAATTTGATCCCAAGCAGCTAAGGAGAACCTTTCCAGTTTGGTCAGAATACTATTGGTTCTGTGTGGAAAACCAACCCACATCGTCAGACCAACAATACTACTTTTAAATAAATTCTTTAATTTCTGGCCAATTATTGGAATTTATGGAATGAAACGATTTTCATATTTAGCTCGCGGTTTGAAAGTTTTATGGAGAGTAAAATCGAACGCTAACTAAAAGTGACGCGATACGCTTCAGCGCTTTGTTACTATACTTTGTCCATTCGTTTATTTTCTTTTTGACAGCTCACGCCTATAAATTACCATATTTTTTTGCGGAATTATGTACAGTAATGTCGTATTTTATTGACGGTGACGGTACTTTAGTGAAGTGGCCTGTGCATAACAAACAACCACAGACTGTAAAACAACTTGAAATACGATAATTCGATTACATGATAAAAATAATTTGCCTTCATGTAAGTATTTTTTCTGTAAATTTAATAAAAAAAGGAAATAAAATAGTATCTATAACTCCAAGATTGATAATTTGCAAGGAATTAAGTCAAAATCTTGGAATTTAGGATCAAACCAAGAGTAAAGAACAATAACTCTGTTCATTCATCTAATTTACTGATTTATTATTTATATTTTTGTTTATTTCTTACATAATATAAAAAACTAATACATAAAAAACAAGGAAACTGGCCTTCAAATGAAAAACACCGCATCGACACCGGTCCATCTGTTCGAGAGCGACTATGCCACAGACAGACACATACTGAGACAAACATCGAGTCAAACTTATAACACCCCTCTTTTTGCGTCGGGGGTTCAAAATCACAAATACTGTTTAAATTTAAATGATTTAGTAGAGTCATTTTGGCCGGCCCATTCATAAAAAAAAAAAGTATTTGTTGCGTCATGTTTGTCTTAAAACCTTAAATTTTATTACGGTCTTTATTTAGTTACAATTACTTATCCACAGAGCTTCGAAGGGAGGTGGGGAATCCATTAGCCCTCCAAAGTATGTAATAAAACGGGTATAGACTGACTTAATGTCCAGTAATAGTAAGTTTTATGGATTGGAATAAACCGTGTAGGTACTATCTTGAAACAAATAATCTGATCTGAAATCCAGAGATTTATTTCTGTTTTGTTGCTTCTGATATAACTAGTGTTTGATGACATTTCAAGTAGAAGTCTACCGTGAGAGAGCCACGCTTCGGCATGCATGGGCCGGCTCGATCGGAGTGATACCACGGCCTCACAGAAAACCGGTGTGAAATAGCGCTTTCGCAGTGTTTCATCGAGTGAGTGAGGATACCTGAGGCCTATACCCCAATCCCTCCCCCATCCACCTCCCCATCCCCCAAAGGCGGGCAACGCACTTGTGACGCCTCTAGTGTTGCAGGCGGCCATGGGCGGCGGTAATCGCTTACCATCAGGCGATACGTCTGATCGTTTGCACCTATTTTTAACCGACTTCAAGAAAAGAAGGAGGTTCTCAATTCGACTGTATTTTTTTTAGCTTTGTTACCTCATAACATTCCACTGGGGGATCCGATTTTGATGATTCTTTTTTGTTTGAAAGCTGGTGCTTCCCGTGGGGCCCCATTTAAATTTGGCCCGATTGAAGTCGTTTTTTTTTTGTTAAAATTTGTATATTATGTAAATAAAAAAAAAAACGTCCGACACTCATCATCATCACAACTAGTAGTCTACTGACAGAAATTGATCATTACATAGAAAGGAGATCTCGAGCTAATGTACCACGAATACCAGGATGATGATTTAGAATAGGGTTTGTTTAATCTGACATAAGTTTCCCTTGCTTGCATGGGTCGTGGTGACACTTTGTATTTTCTTCTGTAGTCGTGATAATCCGTCGCCACAGGGCAATACACATTTACATTAAATCTATACAAATAAATAAAATTGGAGTGTCTGTTTGTAATATTAAAATAACCGCTTTTTAATGAATGCATAATATGTATGTATACACGGTACATGGACCAAAATATCATTTTTTACAATTTTTGTCTGTATGTCTTTTTGTTCACTGTAATCTCTGGAACGGCTTGACATATTTTGACGGCACTTTCACTGGCAGATAGCTGATGATCTAAGGAGTGACTTAGGCTACTTTTTTTAGACTAGCTTTGTCTCGTGGCGTTTCTCGTGGTACGACAATAACCGCGGGTAACACCGCGGGGTTCAACTAGTAATAAATAAAACTCTAAGGTTATGATAATTCTGAATATCGTTTTGATCAATATACAAAACTGATATTGAAAGCAGCGTAAATGTAGAAATCGTGTAAATGGCTCGGCACGTAACCTTTGTAGGCGGTCAGTCTACTGAAGAAACGTGCTTGGACATGCGTGATAGGAGCTTGCTAATGTCTGTAAGAAGTTGTGAAGGTTGGAGATTTTTTTCAATAATGTATGGTATTATAATAGCATTTTTAGAGTTATTTTAGGATACCTCAAGAATATAGGTTGCCTGGAAGAGAATTATTTTGGCAATAAGGCCGCCCTTGTACACTACATCTCAAATTTTATATACTCTTGTAACTATGTAATATTATGGTGTACAAATAAAGCGTATTCTATTCTCAATTTGTGAACCTGTGTTGCTCCGTTTCTCAATAAACTTTTTCACGGTATAGTTATAAATATTTGAGAATGAAAGACCAATTGAATGTTGGTCTTAATTTCGTTCTTAAATATTTTATTGATTATTTTTTTCATGTTATGCGTAGGTATTTTACAAAGCTTGACTCTAACAAATTGTATTTGGACCTTAAAAACTATTGCAGTAAGCCGAACTCCTGTAATATAATTGAGAAATTCTATTTACAAGGTATAAAATTAAAATTTTGCAATTACGATATTTTTTTGAGAAAACTTTTTAGATATTTCAGGATATATTTCTAAATACTTGATATTACTGACAAATTACAATCACTCATGCTCATTTCAAACAATATTTGTTATCGATTAGAATCACAACAACAATCTCAGTAATTAGGATCACTAGCATTCGATAGCATAATTTGTCAAAACACCTATCAGAAATCGAACTAATAATCCTTGATGACTCAATCGCATGCTCTCCAGATGCGTTACGCATTTCGCTAAACATATAAAATTAAATGCCGGATCCTGGAGACGAGTTTGTATAACAAACATTTACTGTCTATTGTTCTAGCACATTTTGTCTTTTTAGTTCAAAGAGCAGCTGCAACTCTCATTAATGTGTTGAAGCGTCTGATTTAAGAAATTATTCTGAATTAAACATATCATAATACTATTCTAAGAGCACTAAACATTATTATGTTTTTTTTTATGTATGGCCCGCCAATATGACTCTACTCTGTCTGATGGAAAGCATAAGCAGAATCCAAGAGTGGTGATCACCATACTCACTGCGAATGCAGACAATGCAGCATGGCGACCCACACCATGGCGGCCTAGTGATGCTTCTGCATCTTTTAATCTAGTCAACAAGTATGGAACTTGTTGACTAGACTATTTGGGCCTCCGGTCTTGCACTCACCAACGAAACACGACAGCACGATCGCTGTCATTTAACGTTGATTTTCTGTGCGAGGGTAGTACTGCCCCGGTCGAGCCGGCCCATTCATGCTGAAATCAGCGTGGCTCTACTACCTTTTAAAACTCTATTTAATCTATAATGTTATTTCTTTACAGACCAAATGTGTTTGCTAAACAGAGCCTCAGGCCCACTAAGGGCTGGAGGGAAATAACATTTAAGATCTCCCGGTACTTAGATCCCCAGCGTCTAATGGCCAACAATACAGTTTAAATGGAAATCGCAGTTCAGATCTCTTTAATACCGGTCACGCTAATTATTTCTCGGTAAAACTTCATCAAGAGTGGAACCGAACTTGTAACTCAAATCGAAACTTCAGAAAAAAAACAACGGGTTGCACTCCGGGAGTGCCGACAGAAGTGAAAACATCAACATGCATTTATGATTTATTAAATTTCATTTTTTAATTTCCTATATTTATTAAACAAAATGAACGATGCTATACAAATCTATGCCTTGCTTTGCCTTTAATATTCCTTGAGAACCGATAACTACAGAAATGCTTAATGTGATGTTATAAAAATATAGGTTATACACAGTATAAACATATTACCCAAGCGAAGCCTGGTTTCCACACACGCACATTCGCGCAAGCACCCTGCGTCACTTAAACGAAACAGCAGGAGCAGGCATACATTTTCGCCGCGCGGTAGAAAGATAGGGGATATTACTTCTTCTCCTACGCCACGCTTCTGTCTTACGAATATTCGATCAGGTCACGTATCAAAAAAGTGCACAATGCCGCCAAAGAAGTTTTCACTTCAAAAACACTTTGGAGCAGACTTAATTTAGCTCTAATTTAATCTAGACGGAAAGGAAAGATCGTGTTTAAATAACTTCAATCACTCGAAAAACTACTTATTTGGTACTTGCTTTTTTGTGTTGAGCCGGTCATAGTACATAGTACCTACGCCAAAGACTAGCTCTCCTACAATCTGCTTTGTTCATTCACCACCAAAAGATACCATTTGTCTTATTACTTCGCTTTATGAGAACTCCCTAACTCCCTAACTGCCACTAACAACATCAGAATCTTTTGCGTAGAGATATCGAGTGAAGTTTAATTTCACGGTCACTTATTATTTTATTGGGAAGGTCAAACTATACATTTAGTAGTTTTGGGTTCGCCTTTGAACGTCGTAAGCTGTCTCGGTATCCGTTGCGTGTCAGTGCTTCCTGTCATGAACGTGCACTAACTATAATGTTTAAAGTCGAAGTAGAGTAAAGTAAATCCCATCAATAACTATATATATATAATAATATAAATTCTCAAAATTAAAAAAAACCACCGACATAATAACCTGAGTTCCCTTTAAAAAGTAAAAAACACGTTATGCGCTTTCTTTTGAGACCCAACTCGATGATATTTTTGCAGACATTCGGTTATTCTTCCCCACTTTCACCCCCATAACTTTTAAACGACTCAACCGATTTTCATTAAACATGTCTAAGAACACTTGCACGTAACTCACCTTTCATACAAAAAAAACTAAATTGAAATCGCTTCATCCGTTCGCGAGCTACGGTGCCACAGACAGACAGACACGTCAAACTTATAACACCCCTCTTTTTGGTCGGGGGTTAAAAACATAAATGTGAAATGAGAGCCAAGTTAAATTTTATGATATATACCTTGGTTATTCACTTCAACGACTAAAGTAGTGAGATCTAAATGCGTGCCAAGTTCAATGGTCAGTCCTCTATAACAACATAAAATATTTTATAACAACCTAATTATAATTTCTTCTTAAAACATAAGATAATATATTGAAGCCTAAAGTCTGACTTGTGTAGTTCCTTAATCCTTTTGTGAGTTGCAAACAAAGTTGTTTTTTTTAACCGACTTCAAAAAAGGAGGAGGTTTCTCAATTCGACCGTATTTATATGTTTTCTTTTTAATGTGTGTTCGCGGATAACTTTTTTTTTTTTTTTTTTTTTTTTTTTTTTTATGTTTGGCCCGCCAAAATGACTCTACTCTGCCTGATGGAAAGCATAAACAGAATCCAAGAGTGGTGGTCACCATACTCACTGCGAATGCAGACAATGCAGTATGGAGACCCACACTATGGCGGCCTAGTGATGCTGCTGCATCTTTTAGTCTAGTCAACAAGTATGGTACTTGTTGACTAGACTAATTGGGCCTCCGGTCTCGCACTCACCAACGAAACACGACAGCACGAACGCTGTCATTTTACGTTGATTTTCTGTGCGAGGGTAGTACCGCCCCGGTCGAGCCGGCCCATTCGTGCTGAAATCAGCGTGGCTCTACTACCTTTACCTTACCTTTGTCGTTTATGAATCGATTTTCATGATTCTTTTTTTAATGGAAAGGATATATCCCAACAGTAGTACCATGATAAGGACACTAAGATATGATGATGGCATCCAAAAGAAATCGAGTCGAACCTTGAAGTCGGTTTTTGTTTTTGTTAATATTTTACTCGTTTATGTAATAGGCGGGCTAACGAGCAGACGTATCGCCTGATGGTAAGCGATTACCGCCGCCCATGGACACCTGCAACACCAGAGGCGTCACAAGTGCATTGCCGGCCTTTGGGGGATGGGGGGAAGATAGGGGGAGGGGTTTGTGTATGGGCCTCCGGTATTCTCACTCACTCGGTGAAACACATCGCAACCACTATTTCACACCGGTTTTCTGTGAGGCCGTGATATCACTCGAAGCATGGCTGTCCCACGGACGGTTTAGATAGTTTATAAATAAGAGGGTTTTCTTTTGGGTATCATAATAAGCAGTCACATTATAAGTAGACAACACACGCTTCTGTATAATCGATTAACGAATTTTCGTGTGTGTTATTTAGACGGCATGGTTTGCTCTGGCTGTTCATTAGAGCGAGCTTCCACGTCTGGGTATCTTTCATAATTGTACCATCAGCTGAAATCATCTATTTTCATTTGTTATTGTGTTTCTTAACCTTAAATAGACAAAGTTCGTACTTTTCCACCCCACCCACCTTTCCCACCCACGATAAAAATATTGTTGATGAGCAAGAACATTTGTATTCCTGTGGCCGGGTTTAACGTATCGTAATGCAAATATATAAGTTTGTTTATCAGCGGCCTGGTCACCTTAATACAAAGTTCTTCATAATCTATACTGTAATATACCTAATATTAATCTTTATTACAAACGAAGTTGCGTGGATCAGCTAATATATTATAATACTAGCTAAGCCCGCTAGCGAGACGAAAATAACCGGGGGCAACACCCCGGGGCAAAGCTAGTCTAAAAAAAGTAGCCTAAGTCCTACTCCTTATATCATCAGCTACCTATCAGTGAAAGTTCCGTCACAATCGGTCCAGCCGTTCCAGAGATTAGCTGGAACAAACAGACAGACCGACAGACAGACAAAAATATAAATTAGTAGCAGTAACTTAATCGCGAACAGAGAGACAGATGCGCGATTGATTTATAATCATGCAGTGGTAGTGACGACATTACAGACAAGATGGCGTGACGACAGCTGGCAAGAATTTGATGCGAGTAGCCTAAAATAAATCAGAGTGACGTGCAGTGGGAGAGGCCCATGTCCAGCAGTGGACTGCAGTAGACTGATGACAAATTACCTATTTACGATAATGCGTGGACATACTTTCTCAAACATCTTTAAATCGAACAACAAAATGCTTGACGTGTTTACGCCACCGATAATACTCGTACCCCTACATATACTCATATAGTTCATGCAAAATTCGTGTTGTTTTACTTTCAAATAAGTGTACTGTTATACAGAAGCGGAAGTTTAAAAGTAGGCTTTTGTCGTGCTAATCCGGCTTTTACGAAAACTTTGTTTCAATACGAGTTTGATTTGAATTCAAACCCGTTAACAAGTTAACAAAAAGAATTCTTTGTGACTCATATTCCAAAATGTTGTAACCTCTGGTATTTGGATTTCACTCACAATAAGCGGGCAAACGAGCAGACGTGTCGCCTGATCGTAAGCGATTACCACCGCCCATGGACACCTGTAACACCAGAAGCGTCACAAGTGCGTTGCTGGCCTTTGGGGGATGGGGGGGGGGAGATAGGGGGAGAGGTGGGGTATGGGCCTCCGGTACCCTCACTCACTCGGTGAAACACAGCGCAAGCACTATTTCACACCGGTTTTCTGTGAGGCTGTGGTATCACTCCGGTCGAGCCGGCCCATTTGTGCCGAAGAGTGGCTCTCCCACCGTAAAAAAACTTCTCTTTGCAATGATGTCGTCCTGCAGAGTTTGCCCCCCTTAATCGGCTCTACGACACCCATGGGATGAATAGCGGTGGCAAGATTCCGTATGCCCATAACTTCTTATTCACAAAATAGCATACCCTACCTGACTACCCCTGATAGATATACGCGTTTGATGGCCCCGAACCTTTTTACCGTTCTGACGAAATTATTGAAGTTTTTTTTTTTTCTTAAAAAAAGACAACTCCCGCACTAGGAATAAATCCTGTGGGACTTTACAAACATACATGAAACGGACACAGAGAATACCCACACTCAGAACAACAATTTTTGTATCACACAAAGTGTTGTCCTACATGGGATTTGAACCCACGACACTTGGCGAAGTAGGAAACGGCGTGGTGACCGTTAAACCACTAGGCCAAACGTGCAGTCATTCCACTCTCCTTTTTAAAATTCAAACATTTTCAACGACCCTAAAACGACAGAACATTTACTGTAGATGTCACATGACGAAAATCACTTAGTTATAAACTCACATATATGAATATATCAGGTTCCAATCCATTAAACTTCAGTCTCAACAAAACAATAAACTTGTGAGCTGTAAATTTGAACATCGTAAAGAGTAATGGTGTAGAAATGAAGGGGAAAATACCGAAGTGAAAGCGTGATAACTGCTAACGAAATATAATAATTCTTGAATTAACAGATATTAATAACATTCCCTACTACATGTTATCTTACATAAAAATTTTGATTTTAATTAAAATGATTTTACATCTCTCATGTTCGGTAAGTAGGTTCTTATTACCTCCAAATGGGGCTTGTAGGTAACTAATTAGCGCTCTAGGGTAATAATGTAGCTAGAAAAGCCCTAGGGCGGTAAGTAATTAAAAAAAAAACTTCTTTCTTTCAAAAAGTTTGCGTACATCTAACCATCATACTGGCAATAGACATCATGCATTCAGCCCAATGACCAAAGAGGCCGCTTTGCTATTCAGCCTTCGTGTGAGTATAAAATTGTTCTCATTTCACTATAAATTTCAACAAATAAAATGTTTTATTCTTATTATGCCGGTTTTTTTCTACTTACCTCACAATCGAGATGTAAAGCAGAATAGTTAGCTCGGGTGTAAGCACCAATTGCACCCTCGAACTATAGGCGCCCGTGCGCCTAAATATCTCGGGCTGCAATTGATGCCTTACAGCCCTTGGCTACTAAACTACTAATATTAAACTCATCTCATCATCCTACTTATTATTATAAACGCGAAAGTTTGTAAGTATGGATGGATGGATGGCTGTTTGTTACTCTTTTACGCAAAAACTACTCAACGGATTTCGATGAAACTTAACAGTAATATAACTTATACATCAGAATAACACATAGGCTACTATTTGCCGCGATAACCGACATACACGTGGACGGAGCCGCGAGCAAAAACTAGTGCAAGATAATTAGAAGTTATCAGTAGAAAAACTGTAAAATATCTATAATAATATTATAAATTCGAAAGTGACTATGTCTGTCTGCCACGATTTCACGACTAAACCACTGCACATCGATTACTATGAAATTTGTCATGGAAATACTTTGATTCCTGAAGGAGGACATAGGCTACTTTCTATCGCGATAAGCAACATACACGTGGGCGGAGCCTCAGACAAAAGCTAGTAGTAAATAACTTACAATGTATGTATATGTTTAGTCCGTCCACCAGTGCTGCTTCCCCCCTAAAGGAACCCTTGCAAATAGACTATACGGGCCCAAGAGATATAGGCTAAACATTCGCAGACCGATCACTGGTGAAAGGAGGCCAACTAGAGGCGATAACACCCCGTTCAATATAATATAAAGAAAATTACTCACGGATGAGGTAGTTGAGATTTCTTCTATCTTCGCTGCGGAGAAGTGCACCCCTTGTCGATATCACGCAGATCATATCACACACCACCATCCGTTTATAAATACAATTGCAATTCAACCAGAAGCTGGGACGGATTCCCGGATCCGAACTACACACACCGAGCACAATCACTTCGTGAGGAACCGCATGACAATTACATTAAGTTTATACCATCAAAGCTTATCAAATGCAGTGGCCGAAACTATTCACACACTGAAGCTTTACAATGAGAGGCTCCCGTAGGCACCACGAAGCTATCAAATATTCAATAAATACATTAATTAGCCTACAACTACTCGTGGCCGTATCAAAATTCACACGGGGGCTAGTTAACCATAAATTACAACTCGGCCCGCGCCAAAATAATTTCCGACAGGACACCGTCCGTACGGTGATATTTCCGAACATCTTTCCAGAGAATTCTAAGAACCAAGTGACATGACATTTCAACTGTCAAACATGACAAACCCTAGTGTTGCCATTACAACATTATAGTTTATACTACATATATCGAACAATATCCACACTAACAATAATAATTTCACATACACACCAGATTTTTCCTAAATCAGGCAGACTGTACTATGGTAAACAAACCACTGTAAAATATACTTATTCATTTCTAAATACACACATCAAATAACTATAAATTCAAAATTTAATAAAAACCCTACTCGAGCACTTAATCGAGTAATCATACGCCAATGATGTTTTTGCAGACATTCTGTTATTCTTCCCCACTTTCACCCCCATAACTTTTAAACGACTCGATTGATTTTCATGAAACATCTCTAAGAATACTCGCACGTAACTCACCTTTCATACAAAGAAAACAAAATTGAAATCATTTCATCCGTTCGCGAGCTACGGTGCCACAGACAGACAGACAGACACGTCAAACTTATAACACCCTTCTTTTTGCATCGGGGGTTAATAAAACGATAAGAAAGATTACAATGACATACACGATATCTGTCTAGCAGTAAAAAAAAAACTACAACGTGACTACGTAAAACCGGGCCAATATTATAAATATCTATCGACAACTCATTCATTAAAAACTGTTTAGTAATTTAGGCACTCCGGTGGAACATACAAACATATACATAGACTGCTAATACTTAAAATACTGCTAATACTTAAAGAAATGTAACGGTCTTTGGAACAATGAACGTAACATAATGCTAAATAGCTTACAAATGACATCTGGGGCGGTATACTATGGGGATCTTGTATCAACTGGGTATTTCCGTGCGTTTAGGCGATTCTGCCATACATATTATAGAAATCAGATATAGCTCACTTAGGATCCATAATATTTTATCCGTGGTGCTTCCCGGTTTGAAAAGGTGTCTGCCTATTTTGACTTCATTTTGTCTCCCGCTTTGCTATGGAGGGAAGTGGACATATAATATTTTCAACTCCTCCAGTTTTTCTTCTGATTAATTTCGTTGCGGGTTCCAGGACGTATTTCAGGAGTTACAGTGGTTATTAGTCCCAAAATAATCACAAATTTTAACAAAATAAGAACCGACTTCAAGAACTGGACAAAATTGTAATGGAAAAACACGGGAAGCATCAGCTTTCAAATGAAAAATATTTATCAAAATCGGTTCACCCAGTTGAAAGTTATGAGTTATCAAACATAAAAAAACGCAGTCGAATTGATAACCTCCTCCTTTTTTGAAGTCGGTTAAAAAGACCGCTAATACTATTACTTTTCGGTAAAAAACTAACATTAGGCTACTCGTTTGCTCTTTGAGTAACCAATGAGATGTTTGATTCGATTAGTATTCCGTTCTGCTCTTCGCAACCCCCGACCTAATTCAAAAAGCAATAAAGTCAAATTTCATTTACAAAACAATTTACATAATAATGTTACGCCCATAGACAGAAAAGGTGAAAAAAGTAATTAAAAGGTTGTTGTTTCATTAGAGGTTAAGTTATTCCTATTAAGTTATAGACTGGAATAACTTAACTGGATGTTATGGAATTTGTTAAGCTGGAAAATATTTTTCTGAAAGTTCAGAAATAATCGTTGATGTCAGATTTAGATTAAATAGTCTTCTGTATATTTATTTATACTAATAATGTGAACTGTTTAGAGTAATATGTATTTTTTTATATAAGTGGGTAAACGTAGGTAGTAGAGCCACGCTGATTTCTGCACGAACGGGCCGGCTCGTCCGGGGCAGTACTACCCTCGCACAGAAAATCAACGTAAAATGACAGCGATCGTGCTGTCGAGTTTCGTTGGTGAGTGCGAGACCGGAGGCCCAATGATGCAGAAGCATCACTAGCCCGCCATGGTGTGGGTCACCATGCTGCATATTCTGCATTCGCAGTATGGTGACCACTACTCTTGGATTCTGCATATGCTTTCCATCAGGCAGAATAGAGTCATTATGGCAGGGCCAAACATAAAAAAATGCCGCCCATGGACACTTGCAACACCAGAGGCGTCACAAGTGCGTTGCCGGCGCACCAGCGTTGGGGAGTGGTATGGGGAGTGGTTGGGGTATGGGCCTCCAGTATCCTCACTCACTCAGTGAAACACAGCGCAAGCGCTATTTCACGCCGGTTTTCTGTGAGGCATGGCCTCCTCCGAGCCGACCCATTCATGCCGAAACGTGGCTCTCCCACGGTAGTACTTACAAATATAGAAGTATATTTATGAGCTGTTTGGTTATTCATAGCATATACTCTGTCTAATTCACATCAATTCTAGTTTACTTCTCAGTGACCTCGAGGAGGAACGGGTACTACGTCCCTCCAACACAAAGGGATCCTCCGACCAGGCGAGGTGATCAAGCCTGGCGGGCCACTGCCCAACGGTTGATGTTGGGAAGATGCATAAATGTTAATTGGCGCGAGAAATCTTATTGCACGATTCAAGATTGGTACTGTTGTGTACTCCGTGTCGTGACGTCACACCGTTATTCGGTGTATCTTTGGTCGATGACGCTCCAGCATGTTGCTGTTGTGCTGTATGTGGAGGTCGCCACAACTTCATGAATATCTTAATAATTTAAATCGATTGTAGGAAATAAAAAACTGAATGGACTTAAAGCACTGAGTACTTGAAAATTATTTGTTATCTTTCATTTTATCTCTATATTCGTGAACTCCACTTAATAAAGGCAATCAATTTCGATGCACAATACGATTTTAATTTCATAGGATAGATAAAAAGTAGATGAAATTTTAGACTTATCAGATTGGTTTCGGCGCTTGATATTCGCTGAAGTATATTGTTGAAATAATGGGCGGTATTGAAATTTTACTGAATTCTGATTTTAATTTAACATTCTGGTATTCCTGATAAAAATATATATCTTTAGAAACTTAAAATGAATAATCAAAATCTTTCATTCCTGTAAGTAGATAATACCGTCTTGTCCTATGATGTCGTTATTGTATCGTTCGACTGCCTCGGTGGTGCAGTGGTAGCGTAAGCAACTGCTGTTCTTGAGGTCTCGGGATCGATTCCCGGGTCGAACCAAATGTTTGTATGATCTGCAAATATTTGTTTCGGAGTTTGGGTATTTTCTATGTATAATATGTATGTATTTACAAAAAAAAAGTATATATGTAATTATATCAGTTGTCTAGTACACATAATGCAAGCTCTGCTTAGTTAGGGACTAGATGGCGTTGTGTGTTCGATGCCCGAAATATTCCGAAATATTTATAAAAATATATTAATCGATTTTTAAAGGCAAGACAAAACGCTGGTGGTGGTACTTGAGTTTTACTACGCCTACGCATTACGCCGGAACAGTCCGCAATCAATCAGACATTAATAAGCTTTAGATTTGACCTCACAACCGGATGCCCTTATACTTGACATTCATTAGTGTTTCCTCGTCGTTTAAACCTGAATTATTGATGATAATACGGGCTGCACTAAGGAACCCGCGCCATGAATGTGCTCAATGGCTATATGGACAGAGTGTGGTCGATGATCACGTTGAGGTATTCACCGTCGTTTCAATTAGTTCCAACTGCGCTCCCTATGGAGATCGCTTGAGTTTTCGCCGCGTTAACCGCCAGTCCCCTGTCCTACAGCCTTATGATTCATCTACTTGTTTGCCTTCTACACAAAAAAAAAGATAAATAATAGTATTCACGGCGTTATTGCGAGGCTTAAAAAAATAAATTATATTGCGTATTTTTAAGTTTTTTAAATGATCGAGTTGTCACTAGCACATATCAAGTGTTGCGGTAAAATGGAACAAAGAATGCTTGAACCGGCATTTTTTTATCCAGAATGTTGTTTGTATTCTTTATTTGATGGTTTTTACGTTCCGATAAATACAGAAAATTTAACAATACGATAAAATACATCACAACGCCTAATGCGGCTTACTTTAGAAAGAGTTAAGCTTAGTGTAACAAATCGAGAGCTTTTAGCAGAACTAAAGATATAAAAAATCTGTATCAGTTCTGTGGTTTTATGTACAAATGGTGAGTACGTTCGAAGTAGTCTATTAATAATATAATCCTGTGTTTTTTCAACCGACTTCAAAAAGGAGGAGGTTCTCAATTCGACTGTATTTTTTTTTTTTTTTTTTTTTATGTTTGTTACCTCATAACTTTGGACTGGGTGAACCGATTTTAATGATTCTTTTTTTATTTAAAAGCTGGTGCTTCCCGAATGGTCCTATTTAAATTTGGTCCAGATTGAAGTCGATTTTTTTTTTGTTAAAACTTGTAATTATTAGAATATAATTTCAAGAATATTAAATTTCTATCTTGAAATTAGGATTCCAATGTCATAGTTTACTTACTCTTGAGACTTATTAATTGAATAATGCAAAAATATAACGCAACTGAATCTGTGTCTATTAAATAGAATACATTTTCGTCATTATTGCAACATTTTTCCTGAGTTTGTTTCGTATTTAAAAGATCTCTGTGATATAGTTCTATTTGCTGATGATACGTCACTTATTTTTAAAGTCGATCGTAAGAAAACAGTTTTTGACGATGTGAATAGGGCACTAAATGATGTATTGAATTGGTTTACAACGAATAATCTCCTACTGAATTCAAATAAAACAAAGTGTGTGAGATTTACTATGCCAAATGTAAAACAACTAGGCACTAATCTAACTATAAATAATGAAATCATAAGTATTGTAGACTCAACAGTATTCTTAGGAATTACATTAGATAGTAAACTTCAATGGGGAGCCCAGATAGATAGCCTTGCGGGTAGACTTAGTTTGGCAGCTTATGCAGTATGGAAGGTACGTCAGCTCACTGATACGGACACAGCTAGGTTAGTTTATTTTAGCTACTTTCATAGCGTCATGTCCTATGGTATACTACTTTGGGGCAAGGCGGCTGATATTGAAACAATTTTTATTCTACAAAAACGAGCCATCCGCTCAATGTACAATTTAGGTGCTAGAGTCTCTCTTCGAGAGTTGTTTAAAGATATAGGTATTTTAACTGTTGCATCACAGTATATATTTGCTAATATTATGTTTGTTAGACACAACATTAATGACTATAAGAAAAACAGTGATGTATACAATATTAATACTAGAAACAAATCTAAACTCATTGGTACCTATCATCGATTACATAAGGTACACAACTCGTTCGAAGGTCTTGGTGTACGTTTTTATAATAAAATTCCTATACATGTAATCGACCTTCCTGTAAATAAATTCAAGCCAACTGTAAAAAATCACCTTATTAGGAAAGCCTACTATACGATCAACGATTATCTAAACGACAAACAGCCATGGGCTTAAGGTGTCATTAGAATTTAAATAGATACACACAAACTTCTTTGTCTTTTATTAAAGCTAAATATTAACAAACCATTGTTAGTTGAAAGTAATGCGTGGCGATTATTATGGTAATTTAATTAGTAGTGATTTTTATCAGTATCTCGACTATGGTTTGTCATGCTCACTAAAATGTCATTGCTTGCGGTGTCGTCGTGGGGCGGGTCGTTTCCTTCCCTCTGATATGGCGAAGGAGTTTGGATAATGTAAATGAATACATGATGGTACCTTGGTACTTATCTAACAATGTTCCCCAATTTATTAAATACGCACTTGTTATTGTATGAGCACCTTGTCGACTATGATTATTATTAATTTCTTTGATATTGACCTGATGATTTGCCGTGCGGCCTGAGTACGCAGCTCAACTATGGTTGAATAGGTCGATGGCTGATCCATGCGTCTTACTCTATTTTAGAGTTTGGTTTGTGATTGGCGACTAGAATCACTCGATTTTTTAATATTAAATATTGACTATTCATAAGTGCCTGTAAAATAAGTGCCTATATGAATAAAATATTTTTGAGTTTGAGTTTGAGTTTACATTTGTGACATTTATTGATTATTTTATATTTGGACATATTACATCTTTTTAAATTTGACTGTGAGTGAAAGTGCTATTTGGATTTTATTTTCCATAAGTGGACCTCACAATATAACAATACAATGTCACAATATAACAATGTAAAAATCTTGCAGCTATCAGTAAGAACGGCGCATGATTGGTTAGCTCATGGCTGTGCAGCAATGACTCCAAACCTTTTATTTTGTTTTCTTTGGTCGACTTCGTTCTCATTCAAGTCTCTTAGTGAAAAAAATATTGTAAACCGTATTATTATTTTTTAAAAGGAGCAACAATGGAGTTTCTTGCCAGATTCTTCTCCATGAAGGGTAGGCTGCACTTGGAACTGGCGACTAGAATCACTCGATTTTTTAATATTAAATATTGACTATTCATAAGTGCCTGTAAAATAAGTGCCTATATGAATAAAATATTTTTGAGTTTTTGAGTTTGAGTTTGGAGATGATGGCTGGTCCATGCGTCATACTCGTGAACGGGTGCTGCTTGGGGTGACTGGTCGGCCTAGTCAGCGATTCTTTAGACAATACTATTATTCTGGTTCGTTCAACTGCAACCCTAGCCTCTTAATCCAGTCACGAATTATTTTCAACAGTAGATTTTGCAACTGAATGTAAGTGGATGTGCACCTTGTTTCTATTTTGTTTTATGTTTAATAGACTCAAACCTTCAACGTTATCTTATCACTGAGTGTTTTTTTTTTGTTTGTGCGTTAGATTTTGGAGCTTTATAATAAAAGGAATTTCAGGTGGCAACAGCTTGCATACTGTTTACCTTACTTGTAATACTAACACTATTGTACTTGAAAATCAGATTTTGAAAAAGAGTAGCCATGAGTTTCTTTGCCAGTATTCTTCTCATGAGCTCTACGCATTTTGGAAACTGGGAGTTATGGATCGACACAGGCAGGCAGTAGATTTTGGTGGACTGGACTTACCTCGACAATACAGCACATGCTGTGGCCTCTGTTTGTGTCGATCTATGATTTTTAACTATAGCTTCAATTTGACGTTCATAAGTGTCACTTGGTGTCTTAGATGAATAAATGATTTTGATTTGATTTGATTTGATTTGATCCTTCCTTCTCAAAGCTAGCCGGATAAGTTCGGTCTTTCCTAAGAAAGACCGAACTCATCCGGCAATGAAAACCAAACCGACGGAACGACAATTAAAGACTGTTGATCAACAATGTTCCACATTTTGATATCAGATTTCAAATCATCATGAAAACTTCCCATTCGCTCATTACCAGAGTCTCATTTTGCAAACACGATTGATCAAAAAAGTGACATCAGCGTCCATTTAAATTAGTTTCTTCATTATCTTGTACTAAGACCAATCTCTTAGTGTCCTTATTTCTATCTACAATGAAAGATTTATGGTGCCTACTTTATTATAGCACTAATTAGAAACTATTGTGACTTTTACGAGTGGTATTTTTATGACTTTTTTACGATTCAATTAATTTATTGAAAAGACGAAGTCGGTATGAAGGTTTAAATTTGGGTATGACCTTTATACCGACTTGTTTTTATTTTTTTCTTGCGACTCTTGTTTTTATTAGGGTTCCGTGCCAAGCAAAAAAACGGAACCCTTATAGATTCGTCATGTCTGTCTGTCTGTCTGTCTGTCCGTCCGTATGTAACAGCCACTTTTTTGGGAAATCATTTGCAAAAACTTAAGAATACCATTGAACTCTCAACTGTCAGGACATTTTATCCGCAAAGGGGTAATATACCATACCAGAAAATCTTAATGATAAAACCGCCTGGGATTGAGCTGCCCATTCTGCACATGCTGTTTATTTTCAACTAGCTGACACACTCAACCTCGTTCACGTCTCCTATTGCGCGTAGTGTAATAATTTTCCCCCGTTTTTGTAACATTCTTCATTGGTGTTCCGCTCCTATTGGTTTTAGCGTGATGATATATAGCCTTTAGCCTTCCTCGAAAAATGAGCTATGTAACACTGAAAGAATTTTTCAAATCGGACCAGAAGTTCCTTAGATTAGCGTGTTCAAGCAGACAAACAAACTCTTCAGATTTATTAGTATAGCTGTTAAAATTTCTTTTTTATTGTAATGTGACAATCCTACGAATATTATAATCGTGAAAGTGTGAAAAACAATGCCACATTTGATACAATTTGGGCTGGTACGTATACCCATAAGATGTAGCACCATAAGAAGATACAGCTGTTGTTGTCATTTTTTAATAATTATTTTTACCAATTTATAATAGTTGTGATTCAGATTATAATTAATATTCTCGTTTGTTTTTATTAGTGATCGAATGAACTTTGCATTTTGAGAAGATTTTTTGAACTTTAAAAGAGAAGATGATCCCTGAGTTTATTTCGTCCTTTGTTCTCAGGGCTAGTGCAGTTAGGAGAGGCCGAAATCACCTGCCCACAAAAGCTTAACTTGCAAAAGTGTTCATGTGACCTAATCTATACTATTATACAAAGCTGAAGAGTTTGTTTGTTTGTTTGAACGCGCTAATCTCAGGAACCGCTGGTCCAATTTGAAAAAATCTTTCAGTGTAAAGGCTATAGGCTATATATTATCACGCTAAGACCAAAAGGAGCGGAGCATCAATTTTTTTTTTTTTTTTTTTTTTTTTTTTTTCTCTCTTTTTCTGCACCGTGGCAATCTGTTAAAATGTAACAATAAGCCACTACTCTGTCTGATATATTGTATCTGATAGGGCATTTTAAGCTTGGTAGGACACTCCTTATATGGGTGTCTCAATCCAGCCTGACGAATCTATCTTGCAGAGTTGGAACACTGTGTCTCTTTAGTCTTCTATGTTGGAGGCCTCCTTCCCCGCTCAGTCCAAAAGCAAGCTCATTTACATGATTTGAGAGTCTTTTCTGGTAGTTGTTGCTATACGTCATGATCTCCTGTTTAACAGTTGGTAATTTTAGGTCATAATATATGTACTTATTGCTTATGTATTGTGGAATGTTAAAGATAGTCCTGAGGGTTTTGGTTTGAAAACGTTCAAGTATCTCAATATTGCTGTTGCTGGCTGTACCCCAGAGCTGAATACCGTAGGTCCATATAGGTTTCAAGATAGCTTTGTATACTGTCAATTTGCTATGGCTGCTCATCTGTGAGTGGCGTCCTATCATCCAGTGCATACTGCGTAGTCGTAAGTCTAGCTGCTTTCGCTTTGTCCATATATGCTTTTGCCATGTCAGCCTTCTGTCCAAATGCATGCCTAAATACTTTGCGTTGTCGTCCTGAGGAACTTCTTCATTATTAAGTGTTACAGGCGGGCACGTGTCTCTCCTGAGAGTGAATGTCACTTGTGTTGACTTGCTTTGATTTGCCTGGATTCGCCAAGTTTTAAGCCATTCTTCAATTTTGTCAATATGATGTTGTAGGTGTTCTGATGCAGTTACTGGATTCGTATGTGATGAAAGTAAAGCTGTATCGTCAGCATATGTTGCGACTGTCGTCTTGTCTGTTGTTGGTAGGTCAGCAGTATATATGGTATAGAAAACCGGTCCCAGTATGCTTCCCTGTGGTACGCCTGATTTAATTTCAAACAGGTCGGAAACATCTTCGCGAAGCTTTACTTCAAAGCAACGCTTGTTAAGGTATGACTTTATTATTTGGTAGAACGAGTGAGGAAGCATCCTCTTAACTTTGTAAAGAAGACCCTCATGCCATACCCTATCGAACGCCTGGCTAATGTCTAAAAAGACTGCTGAGCAATATTTCTTTTCTTCCAGTGACCTGCTTATAACGTCAACAACACGGTGAACTTGCTCAGTCGTTCCGTGATGCTCCCGAAAGCCAAATTGAAGATTTGGAATAATTTCATTTAGATATATCTTCATTCTTTTAAGTAGTATCTTTTCAAGGAGTTTACCCATTAACGGCAGAAGACTTATAGGTCGATAGGAAGCAACTTCATTCGGTGGTTTTCCTGGTTTGGGTAACATTATTACCTGCGCTATTTTCCACTGACCTGGAAAATGGTGAAGACGTAGGCAAGCATTGAAAATACTTGCGATTGCTACTATGCCCTTTTTTGGGAGATTTTTTAGAAGAACACTGTCAATTTTGTCATATCCAGGAGATTTTCCATCCTTTAACTGTTTTATTTCACTCGCTACTTCGGTTGGGCTTGTATATTTCAATGGAAGACTCATTTGCTGTGCGCTTTCAAGATATTGTTTTATTTTAGCATCGTGCTCTGGTATTGATTCGGGGAATGGTTTAAAAACATTGCTGAGGTGTTCAGCAAAGATTGTTGCCTTCTCCATGTCTGATTTGGCCCATTCACCGTTGCTTCTTCTGATGGGAGGAATATGGCTATAGGGGTGTTTAAATTTTCGTGTTGCCTTCCATAGTGAATAATTTGTATCTAGGCTTGGCGTCAAGTTACTGAGAAACGTTTGGAGATTATTGTTTGTAAAGCTTTTAATTAGGTCCTTCAATTCATTCGAAGATCTGTTGAATGCTGTTTTGTCTGCAGGATACCTGGTTTCGTGCCACACTTTTCTTAGATTACGACGTACCAAAATTTTATCTTTGATCAATTTCGGGTATTCATTCATCATTCGAGGAATATAACTTTTTCTTATTTTTGTAGAAATAGTAGATGCCTCGTGTATGATTTTGTTTAGGCTCTCAATAGTTTCCTCTATGTCTTCGGGCGTTTCTAATGGTTTTCCAAGATTAATCGCTTTCATTATTTCATCTTGATACATCTGCCAATTAGTATATTTGTTGTAAAGTCTATCTGCGGCCTTCACTAATACCACTGTCGAGCTTAAGTTTAGAATTACTGGTGTGTGGTCAGAGGACAAGTCCGTGCACGTTTCAGTAGTCATATAATTTGGACTTACGTTTTTAGTTATGTAGAAGTCAAGCAGGTCTGGAATTTTATTTCGATCCGTTGGCCAGTATGTTGGTTTGCGTGAGGTCATGCACTCGAGTCTCAAATTCTGTACTACACCATGTAAATGTCTTCCACGATGTGTAATCAATCTTGAGCCCCAGTATGTGTGTTTTGCATTCCAATCTCCTCCACTTATAAATCTGTTGCCAAGGGAAGAGAAGTACGTGTTGTAGTCTTCTTTAGTTACTGCGTGTCTAGGTGGGCTGTACACTGCAGAGAAAGTAGTCTCCGCTCTCTCTTTAGTGACTACTTTTATTGACGTTGCTTGTATTTTGTGTGTATTGTAATTTTCCAGTTCATAATGTTTGATATTATTTTTAATGATTACTGCGGTTCCCCCGTGGCTGTTTCCTGATGGGTGATTTGTTGTATAAACCGTGTAATTTTGTAAAGAAAAGTGAGATTTGGCAGTGAATCTTGTTTCGGATATTAGTGCAATGTCAATTTTCTCTAAATGTAGGAAAGTTTGGATTTGGAGCATCAATAAATAATGTTTCAAAACCGGGGAAAAATTATCACGCTACGGGCAATAGGAGACGCAAACGGGGTTGCGTGGGTCTGCTACTTCTGCTAGTAAATAAATAAATTTATTTCATTATTTCTTCAATGATTCATTAGTTGATTCTTTTGTACAGAACTATAAATAAACGTTTTACGTCAGAACCACAAAGGTGGGTGGGTGTTACTAACATTTTTAGGGTTTCGTGCCAAAGGCAAAAAACGGAACCCTTATAGATTCGTCATGTCTGTCTGTCTGTCTGTCCGTCTGTCCGTCTGTCCGTCTGTCTGTCCGTCTGTATGTCACAGCCACTTTTTTCCGAAACTATAAGACCTATAATGGTGAAACTTGGTAAATAGATGTATTATGTGAACCGCATTAAGATTTTCACACAAAAATAGAAAAAAAAACATGAAATTTTGGGGGTCCCCATACTTAGGTTGATTGGTTAGCTCATGGCTGTGCAGCAATGACTCCAAACCTTTTATATTGTTTTCTTTGGTCGACTTCGTTCTCATTCAAGTCTCTTAGTGAAAAAAATATTGTAAACCGTATTATTATTTTTTAAAAGGAGCAACAATGGAGTTTCTTGCCAGATTCTTCTCCATGAAGGGTAGGCTGCACTTGGAACTGGCGACTAGAATCACTCGATTTTTTAATATTAAATATTGACTATTCATAAGTGCCTGTAAAATAAGTGCCTATATGAATAAAATATTTTTGAGTTTGAGTTTAGAACTAATACTCAAAAAATTTTTTTTCATCAAAACCATACGTGTGGGGTATTTATGGATAGGTCTTCGAAAATGATATTGAGGTTTCTACTATCATTTTTTTCTAAACTGAATAGTTTGCGCAAGAGACACTTCCAAAGTGGTAAAATGTGTCCCCCCCCCCCCTGTAACTTCTAAAATAAGAGAATGATAAATCTAAAAAAAAAATATGATGTACATTACTATGTGAAGTTCCACCGAAAATTGGTTTGAACGAAATCTAGTAAGTATTTTTTTTTAATACGTCATATATCGTAAACCGCGATTTACCTTTTATTCAATCAACACAAATATAAACATAAAATAAAAATTATATTATGTTACTTTCTGCTGCGGAACCCTTCATGGGCGAGTCCGACTCGCACTTGGCCGCTTTTTTGTAGTTGGTATATATATTTTAGGCTCTTGTGGTACCTACTTACCTATATTATGAAATCGAAAGTAACTTTGTTACTTTGTATACGTTCGTACGTATGTTCACTGCTATACTACTGCACTAACCTCAATGGAATTTGGTATGGAGATTCTTGAGGAAGAACATGGCTTACTCTTTCCGACATACATACATAGATGCGTCCTTCCACTCCATCCTCCTCCCCATTCCCCAAAGGCCGCCAAAAAAAGTTTAGGATCAGACGGCCCGTGCGTGAAATGTGTGACGTCATTAGTATAATAATTTCAATGTTAGTTTTGGTGATGTGAGGTTACCTCTTTGAGTTTCTACATTGTTAACAAAAGGTTAAAGGATATATATTACAGTCAACCTATTTATAACATAATGTCCCTATTGAAATGATAATCGCCAATTTTCTGCCATATATTGAAAGCACAGCTGCTGTCCATTAAGGCCCCTATTCACTTTGAAATGATTGGTTGAGAATACGTGTGGACAGCGAATTCGCGGTTCACACGTATTTTCAACCAATCATTAATCACCTGCACTTCGCACCTGCACTCTGTTATTATGGATAAATGCATACATATATTTATTATACACAAATAGAACACACAAAATATTTACTGCCGGGCACGAACGGACCGACGACACCGGGCGTGGGACCTATCGTAATACCAGCGCTGTAGTCACTTTGGCTACAGCAGTACGCTGAGATAGGCGCCCTTTCTGGCATCGCACAGGGCAATAAAATTGTTTGTTCTCTTCTATCGTACGTCTGTTTAAAACCATGTACTGTCCTGTGTATGTCAGAATATATATTTTTCTTTCTTTCTTTCTTTCACTCCACTAATTAAAGTGAATACGGGCCTTTAAACATAATAAAAAGCCGTACGTAGTATCTTGTAGAACTTCAGAATCCAACTTGCTCATTATGTGATCACCCACAAATAGATTTTCTGACGTTTTTTACGTGTATTTTGTAATATTTTAATCAACTTGAGCGGTTATCGATCTGAAGAAAACAAATATTTAAGCTATAACTTGCGTCAGTCTAACAATGATATACTACTATCGTCTTTAGCTAATAAGCGTTAGTAAATGAGTTCTAATAGTTTCGGCTTAAGCCTCTATATATATGTAATTACTCAAGAGATCAAAGTCTACTAGTTGTTTGTGCTACCTATAGGTTTGAAGTCGGTGCCAAGCCAAAATGTAATAGTAGGTACCGCACTCGCCGCGCGTGACCTTGAGCGAGATAGCTGCTCTTCGCGTTGAACTAAACAACCGAAGCGTCGGTGACGTGACGTGTGGTACCCTATTACATTTGGCTTGGCACTGACTTCAAACCTATGAATAGGTAGCACATACAAATTAAGTTATTTTATACTTTTTAGTTTTTGAAGTCGGTTTTTTTAAACGAAGTTTTTTTTTTAGATATATGCATTTTATAAGCTTTTCCTGTAGGGATGGTCGGGTATAGGTCTCCGGTATCCTCAGGCCCATGCATGCCGAAGCGTGGCTCTCCCACGGTAACGGTTAACGGCCGGTTTTCATCGTCGTCGTAGCGTGATGATATATATCCTGACTGCCTCGTTGGTCTCGCGGTTGGCGTGTGCGACTGCTGATCATGAGGTCTCGGGTTCGATTCCCGGGTCGAACCAAATGTTTGTATGATCTACAAATATTTGTTTCGGAGTTTGGGTGTTTTCTATGAATAATATGTATGTATTTACAAAAAAAAAAGTATATATGTATTTGTATCAGTTGTCTAGTACCCATAACACAAGCTCTGCTTAGCTTGGGACTAGATGGCCTTGTGTGTTAGATGTCCGAAAATATTTATTTATTATTTATCCTTGCTCGAAAACTTGGCAACTAACACTGAAAGATTTTTTTCGAATCGGTAGAGTACTTTCTGAGATAAGCGCCAATTAACAATGTTGATCAACCAAACAAATAAACAAGCCAACTCAGCCGAGATTTAGATTTTAAAAAAATTGGGGTATAAAAAATATATGTTGGTCGATTCTCAGACCTACCCGATATGCACACCAAATTTTCATAAAAATCGGTCCAGCATTTCAGAGGAGTATGGTAACTAACATTGTGACACGAGAATTTTATATATAAGATATATACAAGAATTACTAGTTTAAAGTTATTAGATTTAACTTATTAATTCTAGGAACGTTTAATAAATTTACAAATTACACTCCGGCCTATGTATAAACAATAATAAGTCAATACGAAGAACTCAGAAATGTTCCTCAATCAAAAATAACGCTTAACAATAATATTTACACGTCACATTAGCGATGAAAGCTAGCGAATTTATGTTCGGTATAATGTGTTTGTTCCTTAGGCCACATATCAACATTGGCGAAGCGTTAAACGAGCGTTCAATCAAAACATTAACTTTGCCCTTATTCTTTATAAGCTTTTCCCGTGTCTCCTCTCGTTTGTATGTCAGTTATTGCTTTAGCCTATATCCTTTTCAAGATTATAAGTATCTCCATGCCAATTATTAAAATATGTATGAAGATTATGCGGTGAAGAATAGTCCATATCCTATCTCGTATCTCGATGCCAAATTTCATTGAAATCGGTGCAGTGGTTTAACCGTGCAAGCTTAACAGAGAGACACCCTGTCTCTCTGTTAAGCTTGCACGGATACTTACGGATACGCATACTTTTGCATTTATAATATTAATAATTTTGGAAAACTACGTCGAGTCTTCTCGACGTTGATCCCACAATGTCTAAATTTGAAAGACTTTAATCAGTGCGTCATACCTGTAATGACATACGGAGTCAAAATATGGCCAATTACGGTGCGGTTGGTCTACAAGCTCAAAGTCGCTCAGCTTGCTATGGTAAGGCTATTCTCGGCGTTTCTCTGAGGGATCGCATCAGGAATGAGGTAATCCGGCAGAGAACTAAGGTCATTAGCATAGCCCACTGGATTGGCAAGCTTAAGTGGCAGTGGGCTGGCCATATTAGACGGAGAACTGACAACCGCTGGGGTAAAAGAGTTTTAAAGTGTAGACCACGTCTCGGCAAATATAGTGTAGGATGCCCGCAGGCCAGCTTAAGTAATAACTTGCGCAAAATGACTGGTTGGAAGTGGATGCAAGTAGCTCAAACTTCATAGACTAGGTATTGCTTATAACACGAAAAAATCGATCGGTGCAAAGGAAATGTGCCAAATAGCCTTTTGCAATTTTGATAATTATTTATCTATAGTGTAGAATCCTCAAAATATATTGTAAAGAGTATTGTATCAAAAGTGAAGAATATATTGTGTACTTGCTTTTGCCCACGGTAATGCGGTAATGTCGTTCATTGTGACATAAAGTAGCCTATGTCCTTTACCAAGGTTCAATCTATCTCTCTACTGAAATTTATCCAAATCAGTTTTGCAATTTAGCCCTGAAAGCGAAAAAGACAGATAGAGTTAGTTTCGAATGTATAATATTAGTACGGAGTATAGATATTTTCTAAGATAATAAACACTTTGAGAGTACGAGAAGTATTAAAATTGTAACATAACACACCGATCCAAATGAAGTAATGTTTCCCATTGTTGTGACAGCAAAATGAAAAGGGAACAAAATAAAATTATTGTTGCGCCTTCGAGAAAAATAGTCTAGAACAATCTACCAATCGCGAGAATTGAATTGAAGGCGCCATCTAGTGTCAAGTAGTGCGCAACTGTGGAGTAACTCTGATATTCGACGCTAGATGGCGCTAGATTACTCACTCTGGTAATTTCTGTTTAGTGTAGAATTTTCTATCGAATATTATAGATCTTTCTAGGGGTTTCAAAGCCATATATAAGCAGATTGGGTTACCCGTACGAGTCAGTATTGTTCACGATACAGCGGAGTTAACATCGAAGCGATCTTCTAGTGCGATTAACAAGTGACATAGCGATTTATTATTGTAAAAAGGGTTGTAAATAAAGTGTGTTATTTTTTTTGGTAATCAACCGACTATCTTTAATTATTTAATACCCAGCTCGTAACAAATTGGTGTCAGCAGTGGGATTAAAGTATGCCGGTTTTACCAAAGGAAGACACGGAAGGTATCCGAACTAGGAGTCAGCGTCAGCAAGAGGCCGACCTGAGGCGATTTGGAGGTGCACAACTGCCCACACCGGAAGGTCAGCAGCCAGCGATGGAAGCCACGCCGTCCACATCGTCAGCAGCTCCAGATATCACGGCCCTAATGGTGATGCTTCAGGAGCAGGCCCGCCGTCAAGAGGAGCAGTCCCGCCGTCAAGAAGAGCAGGCCCGCCGATTGGAGGAACAGCTGCAGCGGGACAAGAAGGAGCAGGCCCGCCATCAGGAGGAGCAGGCCCGCCGCCAGGAGGAGCAGGCCCGTCGCTTGGAGGAACAGCTGCAGCGGGACAAGGAAGACCAGGCTCGTCGCCAGGAGGAACAAATGCTCTTGTTAAAAGGCATTCACGAGACCTTCGGCAAAGAACTCAAGGTAGTGAAGGATCAGGTTCTTCAACACGAGAACCGTATCACTGAGGCCGAAACTCAGATTGCAGACGTGAAGAAGGCATTAGGGAACCTCAAAGTTGGAGATGGAGCGGCGACTTCAGTAACTGCTGTTCCTTCGGTGCGGGGGTTCAAAGTACCGCCGTTTGATGGGACATCTTCGTGGTCAGCCTACAAGATCCAGTTTGAGGCTGTTATGACGGCGAACGGCTGGACTAAGGAACAGGCTATGACCGCGCTCACCTTGGGTCTTCGAGACCAGGCTCTAACCGTCCTCGAAGCCCTCGGTAAGAAGGTAACCTATGAGCAACTGCTGGAGGCATTGGAGGCAAGATATGGTGACGCTCACCTGGAGCACGTTTTTCGTGCACAGCTGAAGGATCGTGCCCAACGCATCGGTGAGAACTTGCAACAATGGGCTCTGGAAGTTGAGAAGCTGGTCCGTAAGGCATACCAGTCTGCACCTGCGCTCGTGGACGGGAATCTGGTGCAAACTTTCATCGATGGCATTCGTGACCTCGAAGTTAGAGCTGCTGTGCGACTTGGGCACCATGAAACTCTCAAGGATGCTCTGGCCCATGCTTTGGAGGTGGAAGCTGTGAGACAAGATCATCGGTCTCATCGGATCCGGGAGGTTGTGGCGTCACCTGTGCGGGACTGGTTTAAGGGGTACAGCCCTAGGTGTTACGCCTGTGGTGAAAAAGGTCACCTTCGGTCCAGCTGCCCTAAGCGAAGCATAGGAAATGAATACGAGCGGCCTCAGGAGATTAGGGCGACTGATAGTACTGCGAAACAACAGCAGGGAAACGAGTAAACGCCAGGACTGCGGGGCGGGTGCTGGCTGGTGTTCAAAGAGCCCCAAGGATTTCGATCTCGCAAAGTCATGATGGGAACAGCCTGGTCATCAGAGGCGAAATCAACGGAACAACATGTAAGCTGACGATTGATACGGGAGCTTCTCGCACAGTTGTCAGTTCCCAACTTGCAAATCGGTTTCTGAGGGACATCACCTGTAACCGTGAGCAAATAAACCTAGTAACAGCCACTGGTCAGCGCATACCCGTCCGAGGCGAACAGAAGGTGGAGTTGAAGTTGGGCAACCAAGTTTACCTGCATAACGTCATCGTGGCTGATATAGTTGACGACTGCATCCTTGGCCTAGACTTCATGAAGAACAATTGTTGTGAGATCGACATCAATCAAGGTGTATTGAGATGTAGTCAAGAAGAACTGTTCATGGAAGGAGCGTCACCAGGAAAAGTGTACAGCTTAAATAAAGTTGTTCTTCCTCCCAGATCAGAAACAATCATGCCAGTTAGTCTTCCTTATAACTCCGGACGAATGCAACGGTGTGTACTTATTGAGAGGATAGATAATGACCTTCCATGGAAGATCGCACGGACTCTAGTAAGTACCACTAACATCCCTGCAGTACGTGTGCTAAATCTAAGTGACAAGCAACATGTGATTCATAAGGGCACACTGATTGGCACTTGCGAAGATGTGGATTGGATGCATCGATGCCAAGACTTGACTACTTCAAATGTTAGCAAGGATGCACGAGTCAACGTGTCAACACTTTTGGAAGACTGTCAAGATGTTTTGTCTAGGGAAGAGATTGGCAAGGCTAAGAGAATGTTAGTTAAGTACGCTGATATTTTCTCTACTAATGAAGCTGATATTGGAAAGACTGGTTTAGTTCAACACAAAATAAACACTGGGAATGAGTTGCCTATTCGTCAGCGACCAAGAAGACTGCCAGTAGCACGAGAAAAGGAAGTGCAAACCATGATTGATGGAATGGTCAGGGACGGTGTTATAGAGCCTTCATCCAGCCCATGGTGTTCACCTGTAGTGCTTGTAAAGAAAAAGGATGGCAGCATGCGTTTTTGTGTTGACTACCGCCGTTTAAACGACATTACGAAGAAGGACAGCTATCCACTTCCTAGAATAGATGACACACTGGACATGCTAACAGGGGTAAAATGGTTTAGCACCTTAGATTTGAAAAGTGGATACTGGCAGGTAGAAATTGATCCCAAGGACAAAGAGAAGACTGCATTCTCTACAGGGAGAGGACTGTGGCAGTTTAAAGTTATGCCCTTTGGATTATGTAACGCGCCAGCAACTTTTGAAAGACTGATGGAGTCAGTACTGACCGGATTAACTGGAGACGCTTGCCTGGTCTACTTGGATGACATTGTCATTGTAGGCCGTACGTTTGAAGAACATATTCGAAACCTGGAGCGCGTATTATCGAAAATCCGAAGTGCCAACCTAAAGTTAAGTCCTAAAAAGTGTTCATTTTTCAAACGGCAGGTTAGCTTTTTAGGATATGTGGTTTCGGAAGAGGGTGTCCAAACAGATCCGCAAAAGATCGCACCTGTCAAGGATTGGCCAGTTCCAAGAGATAAGACCCAAGTAAGAGCATTTTTGGGCTTGTGCTCTTACTATCGGCGATTCGTGAAAAACTTTGCGGATATTGCCAAACCCCTTCATAAACTTACTGAAGAGAAAAGACAATTCTGCTGGGATGAAAGTTGTGACATTGCATTTCAAGAGCTAAAAAGACGTCTATGCAACACACCTATCTTAGGGTATCCAGATACCGAAAATGAATTCATAGTTGACACAGACGCGAGTGATACTGGGCTTGGCGGTGTGTTATCCCAGCGGAAAGGTGATCAAGAGGTCGTTATTGCATATTTCAGTAAATCTTTGTCAAAACCGGAAAGAAATTACTGTGTCACAAGAAGGGAGTTACTGGCAGTAGTGAAGACACTGCAACATTTTAACAAATATCTGCTCGGGCGTAAATTCCACCTCCGAACTGACCACGCTGCACTAAAGTGGCTCTTACAATTTAAAAATCCTGAAGGACAAGTCGCGAGATGGATTGAGCTACTACAGGAATATGACTTCATGATTGAACATCGCAGTGGAAAATCACACGGTAACGCAGACGCATTATCAAGAAGACCTTGCCCTGAAGACTGCAAACACTGTGCCAAGCAAGAAGTAAAGGAAGCTGTTCCTATAAGGACAATAAAGACGGACCTTAGCATCGAATGGAAGGAAAGCCTACAGCAAGCACAGCAAGAGGATGCAGATATCGAACCAATTCTCGAGTGGATTAAAGCTGAGACCCCTAAGCCTCACTGGAGCGATGTTGCATCGCTGAGTTCAACCACAAAGAGTTATTGGGCTCAATGGGATAGCCTAGTCATCCAGGATGGAGTCTTGTGCCGTAAATGGGAAAACGCTCGAGGAGACAGCTGTCATCTGCAAATGATTGTCCCTAATGCTAAGATACCAGTGGTTCTGCAGCTCTACCATAACGGATGTTCAGGAGGTCATATGGGAGTTAAGAAGACATTGTTAAAGATAAGGGAGAGATTCTACTGGATTCATTGTCGTGATGATGTTGAGGACTGGTGTCGCAAGTGTACTAATTGTGCGGCCGTGAAGGGACCTCACACACGTAGCAGAGGTCCATTGAAATTGTACAATGTTGGGGCACCCTGGGAAAGAATTGCAATAGACGTAGCGGGACCATTTCCTGAAAGTGAAACTGGAAACAAGTACTTCATGGTTGTAATGGATTACTTCACTAAGTGGCCAGAAGTTTTCGCCATTCCCAACCAAGAAGCATCAACAGTTGCAGACAAATTAGTGCACGAAGTCTTCTGTCGTTTTGGAGTGCCTTTAGAAATTCACAGTGACCAAGGAAGAAATTTTGAGTCTCAAATATTTCAAGAGATGTGTCGAGTAATGGGTACCCACAAAACCAGAACCACCTCTTATCATCCACAATCTGACGGAATGGTGGAACGATTTAACCAAACACTAGAGAGGTATCTAGCAAAAGTTGTTGAAAGTAGGCAAAAAGATTGGGACAAACACATCCAACCGTTTCTTCTGTCATACCGAAGTGCAGTCCACGAAAGCACTTCAGTAACACCAGCTTTTGCAAACTTCGGAAGAGAACTACGATTGCCTGCCGACTTGATCACTGGAATACCCCCTGACACCCCGCGAAGTATAACGGAGTACGCTAATGACTTGCGGAACAAGATGAATGACATTTATGAGCATGTCAGACAATCAGGCCAGCAAATGTCTGGGAAGATGAAAACCCGATATGACCGGAAAGTGAACAATAAGGGCTTCGAAGAGTGTTCTCTAGTATGGCTCCATAATCCAGTTCGCAGTAAAGGGAGATCTCCAAAGCTACAAGCCAAGTGGGAAGGGCCATACCGGGTGGTGACAAAAATCAATGATGTTACCTACCGGATACAGAAGTGTCCAAGAGGCGCCCCAAAGATAGTTCACGTAGATCGATTGGCGCGATACCATGGAACTGATTATGCTCGGGACGAGCATGTCTTAGGAGGGGGCAGTGTTGCGCCTTCGAGAAAAATAGTCTAGAACAATCTACCAATCGCGAGAATTGAATTGAAGGCGCCATCTAGTGTCAAGTAGTGCGCAACTGTGGAGTAACTCTGATATTCGACGCTAGATGGCGCTAGATTACTCACTCTGGTAATTTCTGTTTAGTGTAGAATTTTCTATCGAATATTATAGATCTTTCTAGGGGTTTCAAAGCCATATATAAGCAGATTGGGTTACCCGTACGAGTCAGTATTGTTCACGATACAGCGGAGTTAACATCGAAGCGATCTTCTAGTGCGATTAACAAGTGACATAGCGATTTATTATTGTAAAAAGGGTTGTAAATAAAGTGTGTTATTTTTTTTGGTAATCAACCGACTATCTTTAATTATTTAATACCCAGCTCGTAACATTATTATTTTGACAGGGGACTAATGGAGACAAAAAAAGTAATAGTATTTTCAAGGTCCTGTTCTGTCTGTCTTATCTATTGTTTTGTACAGGCTTCGTCATCAACTGGCACATTGTTTAGGGGTAATTATTTATTACTACTTACCCGTGGCTCCGTCTGCATGTATGTTGATTATCGCTATAAAAACTACCCTATATCCTTCCTATATCCTTTCAATAATCAAAGTATCTTCTTGCTAAATTTAACTGAAATTGGTGCAGCGGTTTAGCCAGGTCATAGTTGCTTATGAATTTAAATATTGGTATGGATAAGAGTAATAATCTTATAACCGTCCGTAAATAAACATTCAAGATTTATTTAAACGTATTTGATAAACGTTCTTTTTAAGAGAAATTTAACAGAGTTGATTTATAACAAGAACACATATTTTTTACGTACCAAAGTGCCAAAAGAGTGTTTCGTATTGTGTATGTGTTTTTTACCGCAGGGATTGTTTGACAAGCCTCAATAAATCTTCTTAAATAAGGAATTCACGTGTTTATTTCACCAACGGCGATAAGTCAACAAGAGCGCGAACAAAGTAATACGATCCCAAAAATAAACGGGGTACCTTTAAGTACATACTCGTTCAATGGTATATGGTTATTAAATATAGATTCAAAAGAAATATAAATATACTCTTTGGAATCATGTAAAAATGTTCAAAAGTTCTTCGTTTTAATAATATAGCAACAGCAACGTTTAAATGTAAATAACTCTAAATACTTAACCTTTCAGATTTAAAAGCGTCTCCTTAAAATCTCTAACGAATAATATTATTAAATAATGATTAAGGAAATCCATCAAATTCTTCTTTTCGAAGATTAAATTATTTCGTAACTACTACAAATTAGAACATTTTTAACCAACTTCGACCGAGGAGGTTCTCAATTCGACTGTATTTTTTTTATGTTTGTTACCTCATAAGTTTCGACTGGGTGAACCGATTTTGATGATTCTTTTTTATTTGAAAGCTAGTGCTTCCCGAATGGTCCATAAGAATTTTTATTCCAAGGGAGCAAATTATATCTCTTTATAAAACTAAAAATATTGACTTTATCACTTGTTTATCACACTTCTCCCAATGTAAGATAATATCTGAACGTACAAAAGACAGTCTAATGCACTCTATTTACTATTAGTTCCACAAAGTAACGCAATATCCCGTTGCTTACTCGTACATAACTATAAATTCTCAAAATAAAAAAAACCCCGATATATTTATTTATTTATAACTTTATGCACTTTTGTACATCGGCGGACTTAATGCCCAGGGCATTCTCTACCAGTCAACCTTAGGGTGGTGTAGAAATCTTGTGAGGTAGGCGCACATAGGTTATACAATTTCGGATCTAAGATAAATACATAAATATACAGCAACATACATACATAAATATATATATAAAACATACATATCAATTTACATTCTATTTATACACTATGGACTTGACAGATTTGGTTGGCGTGTTATCCTTTTGATAATTCTGACATATCTTTTAGAAAGAGCTCATGTACCTTCTTTTTAAATGCAAAACGGTTAGTGGACTTCCTGATTTCAAGTGGGAGCGCATTCCAGAGTAGTACTGCTTGGACGAAGAACGAAGAGTTCACGAAGTCTGAGTTGTGGGAGGGACATGAGAGAAGCAGATTGTTTTCTGAGCGAAGCATTCTGTCGTGATTGGAAGACAGGAAGCGAAGGTAGGGAGCAAGGTAAGTAGGTGAGGATGGGGACGTAAGAAATGAAAATAGAGAGGTCAGAGCTCGCTGATTACGGCGCAGGCGAATGGGTAACCAATTCAGTTGGGAACGTAAGGCAGAGACATGGTCATACTTGCGAAGATTGAAAATGAACCGAATGCAGTTATTTAGAAGGCGGTCTAGCTTATTGAGGAGGTCTGCATTCAGGTCGAAATAACATACATCACCATAGTCGATTATCGGAATGATTAAGGACTGCATAAGCATAGTTTTAGTTTTAGGAGGTAGGAAGTTCTTGAGGCGGTATAGTGTTCGTAAGTTTCCAGTTACCTTCTGACTCACGTGAGTAACCTGTGCACGCCAATCGAGAGTTGAGTCAATGTGTAGACCCAGATCCTTCACTACGGGGCTAAAAGGAACCACTAAGTCGTTGAACACGATCGGCGATATTGAGTCAGTGTTCAATCTGCCAATCATGCGTTTGCTTCCTACAATTATCGCCTGGCATTTGGTGGGGTTTACTGACAGTCCAAATGTCAACGACCAGGCATGTATAGATTCTAGGTCTTTATTGACTTTGTCAATGGCCTGTGCTATATCCTCCACTCTTGCCTGTGAGTATAGCTGCAGATCATCAGCATACAGGTGATACGTACACTGAAGATGTTGTGTGATGAGATTAATAAATATTGCGAAAAGAAGAGGAGATAATATACCGCCTTGAGGGACGCCAGCGTGGAGGTCACACCAACTCGAAGACCTGTCTTCAACACGAACACACTGCTGTCGCCCCTGAAGATAAGATGAGAACCATTCCAGTGCCTCTGAGGAAATCATTATATGTTCAAGGATAGCTAGCAGGACTTCGTGAGTGACGGTGCCGAAAGCATTGGAGAAGTCCACAAGGACTAGTACTGTAACCCAAGTGTCCTCCATGCCTTTCCTAATATCACCAGTCACCTTAAGTAGCGCGGTAGCTGTGCTGTGGCCGGGCCTGAAACCGGATTGTAGAGGACTTAGAAGATTATGTTTGTAAATGAATCTTGAGAGCTGCTTGTATGCGCAGGCCTCAAGCACTTTGGATAGGAAGGGAAGAATAGAAATAAGACGAAAGTGTTCAGGAAGTGAGGGATTATTTTTTTTTGGGAGAGGAATGACGTGAGCCTTACGCCATTGAGAGGGGAAAGTTCCGGAGTCGAGGGAGAAGTTGATAATGTGGGTGATCACTGTGAGGATATGGTCCAGGATGGTCACAATCATACGTCGGCTAATGCCATCATTGCCCACTGCATTAGAGCGTATAGATAGGATAGTCTTTTTGATTTCCTCGGAGGGCACTGGAGAAAAATCGAATGAGTCAATAGTGGGACTGGTTAGGCCAGTTAAATAGTTTAGTGTTTGACACTTAGTTTGAAGGTCCAGGGTAGTTTGAGACGAGAAATGGTTGTTTATATCATTCAAACTAATAGTATTTTTGAACTCGGAATTTTGTTGTTTGCCAATACCCAATGATCCAAGAAATTTCCATATACTTGAAGAAGAGGAAGACTCTATATTTTGAAGAATATGTCGGCGTTTAGCGTTCCGTATCACCTGGTTACACCGGTTCCTTGCATTTTTATAAAGGATCCACTTGCTATCACATCGGTCCTTCCTGAAACGAAGAAAGGCCTGATCTCTTCGTCTCATAGCCGCTCGGACCTCTTCCGTCATCCACGGTGCCGGGGCACGCTTCAATTTTACTGTTCTGAGAGGGGCGTGGACGCTATATAAATTAATTATGGTGTCATTAAAAATATTGACTTTCCTGTCCACGTCAGTAGCAGCGGCCACACTCTTCCAATCTAACGTAGCAGCATCTGCGTGTAACTTTGCGATGTTTATGCGTTGAAAACTGCGAACCTGACGAACTTTGGGAGATGCTTTGGGAGGTTTCAGGTTGTAGGAAAGGAAGATCAGGTCGTGGTGGGAAAAACCGGGAGCAGGAAGTTGGCCGTGGGAAGATACAAGGTTTGGGGCTGAGGTAAGAATTAGATCAAGCCAGGTATCATCGTGCTGAGAATTATGGTGAGTGGCTTGAAGAGGCAGGACGTGGAGACTGACTGATTGGATGATTTGGAGCAGGTTGCAGGTTCGGGAGGAATTCGGGGCGAGAAGGTTAGTGTTGAAATCTCCCATGATAATGTGATGTGAGTGTTCCGACCCTAAAGATTCCAGAACTGTTTCCAGACTGGAGAAGTAGTTGATAGCAGGAGGGCAGTAGACTACACCTAGGATAACGTAAACTCCCTTGACACAAACCTCAAGGAAAAGATATTCTGCACTTGCAGAGGGGTTGGAAGGGGAAGAGGCGAGAATTTTATAATTTAAGAAAGTACGGAGGTAGATGGCTACGCCACCACCTCTTTTGTCCAGCCGGTCATTACGGATGAGGACAAAGTCAGTAAGAGGATAAAGGGTAGAGGGAAGATGAGGCTTGAGCCAAGTTTCCGAAATCAGGATGGCATGAATGTCATTGTCAGAGAAACTATCGGTTATATCGCTAAAATGGCTGGGGACACTTTGCGCATTAATGTGGCAAACATTTAGTAGGGGAGGGGATTGTGTAGGAAATATTTGCCGTAATTGCTCACCCAGAGTCTCTGTCAAGGAATTAAAACTGTCATGAATTGAAGAGAGATATAATAACCTGAGTTCCCTTTAAAAAGTAAAAAACACGTTATGCTCTTTCATTTGACTGCCTCGTTGGTCTCGCGGTTGACGTGTGCGACTGCTGATCATGAGGTCTCGGGTTCGATTCCCGGGTCGGACCAAATGTTTGTTTCGGAGTTTGGGTGTTTTCTATGTATAATATGTATGTATTTACAAAAAAAAAGTAATAAATGTATTTGTATCAGTTGTCTAGTACCCATAACACAAGCTCTGCTTAGCTTGGGACTAGATGGCGTTGTGTGTTAGATGTCCGAAATATTTATTATTTATTATTATTATTATTTCAGAGCCCACTCGATATTTTTGCAGACATTCGGTTACTCTTCCCCACTTTCACCCCCATAACTTTTAAACGGCTTAACCGATTTTCATGAAACATGTCTAAGAACACTTGCACGTAACCCACCTTTCATACAAAAAAAACTAAATTGAAATCGCTTCATCCGTTCGGGAGCGATGGTGCCACAGATAGACAGACAGACACGTGAAACTTATAACACCCCTCTTTTTGGTCGGGGGTTAAAAAGGTCTCTCAATTAAAATCATATTTCAGCAATATTTCCAATACATGCATAAGTTTTCTTGCGTCGCTGTATCATGTTACGAAACTTATCAACTATTTACGAGTTGTAGTGGCATAGGGAAGGCCATACGTACAACTTCAGCAATCGTTACAGGCAGTGGGGGCTCTTTACAGCCCGACAATAGTTATTAATAATAATAAATAACAAATATTTCGGACATTTAACACACAACGTCATCTAGTCTCAAGCTAAGCAGAGCTTGTGTTATTGGTACTAGACAACTGATATTAATACTTTTTTTTTGTCAATCCATACATATTACACACTAGCTGTGCCCGCGACTACGTTCGCGCGTGCGTAGATAGATTCAAATCTTTGTTCTCAATCTCATCTTCCAATCATTTTTCTGAATTTATAGAGAAGCAAAACAAAGGTAATTTAAGAAAGTCTATGTGTAATTTGTAATACGTATACGAACATTAATTACAGAATTTCTTCGTAAACAATATTGCTTGTTTTTTCATATTTTGCGTCAGTCAGTATAGACAGGATTTGCGCACTGCTTACACATGACAGAGCTGCATAAAGCTGGCCATGAGAGACACAGTACTTTGGCAGATCTACACCAACACGACTCATAGTCTGTTCCTGCTTTATTTATCTTTGACAGGTAGTCAATAGATGACGTTGGCTTTAAACTCTAGACCCGGTATTTTAGTTATTTTATGGCAAGGAGACGTTGATAATCACAACGCATGCGCCTGTCCAGTAGTATTTTCGTGAAAGCCGAACAACAGACAGACCGTCAAAAATGTATATCTGATATTTCGATCTTCAAAATAAATTATAGCCCATATGTTGCCGAGAATTGATAGCTATATAACAAAAAAAGTTTCATCACAATCCGTCCAGTAGTTTTTGCATGAAAGCCAGACAACAGACAGACAGACAAAAATTTCAAAAAAATTTTTTTTGCCTTTGTGTCGCTTGTATGAAGACCCCTAGTTGTATTTTTTTTAGTTTTTATTCAATGTACAGAATTGAACTCTTCTACAGTTTTATAATATGTATAGATATAGATAGAAAACACCCAAACTCCGAAAAAAATATTTGCCAATCTTACAAATATTTTGTCCGACCCGAGAATCGAACCCGAGACCTCAAGCACAGCAGTCGCGTACGCTAGTCAATTATTACTTGGGTTGTGGAGGTCTGATTGTAGTTGCCCCATCTGAAACATTGACCATAAAGTACACAAGCTGATCCCAACTTAAGACAGGAAAAAAGCTCAGAGGAATTAATTAGAAAGTTTAGAAGTATTGCAGTGTATGTAATAATAATCGCATTACTGTACACCAGATTAATTGCAAAGGTCTCTTAAAGCTAGAAGGTACGATTGGCTCCTTATCGCCCGAAGGTAATCTTTTACAGGCAACGATGAGTTCCTTTTTATCACTTATTGTGGGAGAGTCATGGCACATGAGGGCCAAGCTCGTCTTGAATCATTGGTCTCACATATAGTCGATGTTAAGCAGATTTCGAGGGGAGAGTTTGAAGATGGAGTCGCATTTGTAACTCTTGGATTGAATCTTAAAATGGGCGACGGTTGTGTACTTACTTGATGGTGACCTACCTGAAAAATAATGGCATCGGACCTCCGCAACTCTGAGGGCGAACTGAATTCAAAGATTAAACTAGTTATCAGTATTTGAGGGCACTGACTTACCAATAATGACTGCCTTAAATGTTTATGACAACTAGAATTGACGGCTTAACGTGCTCTCCGAAGAACTGGCGTAAAACTTTGTCAGACGTTCATACTCCGTGTTGTTATTAAGATTTTTCGTATACGCTAACCGCTAGACCAACGACGCAGACAGCCTAAAAAGTAAATCTATATAGATTAAGTAATTTATTAATGTCTCTTAAATATTCCTACTAACAATGGGGTGGACTGAAATGACGGGTATTCTGATCAGTTGATATACGGCGGCCGACTCGCAACAAAAGGTCAACCGTGTTTTTATTTCACGAACTGTAACAATGGTTCGTTTGTTATATAAGCTTTGGTAATCCTTCTTTCAGAACAGCATGGTTTCTTGCATGATATAACAATACAGGTATGGCATTCCGAGATACATAGAGGACGAGATGATGTCATCATCTATCGTCTATCGCTGGTTCAATGTTACCAGTAGTGTGAAATAATAACTCCCCAACCACCATTATTCCCTTTGTGAATTCGATCATCATTTCATGTTATGTTGCTTTAAAGTGGTAACTGGATAGTGACGTCACCCTGGGTAGTTTTCGGAATGTCATACCTGTATTGTTATACCATGGTTTTTTTTATCTTCTGTCCGTGTTGTGACATGTTAAGAAACCGGAGTGTCACCATTCCTATTAATAGTAAGGGGTGACTAAGGTACAAACCTACGCAAGACAAAATCACTGCGAAGAGAAGACAAGCCTGACAAATGTTTATACCAACCCATCTGACTGATTTTGACTGCCTCGGTGGCGCAGTGGTAGCGTATGCGACTGCTGTGCTTGAGGTTTCAAGTTCCATTTCCGGGTCGGATCAAATTTTTGCATGATCTGCAAATATTTGTTTCGGAGTTTGGGTGTTTTCTATGTATAATATGTATGTACTAGTTGTTGCCCACGGCTCCGCCCGCGTATATGTCGGTTATCGCGGCAAATAGTAGCCTATGTGTTATTCTGATGTATAAGCTATATTACAGTAAAGTTTAATCCAAACCCGTTCAGTAGTTTTTGCGTGAATGAGTAACAAACTTCCATCCATCCATCGATCCATCCATACTTACAAACTTTCGCGTTTATAATATTAGTATAGATATAAATTTACAAAAAAAAATGTATTTATATCAGTTATTTAGTACCCATAACACAAGCTCTGCTTAGCTTGGGACTAGATGGTGTTGTGTGTAAGATGTCCGAAATGTTTATTTATTTATTTTTATTTTATCTGATCACCAAGGTATAGCAGTCCAATACCTTCATTTTAAAAAGAGGCTTATATCACTACAATTGTTGTCAATGTAATCTGATGAACGGTTTTTAAATAAAATGTTAAAATCTACGCAACAATAAAACTTGTTTATTGCATAACATAATTCACATTCTTCTAGCGCTTGATATTTATTTAAAAAGATTTAGTATGAAATGAAAATATCAACAGTACGAGGATATTTAAATTACTTCAGATGTGATTTATACGTTTGTTTGGCGATAGGGATTTTCGCCACCTGTAAATTTAGAGCTGGGGATATGTTGTGTGGATAAATAGTGCTGTAAATTTTATGTATTGTCATAAATATTGGAATGAGGTTACGATAGATGTGTAACGTACAATAATAATAATTGCAAAGGGGTCCATTTGGACACAGATGTGACGTGAACTGAGTTTTGAAATTGTTTTGATGTTTTACTTTGCTATACGCATTAAGCATAAAGTAATTCATACTCTCTATTGTCGGCACTTGATGGAACTTCTTGCATTACATTCTAGAATTAAAATTACTTGTACTTATTCCACTATTTTATTTAAGTTTACACCTGACCGGTTTCGCCTTATAGCATCAGGTGAAACCGGTCAGGTGTAAACATAAATAAAATAGTGGAATAAGTACAGGTTATTTTAATTCTAAAAGCATAAAGTACTTTGATTTTTGGACCGTTATTTTCCGATTGAAAATATTCGATTTTACTTCAAAATTTGTGAAAATATAATTTAAAAAAAAATCAATCACTGGAATTATGTAGGACGAAATTTAAATAAAAGAAATACGAAATACGAAACAATTGATATAGAAATAGTTGGTTCAAGTATTATCTTCACATGATGTATCATCATCATCGGCCTACCACAGTCCACTGCTGGACATAGGCCTCTCCAATTGCACGACACTTAGTTCGATCCTCATGATGATAAATGATGTATACAGCAACTATTTTTTTATCATTTAATTCAAAACAATACGAGCCTTCTAATCCCTCATCGTAATAATTCTACGTACATAAAAAAGTTGCAAATGCGTTGCTTCTTCTATGTATCTGTATCTGGGGGCACGGTCGTGCCCCCGCCAAGACGAGCCAAGCGAAGCGCAAGGGCACTACCTACCTTTTCTCGTAGTGTTTCGTCGTTTTTTGAACCCTCATAACTTTGGTTCCCGATATACCAGATCGTTTAAATTCTCAGGATATGATGTTACCAATGGACTAATGAACCATAGAAAGTTTAAATTGCATAGCTCTGTTACTTTAGATTTTATTGATACCTAAAAAACACCGATTTCGTCACTGACACACTGTTGATCATCAAAACTGTTACGGTACTTCCTGAAGTGCTATAAAGCTGAAATTTGGTATGTAAACTAAGATTAGTACACAAACAATAGAAAAATTCATAAACCTATTACTTTTGCCCCCCAACCCCCAAATTTGGGGGGTGGAAGTTTGTATGAGACTTTTACAAATGTTTATGCTAGAGGTTTTATTTTTGATATCCGGACTTTTTCGAAAGAAGAAAGAAGATGTACAAGAACAGCCTAAAAAAGAAAAAAAACTGCCTCAAGCAACTTACAAAAAGAAATGAAATCCCACCAAAAACATTTTCATGTAAAATGTTGCCAAGACGACTGCATATGGCTTACCCTGTGAAAAAGATATCAGATCTCATGTAGAACCAAACCTCTGAATCTACACGCCCTAACTCTACCAACTCTAACTTTGTAAACTCTACATCTCAGTAAAAATGTATGGCTTCGCCGTTTCTCTACCATACCATCAAGAAGGGGAAACGAACACCTTTTGTGTTTGTAAATATCTAGTTTCTGAAGTAATGTGTTATACGAATATTAGTTTCTGAAGTAACGAAACAGTTTTTGGTGGGATTAGACTATTCTCTAATTAAAAATAGACCCACGTTTTCTATCACACTAACCTAAAACAATCTCGAATTAATTTTCCTAAATAAATAATATCCCTAATGTAAGCTATGTTATCTAGAAGATAAGATAAACATAATTTTCGGTAATATTGATCCTTAGATATCATGATCCGATAGATTAGCTGCAGTTAGAATTGAATGGTAAATATGATAAGCGCAAAATGCCAATTTACCCATCGTAGAGTTAAATTACTGTATATTACTTTTTTAGGTTTTTATAAAATGGACAAGAGTCCAATTTAGGATCTTATACTTCATGTACAACATCTTTTATTTACATAAATATTATTATACTAGCTGACCCAGCGAACTTCGTATCGCCATATTTACATATCTGTCTCAGCTTTCCACAGGCAGTGTACAGTCGCGGAAAAAAAGGAAAGGATATCGCACTATGGGTTATTGAATTACAACTAAGTACATATTTTGACTTTTATCCCCTGTCTCCAAGAAACCGTGCTGAATTTCGGGATAAAAAGTATCCAATGTCCTACCTCGTAGTATGAACTCAAATGATTCATTTGAATTCATTCAGTAGTTTCAGTGTGATGTGCGGCCAAGATACAGACAGACAGACAAAAATGAATAAAATCAGTTTTGGCATCAGTATCGATTATAGAGAGCCCTCCAAAAAAAATATTCCAAATATCTTTAATGTACAGAATTGGATCTGTTACATTTTTATTATAAGTATAGATTTAAAGCTTTTATTACTACTGGATAAATGCTTCTCCTTAAAAAGACGGTTTCGGCCTACAGTACCACGAGAACATAGACACAAACAAAATAAAGAAGAATAAAAATAAAATCTATAAATGGAGCAAAGATGCCATAAAGTTTCCAAACAGGTGTGGTTGTATGGACGCGACACCAATATCGATCTTTTAGGCTTATCATTTATTACCACTCCAGGCAATGACTTGCCTAATCAGTTTGATTAAATTATGAAAATCGTACAAAGACCTTTTCATCAAACTGATTCTGACAATAGGTTCGGTATTCGTGCGTTCAATTTGCATAGGGCTGTTTTTTGAATCATTATTGTCAAAAATTTTAATGTGTTAAAATTCGTAAAATAATTGAAATGAAAAGGGTAAGTTTAAGATAAGCTAGATAGGTTAGTAGAAGAACTACAACTTCCTTATAAAACAAAATGTCCCAGGAATTTTCATCTACTGGTATACGATTTTGACCTTCGTATACAATTTGTTCATTCGTATAAGATACACACATTCGGTATACGATTTTGATTTTGACCTTGGGTTATTATTTACTCACCAATCAATTCGTAGAAACGAATTTCTGTTCCTTTCATCACCCTTACATTTCAATACGCTTCATGTTTTTTCATCTTTAATTTTCGAAAGTGAGATTAGGAACAAAATTATTATTGGCAAATTATAATTGGCCAAATGGGACGTGTAATACATCTCTGGGTAACCAAACCAATAAAGTTTGTGTATAACTATGTTATGTCAAATATATAATTTCATTTATCTATTTTTACTTTCTTCTTTGTTTCAGACTCACACGGGATACAAGAATATGCAAGAAGACATTTAAAAGTCTTACCATGAAAATGTTTTATACAAACGTAATAGTGCTTGCCTTAGGCATAACTCTTTGTCTTGCTACACCCGACATTAAAGATGATCCCTACAAACAAATGTATCTCATATTTGATAAACATATGGAATCACACCAAAGATTTAAAAGAGGAGTTAATGATAATAAGACTCAAAACATTATAAACACAGAAACTGCAGCTACTGATAATGCAACAGAAGAATGTATAGGACTCAAAGAATACTGCAATTTGACAGAAGAAGAATATGTGAGGATGTTAAATGACTATATATATCCTAACACATACGAATGGATATTAATAGGCACTCATACAATAGTATTCATTATTGGATTAGTAGGAAACGCTTTAGTGTGTGTAGCAGTATATAGAAACCATTCAATGAGAACTGTGACAAATTATTTCATAGTGAACTTGGCTGCAGCTGATTTCATGGTGATATTATTTTGCCTCCCTCCAACGGTTCTATGGGATGTAACGGAGACATGGTTCTTTGGGAGTGCTATGTGTAAAGTTATACTCTACTTTCAGGTGAGATTCTTCTTTCTAAATCATCATCATTTAAAATCTATGCACATCATTAAAAAAAAACTATTTCTTGAACAAAATATTGTGTAAAAAGCATGAGAATTTTTCTGTATGTGGATGTCATAATTGGTTATTAGTATTCCTTTTTTATGTTTGGCCCTTCCAAAATGACTCAACTCTGCCTGATGGAAAACATAAGCAGAATCCAAGAGTAGTGGTCACCAAACTGCGAAGGCAGACAATGCAACATGGTGACCCACACCATGGTGGGCTAGTGATGCTTCTGCATCATTGGGCCTCCGGTCTCGCACCAACGAAACACGACAGCACGATCGCTGTCATTATACTGCGGGCGGACTGCGGACTTTTAACGGGCGGATCGCCCAGGTCGAGCCTGCCCTTTCGTACTGAGATCAGCGTGGCTCTACTACCTTTATATGTCTGTATTTAGAAATTTAACATCGTTAGAAGTAAATAAATATATTTCCTCGATAGTCATGTACGTCATAGTTACTGTTTAATCATCGTGATGTTCCTACATCTGTCAACATCACTCAAACTTATTAATTGACTCGGAAAAAAGCCATTTAACTGTTTTCTTACGCAAACCGAAGACTGCATGTAATTTGATCATTTGCGGTCTTCGGTTTGCGTGTATAATTAATTTTCAAATGAAAGAAATGTATTATTCTAGAAATTTGTACTCTGTTTAATATAAATGCCTCAATAAATGTCTCCATTAAGTATGTAGATTATACTAAAATTAGCCTGAAAAATCTACTATTTGATAAGTTGACTGGCTGAGTCACTGTTGTGTAAAAAATAGTAACAATGTTATTATTACAAAACTTTGTGAACATTCACGGCATTTCTAAGCTTCGCGAGACATTTTAACAAGTTACAATGTATTTTATTCTGAATTGTCACTCGCTGAAACCCAAAAAGTTTCACAAAAAATATATTTCTTTGTTGTATTAAAATACCACATGTTAAATCTTATCTATATATATATATAAAAGAGTAAGGTGACTGACAGACTGACTGACTGACATACCCAGAGATCAACGCACAGCCCAAACCGCTGAAGCTAGAATCCTGAAATTTTGCATGAAGGTTCTTTATATAACTTAAGTGAGCACTAAGAAAGATTTTTTTGAAATTCCACCCCTAAGGAGGTAAATCAGGAGATGAAAGTCTACGTGAGCGAAGCCGCGTGTAAAAGCTAGTGTATTATATTTCATCTCGCAAATCCGGGGAAATGATAAAAATCCTTTTTTAAATATGAGAAAAACTTTGATTGTGACACATATCATCATCATCTTATTCCTAGCCTTTATTATTCCCAAGTTTTGGGGTCGGCTACTAGTTCAACCGGATTTACCTGAATATCAGTTTTTACACAGAGTGACTGGCATTGGACCTCCGCAACCCTGAGGGTGAACTGAATTCGAAGATTGAACTAGTTGTCAGTATATTTGAGGGCAATGACTTCATAATAATGATTGCCATAGATGTTCATGACAACCGAGACCAACGGCTTAACGTGCTCTCCGAGGCACCGGCGGGAACACCGCCATATTCCATACACCGGGCTGCTATTAAAAATATATTGTGAGAAAAACTCAAAAGCAGTCCGACCCGGGAATCGAACCTGAGACCTCTTGATCTGCAGTTTCTCACGCTAACCACTAGACCGTAACTTGTCACTGTCTGTACCTGAAGGATTTATAAGAAAAACCAATAAAGGGGAGCTTTATGGACGCAATAGAACCCAGAACAATATATTTTTTAATTTCTGTCGGTTCGTCTGTACGTCTGTTTATATGTTGCACACGGTTTTCACTAATGCGTTGCGGTTTGATCCACATAACATGTAGTGTCTGTTTCATTTAAATTGGTTCATAACCAAAAAAGTTGTATTAGTTTGAAGAATCATCGCGACAACCTACGTTTTTACGCGGGAGGAGACGCAAGCAAAACCTAGTAAATAATAAATTTATTATTTATTTCAATAGATTTTAAGTGAACTTAACTTGTAGTATGCAAAAATCGTTTTACTATTCTTCATATTTGATTACAATCATTCTAATATACCTATTTATAAATTTCTAATATCTGTAACAACTGTTGGTAAGCCTAATTAAATAAATAAATACTTGTAATGACGTCAGTAGGCGTTCAGCATTACCTTTTGTTACGCATTACAACTTGAAAATAATTTTAATCCAAACTTCATCCATTCAACTTTTTGAAACAAAACACGAGGAAATTAATTTCAATTTATGAGCGTCGCCGAAAATAACGGTGTTGACGTTTTATTTGAAAAGGATTGAGGAAATGAATTTTCGTCAGTATGCGTCAGTATCACGTTTTTGTGTTAGAAGGAAGCAGGGAAATATTTTTAAAGTAAAAATTTCTTATGCGGCGTTGTGCACTTTTTTGGGATGGGTAAATATTTTTAAACTCGCGTCAAGACATGTGACCTCATCGAATATTCGTAAGACGGAGGCGTGGCGTAAGAGAGGAAGTAATGTCCCCTGTCTTTCTACCGCGCGGCGAAAACGAATGCCTGCTCCTGCTGTTTCTTTTAAGCGGCGCAGGGCGTTTGCGCGAGGGTGCGTGTTTGTTTGTACTACAGACGAATCATAAAATAGCCTTTGCAAGTTCTAAAACTGTAAGCTCTTGTTTTATTGTTCCGAAATTTTGGTTTGCTGGTAGAAACTAGTCATCGAACATAGGGCTCTTCCATGACTGTGTTAGTAGGTACTTAATAATAATTCCTATATGAAAACTGGCCAAGTCAAACTTTAGGCTTCAATATAATATTATCCTACGTTTTAAGAGGAAATTCTATTTTAAGTTGTTATAAATAAATTTCAGGACTGACCATTGAACCTGGTATCCATTTCGATCTCACTTTTTTTATCGTTGTAGTGAACAACCAAGGCACATATCATAATATTAAACTTGGCTCACATTTCACATTTATGTCTTTGATGGGTTATCGTTGCTTCCTCTGCAAAATATATTTTTCATCACATAATAGCATCATAACAATCTCAGTTCGGAAACATATTTCAAACTTATAATGGTATCACCTTACAAAAACTTGTAAATAAGAAATATATACTGTAGCAAAATGTAGCAAAAAGTATTTAGGAAATATATAATATGACTATTGTTATTGCCGGCGGTTATGTTCGCGTCATTATTTGCTGTTTCGTAATTTCTAACATCAACTATGACGCACTTCTGTTCAACGCAACTGATATAAATACATATTATATACTTTTTTTTTGTAAATATTATTATATACATAGAAAACACCCAAACTCCGAAACAAATATTTGCAGATTATGCAAACATTTGGCCCGAGCCGGGAATCGAACCCGAGACCTCATGCACAGCAGGCGCCTACGCTACCACTGCGCCAACGAGGCAGTCATTGATTGATTTGATTGTGAAGAAATTTGATTACTTTAAAAACGGCTATAGTGAGCCAACCCTAAAAGATAGACAATTTTTTTTTTTTTTATGTTTGGCCTGCCAAAATGACTCTACTCTGCCTGATGGAAAGCATAAGCAGAATCCAAGAGTGGTGGCCACCATACTCATTGCGAATACAACAATGCAGTATGGCAACCCACACTATGGCGGCCTAGTGATGCTGCTGCATCTTTTAGTCTAGTCACCAAGTATGGAACTTGTTGACTAGACTAATTGGGCCTCCGGTCTCGCACTCACCAACGAAACACGACAGCATAAACGCTGTCATTTTACGTTGATTTTCTGTGCGAGGGTAGTACCGCCCGGTCGAGCCGGCCCGTTCGTGCTGAAATCAGCGTGGCTCTACTACCTACTCATTATTCATTTTCATTCATTACATTATCTTTTAAAGGGGAACAATTCTTTCAGATATTGTTCTTGAGAAAATTGAACCCTTTACGCTTTACGCAGCGCACGCAATAGAAGCTCTCAAAAGGAATATTTTTTCCCCATTTTTGCAATATATTTCATTATTACTCCGCTTTATTTAGTTGTAGTGTGATGATTTATAGCCTATAGTCTTCCTCAATAATTGAACTAACTATCAGTAAAAGAATTGTTCAAATCGTAGCAGTACGTCCTGAGATTAGCGCGTTCAACCAAACACAGAAACAAACTCTTTGCTTTATATATGCTTCGCTATGCATCTTCTACCGCATTTACTATGGGGAGTGCTCCGAGGAATTGTTCAGACTGATTCCTGCTGCCTTTTTCCGCCATCGTCCTACGCGACAGCAGTTTCATCCCCATCACTTAGATGGCTGGTAGTCCACAATTGTGCGGTTTTCTAGGAACTTTCTGCCTCGCACAACAAAACTGTGGAATGAACTGTCGCCTGCGGTATTACCGGACCAATACGACCTTGAAACCTTCAAGAAAAGAGCGTACTCCTTCTTAAAAGGCCGGCAAGTACTTGTGATGCCTCTGGTGTTGCAGGTGTCCATGGGCGGCGGTACGTCTGATCGTTTGCCCCCTATTCAATAAAAAAAATGTATTCTTACTGTGTCATAAGGTAGCTTAAAACGTCATGTATACGTGTTTATTAAAATTAACTCTCGTGTTTACGGGATTATAGTGTTAAAGCTATCCATGACATTCAGCTCATGATTGTACATTAATTTTTTACACAATAATTACAAGTTTTAACAAAAAAAAAACCGACTTCAATCTGGACCAAATTTAAATGGGACCATTCGGGAAGCACCAGCTTTCAAATAAAAAAAGAATCATCAAAATCGGTTCACCCAGTCCAAAGTTATGAGGTAACAAACATAAAAAAAAAAAAAAAAATACAGTCGAATTGAGAACCTCCTCCTTTTTGAAGTCGGTTGAAAAGGGAAATACAGACATCGTTTAGAATGTGATACGAATGAACTTTGACTGTATGCAAACCTCGAACCAAATTTAGTAGTATTTAGAACTTCTTTATTAAAAAAGTTTTTGCGAGTTTTAAACGCTGTTTAATTCTAAAACAGAGCTGAGTGTCCTGGTGTGTATATTAGTGTTTTTATTGTTCAAGTATTGTATTTACAGTTAGTTTGTCACTTTTCTAATTTAAATCAGTCAAGAAAACTTCAAGCGTTTTTTGTAGTCTGTACCTACTTTTTTCTCCTGATCCGTTACACTTTCTTCCTAGTCACTTATTAGATATGATCATAGTAATTTTGTCACATAGTTTGATTAAACTAAGTCCTTCCTTATTTACAAGACAAATATTAATTAAGGTCTAGCATCACATTTAGGCCATGTTCAGATAATGAGCGCTCACTGTGCGTTTTGCTAACTCGCGTTTACAACTACATGTAATTTCATACTAGGAGTACACATGCTAACGCGCGTTTCTAGAATAAAATTACAACATGTAGTTGTAAAAGCGCGTTAGCAAAACGCGCGTTGAGCGCTCATCATCTAAACATGGCCTAACATCTAACACCAACTAAAAATATGCACGCCTCGTTTAAACAACAACACGTACACAAGTACATCATCTCTCACACATACAAATCCCCACTCCTACGCACTCATGCACATACAAATGCACATTCACATGCATGCGTACATACACACGTTTACTTACATACCGACTAACATAGATTTATATTTTTACGAATTTCCATTTTATTCATTTATTATTATCAAGTTCTGGAAGCCTACGTGGTATTGTGTTTAATTTTTGCATCTATATCTTGGTAATGATGACTCACTGTTCAAAGTTTTGTTTTAACATAATCCCTACTAATACGAGTTAATTTGCGAAGCAGCTGAACTCATTGAGGATACACAGTAATATTAGTTCAATGGCCGAACTTCGTTTTTTTTAGATCCTAGGTGATATAAATAAATAAATATTTCGGACATCTAACACACAACCACAGAATAATTAATAGTACTAACACAACGCCATCTAGTCCCAAGCTTAGCAGAGCTTATAAATTATGGCTACTAGACAACTGACATTAATACATTATATACTTTTTTTTATAAATACATACATATTATACATATATATAAAAAAAGTAAAAACTAAAACCCAACTACGACAAAAAACGACGCTGAAAAAGTATTAAACAAGTTTCAAAAGCCGTAGTCACACGTTGTTAAAGTGTTATGGTGCGTTTCTATGTAACGCGTGACTACGGCTTTTGAAACTTGTTTAATACTTTTTCAGCGTCGTTTTTTGTCGGAGTTGGGTTTTAGTTTTTACTTTTTTTTATTTAAAATGTTTTGGTACCATTATTAATATATAATATATATATATATTTGAAATCTACAAGTAACGCCCTTACCAATGATACCAAACACGGCATATTTATCAGAAATTATTTTTTTAATTCATTACTTTATGTCGGCTAGAGGGCGCCACATTAGATTCAGCGACACGTCATATAGCCTATAACCAGCAAACGATCAAGACGCTTCTAACGATCCCTAATTTGTCCAGTTGTAATAAGTTGTTGAGGAGCTATGAGGGAACAAATGAACATACATACATACATACATAAATAACCTGTCAAAATCATAACCCTCCTTTGGCTTTGCCGTAGTCGGGTAAAAATACCTTAATATCGAAGTTCTATAGGAATATTGCTGTCAGACTTTTAGGACTTCAACTGTTCTTAGCAATTGCTAAAGATGTTCAAATGGCAATCGGGACCGACAATTTAATGTGCTCTTTGAGGCACAGAGAGTATATTATATGTTAATCCGTCTAAATTAGTAGATAACTAGTAGATAACAATTGTGGAACATAAACGTAACATGATGTTAAATAGCTTACGAATGACGTCTGGGATAGTATATTGTGGGGATCTTGTGTCAACTGCGATGAATTGCCGTGCGTTTAAGGGATATATTTTAATTATATATGAATAATAAGATGCCATACATACTATAGAAATCAAATATAGCTCACTTAGGACCCATAATATTTTATCCGTGGTGCTTCCCGGTTTGAAAAGGCGTCTGCCTATTTTGACTTCATTTTGTCTCCCGCTTTGCTAAGGAGGGAAGTGGAATTATTATATTTCCAACTCCTCCAGTTTTCTTCTGATTAATTTCGTTGCGGGTTTCAAGACAGTTTAATTTTTCCTGGGACTTCCCGAGTGTCATAACTCGGTGTGTTCGTGGGTCACCGCTGTTGATCCTGGTGTACAGGAGTTACAGTGGTGGGCGTGTGGGCGGGATTAGTCCAAACAATTGTGGAACATGCTCAATGCTCATCTTCTCTCAAATTTGCAATGCCTGTAAAAGGCTACTAAGTTGAGACAAACTCTTTTATAAGATCGCAAAATGTACCTACACTTAGCTATAAAGATTTAGAATTTTGATATATTTTTGTTCCAGTCTGTATCTGTGACGGTGTCGGTGCTGACTCTCACTTTCATCTCGGTGGACCGCTGGTACGCAATCTGCTTCCCGCTCAAGTTCAAGTCGACGACCGGACGTGCTAAGACTGCTATACTTATCATCTGGGCCATTTCACTATTATTCAGTAAGTATAATATTATAATTTGGTCAATGTATTGTGACCTTTTAGCCCTTGATTGCTGAGCACCTTGGCTGGACGACGCGAAGTGGAATTGATTGGCGTTTTTATGTGACTGACTATGTAAATTCTTTACCGATATAGTCATTATGGCTTGTTGGTCCTTGACTGCTGTGACCTCAAACTGGACGTCTTGAGTTTGATACCCATTATTCTGTAACTGAGTGTAAACTCACGGTACCAATTTTATAAAGGACTAGCTGTTGCCCGCGTGTATATCAGTTATCGCTGCACATAGTAGTCTATGTGTTATTCTGATGTGTAAGCTATATTACTGTAAAGTTTCATCCAAATCCGTTCAGTAGTTTTTGTGTGAAAGAGTAACAAACATCCATCCATACTTACAAACTTTCGCGTTTATAATATTAGTAGGATTAACTTAAATTGACCAAAAGTTATAAAATACCAACATTAAACGACCACGTCGCTATTGTTCTGTAAAGCCGGCGACATGAGATACTTTCTAGTGCGTGATTTTTCATTACTAACCGTAATAGTACTCACCAAGTTTAAATAAATATTAACCATTCTTACTAATACTATTCAAAAGTAACTCTGTTTGTATGTTACACTGTCATGGCTAAACCGCTGAGCAGATTTGTATGGATTTCAATAGAGAGGTAGTTTGTTAGTTAGTCTGTGGGAGAGCCACCAACAGCGCCTGCGCTATTTTCACTGAGTGAGTGAGGATACCGGAGGCCTGTACCCCAACCCCTCTCCCCATCCCTTAAAGGCCGGCAACGCACTTGTGACGCCTCTGGTGTTGCGGGTGTCAATGGGCGGCGGTAATCGCTTACCATCAGGCGATAAGTCTGCTCGTTTGCCCCCTATTACATAAAAAAAGACTGGACCTTGGAGAACAACATAGGCTACTTTTTATCGCAATAACTGACTTACACGGCGGGGTCGCGGGCAAAATCTAGTATACCTATCCATATTTCAGATAAATACTAAGACTATAAACAAATGATGGTGCACATAATGTATTCCAATTTATCCTTTGGCTTAGAAGTCAAGGTTTCTAACCACTAGATCAACACGCTGGCATACTCATAAATCAACATATTTATCATACTCTCTGTACTAAAAGCGTCAGACCACATTATCCTAAAGTGTCATAAATTATCACCCCATTTAGAATAGGCAGTCATTTGCTGGAAACTAACATTATTACCGTAGTCTACAAATTGTATTGACAAGGATTTCCAAGTTTATATTTTGCAAAATTATGTTTTATTCCTTTTTAACCGACTTCAAAAAAAGGAGGAGGTTTCTCAATTCGACCGTATATATATTTTTTTTTTTATGCGACCAGAAGGCCGGCCTTTTTCTAGCACAGAGAATCAGCATTGCCATTCAACGTGGTAATGCTGCCAGTCTTTTGGGAACGCTACCAGTAGGCGAAGATGTGGAGTTTTTTGACGCTTGTATGTAAATATTGTTATTTTTTTTTTATACCTAATATTAGTTTTTATCCAAATAAATGTGTTGTTGATTATGAGTATTAGCTCTTAGAAGAGTATAATAAATACATTTTTTTATGTGTGTTCGGGGATAACTTCGTCGTTTATGAACCGATTTTGATGATTCTTTTTTTAATGGAAAGTAGATGTCACGACGGTGATACCATGATAAGGAAACTAGGATCTGATGATGGCATCCTAGAGAAATCGAGGGTAACCCTCATTTTTTTCAGGCACGTATTATGTTTTTCGTATATTTTCTGAAGCTACGCCGGTATTTGCGTCTGGTAGTCATCATTTAATGATGATGAGCTGATGATGAAAGGTTAAACTCCTTTACGGTTAGGAGTTGGAGGATAAATCTTTAAATGTCATATGTATGTATGTTACCTTTAGTCGTATTCTTTCAAGTTATTTAGGTAAGCTGATGATGGAAGGTACAACTCCTCAACGGTTAGGAGTTGGAGGATAATTCTTTCAATTTCATACGTATCTTTACCTTTAGTTGTATACTTTTAAGTTATTAAGGTGAGCTGATGTCACAGGCGCTATGATGACTAACCCTTTAATGTATTTTGCTTTAAGTAACTCGCCTGCTTCTATTTCATCACGACATTTAAGCTTGGACACGATTCCTATTGCCCCGTAGACCACGTTCTCGGTAACAGACATCTTGCATCTCAGCATAATTTTGGAAACTGATCATACTCAGTTTTAATACGTGTTCAAACCACTAAAGTTATTCGCATCAGCAGAAATTATATGAAATAGTTCAACTTACTGATAACATAAGATTGTTTGCACTAAAAATGGAAAAATAAAAACTTTTTATAAAAAAGAACCCGACTTCCAAAAAACCATCCGACGAAAACTCCCTGACAAAAAACACTAAAAAGCGTAAAATAAACTGGCTCTTCATAAATTGCTATGTGCCAATTCTTGTCTATACCTAATTCTTTATTCATTTAAATAGTAGTATTATTGTGTATGCTAGGTACCTAAAATCTGTTTGAAGTCGGCGCCAAGCCAAAATGTAATAGGTACCGCACTCGCCGCTGCAGATAGCTAGCATAAAACAACCCAAGCGAGCAGACACGCGCGGGCTGACGCGACGTCGTTGATGGTCGTCTCGAAATAAAGCGAGTGTGGTAACTACTATTACATTTGGCTTGGCGCCGACTTCAAACAGATTTTAGGTACCTAGCATACACAATAATACTACTATTTAAATGAATAAAGAATCAAGTATAGACAAGAATTGGCACATAGCAATTTATGAAGAGCCAGTTTATTTTACGCTTTTTAGTGTTTTTTGTCAGGGAGTTTTCGTCGGATGGTTTTTTGGAAGTCGGTTTCTTTTTTATAAAAAGTTTTTCTAGGAAGATGATTTATTGACAAGGAATTTTTCCTTAGTCGCAGAGTGTTTTTTTTTTGGAATCGGAGGGCAAACGAGCATACGTATATACCGCCGTTCATGGACACCTGCAACACCAGAAGCGTCACAAGTGCGTTGCCGGTCTTTTGGGGATGGGGGGGGGGGAGGTAGGGCTAGGGGATTGGGGTATGGGCCTCCGGTATCCTCACTCACTCGGTGAAACACAGCGCAAGCACTATTTCACATCGGTTTTCTTTGCAGACTTATATAAAATAAACTAGATTTTTTCCTGTGACTTCCCGAGTGTCATAACTCGGTGTGATCGTTGGTCACCGCTGTTGATCCTGGTGTACAGTCGTTACAGTGGTGGGCGTGTGGGCGGGATTAGTCCCATTATATATAACTATAAATTCTCAAAATAAAAAAATTATCCTCCGATATAATAACCTGAGTTCCCTTTGAAAAGTAAAAAACACATTATGCGCTTTCATTTGAGACCTCACTCGATGATATTTTTGCAGACATTCGGTTACTCTTCCCCACTTTCACCCCCATAACTTTTGAATGGCTAAACCGATTTTCATGAAACATGTCTAAGAACACTTGCACGTAACTCACCTTTCAAACAAAAAAACTAAATTGAAATCGCTTCATCCACAGACAGACAGACACGTGAAACTTATAAAACCCCTCTTTTTGGTCGGAGGTTAAAAATAGACATAAAGTACACACACACACGGAACAAAAATTTGTGGATCACACAAAATGACAAGTGATTTAAATTGCTCTTCTGGGTATTGAATTCAGAATACTTAGCGAAATAAAGAAAGTGGTGTGAAGAAAGAAGTGGTGTCAATAAAATTCAAAGCTTTAACTTTGGTAAACTTAGAATTCCAATTGAAGAAAAGTAAGAACTTCTGAAGCGAGTAAGTTATGTTTTTTTTGACTTTTTTTTTTGAAGACAACACCCTCACTAGGAATAAATCCTGTGTCGCGGGGGACTTTACAAACATACATGAAACGGACACAAAGAACACCCAGACTCAGAACAACAATTTGTGGATCCCACAAAGTGCTGTCCCATGTAAGATTTGAACCCACAACACTTGGCGAAGTAGGAAATGGCGTGGTGACTGGCAAACCACTAGGCCAAACGCGCAATGCAAATATTGCTGAATTGGATCCCCTTTAACCGACTTCAAAAAAAGGAGGAGGTTCTCTCTCTCTTTTATGTGTTTTCGCGGATAACATCATCGTTTATGAATCGATTTTGATGACTCTTTTTTTAATGGAAAGGATATATCCCAACAGTGGTACCATGATAAGGACTTTAAGATCTGATATCCAAGCGAAATCAAGTCGAACCTAGAAGTCGGTTTTATTTTTGTTAAAATTTTACTTGTTTCTGTTTACAAAATAACATTAAACAGATTAATTGAGGTCATTACGGTCTATGGGGAACCAAGAAAAAATCGGCTTATTTGATAGTCTTTTGCTTACTCCAATATTATTGTAATTTAGCTTAAATCCTCTTCTTGTTACGATAATAAACCTGTTTTGTGCAATTTTAATATTTAAAAAATCTGTTGTACTCAAGTTTGTAAATGAACAACTATATTTTTTCTTTTATATTTTCCTCTATTGGTTTGTAGTTTTTCTTATGATATAGCGTCCAAAGATTTTGAACTCCATAAACTTTTAAAATTGTTGAGGGATTACTTTAAATATTTTTCCGTAAATATTACGAGATACTCAGTTTTGATAACATGTAAAAATACATTATTATATTTTGAAATTCAAGACAGATACATAAAAGCCCTGGGAAGCCACGGTCCGAAACAAATGAGTGATTTTAACTAATCAACTTAAAAACCTTATCTATCTATCTATATATATAAATGCGAAATACCATTCACTTATTAATCACGAAATCTCAGAAAATATAATATCTACAGACTTAAAATTTGGCAGGTAGGTTTCTTATAGGGTGTAGACATCCGCTAAAAAAAAAAAAAAAAAAAAAAACAGTGTTGGTAGTGTGGACGCAAACGAGGTTGCGTAGGTCAGCTAGTAAATTATAAACTCTACAATTTACTATACATGTACGAGTATATTAAGGAGTGAAATTGTGCGCACTTATTAGAAACGATGTACATTTCAACTCATACTTCACAGATTTTTTCCTATTTTTAGGGTTCCGTGCCAAAGGCAAAAAACGGAACCCTTATAGATTCGTCATGTCTGTCTGTCTGTCTGTCCGTCTGTCTGTCCGTCCGTATGTCACAGCCACTTTTTTCCAAAACTATAAGACCTATAATGTTGAAACTTGGTAAGTAGATGTATTCTGTGAACCGCATTAAGATTTTCACACAAGAATAAAAAAAACAATAAATTTTGGGGGTCCCCATACTTAGAACTGAAACTCAACATTTTTTTTTTCATCAAACCCATTCGTGTATCTATGGATAGGTCTTCGAAAATGATATTAAGGTTTCTAAGATAATTTTTTTCTAAACTGAATAGTTTGCGCGAGAGACACTTCCAAAGTGCTAAAACGTGTCCCCCCCCCCCCTGTAACTTCTAAAATAAGAGCATGATAAATCTAAAAAAATATATGATGTACATTACTATGCAAACTTCCATCGAAAATTGGTTTGAACGAAATCTAGTAAGTAGTTTTTTTTTAATACGTCATAAATCGTAAACTGCAAATTACGTTTCATTCAATCAACACAAATATAAAAAAGATTTATGTATATATGTTACTTGCTGCTGCGGAACCCTTCATGGGCGAGTCCGACTCGCACTTGTCCGCTTTTTTTTTTGGTTTAATAAATATACATATTATATATAGAAAACACCCAAAATCTGAAACAAAAATTTGCAGATCATATAAACATTTGGCCCAACCTGGGAATCAAACCCGTAACATAAAGAACAGCAGTCACAAACGCTACCACTGCTAATATGAATACGACACAAGTATTTTTGTATTTAACGTCTAGCTACGGTGTTCTGAAGGCTTGTAGCGTTGATGGTCAAAGTAGCACCTGAAACCAGTTAAATTTTCCGGAGAAGCAAACACGAAAATATACACACAAAATAATAATATCTAATAATCACAAATTTTAACAAAAAAAAAACGGCTTCAAGAACTGGACCTAATTGAAATAGGCCCAAACAGGAAGCACAGCTTTCAAATAAAAAAAATCAATAAAATCGGTTCACCCATTCGAAAGTTATGATGTAACAAAAAAAAATACAGTCGAATTGATAACCTCCTCCTTTTTTGAAGTCGGTTAAATATTACTTACATAGATCAGTACAACATTTTGCTGCAAAATTGATGTTTAATGACCATCGGATAGCCGGTAAAGGAGGTAGAAATTTATAAGCCATACATTACAGTTTTCTCAATAATTCAGGTCGAGGTTTGAGTAATAAAAGTTGTAAAAATCTTATCGATACAACATTAGAACCATAAGGCCGGACGCACACCGAAATGGTCTTCGACGAGACCGTCCGCGACAGGACGGTTTTCGACAGTTGTCTTGTGCTGACGCACACCGCATGAGACCGAACAAACGGTCGAGGAAGGGGAAGGGACGACTTGATTATGGATATTACGCCTTTAAAGAGTTTTTTTTATACTTATACTTTCTGCATTACAATTCCACAACGCACGTCCCACCTAACACAACGCTTTTTACGGCAACATCGTCGCCGCACTAAGAGTTGACACAACATTTATTTGCGACCTTGTCTTTTTTAATTAAATATCAGAACGTAAGGAATTTCTTCATTAGATTTAATCACTTTGGTGGTCAGAAGAACAAAAAATAATTTTGGCAAAGTATTTTTATTTTTTGTTGTCAACAGAACAACCAAAGACTTTTTCAAAAAACAAAGACTTTTTCCTGGACCCATTATTAATAGCTTTTGTTCGCATGAAAGTGATTGCTCCATCCATCGGTAATAGTGTTTTTGTTGCTGCTTGAAATGTAGCCTTTTTTCGTTCATATCCCCGGCAATTTTTCATGATAATCGTATGAACGACGCAGATTACCAAATAGGAAAAATACGTTGTTCTCTTAAATATTAGCTATTTAAATACATTTTTACATACAAATATATTAAAAACTAGCTGACCCGGCGAACTTCATACCGCCATATTTACATATCTGTCTCAGCTTCCCACAGGCAGTGTACAGTCGCGGACAAAAAAAAAAGAACTTTACCAGTTATCTTTTATTTTTTTTGTTTCTAGCAAAAAAAGAATGAATAAAATCAGACTATGTGTTATTGAATTACAACTAAGAACATATTTTGACTTTCATCCCCTCCCCCCAAGAAACCGTGCTGAATATCGGGATAAAAAGTATCCTGTGGTACTGAGTTCATACTACGAGGTAGGCCTCGTAGTATGAACTCAAATCATGCCAAGTTTCATTTGAATCCGTTCAGTAGTTTCGGCGTGATGCGCGGCCAAGATACAGACAGACAGACAGACAGACAAAAATGAAAAAAATTACAGTTTTGGCTTCAGTATCGATTATAGATAGCCCTCCAAAAAAAAAATTTAAAATATATTTAATGTACAGAATTGGACTTGTTACATTTTTATCTATACTTATTACAATAATTATAAATATAGATATATTGTTATTTAGAGCGTTAGATATCTATAGTATAGATAGATTGTTATAACGTAGCGTTGTATTATATCTACCAGCTCCGAGACAAAACTAGGTAATAGGCCGGCAACGCTGAGTTAGAAGTAGTTAGTTCTTGACTTGTTGATATTTAATAGCAGTATCTCCTCGTAAAAAACTAAAGATCAGTTATATAGTAGAAGATTTTATGGAGACTCCAATCCATTGGTAATAGGTAGTAGAGCGACTCTGATTTCAGCACGAACTGGCCGGCTCGACCGGTGCTATTCTACCCTCGTATATAAGATTAATGTAAAATGACAGCGTTCGTGCTTTCGTGTTTCTTTGGTGAGTATGGGACCGGATGCCTAATGATGTAGAAGCATCACTAGGCCGCCATAGTGTGGGTCACCATGCTGCATTATTGCATTGTCTGCATTCACAATGAGTAAGGTGACCATTGCGAATGACAGAGTAGTCATTTTAGCAGGGCATACATAAAAAATAAGTTGGGAAAAAGGAATAACTGCTGGCCACGTATAATGTTTTCATTAGCGACAACGATACGATACGCCATTCCCTTGGGTGTCACGTAATAGTAACAAGGGCACTGGCTCCAAAATAATTCTTGTTTTATTAGCTCCAGTAGGCACTCTGCAAAATGGACGTTTTCCACAAGACCATAAACGTTGTATTTTCTGCCTGTTTTATTTATTGGAGCAGACAAAATAACATAATTGAGTTTCATTTTCATGGATCCTATCACAGTTTACATTTTAGTAGACATGATCAACCTGTAATGCTTTGTGACCTTTACTGCTTAGCTTGGTAGTCCTGGGTCTGATTTCCACCTTGGAAAATTATTGTGTGACGAACCAATAACTTTAAACGTTATTATTTGTTTTTCTAGGTGTAATTTGTCTACACTACGTATGTTTTTAGAAATATTTAAATGTGTAATATTATTTAAAATATTAGTACATGCTCTGACTAGTTTCTGATAAGACTGCCTGATCTCTGACTACACATGAGCAGTACTCAACATTTCCCACTTAAAATTATGTTGAAATTTATTTATTTTATTTTAGAAGAAACTTACAGCTAGAAATACACACATCAAAAGTGTCTAGGGATCAAGCATTTTTATGCGGATTTCTTGAGATTGAGATGTGGCTTTGGCGCTGGCCTGCTCAGTCGCCAGACTTGAACCCGATTGAGCATGCATGGGATATGCTACAGAGAAGAGCTCTGCCGAATATGGAGGGTATCCAGTCGCAAGAAGACCTTTTTTTGTTGTTGCAACGAACATGGGCGGCCATTCCACAGCGTGATTTGGATGAACTCATTTTGAGTATGCCAAACGGATGTTCTTGTGTTAGTGTTCGCGGTAGAAACACGGATTATTAATTGTTTAAGTTACCTAATAAAATTTTAAAGAAAACTGTTATTTCAGTCTTTTTTTCGAACTTTAATGTTAGTGGTTCAAATGTCAAAAATCCTTTTATTAGGAAAATGGCAAATTTCTTTATTAATGCAAAGGTGACTTGGTTTATCGTTACTGTGACAAACGAAAACACTTTATTTGATGAATCCTTAAAGAAAATTTTAATTAATATCAATCAGGAGAAAAGTTATTGCAAAAATATATGTTGATCCCTAGACACATATGTTGATCCCTAGATACTTTTGATGTGTGTACATACAACTCAAATAAACGGAATAACATGGTGTTAACAATAACATGTATCCACAAAAATCCAAATGACAACGTTGAAAGAAAAAATACCATCGCAAGGTAGTCAGAAAATTCGTGTGCGTATTATCCACCTATTCACGAAAGTAGTAGTTACACAGGTCCACAAATTAAAATCTTTTTCATTAATTCATATCAAAACTATCCATGAATTCGTCTATCGACAGTCAATTTCACCGAAACGTTACCTGGTATACAATAAAGATTATTCTTTTGTAAAACAGTACCATTGAACTTATTTTTGGAAATAATAGGGAACCCAGGTGCCAATCTTAATAATAAGCCCAACAGGTATATCAAAAAGTTGCTGATTCATTAAGAATTGAGCTCTGAGTGTCAATTTTTTCAGTAAACGCATTTAAGGTTGGACCAATGTTAGTTAGTATTGCTTCACAAGATTAATATCTGTCTCGGTGATATAGTTCATAGAAAACCCATAAAAAATAAATACTGCAGCACAGTATTTTTTAAATACATTGAATTGTACTCATCTGAGCGAATTATTTGATCGTAATCCAAATTTATCGTAGACATCGTTCCCTAAATAGATGGATACACATCTGGTTCTGTAATAAGTATTTAAAATAATAAATTAAGAAAACTGTGAAATATATTTATGGGCTTAGGAAACATTGTGGTTTAAAAATATATTAGATTCACGGGATGTTAGTGATTTATGGTTTGCTTTAAAAGATTTGTCCGACAGTGCGGGAAAATCGAACGTATTATGCTCATGAAACTTACGGCAAAACTATGGATACAAAATTATTTTTCATAATATCATTGTCAAGGGTATAAAATAATCGAAATTCTTACTTTAATTCTACTGCCTTCGTGGTCTAACGGTTAGGGTATGCGACTACTGTTCAAGAAGTTCCAGGTCGGATCAAATGTTTCAATCATCTGCAAAAAATTGTTTGGGAGTTTGTGTGTTTTCTATGTGCAATATGAATTAATATTTGAATATAAAAAAGTATTAATATATCGATATCAGTTGTCTAGTACCCATAGCATAAGCTTTACTTAGTTTGGGACTAGATGACCTTGGGTATCAGATGTTCGAAAAATCTATGCTAATATATAAAGCTGAAGAGTTTGTTTGTTTGTTTGAACGCGCTAATCTCAGGAACTACTAGTCCAATTCAAAACACTCTTTTAGTGTTAGATAGCCCATCTGTCGAGGAAGGCTATATATCATCACGTTAAGACTAATAGGAGCAGAGCACCAATGAAAAATGTTTTAAAAACGGGGGAAAATTATTACGCTACGGGCATTAGGAGACGCAAACGAGGTTGCGTGGATCAACTAGTTTTATATATTACGCGATTAAAATGAAAAAAGTATCTGTAATAGAAATGTTCGGTATTCAATATCCTTTTTATCATATTACATACATTTTTGTCTGGCCTTTTGGTCTAGTGGTCGCTCGTTTCTAAATCCAGTTCCGATAGGATCTCGATCTCGCAAATCTTATAGAAAATATTTTGATATTAAGTGTTAAAAAACTACGTAGAGTGGAATGTGATTATATATTTTATTTTTTTTATGGAATAGGCGGGCAAACGAGCGGACGTATCGCCTGATGGTAAGCGATTACCGCCGCCCATGGACACCTGCAACACCAGAGGCGTTACAAGTGCGTTGCCGGCCTTTAGGGGATGGGGGAGGAGATAGGGGGAGGTGTTGGGGTATGGGCCTTCGGTATCCTCACTCACTCAGTGAAACACAGCGCAAGCACTATTTCACACCGGTTTTCTGTGAGGCCGTGGTATCACTCCGGTCGAGCCGCCCCATTCATGCCGAAGCGTGGTTCTCCCACGGGCCATATAGTATCAATTCTTACAATTGTATCAGTATTATGCTAGCTTCAGTAAAACTTTACTTTGTGAATGCCTGTTAAGGCATTTCTAAGTACGAGAGTGGATCGTAATTAAATTTTGAACGGACTTACGGACTTTAATTACGAGATATTATTATGGCCTTCAGTTTATGAACTAGACACTCGGGTCCACCAACGCTCAGCTTAGTTACATTTAAAGAAGGTCAATGACGTTTATAAAACTCCAGGTATATATATGTATTCTTGACATTAGGAGCACTTTCTGCGAACGTTGAATATGATCTGGCTTGCGGCTAAAGTTTACTGAGTAAAGTTACCTTAGGACAAGCACATCGAAGATAGAATATTTCGACATTTTAATACTTAGTTCGTAAGTTACAGTTAGGTCTCATTGTTAAAACAATCAATGAATATTTATAAAGAATAAGTGATAGTATAATATACTAGAAGATTTACAAATAATTTGTAGTTTTTTAATGTTTCTGCGTTAAACATTCGGTATTAGCAACTCTTGAACGACGTAGTGTTAGATTTTCTGAAGGTCGGGCAGGCCTTCATAGCATCGATAAGATTCATAACAAAATATTGATTCAAGAGGCAACACGGTACTTTTTCATACCGAAGACATATAGGAGATTTACTTATAGACAAATAATGTTAAACACACTGACCCGTTTTACAGTTTAACAGAACTAATATATACTCAGAAAGTTCTGGAGCCCGGTAGTATAGGATTTCTATTATTTTCATTATAAAACCTGCCAGAAAAGCCTCTAACATTTTTTCTCGGCACACCTGTAGGGGTCTTTATAAGATGAAAACTTTGTCGGTAATGACGGCTTATTTAGTTTTACTAATTTAATGTACATATAACTTAGATGTAGGAATAAAATTAACAGGACAAAAGTGACGCGTCGTCAAAGTTCCCGGCGTCAGGTGGAATTTAGTCTCTGAATTCATCTTTAATCATCACTACATAGTATGAAACAAAGTCGCTTTTTCTGTCCCTATATCCCTATGTGTGCTTAAATCTTTAAAACTACTCAACGGATTTTGATGCGGGTTTCTTTAATAGATAGAGTGATTCAAGAGAAAGGTTTTTATGTATAATAAATGCATAATATAGTATGGCAACACTGTTAATTTTCGAGGTTTCTAATGTGATGTAGCAAAATAACACATTTTTCTGCGCTTACATTGCAAACGCTGGTTGCACCCTACGAGATAGATCAAAATAATGTACTACAGTATTGTACAACTTAAAAAGTACTACAAAAAAGTCGGCGACGGTATATGTCTATCTCTTAGGGATAACCCACAACAACCATTTTTTATTCCTTTCTTTTTACGAGAAATAATGGCTTATTTACGAAGTGATTTTAAGCAATAAATACTTATACAATTAAGTAAGTTAAATACATTCTGCATTTAATATAGATCTAAATGGCCCTTTACATTATCTAATTTAAATGAATATATTCGAAGATATTACAGATTTAAAATGCACGAGTGTGTCGTCAGCGGGGGCATCTGAAATCCACCCGTGTGAAGCCGGGGCGGGTCGCTAGTATATTCTATTTATAAGAATATTACATCTTTCCCAGATGCACCTGAGTTGGTAGTCCTGACAACAGCAAAGGCAGTACCTCTACGATTTGGACTTGAATACTTAACGCAGTGCGTCGCTACTTGGTCAGAGAGAAGTGATCTGATCTGGCACATCATCAAAGTGGTTCTTATTTACACGTGAGTATTATATACCATATAAATAATAACCATATCTAATGTAGTCTTACGGCAAACCAGCTTTAAGTAATTATTTTATTACTTTGCACTGGGTAACTTGGTTTCAAGAGGATCAAATACACTCTCCCCCTTCTTAAGGGTGATGGATATCAAAGGGCAAAATGTGTCCATAGGCCGGGAGTTGGTTGTCGTGCAATCAGCCTACATTGCTGGGATCGTGGGGGGAAATAAATTTACCCCGGGACAGGGCCTGATAAGGCATGGCGGCAATTCAGGGAGGACCTGAAATAACATGGTCCGGATCCTCCGAGAGTAGGGCGCCAGAGGCTGGTCGCCGGGGTGTTGTTTAGTGGAAATACCACATACTCCTGGCTCTTGTGTCCCCGAGGAGCTGGAGATCCGAAGGGATTTTTCACCTCGTCAACAAAAAAATAAATAAAGACTGAGTCGTCAGATCGTTTGCCTTATACCATAAAAATAATATACAGGATCAGGAGCCTTGTGTTTATTGAGAACTAAGGTCGTTCAGCGTTCTCCAGTGCCTGAGTCACCTGCGATATTTGGCCCGTCCTAGTATCAACGGACTGGGAGAGTTCTGAATCTCTCACTTTTTTCTCACTCGGCTTTCTCCTTCGCGAGCATAAGATTCGTACTCGTACAAGGAGGCGATTCATAATTTATACTATTCTCTTGTATACATTACATATATATTCTTACTACACAATGTCACTTTAACCAGCTTTTGAAAACAATTAACTTTTTACATACACTACTCTACGCAAATATTTATTTTTATTCAGATAACCCACCATAAAGAATCGGAAATCAAGCTCGAACTAATGTTTTCTTTGTAAAGTTAATAATCGACTATTGTGATTATTACGAGTATTTCTCTGTGTTTTTATTATGTCAAGTACACACATCAAAAGTGTCTAGGGATCAACATATATTTTTGCAATAACTTTTCTCCTGATTGATATTAATTAAAATTTTCTTTAAGGATTCATCAAATAAAGTGTTTTCGTTTGTCACAGTAACGATAAACCAAGTCACCTTTGCATTAATAAAGAAATTTGCCATTTTCCTGATAAAGGGATTTTTGACATTTGAACCACTAACATTAAAGTTCGAAAAAAAGACTGAAATAACAGTTTTCTTTAAAATTTTATTAGGTAACTTAAACAATTAATAATCCGTGTTTCTACCGCGAACACTAACAACACAAGAATCGGTTTGGCATACTCAAAATGAGTTCATCCAAATCACGCTGTGGAATGGCCGCCCATGTTCGTTGCAACAACAAAAAAAGGTCTTCTTGCGACTGGATACCCTCCATATTCGGCAGAGCTCTTCTCTGTAGCATATCCCATGCATGCTCAATCGGGTTCAAGTCTGGCGACTGAGCAGGCCAGGGCCAAAGCCACATCTCAATCTCAAGAAATCCGCATAAAAATGCTTGATCCCTAGACACTTTTGATGTGTGTATAAAAGAAAAAAAAAAAGGCTAAAACATTTGCACGTGTATTCTGGCTAGTGTTTTAAGCTAAGCACTATTATCCGGATGTAAAAGATAATTACTTGGTAAACAAAGCACTTGCAGGACGTGGACGGTTCGTTAAAGACTACTTAATTTTAATGTTAGGTTAAACACGTAACAATAAAACGATGTTATGTTTTTCGGACCAGTATTTAATGAAGGCTCACCTCTATTATCTGGATATAATAAATTATATCAGGTAAACGAAACACTTGATGGAAGTAGTCAGTTAATAAATAAATACTTTATTTTATATTTGGTTAAGAAATTTTAAAGACTTTTTAAGTCGTTCAAAGTTAAATCCAAATAATGTATGCCATTGTAATGGTTTAACGGTTCAATAACAGTAATTAGGAATTTAATCAATTTTTATATATACATTTTTCACCAGGGCACACCTAAAAAAATTTGGGAACAAAATAATCAGTCATCATTATTCCATGAATCATAATTATTATTTTAGTAATCTGCATTGAGTGTGATTATAATAGGTCTTTACCTATGAAGTTGCCGTTTTGTATGCAATAAGTGAAAGTACTTATTTTTTCAAACTTTTTTATTTCTGTTATTCGAAGTAATCACCCATGCAATCGATGCATCTTTGCCAACGCATTGGCAGTTTATTGATGCCCTTCTTGTAAAAATCAGCTGGACGGGAAGCAACAAACTCTTCAAGGGCATTTTGTACTGCCTCTCGGGAATTGAATTTTTTACCCACTAAAAAGTTGTCTAAATTTTGGAAAAAGTAACAGTCGGTAGGTGCAAGGTCTGGTGAGTATGGCGGATGAGGGAGAGCTTCCAACCCCAGCTCTTGCAGCTGCTTCACGACAACGCGCGACCTCATACTGCGCAACAGACAGTCTCCAAGCTGCAAGAGCTGGGTTGGAAGCTCTCCCTCATCCGCCGATTTCAATTGAGCTTTTTTGTATGAAAGGTGAGTTACGTGTGAGTGTTCTTAGACATGTTGACCGTGGGAGAGCCACGCTTCGGCATGAATGGGCCGGCTCGACCGGAGTGATACCACGGCCTCACAGAAAACCGGTGTGAAATAGTGCTTGCGCTGTGTTTCACCGAGTGAGTGAGGATACCGGAGGCCCATACCCCAACCCCTCCCCCTATCTCCCCCCCCCATCCCCCAAAGGCCGGTAACGCACTTGTGACGCCTCTGGTGTTGCGGGTGTCCATGGGCGGCGGTGGTCGCTTACCATCAGGCGATACGTCTGCTCGTTTGCCGGTCTATTCCATAAAAAAAAAAAAATGTTTCATGAAAATCGGTTGAGTCGTTAAAAAGTTATGGAGGTGAAAGTGGGGAAGAATAACCGAATGTCTGCAAAATTTTACTTTTTAAAGGGAACTCAGGTTATTATGTCGGGGGTTTTTTATTTAAATTGTATCATGGTTCTTTTCGTCTGTGTAGTTTGGTTTCCTTGTTAAACTTAAGACACCCGCGGGCTATAATAATAACTTAATCCATCACCACATGAATGATAACTAGATACTGTACTGTAAGTACAGTTCTATTGGACACATCAACTTTAATAAATCTTATATATAAAACTAGCTTTTACACGCAGCTTCGCTCACGCAGACTTTCATCCCCTGTTTTACCCCCTTAGGGGTGGAATTTCGAAAATTCCTTTCTTAGTGCTCACTTACATTATATAAAGAACCTACATGCAAAATTTCAGGATTCTAGCTTCAGCGGTTTGGGCTGTGCGTTGATCTCTGGGTATGTCAGTCAGTCAGTCAGTCTGTCAGTCAGTCAGTCAGTCTGTCAGTCAGTCAGTCAGTCACCTTACTCTTTTATATATATAGATTCTCGTGTCACAATGTTAGTTACCTCCTCTAAAACGGCTGGACCGATTTTTATGAAATTTGGTGTGCATATCGGGTAGGTCTGAGAATCGACCAACATCAATTTTTTATCCAATTTTTTTTATGGCATAACAACGTTTGCCGTATCAGCTAGTAATAAATAAATAAATGTTTCGGACATCTAACACACAACGCCATCTAGTCCCAAAGCTAAGCAGAGCTTGTGTTATGGGTACTAGACAACTGATATAAATACATATATACTTTTTTTTGTAAATACATACATATTATACATAGAAAACACCCAAACTCCGAAACAAATATTTGTAGATCATACAAACATTTGGTCCGACCCGGGAATCGAACCCGAGACCTCATGATCAGCAGTCGCACACGCCAACCGCGAGACCAACGAGGCAGTCAAAAAATAATGAAAACAAATTTATATATTAACTGTCAAACACACGCATATACGTTCATTCCCGCTCTCGCACTCATTTCCAAGCCCCTCCAACCATCAACCAAGCTCTTAACATAAAATCATAAGCATGTCTGGAATATCATGTGAGAGTACGTTTCAATCTTTGTCATTTGATGGATGTGTCCCCAACACATGACAACGCACATTATTTGTTCTTTGTCTGTGTATAATTCATGTAAAATATATGTATATTACGAGTATGTATGTATTTAGAAATATTTAAGACAAGTTGTCGCCCGCGTATATGTCAATTATCGCGGCAAATAGGAGCCTATGTATTATTCTGATGTATAAGCTATTTTACTGTAGAGTTTCATCCAAATCCGTTCAGTAGTTTTTGCGTGAAAGAGTAACAAACATCCATCCATCCATCCATACTTACAAACTTTCGCGAATATAATATTAGTATAGATTTTTTATACGCAGTTTGGTTACGAGAATACATTCTCCATCTAGTTTAAAATCAGGTAGCCATATGTGAGATGTAAGACGTTTTAGATTTTTATTAAAAGACAACTCCCGCCTTAGGAATATACATTCTGTCCATGCATCAAATTTAGGACATGACTTATACTCTTTGCGCTGTAGCATTGTGCGTGGCATGGTTCAGTAACATATCGTTTCACTCTTGAAAGTTGCTGCGATTTACAAATTATGACTTAGTATTTCAGCTGTACCACATCCGCAATATATTAAATCATTAATGTGAGAACGCATCCTTAAGTATTATATTGTCTCGCTCTGATGCTCTCTCTCGCTCTCGCCCGGGCTGTCAAGCGTTGAGTCGGTGTGCTTTGTAAGTGCTCAAATAAACTACATTTATAATTAATCAGTGTGGTTATTTCAAGAGATATTACAATTAATAACTGTAGTAAATTAAATTAAACCATAAACTCTTATATATTAAAATTTTCTCATTAGGCATGAAGTTTCCTGAGTAGATATCCAAGAGTCGGAATTCAATTATGGTCACAAATTTCAGTGGATTTAAGCGTTACATTATTCTCTTTAACTTTTTTTTTATGTATGACATTGACAAAATGACCCTACTCTGCCTGATGGAAAGTGTCCGAGCCGGCGCGTTCGTGCTGAAATCAGTGTGACTCTAATACCTTTGAAGTCCTGGTGTCCAATCTATGAAAAAGGAGTGTTCTAATCATTAATTTACAATAATATTTATTGAAACCTCGCCAGGTTTGTTTGGGACTGCCACGTTTTCGTTTACCTTGAGTATTCCAATCGAGCGCCAAACAGGCGCTTTCTTTTCAAATAAGAAATTAAAACATCAAAGCAGATATACTTAATATTGCTTAATATCTCTTCAAACCAAAAATTGAGTATGTAAATATTACGACAGATGTTTTCTAACCAAATTTTGTAGTAAATTTCCTAGTAAGAAGCTCTGTTATAAAGGACCAACTTTGTTGCTTAAAATGTGCGAACTCAGCTTTACATACGACTAGTACTTTAAAGAAACAGGTAATAATAATATTTCAGGTAATATAACTTAAAAGAAAATGTTGAAAGTGCCAGTGTCTTACACTGCCTTATTATTGATAATCTTTTATTTATGTATAATTTCCAAGTACTAGGATTTCTCTTAAATACTATAGAAAAAATCAAGTTAAAAATATTTCCACTTAATTTGGCTATTTGAGTATATTTGTCGTGAATCTAGTTAAAAAATGTAAGTATGTAGAATTGGATTATCGTCATTACTCTTCATCCTCAATTTGAATAATATTCAGACACGTTTGATTGTCGTTGCAAAGTTTCAATGTCTAGCAAATTATATAGAGAAATTTGCGTCGCCACCTTTTTAGACACCGCCTACAGAATCAGAGTAAGAGAGGTTTTGAGCTCCGGTAACCCATACACCCTGAAAAGCAATGAAATATCTGCTTCATACCGTTTTTTTGAAAGACCGTCATTTGACTCCCTTTGAGACTGCTCAACATGTGTCTAATTATAACTCATCCATGATGAATCATACAGTTTCAAAATGTTAATCAACATGTTAGAAGTTATAAAATGTTCTGATTTTATAAATTTCTTACAGACTTCCGCTTCTGCTGATGACTGTTGCATACGTTCAAATAGTGAAAGTGCTGTGGAGATCGGATAAGATACCAGGACAAGCAGAGACGGTGAAACTGGCCTCAGCTGAACAGAGTAAGTGTACAGTTGTAAATTATATTTCATATTGAAAAAATAACGATGGGAAGAACTGCCTATTTAAAATAAATAATAATTAAAGCTGTTGTAAAGCTATTGAAGTTGGTATTATCAATTTCATCATAAATTAAGCTCGAAAGTCAAGTCTACTTACTACTACTAGCGCTTTCGAGAAACGTCTCGTACATCCGAGGGCGTTCCCTGTACCAAGGACACGCCCGCCGGCGAGATCGTTGTAAACTAGCGCGCAACAACCAATCGAATTTCGACGCTATGCATATCGATATAAGGTTCGTTTTTCCATGCGTCAAAAATCAACTTTCTTGATCGTTGTTCGCGAATAATCTTTTTTCGTAACAGTATTATATTAAACATAAAATAATGTAAACTTTGTAGTTTACTAGCTGTGCCCCGCCATGCGTCGCGGTAGCACTTTTAGGTTACATTAATGGGAAATGAGGAACGAAACTGACGCCAAAATTTGGTAAAAACCTCTTAAAAGTGGTTTACTTCATCATCATCAACTGCTTCTATCCATCCACTGTTGGACATAAGCCTCTCTTTCGAAATGATTATTTATTCTAAACTTAATAAACCACGCTTTCAAGAGGGTTTACATATCGTGTCAAAATGTTAGCCCAATCGATACAAAAGAGGGAGAGATTTTGGAACGCGCAAATCAGCTTTACATTTTTAGGGTTCCGTACCCAAAGGGTAAAACGGGACCCTATTAACCATACCTCATATTTTGTCCAGTTCTAATAAGTAGCTAAGGAGCTATGAGGGAACAAATGAACATACATACATACATACATACATAGCCTGTCAAAATCATAACCCTCCTTTGGCTTTGCCGTGGTCGGGTAAGAATAGAATAAAATAAATGATTAAGGGGATTCCCATACAACAAACGTGATTATTTGCTTGATTATGCTCGATATTGATAACGGCATTAGGTAGACGCTTGAAATGTATAGATAATGTCGCGCGAGTCCGACTCGCACTTGGCCGATTTTTTTTATATACTAACTGACCCGCTGAACTTCGTACCGCCATCTAATTACGTTTCTGTTTTTTTATGGTATAGGTGGCAAACGAGCAGACGTATCACCTGATGGTAAGCGATACCGCCGTCCATAGACACCCGCAACACCAGAGGCGTCACAGGTGCGTTGCCGACCTTTGGGGACGGGGAAACCGATCTGGGGAGGCAATGTGGGTTGGGCCTCCGGTATCCTCACTCACTCGGTGAAACACAGCGCAAGCGCTATTTCACACCGGTTTTCATCACTCCGGTTGAGCCGGCCCATTCATGCCGAAGCGTGGCTCTCCCACACTCCCCATATCTGTCTCAGCTTCCCGTCGCGGACAAAAAAAAAATACTTTTCCCTTTAACTTTTAATTTTTCTTGTACAGAAACCCTTTCCTAACAATAACGAACTTATAAAAAAAAGAAATATTTAATTTGGTGCAGCCGATCGGAAGTTATGTGCGTACAAACATTTCGGTGATTCATTTTTATATATATAGATATATACGTATTGATATAGATGGGTTTATATCAAAACATCAGTCAATCAGTTCAAGATGAATATAGACATCAATTCACGCATCACTTCAAAACTTTATTACACTATTTTCATACCAAGTTGGCGATGGATACGATACGATAAACACAATCTAACGGAACTATGACCATGTGTTTATTTTAAGTGCAAGAATATTTTTGCTCTCGCAAATTTAATTCAATAAATATTGCAATATTACTGAGAGATGCTTTTATTCTCTTTGTAAATAATTTTTTTAATCAATCACTTTCACGTCTTGCAGACGTGAATTTGATTATTACATCGATGACTGCTCGTTTGGCCTAGTGGTTTAACGGTCACCACGCCGTTTCCTACTTCGCCAAGTGTCGTGGGTTCAAATCCCACGTAGGACAACACTTTGTGTGATCCACAAATTGTTGTTTTGAGTCTTGATGTTCTTTGTGTCCGTTTCAAGTATGTTTGTAAAGTCCCTCGCGACACAGGATTTATTCCTAGTGCGGGAGTTGTCTTCTTACAATTTAAAAAAAATAATTAAAAAAAACATTTAAGACTAGCTGTCCCGCACAACTTCAACTGCGTCTCTCAAAAGGAATATATTTGCTCCGTGCCTAATTCATATATATGGTAGTAATTGGGCTTTCCAACAATGAAGACTTTACCAATTCAAAGCGGTAATTCCTGAAATTCTAGACATTCAAACGAAATCGTCAGTATTATAAAAGAAAAGAAAAGAAGTGCTAGAAAGGTAAAACGTTCTTAACATTTATAGCATCTGATAAATTCTAACACCGGACGCTCAGTACAAGAATGAGTAACACATTTCAATGCTGGCAAATTACCTACAGAGTATTCTTGTGTAAATATGAATTATTGCATTACGAGTATGAATCCTATCAATATCTGGTTTTGTTTCGATTTTACGATGATTTTATGGGAGTCACTTTCTTATCATCATCTCAGTAGAAAGATATTAACTGTTATATATAGACCACACCCAAAGTTCTCGACAAAGTTGGTCCTGTGCTGCCTGCCTCCCAGTTCTCGCACAAATTTTATTGATATAATATGTTACATATAAATAGCGTGATACAGTATTATTCGATTTAATAATAAAAAATAAGATTTATGTATATTTCTAGAGCTCAATATACGCAGCAATTTTTTATGTTTTAAGGTTTATTATTTCATTAGTAGATAATAAATCTGAGAATCCAAATTTTGTATTAATTAATTAAAATCACTTTCCCGAAATTATTTGTAGTCGACGCAATGTTTGAAATTCTAAACGGTCTTAGTTTCAAACGGGTTGAAGGATCTTTGGTAAGGAATATTTCAGTTTAAACATGATATAACAATATACTACGCCAGGTATGGCATTCCGAGATACAGTGACGAGACAGAGAGATGACGTCATCATCACTATCGCTGGTTGTGGTTGGTTCATTTCGTGTTATGTTGCTATAAAGTGGTAACTGGATAGTGTCATCACATCGGGTCACTCTCGGAATACGAGACCTTGTTTTCCTAGACCATGAGCTTAAGGATGAGCAAGAGTAGTGAAACTGCTATACCATGTAAATATACATGATATAATCGTTATATTTGTCCTGGAATTGGACACCCTATAATTATAGAGACAGAATTTAACCACACATGATGTAAATATCATTACTACAGCGCAGCGTTTACAAGTAGCAATTCACAAAATTACTTGTTATTGATGTATTCACATTATTCAACACCTTCTCTTCACTATCACTACGTAGTATAAAACAAAGTCGCTTTCTCTGTCCCTATATCCTTTTGTTTGCTTAAATCTTTAAAACTACGCAACGGATTTCGATGCGGGTTTCTTTAATAGATAGAGTGGTTCAAGAGGAAGGTTTTTGTGTATAATAAATAAATAATATAGTATGGAAACACTGGTAATTTTTGAGATTTCTAATGTGATGTAGCAAATAAACACATTTTTTTGCGCTTACATTGCAAACGCTGGTTGCACCCTACGAGATAGATCAAAATAATGTACTACAGTATTGTACACCTTTAAAAGTACTACAAAAAAATCCGCGACGGTATATGTCTATCTCTTAGGGATAACCCACAACAACCATTTTTTATTCCTTTCTTTTTACGAGAAAAAATGGCTTATTTAGGAAGCGATTTTAAGCAATATAGAATGAATCCTTATACAATTAAGTAAATTAAATACATTGTGCATTTAATATAGAAAATGGCTCTTTATAGTATTTAATTTAAATGAATATATTCGAAGATATTACAGATTTAAAATGCACGAATAGTGTCGTCGGCGGGGGCATCTGAAATCCACCCGTGCGAAGCCGGGGCTTGTCGCTAGTGTTAATATAAATTGCTAATTCGAAATCAAAATTCAATTAATACATAATATCTTTGCCCTTTTTACAAGCTTTTTATTAAATTGCAATGTTTATGTATGCTTGTATTTTCGGGTGGAATCTTACAACTCAATTTTGAAGCAGATATCTTCAATCGATTTTGCTGAAATTTTGCAAGCATACGTATACAGCGTGACGATACAATATTATAAGAACATAGAGCTGATCTGATGCTAGAGATGGAAGGTGGCCATAGGAACTCTGTAGAAAGAAACGTCGCAACATCATCGAGTTTGGACTCATTTGATTTGTCTCGAGGCATTCCAGTAAAATCTTGTTTTCAAAAAGGCTTTTAAATTCAATTATATCCACTTAAAATTTCACTTAAACGTTCATTGAATGACAGCCTTTTTGAGTTCAATTTAAGTTTAATATATTTATTTAATGTTAAGTGTGTTCGTGGGTGTAGTAAACACACATAAGAAGCAAACTCCGCAAGGTTGTTGTCGTACTTTGAAAATCTTTAAAAAAATCTCTAGACCAACACCAAGACCTCTCTAGTTAAGGAGAGGTCAACAGTGAACTGGTAAATTCAATTGATGATGGTGAAGTTAAGTCCTTACAAAAATTTACCAAATCATTAATGCTAACAAATGGCATGAAATAAATATAGAGTTTTTCTACTAGTCCAGAACCTTCTTTGTTGATAAAGATTTGTGGGGGACAGGTGTGTCATGTCCCACCAACACAAACGGAGGATCCTCCGACCAGGCGAGGTGATCATGCCTGGCGGGCACTGTGCAATGGTTGATGTTGGAATGTTGTATATATGTTAATCGGCGCGAGAACTTCTATTGCGCGATTTAGGATTAGTAGTGCTATGTAGTTACTCCGTAGTTCCGTGTATTTTCGGTAGATGGCGCTGTCCTATGTTTTTTGTCGCTGTATGTGGAAGTCGCCACAGATTCATACTTGAACTATCTACTGTTCCGCTTGTCACTTTTTTAAAGCATTTTATTTGATTAGAGTCTTTTGTGTGGCAACAGTAGCTTTTATCTGTAAGTGTTCGATTCGAGTCAGTTGTTAGAGTTTTCTTCGTATTTGCTGCTTTATTTATGTATTTATTACACATCATGCACTTTAGGTACATAGGCGGACTTAATGCCCCAGGCATTCTCTACCAGTCAACCCTTAGGTGATGCAGAGAAAATAGGAAGTAGATGCATTCAGGTTATTTGTAAATTAACAAAAACACACTTTTTTTTTTTTTATCTTTATTAATTTAGAGACTTTTATTACATGGTAATATGTTAGTCCCGTCGTATCTTATCCTATGTTATATTCTATTTTATAATAGGTCAAAGCTTTTGATGCGTAAATATTTCAAATAATTCAAGTGCAGCATTTGAGGTTGGGTTTCCTAAGATGTTAATAAACATACCAATATCATAATTATTTAAGTTGTATTTACGCACCAACGCCTCGCTTTGTGTTTGATACTTGACACACTCCGTCAGCAAGTGTTGGACATCATCAAGAGTCCCACATATCTCACAGTTCGGTGTGTCTACTTTCTTCATAAGATGTTCAAACTTCCTAGACGGATAGTGTCCCGAGCGAAGTCTATGCGCCATAACAATAATATGTTTGTTCACTTAGCTATTAATGAACCAGGGTACGCGAGAAGTACACATACATATATGAACTTACTATACAGTACACATAATTCATAGATGCATATGCATACACATAGAGTAACTAACATACTAGAGTTAGTGGAAATCTCTATCACCATTTTTTTGTATATTATACAAATTATTGTATATTGTTAAATTTCGCGGTTCTTTTAACATTTTTCACTTCGTTCCTTTAAAGAGAAGATCAAAGCTTAAGTCAAAATCTATATTGTACGATCAATTATTGCCTATTGAATTAGCGCTCTCAAGTAACAGGCATTTATCCTGATTGTGTATAAAATGTTACATGAATTACATGACTCAACAAAGTTATTTGTTGAATTACACAATATTATCTAGCATAGTTTGTGTGGATGTTGATGAGATTGTTACAAGACAAATTTTTATATTTCTTAACTTTTTAATGTAATACCAATTCGTCAATTTTTTTTTGTAGTTTGCGAATTTTAACTCAGTGTAAATGCATTTCATTAATAAAGATAGTGATTTGTTGACATTTATACAAATAAACTTTCCTCTTGAATCGCTCTCTTCATGGATGAAATGCATTTGTACTGTATTAAAATTCGCACATTCCAAAAAAAATGCCGAATTGGTCCAGCCATTCTCGAGTTATGCGCTAAGTAACATTAACATTCATTTGTTAATGTTACTTAGCGCATATGATTATGTATATAGATTGTTTACGCATAGTCTAGTCTAGTCTAGATACCTATTATTTTACAAAAAGTTTAATGCACTACACTTTGTGATACTTTAGTCGTCTAGCAGCTAGACATGCAAGTATGTTTGAGGACGTGAGGATTGAGGGACCAGCTTTAATTATAAATATCTTCAAAGTGCGTCAATATTTTTTTTATTTATTTTTTTACAAATTGCTATAGGACTTTTTCTAAAACATTATGTAAGAAAATAAAGATTTTATTCCGTTGATGTGGTAATATTCAATAAAACAAAATCTTTCGTGTGTGGACTGAGGGACCACAGTATAGTCGTTGTATTTTTTCAATCGTTGATGATTTGTGCTCAGTTATTTAGTATATATCTTTACAAATTCTCTACTAAATGTCTGTAGTCACAATACCTTATTTTTTTACATACTTGCCGAGATCCGGCTGATGGTATGTGAGGATTGAGGGACCACACTTAAAGGGCTGTAGTTTTTAACATATCTTTTTACAAATTCTCATATTTGTTCTACAATTGTTTTGAGCCTACTACTAAATCTTATAAAAATTTCAAACATAAATATCACTGTGGTCCCTCAGTTCACACGCACATAAATAATCTTACTCGAAGTATATTTTTATATCTGACTCTTTAAAAAGGTATATAGCATCTTGCTATTCAATTCAAATACCAACTCATGAATTGAGGCATCTTGTTACAATAACACGTGCTATTGCTTTAGAGAAGCTCACGTTTTGGATAGAAACTAATCTCGTGTTACGTTCAAAGTCACGTGATATAACGCGACTTTCGACTATATTGGAAACTGTAGGAGTATACATGGAAAATAATTTAGCAGTATTGCAGTTTCTGCTCGAACTGAAGCCAAGTGACTACACACTTTGAAGGAAAATGAGCTTGAGTCATTCTTCTAGCATCATAGGAAGAAAAAGGAATCGTTGGTGCATTTTTATATATGGGCCTGCCAAAGTCACTCTACCTGAAGGAATGCGTGAGCAAAATCTAATAGTAGTGGTCACTACACCAATTGCAAATGCAGACAATGCAACAATGCAGCTTGGTAACCCATACTATGGCGGTCTATTGGGTTGATTCTTTATCAATGGGCGTCCGGTCTTGCACTTATCAATGAAAAACGACGGTACGAATGCTGTCAGTTCATGCTGAAATTACCGTAGATCTACTATCTATCAAGCTCCGATGTTCTGAATGGCAAAAAAAGCAAGTAAGAATAATAAGAATATAAAAATAATATAAAAGTAAGAATAACGTGATATCACTAAACTTGTTAAGACGAAGGTCTTATAGAACGTATAAAATGCGTAATGTTAAGATGTTTTTGTGGCGACTTCCACATAGCGACACAGCAGCATACTATAGCGCCATCTACCGAAGATACATCGAACTACGGAGTAATGAACTATGGCGACTGCTAATCTTGAATTGCGATATAGAATTTGACGCGCCGATTAGCATATATACAACATCTCAACATAATCGTTGGGCTGTGGCCCTCCAGGCATGTTTACCTCGCCTGGTCGGAGGATCCTCCTTTCGTGTCAGAAGGAAATTATACTCGTTCCCCCACATCATTATAAAAAGATTTAAACAGCTTGCTTAAATGCCTATTGGTAGGGTCTATTAGATATATATTTCTCCTTAAGAAAAGAAACCATAATGTAACAGAATTGAAATAATCATACTGGCACCGCCGCCCCATAGGAAACCGGTACTAAGGACTCATGGAACGGCCACACGCGTGTGATTCTAAAGTTGTAGATGGCCATGAACGGCGGTAGTCCCTTACAATCAGGTCAGATCATTTGCCTCGATTGACTTAAAAATAAAATTTCTGAAATTCCACATCGTCGCCTATCGACTGGAAGCTTTGTCTAATCTAAAGTCTGTCAGCATCGTTACAGTAATTCTGAGTTTTTAAAATGTAATTTCCTCGAAGATCATCTTACAATTTTCACCCCTAGCAATATTTATGCAAAAATTGAAAGTCCATTAAATGGTCATATCCAATTAATCTGCCCTCAAGAAATATTACCTCTGTAAGTTATAAAATATATTAATTGCCAAAAAGTTTGTTTTGAAGCAAGCAATAAGATTCACTTGAAATTCAAACTCATTAACTGGACCTAGCAAACAAGGCCCGGAGGTATTGATGCAAGCCCCAAATTAATGATGTTCGATTACACTTCCAGTTAGAATTATCTTTGTACGTACCAAGATAATACGAGTATATCTGTATAGTATTTTAAAGTATCAACTATAATAATTATTTTACGGGAATTAACGCGAACACTTCGCGTTCCGACCAGGTTGCACTGGCCGTGGTCACAGGCTGAAATAAGTATTCGCGTTAATTCCCGTAAAATAATTATTGTATTGATACTGTTTTAAAGTGTAATAATAATTGTAGAAACATTGATCTGAAACACCATCGAAGAAAGTGGATAAATGACATCAGTTAGCAGAATGCAAATGTGCAGATTTCTTTTTTGTATGCCTGCCGAAATGAATCTACTCTGCCTGATGGAAAGCATAAGCAGAATCCAAGAGTGTTGGTCACCATACTAATTGCGAATGCAGACAATGCAACAATGCATTTTGGTGACCCACACTATGGCGGCCTAGTGATGCTTCTGCATCATCGCTGTCATTTTACGATGATCTTCTGTGCGAGAGTAGTACCGCCTCGGTCGAGCCGGCCCGTTCTTGCTGAAATTAGCGTGGCTCTACTACCTCGAGTATTGTTTTGGGATGGACAAGTAAGTAAGGCGTCAAATGATAACAAATGAAGGAACATCCAGATATTCTTAATTATTTACCCTCAGATTACTAAAGAAAGCCAGATAGACCGTAAAGAACACGACAATGAATCTACAAAGTAAATATAAATTAGAAAGCGAATACATTCTCACGGCAGTGTTTGACAAACCGCCATATTGTGTACACGTCACGAGTGATTTTTACTTTTATTTTCAAAATGCCGTCTTGCGTCATTAAACACTAAGAATAATTCCCAAAAACAAAAAAAGGAAGATGGAATATCTTTTCACAGGTAAATACAGATTATTCAGTTGCTATAATTATTTATTTACCCGATAATTATATTGTTGTGTCGGAACACAAAACCTCACCCGTGGTTCGACTGTGATACCAGTTTTTGTCTATATTTTTTTCCCTTCAATTAGGGAAATAACTTATTAGTCCAGACATAAGTGAACCTCATTTCTATATTTAGGGACTTGGTTCCAAACCTCATCTGAAAGTATTCTTTGGTGATTACACTACGATTACACTACATGGCGAAATTGGAAACGAATTCTCGAAATTTAAACGCAAAACCTCAATACTACAAAAAGTTAGTGCAAAATAAAGGTTGCTGAGAGTTTACATAGTATGTAAAAATAATTGAATTAAAAACCATAACATTTAAAGTTTTTAATATTAAAATACCCTTTTTTCAATCTTAATATTTTTTTTAAAAATAGGGACTTTTTTACTGTTTATGGTATCATTACACGCACACAGATGTACGTGTTCCTACAGTGTCGACGCCAGCTGCACGCACACTAACATAATCAATCGGCGTCATATTATTTGACAAGAATGTTCCATCTGGATTTCTTTTGTAATCTGAGTATTTACCTATAATCGTAGGTTTTATGTGTCCTGAAGAAAGTTATGTATGTCTATGATGGACTTATTGGTGTTATGGTTACTTAGCTTCATTGCTAAGCCGAAAGTCATGGGTTTGATTTCCAACCAAGACCAATACTTAGGTAATAAGTATGATCATTGTTTTTTGTGTATGGCCCTGCCAAAATAACTTTACTCTGCCTGATGGAAATCATAAGCAGAATCCAAGAGTGGTGGTCACCATACCCATTGCGAATGCAGACAATGCAACAATGCAGCATGGTGACCCACACTATGGCTGCCTGGTGATGCTTCATCACAATGGGGCCTCCGGTCTCGCACTCACCAACGAAACACGGCTTGTTACATATTATCTATCGTATGAATGCTTTCATCATTCTGACTAAAAAGGTAAATTTAACTTTTTTCAATATATATGTTTAGAGTAAGCAACAACAAATTTAATAGCAATTATATGTAGTTTTCTTAAAATTACCATAATTGCTAAATGACGATGAAAATGATGCGTATTTTGTTAAAGGCAGATTAGTTGTATGTTTAATCTTATAATTTAATATATTATTATATCTCTATAGGTATATAAAAATGAAATGTATGTACGGGCATAACTTCCGATCGGCTGCACCGAATTCAATAATTAAAAAGGAAAAACCGCTTTTTTTTGCTATAACTCTGCGAATTTTTGACCAAATGAGACATGTGACCTCTCATTTTGTAGATATTTTCAAGTTCTATCATTTTGGTAGGTAGGTATGCCCGCAACGTAAGTTTTCGAGTTAATGGAGTTTTTCGCAAATATCTCGTTTCGGTGAATAATTAGAGTAATTTTGACCTGTGAGAAATTTGTAGAGCTTGAATAGACAAAGGAAATAATCCCTTAAACGATTCGATAAGATAAGAATTGACCATAGAAGGAAGGCTCCCCGTCCAGCGGGTCGAAACAAGATGTACTTAAATGCGACAACTCGAAAATAAGCTTTTCTAAGCTTTTCGCTTCACTTTTATAAATAAACCGCAATTTTGCAAACTTTTTATTAACTTGCAATGTATGTATGTATGCTTATATGTTCGAGTGGAATCTTGCAACTCAATTTTGAAGCAGATATCTTCAACCGATTTTGCTGAAATTTTGCAAGCATATGTATATAGCGTGACAATATAATATTATAATGACATGAAGCTGATCTGATGCTGGAGCTGGAAGGTGGCCATAGGAACTCTGTAAAGAAACGTCGCAACATCATCGAGTTTGGATTCGTTTGATTCGTTCGAGGCATTCCAGTAAAAGCTTGTTTTTAAAAAGCTGTTTAATTAAATTTATTGTGTTTAATTCGACTTGCCTATGTACTTTGACAGAGGGGAACGCTTGCGTATGGCTATTCTATAACCTGTTGCAATATGTGATGACATGTAGTTAATATTTTTATGTTTTGTTTTCAGATCAAATACGCTCTAGACGAAAGGCAGCCAAGATGTTAGTGGCTGTTGTCATCATGTTCGCCGTCTGTTTCTTCCCCGTGCATCTACTGTCAGTACTCAGGTAAGTAGTTGAATTATATTAAACTAGCTGACCCGGCAAATTTCGTACCGCCATAATATTTAATTTATTTATTTAATGGCAAATTACCTATGGCAAATGCGGAAGTCTTGTGTTACACTGATGACATGATGATTATCTTTCGCAATACATCGTGGTTAAAAGTAATAGCATCCGCTGAACAAGGAATGACTCTCATTGCAAAATGGCTCGACACAAATCTTCTAACCCTCAATTTAAAAAAGACAAATTTTATCGCGTTCCACAAGACACTTGCATCAAAACTCCCAGCAGGACACACGTTGGCAATTCATTACTGCGCCCCTGAAGATCGCGCCAACTGTATTTGCGGTGCCATTGAACGCACAGACTCTGTTCGATATCTAGGAGTCATTTTGGACGAACGTTTGACATACGAAAATCACATAATACACCTGTCCGGCCGAATTAGAAAAACTATTTATATTTTAAAATCCCTTCGCAATAGCCTGGACAAAAACCATCTCATTAGGGTCTACAAAGCACTGACACAATCACTACTTTTCTACTGTATTCTAGCTTGGGGTGGTGCCGCTAAAACCAAAATGATACAACTCGAAAGAGCCCAACGAGCAGTTTTAAAAGTGATGCTACGAAAACCTTTCAGATTCCCAACAAACGACCTGTACAAAGAATGTAAAGTACTGAGAGTACGTCAAATTTTTATTTTGAAAATAATAAAATCTATGCATGAGGAAATTTTAAATACTCCTGCTTTATTTAGTCTAAACCAGCGCCGCGTCTATCGAACTCCACTTCCAACCATAAATACCACCTTCATAAAAAGACAGCACATCTACCTCCGCCCTAAGGTGTACAACAAAGTTTGTCAATTACATACACATATTATTAAGTTATCAACGAGTGAAGTAAAGCGACTGGTCACAGAATGGCTGCTGAATCTTTCTTATGATGAATCGGAATTAATTCTTCCAAATCACAGGCAATAACGGCAAAACATAACACACTCACAAACACACACGCACACACGCATCCAAACACAAACACATACTCATCTCATACACACGAAAACACTCTCAACCACAGATGAATGATCCCAGTTACCACATATAATTAAAGAGGTATTATTATTTTATCCACTTGTTTTTTTTATATTAGTTTTAATTTGTTTGTTCTGAAATTGCATTGATTTTATATTATATTCTATTTCAACTAAATTAAAAACCTAAAACATAACTATTATGTACAAATATTCTATAAGTTATAACCGCTGTCCTGCTCAAAGTGATGATACGGTGCTAAATTCTGTTGTTGCGTCACTAAGCAGGGCAATACCCGAAACTATATTTTTTAGCCAATCTTTTGAACGTCACAAACTTTTAGTTTGATTACTGGTTTTGTTTGGAGAGATTTTGGAACAACAGAATTAGCACCAATGAATAATGTAAAATCTGGTCTTGGTTGCCGCGACACAAGCCTCGAGCTTAGTGCGGAAACCGTCGATAAGTTCAAATTGTAATTTGTTTATGTACAAATAAATAAATTAAAAAAAAAACTTGTTCACAAACCTTGTCCCAATCGGACTGCCTCTGTGGCGCAGTGGTAGCGTATGCGACTGCTGTGCATGAGGTCTTGGGTTCGATTCCCGGGTCGTACCAAATGTTTGTATGATCTACAAATATTTGTTTCGGATTTTGAGTGTTTACTATGTATAATATGTATGTATTTACAAAAAAAAAGTAATATATGTATTTATATCAGTTGTCTAGTACCCATAACACAAGCTCTGCTTAGCTTGGGACTAGATGGCGTTGTGTGTTAAAATGTCCGAAATATTTATTTATTATTTGTTATAATAACGAAGACATAAAAAAGAAAATTAATTTAGTGCAGCCGATCGCAAGCTATGCGCTTACATACATTTCGGCGATTCATATATATATTTATAGACTAGCCGACCCGGCGAACTTCCTACCGTCATTTTTACTTATCTGTCTCAGCTTCCCGTCACGCACAAAAAAAAAAGACTTTTCCCGTTATCTTTTAATTTTTCTTGCACACAAACCTTATTAGGACAAGGAAGAACACATAATGAAAACAATTATTTAATTTTGTGCAGCCGATCGGAAATTATGCGCGTACTACATTTCGGTGATTCATATATAGATTCTTGTTTTCACATAGCGTAAAATAAATATATTTTTAGAATAATCTCTAAGAACATTATATTTAAGCTTAATATTAGTATCATAAATGTAAAAAAGAAACAACAAAAAAGAAAGATGAACTTATACACACACGAAATATTTACAACGTACATACCAGGAAAGACAATTTTAGGGAAAAGTAAGTCAAACAATAACATCCATGTACAATATTTGTTTCATTTCGTGTTATACAAGCTACCCATAAGCGAGAATAAATAAGTGATGTGTAACAAAATATTGCTAGCTAAGTTTGTCAGATAATGTTTGTAGACCTTGTACATATTTTGGTTAATACGCAGTGTATATTTGTCCAAACAATTTCTGTCTCGGCGTATAATCTAACACCCAACAGTGACTAATAAGCAAATGATGTATGATAATTGATTCTTAGAAAATTTTAAGATTAAAAAAATTACCATTTAATTTTCCTGTGGCTTCTTGCCTTGAATGAAGATCTTGTTGATCAGTTTAATTATTTTTTCTTATATGAACGTAACTCTCGAATCAGGAATATATCGAAAACGGACACTAAGAACACCCAGACTTAGTACAATAATTTGTGGATCACACAAAGTGTTATCCCATGTGGGATCGTGGGAGAGCCACGCTTCGGCATGAACGTGCCGGCTCGACCGGAGTGATACCATGGCCTCACAGAAAGCCGGTGAGAAATAGCGCTTGAGCTGTGTTTCACCGAGTGAGTAAGGATACCGGAGGCACATACCCCAAACCTCTCCCCCTACCCCCTACCCATCCCCCAAAGGCCGGCAACGCACTTGTGACGTCTGTGATGTTGCGGGTGTCTATGTTCGGCCGTAATCACTTAACATCAGGCGAAACGTCTGCTCGTTTGCCCCCAATTCCATTAAAAAAAATTGAACCCACAGTAGAAAGCGTAGAAAGCGCTAAAAGTACTACGGCATCTGTGCAGTCAATTGGGATCTGATAACACTTATTTTCTGTTCAAACTTCTTCTTGACTGCTGACTCACAGATCAATGTTGTTATCACAAGCATCCACAAAAGCCTTGCCGTTCTTTAAGTCTCCAGTATAATACTCACTCGTTGATTCATAGAAAACAATCAATTCCTTCATCGCTGTTTATCGATGTCCAATGTCCATAAGTGTCGAAATATACTGGAAGCTTAGCAAACATAATATAAAGATTCATAGAATTGTTAAACGTACTGACGTTTGCCTTTATTGTAAAGACGAACTTATGTTTGTCAATTCTCTGAATATTAAGACGGATTTAAGACTGATATGCTATTTATCAAATCAATGACTTCTGTCTAACGCATTTTCCTTCTTGGAATTATTTGATCACAGTGAAGTGTGAATATATTGTCAGAGAACAATGATTCAACATTAATGGACCGGAACGTAAGTGTATGGTGGAAAGTATAATAAAAATAAATAAATAAATATTTCGAACATCTAACACACAACGCCATCTAGTCCCAAACTAAGCAGAGCTTGTGTTATGGGTACTAGACAACTGCTATAAATACATGTATACTTTTTTTGTTGTTGTAAACACATACATATTATACATCGAAAACACCCAAACTCCGAAACAAATATTTGCAGATCATACAAACATTTAGTCTGACCCAGGAATTGAACCCTCAAACACAGCAGTTGCATACGCTCCCACTGCGCCACCGAGGCAGTATAAATAAATAAAAACTTTAGTTTTAAAATATTAAACGGGTCTTGGTTTTGTTTTACATTAAATGAATACCACGAAATGGAAAAGCCTTTGAGTAGACAATTTTCCTAATTTATTATTTAAACGTCTAATTTATTTACGTTAAATCTTTTACCGTAAGAGTTTTTATCGGAATTATTTATCACAGATAAAGTAAGCCGTTATATTAAAAGAAAACATTTTGCTTACTTGATTTTAAATATGATATGGGAGAACCATGCTTCGGCACACATGGTGCGATTCGACCACCGTTACCGGAGTTACGGGAGCCTAAACTCTCTCTGAATATAAGAAGTTAATTACATACTAGACTAGCTGACCCGTGCCCACTTCGTTGGAAATGTGATAAATGAAGAAATGCTTTACCGGTTTTGTGCAAACTTCAAATAAACCATCTACTAAATTGTCCGAACAAAGCCTAAACATTTGGTTTGGATAGGTGAGCCCGTTCTTGAGTTATAAAATTACAACGAAAAGTGGAATTGATTTTTATATAGGTATATTGATAGATTTCACTTTCATATGTATTTATATAGAACAGATTTTTGCAAGTGGCTCCTTCCGCTAGTTTGTCGGTTATTATAGTTTTTTTAAAGGAATAGGGGGCAAACGAGCAGACGTATCGCCTGATGGTAAGCGATTACCGCCGACCATGGACACCCGCAACACCAGATGCGTCACAAGTGCGTGGTCGGCCTTGGGGGAAGTGAGGGGGGGGTTTGGAGGAGGGAGGGGGGGATGGGCCTCCGGTATCCTCACTCACTCAGTGCAAGCACTATTTCACACCAGTTTTCTGTGAGGCCATGGTATCACTCCGGTCGAGCCGGCCCATTCATGCCGAAGCGTGGCTCTCCCACGGTAATAGTAGAGAATAACCTATATTCTTCTTCCAGAATGAAAGTATCTCCATGACAAATTTAATTTCATTTTTATTTATTTATTTTATTTTTATTTATTTAATTTAAAATGGTTACAGTGGCTTAGCCGTGAAAGCATAATAGACAGACATGTAGATAGACAGACAGACAGAGTTACTTTCGAATTCGTAGTATAGGTATGTTAGTATGGATACATTTTAACCTGACATTATACAAAACTCTATCTATACTTACTAATATTATAAAGCTGAAGAGTTTGTTTGTTTGAACGCGCTAATCTCAGGAACTTCTGGTCCGATTTGAAAAATTATTTCAGTGTTAGATAGCCCATTTATCGAGGAAGGCTATAGGATATATATCATCACGCTAAGACTAATAGAAGCGGAGCACTAATGAAGAATGTAACAAAAACGGGGGAAGTTTTTTACGCCACGGGCAATAGGAGACGTAAACGAGGTTGCGTGGGTCAGCTAAAGGAAATAAGAGCCACACATTCTCTGGCTAAATTAAATCGAACAAGTTAATACAGAAAACTTATACTAGACGTCGCCGGCAGAATATTCATCTAATACACTAACACCAATTTGCATAGATGAAATCCATTTTGATTAATATGCATGCCATACATGGTAAATAGTTAACGAAATTGTTTCAACAGTTTTGTAACTATTATCATACATAAATTAGATCCTCTAACGCAGTATTTAATTGTTTCTAAACTAAGAGATTAAGGTCACGTTTTAGAACCATTGGACTTTCATAATGAAATTAGAATAATGTTTACATGTTGTGTGCTGGTCTGTATAATTATTATGTAAATTTTAAACCAATGAAAGTACTTAACAATAGCTTAAAATACACATCTATACAATCTATGCGTCTGTTTAGTCTCGCTCTGTGACGTCTCGGTCCTTGAAAGTTTTGGCAGAGGTGTATTAAACGCTCTAACTTTCTCAACTAAGATTTAATCCTTCTTAAAGGGGCACAGGCGTAACACTGTCTCCTGTGATATCTCAGAGAAGGTTGATTGGATCCAATATTAATACATAACTTTCTTTTCTTTTCGAAGTGCATCGAAGTAGCTCAAAGTATCTCGATTGTGGAGTAATTATTAGAGACTTCGTTTGACTACGAGTGTGAGATGAAACAGTCTTTGATGATTTCGACGACGCGACGGCCAGTCTCAACAGAGTCTAGTAAAGTACGGAGATATTATAGTTAACAGGTGTATGCGCTGACACAGGTGTACTGCCTGTTCCTTCACTGTCATAATCCGATGGGACGGTTATCCGAGACGACCGGGAAAATATCAGGCCCAAGAACGACTGCTTTAAATGCTCTCCGAGGTACGGGGCTAAGACCCCAATTTCCTCAAATTCCGAGCTGTTATTCCGTATTTCTATAATCAGAAAAAAACCGTCTATTTTTTTTTTTTTTTTTTTTTTTATGTTTGGCCCGCCAAAATGACTCTACTCTGCCTGATGGAAAGCATAAGCAGAATCCACGAGTGGTGGCCACCATACTCATTGCGAATGCAACAATGCAGCATGGTGACCCACACTATGGCGGCCTAGTGATGCTTGTGCATCTTTTAGTCTAGTCAACAAGTATGGAACTTGTTGACTAGACTAATTGGGCCTCCGGTCTCGCACTCACCAACGAAACACGACAGCACGAACGCTGTCATTTTACGTTGATTTTCTGTGCGAGGGTGGTACCGCCCCGGTCGAGCCGGCCCGTTCGTGCTGAAATCAGCGTGGCTCTACTACCTTTATACTACTACCTTTATACCTATCCTGAGTATTTAAATTACAGTTACTTACCACACAATATAAAATGCCATATCAATTATGAAAAGGCTCATTAAATTCATTGCAAAATGTATTTTAACTTTACATCAAAAATATTTGTTCCGGTACAATTTGAACCCATGTCACAAGTGAATCTGACATATCTGAAACAATTTAACTTTCCTTTAAATAAAATTCCAACACTGAGAATTACTTTATTACGCTACTTTGTCCATTCATATTTTATGAGTTGTCCCTTTGTTTTCTGTATAACGTTATTTTTGGCATTTTATTTGTTCTCTCTTTTTTCGGATTGGTGAATATTAAATGAATTTACGTCTTCGCTTATTTTTAAACCTCTTCTTTCGTATAAAGTTTGATTACCGTTTCTCCAGTTTGCGTTATATTGAATTGGTCTAGACGTTGGAGTAAGGACTCAGCAAAAATTGTTATAATATTATTGTAATCTGTGCAGAATTCCTTAGTAATTTACAATTTTTTTTGAACAACCCATAACGTCCCACTGCTGGGTTCAGGTCTCCTCTCAGGAGAGGGTTAAGGCCATACGTCCCCATGCTGGCCAAGTGCGGGTTGAGGAGTGGCAAGACTACGTTGTGGCTACATAATCTTGCCGTTGGATGTTTTTAGGCCGCCCTAAGGCCTCCAACTAAGCTTCACGACTGTTATCCTACGATAACAACCGGGACCGACTGCCTAACGTGACCTCCGAATCACGGAGACGCTCATGGTATCATGCCACCAACGGTCACCCATCCATGTACTGACCACGCCGTCGTTGCTGACCGTCAGTGATTGTTTCTAATCACCGAGTGCAACGGGGCTATGAACGCCGCATTACAAAGTTTTTTTTTTCTATTTTTCAGGTATACTCTTGATATGGAACAGACGGACGTAGTCACCTGTCTCGCTCTAGTGGGTCACGTGATGTGCTATGCCAACTCTGCTATCAACCCTCTGATATACAATTTTATGAGTGGTAAGTACAGATTATTTATTTAAGTTAAGTCATTAAAGACAATCTTAAGATCCCAGCGAGATATTAAAATAATGTATAAATTCATCTTAATTAAATTTGATATATTAAGATACGACTGCTCGTTTACCACGAAAAGAAATCCTACTAATATTATAAATGCGAAAGTTTGTGTATGTGTATGTTTGTTACTCTTTCACGCAAACCACTGAACGGATTTGGAAGACACTTTACAGTACTATAGCTTATACATGAGAATAACACATAGGGTAATGTGTGTATTTGCCGCGCTAACTGATATACACGCGGGCGGAGCCACGGCAACATCTAGTTAAATATCAAAACTATAAACTAAAATATGCTTCGTTGTCAAAGAAAATATCTTTATCAAACACAAAACTTATATTTGATACTAGCTGACTCGGCGAACTTCGTACCGCCATATTTACATATCTGTCTCAGCTTCCCACAGGCAGTGTACAGTTGCGGACAAAAAATAATTTTCCCGTTATCTTTTATTTTTTTCTTTCTAGCAAAAAAAAGAATGAATGAATTCGGACTATGTGTTATTGAACTATAACTAAGTACATATTCTGACTTTCATCCCCTCTCTCCAGGAAACCGTGCTGAATTTCAGGATAAAAAATATCCTATGTCCTACCTCGTAGTATGAACTCAAATCATGCCAAGTTTCATTTGAATCCATTCAGTAGTTTCGGCATGATGCGCGGCCAAGATACAGACTGACAGACAGACAAAAATGAAAAAAAATACAGTTTTGGCTTCAGTACAGATAATAGAGAGCCCTCCAAAAAAAAATTTCAAAATATCTTTAATGTACAGAATTCGACCTGTTACATTTTTATTATAAGTAATTTAAGTAATAAAATAATATAGATTCATGTCCTGCGTCATGACTATAAAAAAATAAACACTATAAAACTACATCTGTATTGTACATCTTTTAGCCAGCAGCAGTGTAGTAACATCACTTATATCTGATTTATTTCTTCCTCTAAGATAATGTTCGTAAACTATCGCAATAAAGAAATAATAGGTACGTAAATTTAATAATATTAGAACAAGTAACGGAAACGCTTTATACATTTATACGGTTAGTTGACATTAAAAGAACTGCGAATATTTTTCTTTGAGAACTCTGTGAACAAGAACATCAAAGAGTACTGCGCATTGTTGGTTTTTATTACGACAAAATATTCGCCAATACCCTCTATTTTTATTACCTATACAAATAAATTCAATTATGGTGTTCGTTTGGATTGACGTTTGCATTTGTGTGTTCTTTTCGAATAATCTCCAAAGCATGTGGGAGAACCATGCTTTGGCATATACGGGGCAGACTCAATACCAGGGCCTTACAGAAATCAGTTCTGTCATTGCTTTTTAACGAGTGAGTGAGGTTGACAGAGCCAAAGATTCTCCCTGTCCTGTCTCATTTTTTTTTATGTACTAGGCGGGCAAACGAGCAGACGTATCGCCTGATGGTAAGCGATTACCGCCGCCCATGGACACTTGCAACACCAGAGGCGTCACAAGTGCGTTGCCGGCCTTAAGGGGATGGGGAGGGGCATGAGGAAGGGTATGGCTAGTGGTTGGGTTATGGACCTCTGGTATCCTCATTCACTCGGTGAAACACAGCGCAAGCGCTATTTCACCCCGGATTTCGGTGAGGCCGTGGTATCACTCCGGCTGAGCCGGCCCATTCACGCCGAAGCGAGGCTCTCCCACGGTTATTCATCAACATCACTTGAAATTTTGTGCGACTCATGCATTTTATGTTTTAAGCACCCACTATGAAAGAGTTTTTAGAAATTCAACCCTAGATTGGAAAATAAGGAATGAGGTTGAATGGAAGTTCGTTATTTCCAAACTCAGAACGTAATAAAAATAATGCTTCTTGGCAATCTAACTGTAAGAATAAATAACAAAAAGTCTCTCCTGGTTAGATAAACTTATTTACGCAAGCATTAGTAACATTAATAAATAACTATTCCAGGAAAATTTCGCCGAGAATTCCGCCGCGCCTTCTTCTGTTCAACACCTGCCAACTTGGACAGTTTCAATACTTTAACTCGTAGCACTACTTCTAAGAAGCGGCCTTGCGATCTTATGACTTTCGAAAGTAAAACACAAGGAAGAAATGTCTGTAGCACAACATTTATTCATAATGATTATAAGGATAAATATGTAACACATTAGGATAACCATGACTTGAGGTAAAAAATTTGAAGAAACGTTTGTATTATAGAAAACAATATATTAAAGTCATTTAGTGTGTGTATAATGTCAAATGAGCTCCTTAAGTTGAGTCATGTGAGTTTTAACTTATAGGTATAGACTTTTTTTTTAAATTAAGATATATGCGTAGTATTTTAGTACGTATTAAGTATTTTTATTTATTCAAACTATCTGCATTTACTTAGCATGAAGCGGGCTTATTCGTCTTACCCGTGTATTTTATGTACAGTGGCAACTTAGCCTGAATTATTCCGTCTTGCAATTTGGACGGATACTATTTTATAGTTTTATTACAATAAATGAAAAGTTTCAGGTATTTGATTTGATTGGATTTGATTTTGTTGTAGGATCACTTGTGTTTTCAGCTGTTGTCTGCATCTACTAGGTTAAAGAAATTGATTGTATGCCTGTCAATGGGGGCTATCGCGTGTGAATTTGCCACTAGAGGCGCTTGTGTCGCGTGAGGTCCATTATCATTCACTTTTTACTGGTTGGTTGGTTGGTGACGTAAATTATAATTTATTTAATTTATCTGTTGAAAAGTGATCTCCTTCATGAAATTATCGAAAATTTTGAATATTTGGCAATGAATATAAACGCTTTGAAAGCGGAATTAAGAAAAGGAGGCGCACGGACGGAATAATTGTATAACTAACAGTATTGAAAGTGAAATGTTCTTTCTCTATAAAGATGAGTTTATCAGTTTGGATATATAAAAGCACATAGAAATGATAAATTATGAATATTGCTTGAAAGAAAGTAGCCTCTACTATTTTTAACCGACTTAAAAAAAGGAGGAGGTTATCAATTCAACTGTATTTTTTTTTTTTGTGTTTGTTACCTCATAACTTTCGACTGGGTGAACCGATTTTGATGATTTTTTTTTTATTTGAAGTTAGTGCTTCCCGTGTGGTCCCATTTTAATTTGGTCCAGATTGAAGTCGGTTTTTTATGTTAAAATTTGTGATTACTAAATTCAAACAGTTCCTTGTTCCTTATTCAAATAAAGTATTGTGATTTTTATGTTTGGACAAATAAAGATAAAAAGAGAATTTATGTAAATAGAAATAATAAGCATATTTCAGAAGTTATTATACCAAAAATAACTGCTTTTTATCACAGACCTTACATGATACCTGTTATCGCTAAAAAATTTAAAACATAATCTAATATCTACCATTGTTTATTAGTTTCGACAAACAACTCAACCATTTCTCATTGTATGGATTTACAATGTTTAATATTTATTTGTATAGCAGTGTGTTTTAAAGGGAAAGGGAAGGATAAACAAAAGTTTAGACATTTTTTTTTTTTATTAAGTATCTATATAATTGCTCAGAAACCTTATTTACATTATGTTCTTTCTGAAATTGGTAAGCATAAAAATATGATTCTTCCTACAAGACTTACCAAACTAATTGGTAACTTATTACTCAGAATATTTATCCTCGGGGTTAAAATGTTTTTTACAAACACGAGAATGTTTAGTCGGATTATAGTAATTCCTGCGAATCGCCACTAGTCAGTTTAGAACAGTTTTATCTATTAGAAACACGTGTCCTTCTTTTTTTCCGAACAAAACGGAACTGTACAACATTGCGACATAGCTACTCGATATGATGACAGTTATTTAAAATTAATAAACTTAATGAGATCCAAGATTTCAAACTTTGTTTCGGCGCCGATCCTATAAAGTCGCCTTTGACAGCTATACCTCTGGACCTTAGTCAACAGTGGCGCCAACTGGTGAGCAAAGAAACGATAGTCCCCATTGCTACGACATATTACGTAACATAACAACTGATGATAAGTTTTAAATCAAGATTAGGAAAATATACAACTGTTATAATAAGGGTACAGTTTAAAAATAAATTTAGATGATAGCATTCATTAAAATCTAATAAGGTGTTACATTTTTACTTCTAGAAAGCACTAGTTGATATGTGTTTTTTAATATTAAGATGGAATTGCATACAATCCATTAGAAAAAATTACATTTTACGAGAGATATTTGTTAAAGAATGTCTGAAACATTATTTTATTTATATGTATAAATTTTATGCATGTATTTCTTTGGTTTTACAGTCAATTTTAAGGTTTAATTTATTCACGGTAATATGCATTTACATGTACAAACTATATTGTTTGACAAATCAAATAAATAGATGTGCAGATTTAAAGTATATTTTTGTTTTAATTTTAAAATCAGAATTTCACAAAAAATAAAAGATATAGGTATCGGCCATGTATATTAAAGTAACAATCTTATATTTTAACAGTATTTCTTAGACGATGGTCCAGGGTCTGGCTTACAAACACCTCTAAAGGTCACATGCCAATATACCGTTATCATATTAAAAGCGTGACCATGCAGTTTTAGTGTTAGGCTTTTCTTATTAAAGATGTGACCTTTTTTTCTTTTGTGGAACGTGTGACCGAATTTCAATTTAGATGTTCATTTTTAACAATGAAGGAGGAACTATTCATATACCTAAATTCTTTTTAACTAAATCTTCAACAAAAAAAAAAGAAAAACCAGCCTGAAGTTAAAGTTTATTAGAAACGAGTAGAATCATATATTATTTCTGATAATAACGCCATCTTTGTTTGAGACCGAAAACTGTTTACTAGGATATAACTAATAGAGGCAGCAGTTATGGTAAAAGAAATGGTTTCTTCTTGTATGAAAGCATCTCAAACAGAGTAATTCTTTGAATTTATGTCCATATTTTTGAAATGATTTTGACGAAATAAATATTTTTTACGCTTATATACCTCGAATAGAATAATAAGGGTAGGAACAGGGGCTGCTCTGAAGCCATAAATCTGTATATATTTTGAGTAGAAATAGTATTAAGATAAGGATATATTTTTTAATCGTAACGAATTATTGAAACTTAGTACTGGAATTAATTCAGATATTAATTTATATAACAAGAGCTGGTGTTGTGAGAAATATTTTTAATTGACAAATCTAGTCTTGAAATATTCGAATAAATACACAATTGTAAAATAATAATGACATATTTAATGTTTTATGTAAATTTGTAATAAACATTGAATTTCGCTGTCTTCAATTTGTTTTATTTTATGTGACGTCATTCTAGTCACTCCTTCTTGTCGTAATAGATCATCATAATCATCATCTGAAGATATTATTTACGGTACGTTATTTTTACATGATTGGCTTATTAGCCTAGTGACCTTAAATGTATAATATGTATGTTTTTACAAAAAAAGGTATATATTTATTCCTATCAGTTGTCTAGTACCCATATTACAAGCTCTGCTTAGTTTGGGACTGGGTGGCGTTGTGTGTTAGATGTCTAAAATATTTATACATACTTATATAAACCTCATCCCAACCCGTTTGAAAATCAAAAGTATGGTAAAACCTCTTTTTTAGGGAGAGGCCTATGTCCCACAGTGAATAATTAAAGGGTGTTGATGATGAAGATATAACAACAGCAAAGTTCATTGAAGTGGTGAAGACCACGGTAAACCATTGAAAACGGGCAGCACCGATTGTTATGGCGAACCTCGAGAGGGGGCTATGTCCAGCAATTGACGTCTTTCGGCTAAAATGATGATGATATACACCTGTTTATATTAAAATTTATGAGTTTCCATAAAAGAAAAGAAGTAGAAAAATAAGTTAAATAAATGATGCATAAGCATTACTAGGCCGCCATAGTGTGGTTTACCATGTTGTATTGTGGCATCGTCTGCATTCGCAATGATTATGGTGGCTACCATTTTTGAATTCTGCCTATGCTTTCCATCAGGCATAGTGATGTCATTTTGGCAGGCCATACATATTATATATAAAAATAAGACCATGATTTCAGTCAATTTGTGTATAGACTGGATTGATAAGATTTTCATAAGTAAGGAATCTACTGTTGTGAGATCCTTTTATAATAGCGGCATCTATTAACAGTAACGAAGGTTGTTTTATTCGTAACGTGGCTAGCTTATGTTTTAGCTAAAATTTGTATTAATTTATCAAGAAAGATATAGATGGCACTTTGTTCAAAGTTATAGAAATGCGATTTTATTATAAGAAAGTTGGTGATCAAACATTCAAACCCACCGATGTATTATTATAATACACTAGAATTAAGGTGTCAAATCTATATTTCATTCTGATGATAAATTCAGTCTAGGTATATCATCACCACCTACGGCTTTTTGTAGTCCACTGCTGGTTGTTGGACATCGGGTCACGTTTTTCTGATATACATTCAAGATAGATAGCATATTCAAAATTTTCTCTCTGCAGTACTGTTATCCTACAGATGTTGCTCTCTTGTCAGCTGTTACGATATACTCAAAATACATACAGATGATGATACCCCGTATTCTCAGACAGAGAAAATAGTTTAGGTACCTTTTTTAAAAGTTCACAGTATTGAAAAATTATCTTCTACCCTATAGGTCATCATCATCATCAGCTGATCACAGTCCACTGTTGGACATAGGCCTCTCCAATTGCACGCCACTTAGTTCGATCCTCGGCTACTCGCATCCAGCATCTGCCAATCGTCTGGCGCAAATTATCACTCCACCTGGCCTGTGGACGTCCTACGCTACGTTTGCCGAGACGCGATCTCCACTGAAGAACCCGTTTATCCCAACGGTTGACGGTTCTACGGCAAATATGGCCAGCCTACTGCCATTTCAGCTTGCTAATCCTGTGGGGTATGTCGATGACCCTGGTTCTCTGCCGGATAACCTCGTTTCTAATACGATCCTTTAGAGAAACACCGAGCATAGCCCTCTCCATAGCACACTGCCTAAAGACATCCACAACTCAAGATCAGCATAAGTAAGTGAATTTAAGCCTTTTTGTGCATATCCTCTCCTAGATTCAGGGGGAGGTATTGAGTAATCATCTTTCATTAAAAAATAAGTTTGTGTGTAAAATAACTGTCGTTATTTCTTTCTTTTTTCCTTCAGTCTTTAAACTTTGATAGGGATTTTGTTTTCATCATCATTATCATTATATTCATCAGCATTATCCTAACTATCTTTTAAAAGATAGTTCCAAATCTAGACTTGAAATGAAAATGTATTTTAAGTTCAATAAATAAAGATCATGGAAAAGCAGATCGCATTGCAACCATCGCAAACAAGAAATTAGTAAACACGCTATTAAATCTAAATAAACTGAAATAAACTTCTACATTAAAAAAGCCGACTTCAAAAACTAAAAGTATAAAATAACCTAATTTGTATGGGCTACCTATTCATAGGCTTGAAGTCGGGGCCAAGACAAATGTAATAGTAGGTACCACACTCGCTATATTTCGACGTCACCGACGCTTTGGTTGTTTTGTTCAACGCGAAGAGCAGCTATCCCGCTCAAGGTCACGCGCGTCGAGTGCGGTACCTACTATTACATTTTGGCTTGGCCCCGACTTCAAACCTATGAATAGGTAGCCCATACAAATTAGGTTATTTTATACTTTTTAGTTTTTGAAGTCGGTTTTTTTAAACGAAGTTTTTTTTTTTATTTTTCGCTTTTTAGTCTTTCTCAAGTCTCTCATCATCATTTCATGTAAAATTTATTGATGTCTACAGAATATGAAGCAATGCAGACAATTGCTCTTAACTTCATTGCAGGCGCTCACGTAAATTTGAGGGTTTCTTTCGATTTCCTTGGGATCCCATCATCAGATCCTGATATGGTGGCCATGGGACCACATGGGGAGTATACCCTTTCGAATACAAAATTTTACAATACATAACATTACAATAATTTTCAAAATCGGTCCACAATTGACGGAGTAATCGATGTACATACATAAAAAAAAAAAAAAAAAAAACCGATGAAATTGAGAACCTCCTCCTTTTGGAAGTCGGTTAAAAATATTAAACACGCTTAAAGTCGCTTTTAAAATAAACCGTAATTGCAAAGTTGTAAATGATATACCGAGTTCACTACGTTTTAAAATATACCTTTAGAAATTTCTGCAAAGCAATTTTAAAGCGTCTTGTTTACTGACGAAAATGGGTTGGAAAATAACACTATAAATGGCTGAAATGAAAAAGGGATTCATTGAGCAAAATTTCACTGTGAGGTTTTGAGTCATTGTAACTTTGGAAAGATTAAACAGCGCAATAGCAATTGTGTTACATATTATTTATAAACAAAATCTTTCTTTTGGCAGTGCCTTATCAAGTGTTTGCCTAGTAAAGGCTTATTCATATTGGAGAAAATGCGGCCTGCATTTAGAATCACCTATAAAATTATTTGCACTGACTGATTTATCGATGCAGAACTTAAACCACTGGGCCTATAAATTTAAATGTTGTCAGCTGTGCTTTTTAACTGCTTCGGTGGCACAGAGGTACTGAATGCGATTGCCGTGTTGAGGTCTCAGGTTCAGTTTTTATAATAACATTCATTGTTCCTATTACTGTTTGTAACTGACTCTAAAAATATTATTTATTGTCTTTCTATATATTTTTTATTTGCTTTAGTTAAAAAAAATAGTAGGAACTTGTCACTCACTATTTGACGTTTACGTTTGCGAGATGGCGCTATGGTCGTGCACGTGCCCAGTAGGACTTCGTCATTTTCACAGTTGGAAACATGAAATTAATACTAGAAGAAATAAATAGGTAATAAAACCGTAGGCAAAGGATTATCACTAGCAAACTTTCAGTAAGGTCATTGAACAGTAAAAAGTAAAACAACAGTAGCCGCACAATAATTATAAAGAAAGTGACAATGATGAATGAAGTTGAAAACAACTGATAAAATCCATTAATAACAAACGTCAGTAATGTTGTTGGCTGTCTGATACTATAAAATCTAATATAAATTGAAACGATCAATGGAGCGTTAAAAATAAATTCAAAAGAACTTTGTATTGCTTTATTTGATATATTTTAGTAATCGAGTATGTAGGTATTATTGACCAGTTTGTGACCACGGTTAAAGGTGTGTACTTTTTTATATAAAGATCTGATTCTTTTCGAATACAAATATATAAGAAAAGAAATAAAAATAAAATACATTTCTATTACAAATATTTTGAATACATCACAAGGTTATCAATTCCCGTAAATATTAATATATACTTGAACGCGATAGTTTAAAAGTTATTGTAACACAATATGGAATATTAAAATGCGTAAAACCTATATGTTAAAGAAAATACTAAATTGTAAAGCTTTTTCAAAGTGATAAACGTATCACTAAATATTCATTCAAGAGCAATGGATCGTTCAAATTCAGATAAAAACGACATTATCGACATTATTCAGCAGTTGGTGTAACCACGCGTTAATTTTGTAAAATTCTCAAAACATTAATACAGTCCATGTTCACGCATGTAACTGTTAAGTCACTATTTAAAAAATCCAGATAATATTATTCTTTATGTATTAACGTATAATCTTTTGTTTGGTTTGAATCTTATTTTCATTTAACTTCATTGAACAAAAAGATATTCTAATAATTGACTTCTTGTAAGGTTATCATCAAATACCAGTAACGATGTTAAAAAAATTATTAATATTGATGACAGTATTATACAAGTATTCTAATTGTATTGAAAAATCCAAAGATTTGAACTACAATGAATTAGATGAGAACAGTTTGGTTACAAATGGTGAATTGTTTCCTTATGTAGCTGCTGTTATGAAGATGTCTACGTATTTAAGTGCAGGTGCTTTAATTTATGATGAGTGGGTGTTGACTGCTGCTGATGCTTTATTTTTGTAAGTCATGCTTATTATTATTAAAATATGATCAACATCGCCACTATCCCATAATTTTATTTAACGTCGATGCTATGTGTCACATTGTCAAATTGTTTTGGATGACTTTCTTTTACGAAACTAAACGATCGTATTAGTTAGACAGTCACTCATTACTTTGATTATTGTTAGAAATTGAACGTCATTATAATGGCAACATTTTTGATTGCCATTTTTCTTGTTTGACGTTTTGAAGTGACAAGTTAGAACTTACGAGACGCTTTGTAAAAACGGTCGACCATTGTCGTTTTTGGGTGCCGTTCAATAAGAAATTTAGCTGATTGTCCTCAGACTCGGTTCTTTTCGTTGTTTACCGTTATGATTGGTCTGGTTTTGACACGCGAGTTTAGTAGTCCCGTCAAATAGGCGCGTTCCGCGACAGTTAAAGCGGGTGTATTATAATTGAATACTTGGGAGCCTCTACAGCTACTAGGAGTGATGAATGTGTGACGACGCAGAGAAACTACCAAGAGGCCGGAACGCCGATATCAAGGAATTCATCATCATCATCTCCAGTAAGTGCTTGATATTACATTAGCTTAGAATAAGAACAGGGTGAAACGCCCTGGTTTGATGCTCTTGCCAGTGACATAGTTAGCGATTGAATGCCTATACCATGGGCCCTATAGACATTGCAAACTTCACACGGTGAACGCTACATTTGCAAAAGGATTGAACAATTATATTATTTAATGCCGAATTATTTCGATATGTCAATTTTCCGTTGAAAGTCGAAAAGAAATAGATGCGGGTATAGAAATCTGATCGCAATTGAAAGAAGCTAAAATCACATATATAAGCCACTAGGATAAGGCCAAATAGCATGCATGATAAAGGCCATAATGCAATGCCAATAAATATTATATTTAAAGTCCATAGGTATGGTGAAGTAGAGATAAACATGCCTAACAATATAAAGTGGAAAGAACGATAAGGTAAACTAAGTTTCTAAGTAGCTTAAAAAAGTTGTTATATGGCAGATCCGGCAAAAAAAGCACACGGGTCTCCCAGATAGAAAGTGAGTCTCAAAAGTCTCAAAAGCAAAACTCAATTACTCAACATGTACAAATTCAGACTCCTATTTTAAATTGTTTTCAGATTACGAGAGTCATCAAGAACTCTTCGCGTACGACTTGGCAGTATCAACTACAAAAAAGGAGGCACAGTTCTTCCTGTCAAATATTTTGAGATTCATCCTAGCTTTGATGACAAAAGCCCTATTTTTGACATAGCTCTAATCAGGCTGCCACATCCGGTCAGGTTTATTCCTACCTTGAAGTCTATTAGACTTCAGAACGATCACAAACAACCTGACAACACACATTTTACTGTCACTTCCTGGCCGATACCTTATGTAAGTATAGGTTAATAATTGAACAGTTTGTCATAGTTGTTTAATGCCTCAGCGGTAGTGTACGCTACTTCTGTGCTGAGGTCTCGGGATCCATTCCCGCGTCGGATAAAATGTTTGAATGATCTGTAAAATATTTATTATCGCTTGATTGTACATAAGATTAATTACAAAGATATCTTAAAACAGATTAAATACAAAGATATCTTAAAACTTGGAGGTCGAAGGTAATCTTTCACAGGCTATCATGAATATTATTTAGTTTATAGATTTAGTGTTTTCTATGTATAATGTGTATATAAAAAATGTATATAAGTAATTTACTTGTCAATTTAGCTTTTATAATACTTTTATTGGTAGTTTGAGGGTAGAATGATAGCGTTGAGTGTCAGATGTCAATAAAATCAACTGAAGAAGGTTATTTTAAATTTCTGTCATTTTTTAATAGTATTAAAATGTATATTTAACAGTCTTACTCCGATGAGTCTGAAAGCTTGAAAACCATAGAGAAAATTCAAAAACGTCGGATTCTGTCAGTTACCCATCTCCATCCTTCTGACCCTGAAGATTGTGCTGAAGAGCTAAAAGACATTGACATCAATGATTTGCAGACTATTATGTGTTTGGACACTGGAGTGATGATGGATCCTTGTATGGTGAGTGTCTATTACGGTTGCTTTTGATTTATCGTCCCTTATTTTTTATGCGTGGAAATTCCCTTGAAATTCGCCAACTTCTGAACTCAATAGTAGACCTCTTTCCCCGGAGGTTGATGATTTCGAATGCCAAGTCAAACATAGTAATAATAGACTTTAAAATCTAACTTATATCAGCATGATCTTATTTTACAATCATCGTAATAGAGATACTATCTTTGAGTAACGCAATTCCTTTAAATTTACAGAGAGACGCTGGAGCACCAGTAGTTTTGAATGCTGTTCTCTGGGGCATAGTCTCTTCATGGAGACCAGTTGACTGTGAAAATGATCTAGCGGGACCTAGTTTTGTATCTCTAGTGTCAGCGCCAAATATTTCATCGTGGATATATGCCACTACTCGCGGACAGTAATGGCAAAAGTCACGATATAACACGTTAAAATCTTTAAAATGATTAGAATATTTGAAAGTCAATATTTCACAGTCAGTACATAATTGAATTAAGTTACATTAAAAATAATAGAAAGAAATTAATGTTATTTTCTTTAAATATTCGAGATAGGGCTTGGCACAGGAAAATTTTGTACAACATTCGTATCATGCAGTTTTTGTCAACGATTTCAAAACCTGATTCATTTCTTAAAGCAATTTACAAGCCTTTGCGGAATCGAAAAGATAATTCTTAAGAACCACGTTATATTCCTAACATTTACTTCATCTGTAATTCACACTCAAGATGAAAAGCATACGAGCGAGGCGACGTAGATGTAAATGTAATTTAAGCAAGTATAATATTCATGTTTGCTTAAAGCAGTTGACAATTCGAGAATGAAAAGGTGACAGTAGTATATAATATACATGTATAATTATATAGATAAGAGCTTTGATGATTTTCTTGTATAAATAAAATTTTAACAAAATAAAAACCGACTTCAAGGTTCGACTCGATTTCTCATGGATGCCGTCATCAGATCTTAGTGTCCTTATCATGGTACCACCGTTGGGATATCTCCTTTCCATTAAAAAAAGTATCATCAAAATCGGTTCATAAACGACGAAGTTATCCCCGAACACACATAAAAAAAAATATATATATACGGTCAAATTGAGAAACCTCCTCCTTTTTTTGAAGTCGGTTAAAAAACTGTGTAAGTAGACATCAAAATGATGAGATTTCTTTTGTTATTTGCAAGTTGCATCGTTTTAGATTGCAGTCGACCCAAGAAAAAAATTGCAAATTTGAAAATAAATCTTGGTGTTTTTTTCTGAGTGTAGTAATTTTCAGTTTATATTCTAAGCAGCTTAGGACATGCAGCAGCGAGGCTGTCGCGCGTTCGCATTGATACAGTCGCAATGACTGATCGTTTGGCCTAGTGGTTTAACGGTCACCACGCCGTTTCCTACTTCGCTAAGTGTCGAGGGTTCAAATCCCACGTAGGACAACACTTTGTGTGATCCACAAATTGTTGATCTGAGTCTGGGTGTTCTTTGTGACCGTTTCATGTATGTTTGTAAATTTCCCCGCGACACAGGATTTATTCCTAGTGCGGGAGTTGTCTTCTAATGTAAAAAAAGCGGTTGATGGCTGTGTGCCCTCGCCCACATTACCAGGATTCAGTCGCGATGCTGTCGCGCTGCAAACGCGATTCAGTAACCCACCACACCACCCTCCTTCCATTCTTCCCCCGATGTCGTCCGATACGGTCGCGTTTTACATCGATATAGTCACGATGCTATAGCGCGTTAGTAGCGCGTTGGCATCGCTTCTGTAGAGCGTTGAAAACGCGACTAAAGCGCGTTAGTAGCGATGCTACTTTTCGACAAAAAGTCGCCGACGACTCGGTGAGGGCAAGTCTTTATATAAAGATACCTATAACAAAAATTGCATAGTATATATTGTAGTAAATAACTGCACATAGTAAACGAGAATTTTATTTTTTCCAATACTAAAACGGCTCACATATCGGCTATTCAGATTATTTCGTACATTCGCCTTTATTGAATAAACTTTTCGAGGTTTGCCGCCGAAAGCGACCAGATTTGTTTTGTACATCGAAATTGGAATTGTTGAAATATATTTGGTTATAAATTTCAATATATCGGTTTGTGATTTCATTTTTTGTTATTTATGGAGGATAATTTGTGATTTCATAGATATTCTTCGATTACTTTTTTACAAGCTTTTTATTAACTTGCAATGTATGCATGCTTGTATGTTCGTATGGAATCTTGCAACTCAATTTTGAAGCAGATATCTTCAACCAATTTTGCTGAAATATTGCATGCATATGTATAGTGCGTGACAATATAATATTATAATGACATGGAGCTGGTCTGCTGTTGGAGCTGGAAGGTGGCTATATGAACTATGTAAAGAAACGTCGCAACATCATCGAGTTTAGACTCATTTGATTCGTCTCGAGGCATTCCAGTAAAAGCTTGTTTTTAAAATTATTTTTAATTTAATTTATTTTTATTGTTTGTTACCTCATAACTTTCGACTGGGTGAACCGATTTTGACGCTTCTTTTTTTATTTAAAAACTGGTGCTTCCCGTGTGGTCCCATTTCAATTTGGTCCAGTTCGTGAGGTCGGTTTTTTTGTTAAAATTTGCTTTTTTAATATATAAAACATTACACGTCCTTACGTGTAACGTTTTATTTAATAAATAAAACGAAGTCCTCCACCTCTTTTTCTTTTATTTTGTAATTCACAAATAAATTTTCTTACGTATTTAATGTGCACCTGGGGAGCGTGCAGCAAAACTAGAGATAAATGATAGTACGGCTGGACTTAAAGTAATTGCGAGCTTGGTGTAAAGTACATTATATGGCGATTTCTGTGAAATATTCATATATAATACAAGCAAGCTTCCCCGGCTTCGCACGGGTTCTTTACGGAAAATATAATATAGCCTATGTTACTCTGATAAGATATACAACTTATTTTTTTCCGACGTCTTCGACAAATATCGTTATATTTTAGCCAATATACTCAAAAAAATACCAAATTATATATGAAAACCTTCCAGAATAATCACTCTATCTATTGGTAAAACCGTATAAAAATCCGTGCAGTAGTTTTTGAGTTTATCGCGCACAGACAGACAGACGCGATGGAGGACTTCGTTTTATTATATGTAGTGATAGTGATATATCGATACGACCTTCAAACCTTCAAAAAAGAGGGCGCTTTGAGACTCCAGTTGCTGGCGTTTATGACGGCGGTAATCACCAGAATTTCTATCAGGTGACTTATATGATTTTGTGTTCACCGTACCATAAGAAAGCATCTCATCCATCGAGATAGGAACAAAATTGAGTCGAATGTGAACAAAAATAATTTAGTTGTAAGTGAACAAAATTATGTCTATGATGTCTAGAGGGTGTATGATATTATTGATAATTGAGTCGTCAATGGTGACGACTCAATTATCAATAATATCATACACCCTCTAGACATCCATATGTCTAGTGGGTGTGTGATATTATTAATATCGAAACTTGGACTTCATCTATTGTGATTTCTATTGATATAAATTCCAATAATTATTTATATATTATAAAAAACGTTATATGTACAATACAACGTATTTTAACTAACATTCTTAGTTATAACTTCTTTAGGTAAGTATGAGTCTCAGATCGATTTCTTAGAACACGTAAATATTCAATTTTTCATTAAAAATTCAAATCACCTCGGTCGTCTCTTATGACTTATTCCTAAGTTCAGGTCGAGTAAAGTATGGTAGCTGCTGTTCTTGGGGCTCAGCATGCACGTTAATAACATTAAATATTATCTCATGGCCACATCTTACTGCATATCAGTAGCAACAAATTGTCTGCTGCATTTTCTACTGCTCAAGCAATTATAAACAGTTATAAAATCGGTGTTTGTATTAGAATCCCTTATCATCGATTCAAAAATAAATAAATTGCCAATTGTGTTAAGCGCAAATGTCTCTTTGGAACGACTGGACCGATTTTGAAGGGACTTTCATTGGTAGATAGCTGATGTAATAAGGAGTAACTTAGGCTACATTTCTTTTAGACAAGTTTTGCCCGACGGTGTTACTCCCGGTATTAAGGGTACAACAATAACCGCGGGTCCCAGCTAGTCCTCAATACGAACTTTGACAATGCAGTATAGCGACCCACACTATAGCAGCCTGGTGAAATGAATTTTCACACCCCGCCTAAAAGACCCGTGATCATAGCGGGAGGGCAACAACAGTGAAAAGAAATTGCTTAAAAATTGCGTGAAAAATACTAAAAATAACAACAGTTTTTATTTACATGTAAATTAAAACACCTGTGCCTCGCTGTCAAACATTTTAACGTCTATCAAAACAAGATTATGTCATTGTCTGGTAAGCATTGATATACGAAAAACCCTGGTGCTTAGGCTTCTTCAAGTATATTAGACTGTATAGATATTAATCTATGCCTACCCACAATAAAGTTATAAGAAAAATAATATGATCACTCTGAAATGTTATAAAACTATCTTAAATATTAGATAAACACAATATCTCTAAAGGTCTGTTAACACAGACCGGCTCGGAAAGCATCGGCCCGCATTTTTCTTTTCACACAGACCGGATCGGAGCACAGCCGCCTACTATTTCACATAGACCGGCTGGAAAAGATCTGCGCAAATGCGAGCGGAAAAGAGAACGCAATCGGAGCTGGTCCGGTTCCTCTTATTATTTCACACGAAACGCGTTCAAGCATTCTTAATGTCAAAAGAAGTGCACATACAAAAACAAACCTTACTACAATAACTCAAAACTCTGTTTCCAACGTGATAAAATGTGCTCTCCTCTCCGAGCCGGTCTGTGTGAACGGATCCTAATAGTATCTTTGTTATTTGAAGCAAGTTTTAATTCCATAAATCTTGCAACTTCGAAATAAATAAATGTAATAAAAATTAATTTGCAATTGCCAAATATATTGAAACAATTTAAATTGATTTGAGTCAAAATAAAGTTGTAACATCTGCCGAACGAAACCAATATGGATTGCGAATCTGCTTGATTGTCTAATTATTCCAGTCTGATACTGACTGCATTAATTGCACCCCAAATTTGTTGATTCAGGTCTAATTTGGGATCAAATAAAATTAGACCTTGCTCAGAGTCATGATTAAATATGGGTATTTATTTGGAGCTTATATTTTATTCCTTATATCCTTGCGTTAACAAAAATGTATATTTCTGCTTATTTATTTGTCTATCGACAACATTGATTTCTTAATCAGACCTACCAATTTCGGTTTAGTATTATTCAAAATTCATCAACACTTTTTTTTCTAGTATATTATTAGTAATAGTTATTTGTTATACAAGAGTGCAAAGTTGCTTTTTAACCGTGTGCTCAATTTTGATGACCGAGCAAGCATTATAATCCTGAGCGTTAGCGAGGGAATCAAAAGAGCACGAGGTAAAAAGAAATTGCACTCGAGTTCAACACGTAACTTTTCATCCCACCTCAGCGAGGAAATGACTAAATGACGTGAAAAGAAAATGGCGCTGGCAAAGCAAATCAAAAAAAAGTACACCAAGAAGGTTCCGAGTCTGAGTTTTTAACAAATTAAAAAAAAAAGTATAATGAATTCGACACCATGGAGGTAGAAGTAAATAGGTTTAATGATGTTTTGACTTCACAAGCTTAGTGCACATGATGTTCTAAATTCAATTTTACTTTATCCTCTAGCGAATAAAAACGGCTTTTGCACTCAGATATCGAAGGGTAAAAATACTCTTTACGAGCTGGTGGGATGAAAATATGATTTATTTGATATTGAAATGATAGGTACTTGGGGTTGTAATTAAAAATATTCTATCCAAATGTTTTAAACAGATTACGTGTGGGAGTTCAAGTCTATAAGCAAAACTGCTAAGTTATCAAAAATATTGGTTATCCATAAAATAATGTACGACAACTATCGACATATCTTTTATTGTGACTTTTATTTACTCAACTGAAATATTTAGTAGATCTAGAAATCATAGTACTAAATACTTAAAAGAACAAGACACAAATCATTTATTGCCAAAAGAATAACGTTATGTTCTAAAATACTTGCTTTGCGAATGGCTAATTTCTTGTCTTGTCTCACTACGTTTCTCTTTCCTCTTTCACGTATAAAAAACCTTTAAATAACGCGTGAAATGACGAAAATATTTCTACTAAAATGTTAGTACTTTTTAAACGCATTATTCATCTTAGAGAAGGGTACAGGTATTATCTACATTATTAATCGACAGCAGACGAAAGAAACTTTTTGTTTGAAAAAGGTCTAGAAGCCGTTAGGGTGTGTTTATAATTTTAACGTTTTTAACGTCATGCTGTTTTTACATAATAAAATATCTTATTTTAATTATTTACTAACTGAACCCCACGGTGTTCCCCGCGGTTATTGTCGTACCGCGGGTAACTTAAAGTTACTCCTTAGATCATCAGCTATCTGCCAGTGAAAGTCACGTCAAAATCGGTCCTTCCTTTCCAGAGATTACCCGGAACAAACAGACGGACACACAGACCGACAGACAGACAAAAATAGTAAAAAAAATATTTTGGTACATATATCATGTATACATACATAAGCAATAATAAGCTGTTTTATATTTGTTGTTTTATAAAAACCGACTTCATTGTTCGAATTTCTCTTGGATGCCATTATCAGATCTTAATGTCTTTATCATGGTACCACCGTTGGGACATCCTCTTTCTATTAAAAAAAGAATCATCAAAATCGGTTCATAAACGATGAAGTTACCCGCGAACACACATAAAAAAAAACAGATATACGGTCGAATTGAGAATCGTCCTCCTTTTTTTGAAGTCGGTTAAAAAGAAAAAGTGGTGCAAAATATTTTTAACATTGTTAGATTTTCGTGTAACTTCCAATATGAACAACGGCTTACCTTTTGTTAGCAAACTTCACCTTTTTTCTCAAAATTAGGTTCTAGAACTTATTGGTAGCATCTGTTTCAACAAGAGTTAATTTGTTTGAGCGGTTCGTTCTGTCTAATTACAAGGCACCTTTTCGTCTAACCGAGTCATTGAGTTTCTCTTTCTACTATAGAACCAATATCATTATCTACAAGTGGTTGCTCTGATGTATAAGCTATATTACTGTAAAGTTTCATCCAAATCCGTTCAGTAGTTTTTGCGTGAAAGAGTAACAAACACTCATCCATCCATACTTACAAACTTTCGCGTTTCTAATATTAGTATAGATTAGTTGCTATATCAATTGAAATTTCGAATTATTAATGGATTTAATTTTAATCTTTTGTAATGAATACAAAAGACAACTCCCGCACTATCCTGTGTCGCTGGGGACTTTACAAACATACCTGAAACGGACACAAAGAACACCCAGACTCAGGACAACAATCTGCGGATCACAGAAAGTGTTGTCCCATGTAGGATTTCAACCCACAACACTTAGCGCAGTAGAAGGTGGCGCGGCGACCGCTTAAACCACCAGGCAGTCTGTAAGTGTCTGTAATGGTTTTTTAAGGTCTAAATTTTGTTTTCTATCTGTTTGTTCCGGCATATCTTTCTAACGCATGATTGAGTGTGAGAAGATTTTACTGGCAGGTATTAAATAAAGAATAATTTCGACTAATCAAAAAACAGGCATCAACACAAAATAGCAGACTGGTCACCAGTGAGTGACATCAAGAATATCAGGCACTTACAACTTTAAGAGAGCTATAATAATTAAAGCTGAATTATTTCCACAGATTTTTAAACCACCTTCCAAGCAAACCAACCACAGGTTAATCGTGCTTGCAGTTTTGACCTTTACATAATATATGTTTTGCTACGTACCCTATAAGTTATGGCTGAAGGCGATACCGTTGTATCTTTTTATTGGAATTTCTTGAAATCCCAGCGCCTCGTTGTTGAAAAGGAACGGTAACATATCTCGAATAACTCATGTACTTATGGGGTATGTGAAAAATTGGAAGTAATATTGTTAGGTGCATCCCTATTCTACCGATAAATTATGCAGTGCGAACCTATAAAAAGACGGTACTTGGCTATGCTTGGACTCGTCGGTAAGACGTGTTTTCATAGGATCGTAAGCCATACGTCATATATCTTGTCGTTTAATGTTATATCGTTGTAAGCCTATTGCTTTATCGTCTTAATGTCGATCTGTTATGTATTTCGTGAATTGCTTGTAATCATATGTCGAATTATAAGATTCGTTAGTATGTGAACTGTTTAGTGTTTTAAGTATAAATGAGAACTGAGGTTAGGCTACCTCTATTTGGTTCTTTTATTTAATTCTCACTCCTAGTTTCTAACATCAGAAGTGAGATCTGAATCTCATTTGCCCACAATGTTTGAGAGTGTAACGGATCGTCGGTCGCGGCGAGCGGTCGAACTACCCTCCGCTCGAAAATCGAACGACGTGCCATTTGTTAAATTTTTGTAAGCGAGAACGGGCACATATTGTCAAAGTGTCAGTATAATTCAGAGTAATAATTCGTTGGATTCATCGAGATATTACGTAATATCTCGATGGTTGGATTAGAGTTAGTAAACGATTTTGAAACATTTTACTGCTCTAGAAGATGTTTAAGTGTGGTACTTCAGATAAACAAAATAAAGCGGGTACTTTAATGTTTTGGTGCATTCGTGTGTGACGATCACTAGCTAGAAAATATCACGCCAGCTTGTAAAGGCACAATGCAGTGCACCAGTGCCGACACGGTAATGAACGAGATTACAGAAAAGCTTGAGTGTAATTGTAATGTGTAATGTACACAGGTAAGGTTAAAAAACAAATTTTCATATCGAGTTTTAATGTGTTTACATGATTTTGATGTATGGTGTACGGAAGTAAATCTTATGTACAATTTAAAGCGATGCAACGTGAAGATCGTGAGTATTTGGCGAGTCTATGCAATTGTTTTAAGACTGACGCTCAAATGTTATAAACAATAAATTACAAATCAAACTGTCACAGATTGATACTGCAGATATTTTGTTTGACTGTTATTTACGAAATGAGAGGTATTACGAAAGGTTCTAGATACCTTTAATAGTGCTGGGTTTTCTGTCAACTTACGAATAGTGTAAGTTTCTCATCACAAAATATCACCTAGGCAGAATGATCAGTAATGGTCAGGTTAGACCGAGCTTATGTAAAGTTTCAAGGAGTGAGTTATTGCAGTCGTAAGGCGTCACCTATGTGTCTACTAAGTTACCATGTTTTTCAGAAAGAATTACTTTTGAGAGTCCCATGATCCGGTAGATGACCAGGATCCTGAAGGATACGTCACCAGGGGTCCTCTACAGCAAGCGTCGCTGGGCGCGAGACGCTCGCAGTGCGACGCGGCGCGGCGCTGCCCTGACGTGGGCGCTGCCCTGTTATTGCGGTTGTTGTGACGATCCTGTTGGGTGAGCCTCACATGAATGATTACTATCTGTATAGCGAGCCTCACTTGTATGATTTAGTCTGCATTTTGAGATGCCTCAGCACGTGGGACTATGGGCCTCGTGTTGGGAAGCCTCGGCACGTACGAATACGGTCTGCGTGTCGGGAAGCTTCACACGTTCGAATACGGTCTGCGTGTGGAATGCACTCGTACGTTTGAATACGGTCTTCGTACGCGTGGGTCTGTTTAGTAGACCGCAGAATCCGCTGATGACCTGAAGCGCGTGCTGCGCTACACGACGGGGCGCGTGCTGCGCTACATGGCGGGGCGCTCGCGGTGCGGCGCGGCGCTGTGGCCGAGCGCGCTGTGGGTGCTCTGCGACTGCAACGCGTGGCACTGCCACGCCTCCACCGAGACGCTGCGCCTGAGCGGCGCGCACTACGTCGTTGGGCGCTATGGGCGCTTTGCGGCTACGACGCGTGGCGCTGCCACGTCTTCACCGAGACGCTGCGCATTAGCGGCGCGATCGCGTGCTGCGTTACGCGATGGACACGTAGACGGACGCGCCGTCGCTGGGCGCTGTGGGCGCTTCGCGGCTGCAATGGCGTAAAGCCGTGTCACCTCTGTTAGTGACTGTAGCTGGTTATGTTGCGATTTTCATGTCTGTATCGTACATGAGAGCGACTGGCTAGCGTGAGTCACGAAGGTAGCCCATGCACCTTCATTACTTTTGTTGGGTGCATTGTGGGTGATTGGAGTCCTGGGGCCAGTCCCCCGCAATGTTACTTATTTTGATTTTATAATCATACTGCTTTTTAAATTGCAACTGAAGTTATTTAAATTATTGAAATCATTTGCTACTAGCCTTTTAGTTTACGAAGCTGTTGCTGGTGGAGGCTTGAGTGCACGCTTGCCTCCGCGAGTCCTAAACTGTTATGTCTATGCGACGCCTTTAAAAATACAAAAATACATAACTTCAGATCGCAAAGTTAGTAGACTTCTGTAAAACAACTCAAGTGTCCCTACTTTACAGATGACCATGTTTAGAGACCTGGGACTTGGTGATCCTCCTGTAGAGGAGCAACCAGGCGAACATGATGACAGATGACCGGCAAGGCAGTCGGCTGGACGAGGCTGCTCGAGGACGACCAGCTGTCAGGAGAGGCCGTGTTAGGTGCATCCCTATTCTACCGATAAATTATGCAGTGTGAACCTATAAAAAGACGGTACTTGGCTATGCTTGGACACGTCGGTAAGACGTGTTTTCATAGGATCGTAAGCCATACGTCATATATCTTGTCGTTTAATGTTATATCGTTGTAAGCCTATTGCTTTATCGTCTTAATGTCGATCTGTTATGTATTTCGTGAATTGCTTGTAATCATATGTCGAATTATAAGATTCGTTAGTATGTGAACTGTTTAGTGTTTTAAGTATAAATGAGAACTGAGGTTAGGCTACCTCCTATTTGGTTCTTTTATTTAATTCTCACTCCTAGTTTCTAACAATATTTATTCCAAGTAAAAATATCGACTTACTACTCATACCGTGGACGAGTCATGCTTCGACATGAATGGGCTGGCTCGACCGGAGTGATACCGGCCACAGAGGCCTTGGATGATGATGATGATGAATGAATACCATATTAAATGTACATGTTTAAAATATCACGATAAAGTCTAAAATGATTTAAACAAGGAAAATAATTAGATTATTTCTTTACATTTCTGACTGCCTCTGTGGCGCAGTGGTAGCGTATGCGACTGCTGTGCTTGAGGTCTCTGGTTCGATACCCGGGTCAGACCAAATGTTTGTATGATCTGCAAATATTTGTTTCGGAGTTTGGGTGTTTTCTATGTATAACATGTATTTATTTACAAACAAAAAGTATATGCGTATTTATATCAGTGTCTAGTACGAATAACACAAGCTCTGCTTAGTTTGGGACTAGATGGCGTTGTGTGTTAGATGTCTGGAAAATTTATTATTTCATGCTGGAAATGGGGACCTAAATTTATAGAGTAATACAAAATTCTCTGGAACTTAATTAGGAATTAAATTTAATTAAAAAGCTTTTTAAAAACAAGCTTTTACTGGAATGCCTCGAGACGAATCAAACGAGTCCAACCTCGATGATGTTGCGATGTTTCTTTACAGAGTTCCTATGGCCACCGTCCAACTCCAGCATCAGATCAGCTCCATGTCATTATAATATTGTATTGTTACGCTGTATACATATGCTTGCAAAATTTCAGAAAAATCGGTTGAAGATATCTGCTTCAAAATTGAGTTGCAAGATTCCACCCGAACATACAAGCATACATACATACATTGCAAGTTAATAAAAAGCTTGTAAAAAATGAACCATTTGATATTTAGTGCCAAAGAAATCTTTATCATTTTTTGTTTCTGATGCAATTCAAAGGCATTTACTTATCTAGCGTCTCCACGTTATTTGCCGTAAGCATAATAATTGTATTTTTATTTATTTTTTATTTGGAAAATATACACTAATACTTATGGCTAATTAAATTACTAGTAACCATTAAATTGAACTTTGATTTGAACTGCCTCGTTGGTCTCGCGGTTGGCGTGTGCGACTGCCGATCATGAGGTCTTGGGTTCGATTCCCGGGTCGGACCAAATGTTTGTATGATCTACAAATATTTGTTTCGGAGTTTGGGTGTTTTCTATGTATAATATGTATGTATTTACAACAACAAAAAAAGTATATATGTATTTCTATCAGTTGTCTAGTACCCATAACACAAGCTCTGCTTAGCTTGGGACTAGATGGCGTTGTGTGTTAGATGTACAAAATATTTATTTATTTATTATTTATTATTTAAATGGTCAAAATGGTTCAAATGTGAAAACGTGTACATTTTACAAGTTTTCACGTTGGTTGCGATAGTTTTTCATTTAAGTGGAAGGTTAAAGTAGAAACTACTAATTAAGCATGCATTCTACATATACTTGGGATATACCCTTCCCTGTTTACACCTTAACTTCTGGAATACCCTAATTACGTCAGTGAATTACACTAAACCGGGATATATAATTAAGAAAATGGTTACAAAGTACTAAATCATAATGAATAATGATGCAGAAGCAGCTCAATAGGCCGCCATTGTGTGGGTCACCATGCTGCATTGTTGCATCGTCTGCATTCGTAATGAGTATGGTGACCATTACTCTTGAATACCGCTCATGCTTTCCATCAGACAAAGTAGAGTCACTTTAGCAGATTCATATTTAAAAAATAATAATAAATAAATGCTATTAAATTGAATTCGTGACATCCACATGCGAACATAAATCTAAAACATTCTGAAACTTCTCCGCAAGAAATCAAAAGTATCACATAGACGTTAGACATGTTAAAGGTATACTCAAATATAAATAAGATAAAAAAACTGTGACTATTTAGCAATTTTACCTTATAACAACAGAGTTCCATTCGGTAATTAATTGAGTTATCTACTTTTAAGAATTTCTTCGAAGAAAAACAAAGTTTGATAAATATTTTTAGCTTTTTCGACATTTCTAAGAAAAACATCGAAATATTGTTCACTCTGGTTAACTTTTTATTTTTATTATTGAAAATGACAATAAAATTATTTTTGTTTTCTGAAATGAATAATATAAAGAACAAAGAAAATATATTGGCTTTTAAGAAAATTTTGTGATAAATATTTTCTAGAGAATCGAGTGATCTAGGTTTTCAATGTCCAAAAAAGCTTTTGATGTATTTTTTTATATAAATAGGGGCAAAAGAGCAGACGTATGGCCTGATGGTAAGCGATCACCGCCGCCCATGGACACCCGCAACACCAGAGGCGTCACAATTGCGTTGCCGGCATTTTAAGAAGGAGTACGCTCTTTTCTTGAAGGTTTGAAGATGGTATTGGTACGGGAATACCGCAGGCGACAGTTCATTCCACAGTTTTGTTGTGCGAGACAAAAAGTAAATAAATAAAGTTCTAGAGTAGTCAACATAGAATGTACGGTTGGCCTAAAGTTGTATGCGGTCGCCACGCCGCTTTCCACTGGATGGCACTGTACTTTGAATGTGGTATCTTATGAATGTAGTGTTTTGCGAATATGGTCTTATAAGATCATGATATTTTAAGAATATGATGTTATGAGAATATGATGTTTTACGAATATCGTATTTTGCGAATGTGGTGTTTTACGAATGTGGTCTTATGAGAATATGATATTCAGCGACGGATCGGGCCAAGTGTTGTATGGTCAAATCCCACATTGGAAAATGTGGAAATACGTCATCATCCATACTTACAAACTTTCGCGTTTATAATATTAGTATAGATATAGATTATTGGCAGTCACTCTTTGAAAATAAAACGAAGTTTACTCGGGTTCAGTAGACTATTAATACAATGCACAAAACAAGTCATCATTCTCAAAATACAAATAAAAATTATAGCCAGCTTAGATCTAACAATTTAATATTATAAAATCAATCTACTATATAAATTGGTAACCATAACAATATGTTATACGAAGAAATATGAAAATGAATTGCAGTTTATCAATTCTCAATATTTCAACGACGTAGAATCGTCTCGTCGTGAACTAAAGGAGGAGAAATATGTAATTGAAATAGCTTTCCTTATTCGTTTTACCCCGAGCTATGAATAAGTGTTCAAAGGAAATAAAGTATAAAAACATACCGTTTCTCTTAAAATCAGGAAATAAATTTATAAATATATTCATTTCTCAAGAATGTCGTGCAGAACAGAAAAAAAATAGTTTCGGTTTGTCTGCTTTTAATATCAATGTAGTTTTGTACTTTCGATGAATCAATAAATAAATATTTCGGACATCTAACACACAACGCCATCTAGTCCCAAGCTAAGCAGAGCTTGTGTTATGGGTACTAGACAACTGATACAAATACATATATACTTTTTTTTTGTAAATACATACATATTATACATAGAAAACACCCAAACTCCGAAACAAATATTTGTAGATCATACAACCATTTGGTCCGACCCGGGAATCGAACCCGTATCCTCATGATCACCAGTCGCACACGCCAACCGCGAGACCAACGAGGCAGTCAATACCTTATTACACTGACGTGCCCACAGAACAAGTAGAATTGTTATGTAGGCGGGGTAGGCGCGCCGAAGTTAAGCGCCGATACCTGTAATAGGTCTGCTGGCATCAACTGAACGCTTTAATACACGTATAACTTTCGTCGGGAACGCAGCTGCGTAAAAAATTATTGCTATGCCAAACTGTGCGATAATTACGTGCTGAAAACGAAGCAAGGACTACAATTTACTCAAAGGAAACATATCGTATCATCGGTAGTCTCAAAACTTTTGTTTTTAAGCAATATTAACAAAAAACAAAAAAGTATTATGTAATACACATGAAAACCGTTATATTCTAATCTATTGAAATAATCATACATTACGTATTTAATTTAAGTATCATTTGCATAGTTGCCACGAGAGCACGCAATGAACTGCGTTTCCTGCGGGAATATTTCAAAACATTTGGCACGAAAATATTTAATAAAAGTAATGTTTACAATTATTTGACATAGGGACGTAGACAAATTTAATCGATATCGTAATGTTAAACTTTTCGATGATATTGATTTTTACAGTGATTTTATGTTTAGTATCGTAGTACGATTTATATTGTACTATGGTTTTTAAAACAATATATGATTTTGTTTATTCGCAAAATTATTAAGTATATAAAGTTATTTTGGAGAAATATTTGATAATAAATGTTTTAATAAAAAGTTTATAAATATTTCATACATAATTTTACAGCTACCAGACAAATAAAACAGATTTGATTAAAAAAAAGATAGTATGTAAGTACTTTTGACTAAATAATAAACGTTACATATTTTTAGTAATATAAGTTAGTTAGCCATTAATCCAACGGCTTCCTGTACGATGTGGACGCAAAGAACCGGTGGTTGTAGAGAACTTGCGAAAATGCGCAGTCGTTTTTTATTTATTTAAAGTTTCTGAAATATGTATGCCTAAACACACAAAAATAGAATTTATTTTAGGTAAATAAGGGAGTTTTGCAACAAAAAAATTATAGAGTAGAATGAAAGGATATCAGAGTATCAGTCAAATAAATAATTAATTTAAAAATTATTGTATCATAATTATAATCGATAAATGTCAAATTCACCACATCCCTAAGGTTTTCGAAGAAACTGTCCACGAACACAAATATGCAAGTGAAACCCTACCTTAGTTGAAAGGTATAAGGTTGTATTTAGTAACATTGTAAGTGGCTTTTTGAACTTATATACATTACATCCTTGGGACGAATCAGGAAAGACTTCCTTATGTGTGTATAATATTATTGATCGTTAATGTGTGCGTCTAGGCGACACAGTTTATCTTGCACATGCTGCTCGACACCTCTTCTAGTATATTCATTTGTTCTGTGGACGTGCCACTCCAACAACCCTGCCGCAAAATATTAATGATATCTATACAAATAAATAAAATTGGACATTCCAATTAACAATTTCAATTGTAATATTTAACTAACCGATTTTTATTAAATGCAATTTTTTTCAATTGTTGTCCGTCTGTTTGTCGGTCTGTCTGTCTCTTCCGGGTAATCCCTGGAACGGCTGGACTGATTTTGACAGGACTTTTACTAATAGCTAGCTCATGATATAGGGAGCAAATTAGGCTACCTTTTTAGACTAGCTTCGCCCCGTGGCGTCACCCGCGATACGACAATAACTGCGGGTAACATCACTTAGCTAGTCGTCAATATAACTGCAACTCCAAAATACCCTATAAATGTTAGTAACTAAAACTTTTGTCAAAAGCTAATCAGTCTAAATTTAAGTGCACAACATCCAGTACCGCACTCAAACTTCACATAAATGAATAGAATTACAATGCCAAAGACTTTGTATAATGACTCGAGGGTTCTGGCTTCCAAAATATGCAGTTCGTGGGTCACGCAAATTAGAAAGGGGTAAATAACGTCTTAAGTTACATCTATAAAAGTAATATACTATTGTCCCAAAGCCGTTAATATTGGACACGTAAATACCCTTTTGTTTGAAAATGAAACAAATCAAGTTTAACCTAAAATTTTATGAGAATTTAAAATCTTGATCGCCCTCTGCGTTCTCTGAAACGTTACTAAAATTGAATCAGTGCGGACCGGGGAGATACAGAAAATAATATTCTGCTGAAAGATAGGGCCAAGTTTACGGAAAGTTACTTTTTGACATATTTGTACGTTTATCATTGTCATTAATGCTTTTTTTTATGTATGGCCCTGCCAAAATTACTCTACTCTGCCTGATGGAAAGCATAAGGAGAATTCAAGAGTGGTGGTCACCATACTTATTGCGAATGCGGACAATACAACAACGCAGCATGGTGACCCACGCCATGGCAGCCTAGTGATGCTTCTGCATCATTGTGCCTTCGGTCTCTAGTCTCTAGTATTAAATAATTCATTTCGTTTTATCTCTTTTTTTGTTGTTTTTTTATAAGTTGTATTATTTGCAAAACTCAAAATAGTAATTTAAAACAACATTTTAACTAGTTTCACTTTTTTTATCTTTGATTTTTGGCTTTGGCGCTTAGTGAAAAAAATAATTAGTGGATACTGTTTATGATTATGTGTAAATTACTTGTAAGTTATTGTTCTCTATTTGTATCTGTTTGTTTCCTTTATAAACTAAAATAAATAAATATTTTCTATGAGTTATATTTTTAAAATTACTGTTTATGATTATTCAAATGAAAGATTAGTTAGTTAAATAGCAAGATAAAAACTTGTTCAGTGCTTAAGCAATACAACAGTATAAATATTATATGCTAAGAACACACACGTCATAAAATAACATAACTCAAAAAAAAAAAACTAATAAACAAATTTCAAATTAATCTAATAAAAGGAAAAAAGAATACTTAAACTAAAATTAACAGCTATAACCCTCCTTTGGCTTTGCCGTAGTCGGGTAAAAATAATGTCTGCAATTGTTTTCACAAGTGATATTTATATCATTAAATTAAATCAATCATTAAATCAATGTATTGCCGTCCACTGCTCAACCACTATTATACAAATTCAGCAGTAGACGGCAAATATAGGTATAAAATGTAAAAATCAATATTTTTGCAAACTTGGACGTTACTTTACCTCGTACCCTAAAATAGTCCAGCCGGCACATGACTGTAAGTAGATTTCAACCTAACCATATTATCTAATATCAAATAACTTACTGGGTTCTCTTTCCTGGGAAACATGATGTTAGTTTTGATAAACATTTTGATATAATATTTATTGAAACTCTATAAACTTACAATACAAAGTCGTACTTAAAGCTTTCACTTACGGTCTGACTTATGGTCTGAATTAAGGTCCTATGTCCCCTAGATGGAACAGAGAGCGTCCACAGTGCATTGCAATCCCGTTCTGTCTTGAGCGTCTGACTTGATATTACTCCAGGTCTTGCCAATGGCCTTTGCTTCATCGGTGATAGTCCGCCGCTAGGTTTGTTTTGGACGGCCACTCTTGCGTTTTCCTTGGGGATTCCAGTCTGGGGCTTGCCTCGGGATATGGTTGGAATCTCTTCGGAGGGTGTGGCCTATCCAGCTCCATTTGCACCGTTTGATCTGATGGTTGATCGGGATTTCATTTCAGCGTTCCCGTTCTTAAAGCTTTAACATTTCTTGCTTCATTTTTTTAGACTCTTTTTTTATGTAATCGGGCTTTAGTTTTTACGCAAATTTGATTTGTTTTATAAATAACTCCTTCGTGACCATTCCTAAAATTAGGTTAAATGTTATACACAGTTCGTTCATTTTTACTTGCGTATGTTACAATAATATTCTTACCAAGTAAAGATAAAGCTTTCAATTGTCCCGACGGCAAAATAAAACGTGACATGTTTCATAAGGAGAAAAACTATATAAAATCTGAAACGCAAAGAAAAAAGCTATGTCGCATCACAAAAGGGTTCCTGCGTGAAATATGGTGGGACATAGCAACAGTACGTGACGCGTCATCATATTCTTATGTCAGTGGACAATTTGTCATGTGTTATTATAAAAGTACTAGCCGGACCCCACTGTACCTGACCCCCCATATGCTGATGATGGTAGAAAAAGGGATAAAGGGAGATTTTTAAACCACATTTGTGATTTGGTAACGCATTTTTCGCACATCTGTAAATAAACAGAGCTTGAACGACAGCTACATTGACTGATACAATACCTATGTGCTTTTTGTCAATACATACATACATATTATACGTAGAAAACAAAAGTAGTAGAGTGTAGTAGAGCCACGCTGATTCAGCACGAACGGGCCGGCTCGACGGGGGCGGTACTACCCTCGCACAGAAGATCAACGTAAAATGCTGTCGTGTTTCGTTGGTGAGTGCGAGACCGGAGGCCCAATAATGCAGAAGCACCACTAGGCCGCAATACTGTATTGTTGCATTGTCTGCATTCGCAATGCTCTTGGATTCTGCTTATGCTTTCCATCAGGCGGAGTAGAGTCATTTTGGCAGGTCTATACACAAAAAAAAGCATTTGGTCCCTGGAATTGGACCTAAGACCTGCAAACATGACAGTTAAATACGATACTGTGATGGGAAATCCGTTTCTTGGAATGAGTAATATATAAAAAACGACTGGTGTTACAGTCTGACCTGTAGCACGATGACACCCTCGAGACCCTGAAGTGGAAGTTTCTTCATTCATCTGCACTTTTTCTAAATTATTGTCAATTTCCCTTTATATATAGTGCACATACTGCGCATCTATACTATATAATATTATAAAGCTGCAGAGTTTGTTTGTTTGTTTGTTTGAACGCGCTAATCTCAGGATCTACTGGTCCGATTTGAAAAATTCTTTCAGTGTTGGATAGTCCATTCATCGAGGAAGGCTATAGGCTATATTTTATTTTCAAAAAAATTTGAGATCCGTAAGAAAATTGCTATTTTGTAACCCAAGGTGTGAACTCGAAAACCTATTTTTGCGTGCGCTGCAAAAAGTATTGACAATAGAACAAAATCATGTATTACGGGTTTGTAGGTCCCATTAAGATCTACAAAAAAGTCTGCGAGAGCATATATCTAACTATCATGGTTTAGTCACAATAACCGCTTTTGTGTTCAAAAAAATTATTAAATCGTCTGAAGAAAGAAACTACTTTATATGTGTATCGTAATATTAATCCTTATCTAAATAAAGCATTATGTTATCAAGGGTATTTATGTAGAAGTAAAATACTTTTTGTTTCATCCCATTCGGACATTTCGTTTAGAAGTTATCACGAGTATAAGACGCTAAGAGTTGGTACCTATTATTGAGTTATTTGCCAAAGAGTTTTTATCAACATAATACCTAATATTAGTCTTTATCCAAATAAATGTGTTGTTGATTATGAGTATTAGATCTTAGAAGAGTATAATAAATACATCTATACTAATATATAAAGCTGAAGAGTTTTTGTTTGTTTGAACGCGCTAATCTCAGGAACTACTGGTCCAATTTCACCTTTTATGATGTTCTTTTGTTTGAAAAAGTTCTTTCAGTGTTAGTAGCCCGTTTATCGAGGAAGTTTATCGAGTGTATCTTTATCATCACGCTATAACCAATAGGAGCGGAGTACCAATGAAGAATGTTTCAAAAACGGGGGGAAATTATTACGCTACGGGCAATAGGAGACGCAAACGACGTTGCGTGGGTCATCTATACTAATATATAAAGCTGAAGAGTTTTTGTTTGTTTGAACGCGCTAATCTCAGGAACTACTGGTCCAATAGCAAAAAGTTATTTCAGTGTTAGATAACCCGTTTATCGAGGAATTTTATCGAGTTTATCTATATCATCACGCTATGACCAATAGGAGCGGAGTACCAATGAAGAATGTTTCAAAAACGGGAGAAAATTATTAAGCTACGGGCAATAGGAGACGCAAACGACGTTGCGCGGGTCATCTATACTAATATATAAAGCTGAAGAGTTTGTTTGTTTGAACGCGCTTATCTCAGGAACTACTGGTCCAATTTCAAAAAGTTCTTTAAGTGTTAGATAGCCCGTTTATCGAGGAAGTTTATCGAGTTTATCTATATCATCACGCTATGACTAATAGGAGCGGAGTACCAATGAAGAATGTTTCAAAAACGGGGGGCAACTATTACGCTACGGGCAATAGGAGACGCAAACGACGGCGACGTTGCGTGGGTCGTCTATACTAATATATAAAGCTGAAGAGTTTGTTTGTTTGAACGCGCTAATCTCAGGAACTACTGGTCCAATTTCAAAAAGTTCTTTAAGTGTTAGATAGCCCGTTTATCGAGGAAGTTTATCGAGTTTATCTATATCATCACGCTATGACCAATAGGAGCGGAGCACCAATGAAGAATGGGGGAAAATTATTACGCTACGGACAACAGAAGACGCGAATGACATTGCGTGGGTCAGCTATCCATACTTATATTATAAATGCGAAATTAACTCTGTCTGTCAATCTGTCTGTCTTGCTTTCACGGCCAAACCGCTGCACCGATTTGAATGAAATTAACATAAAAATTATTTCACTTTTTCAATGAAGACCTAAATATTAAGATATTAAGTATATATTCGTCAATCTGATTTGTATGTTCATTATATTAATAGAAATAAATAAGCCAAATTAATATAATTAATTAACAGCGTTTCTTAACTTCAAAATTCTCTACAGAAGTATCGTCATTATACGCTAGCTGTTGGTTAGATATGAATAAAAATGTCATTTAAAGTTTGTAAAAATTTTACCCTCGAGGGGGTAAAATAGCAACAGGGGATGGCAGTTTGTATAGAAATATGTAAGGTTTGTGAGTTAGTTTGCGACAAGAGACAGAATATGTATTAGAGCTATTCTGATATGACATTTACGGCGTTATCACGGAAAAGATAGTATGCCAACTGACAGTAACGACATGATTACACTGAGACGTGGGTTCTGGTTTAAGATAGCACAGATGATTTAAAAATAATTTCGATCCTGATCTGCTGACTAATGAGATAGTTATCAAATAAACGAACGGATCATGTCAGGCGTGGAGGAAGATGTTGTCGAATACTTAAAGTCTTTAGAAATATCAGGAGTGCCTTCCCATAAGTTGAGGGTGCAAGTTAATGTTCCAGTACTATTAAATGAGGTATCTTGAGCGCCAAAGCAATGGCGCTCAAGATACCTGGCGTACAATGCGTACATGGCTAAATATTACACAACTGGGGTACAATATTGTAAAAACTACAATCATGACGCATGGAATGGCAAAAGAAGATAATGTTTTAATTCCACGTATTCCAATAATTCCAACTTATTTGACATTTTAATTTAAAAGAATGCAGTTTCCGCTGAATGCATGAAAACAGCATTTCCAATAACAATATTAACAAAACCCAAGGACAGATGCTTAAAGATACAGTATTTTTTTTTCTCATGGGCAGCATACTCACGTACCTATATCAAATCCGCAAAATCTCCATATTTTGGCAAAATATGGCAAAAGAAAAAACGTAGTTATTAAAATTGTACTTTTTTTTTGAAGCTGCCAAAGTGACTATGGTCAGCCTGATGAAAAACTCAAGCAGAATCCAACAGTGGGGGCAACCATACTCACTGGGAAAGCAGACAATGCAGAATTGCGTCCCACACTATGACGGCTTAGTGAGATGCTTTTTCACGCCCCACTTAAAGGGCCCGGGATCACAGTAGGAGAGAAACACGTGCGCTGTAAGTCAGTTCCAGTTTTTAGCTGCTCGGCACAGGAAGGATGAACCAAACCGTTTGGTTCGAGAGTGAACATGTTATTGTGCAGAGGAAGGGAGAAGGGGGACCAGTTGGAAGAGCTCCTCAGAATATTTCCAATAGTGTGGGCGACAGGACTGAACCCTGAGGTACGCTAGCGTTTACATCCAGAACATCAGAGGCCGTGCCGTCGCAAAGGCCAATAATGCGGCGCTGATGAAGAAAAGCGACAATCCAGTGACATAGTCTAGGAGGCAGACCGAATGCCGAGAGCTTGGAGAGAAGCGAGCGGTGCTAGACCCGGTCGAAGGCCTTGGCCATGTCAAATGTCGAAATAAGCTCATATAAACACTTTATAATTTATGTACATATATAAATACTTAAATAAGTTTTTAATAGTAAAACGTGTGTGTCTTATTTGTAAAAAAAATCGAGTGGTGTCGTGGGACATCAGATAGGAATGAGTTCCATATCAAAAATACAGATGGCGCTATACAAAATTTTTCGTTCACGAAATAAATAAATCATTACAGATGGCGCTATACTAAAATTTTAGTTTTCACAAAATTTTATTTTGTTTCTTTATTTTATTTATACTGATTTATAAAAATATATAAAAGTTCTATGCGAGGTAAAGAAAATAAAACTATTCAGGTACCGATACATTTTGTATTATGATTTTATATCGATAAAAATCCTACCTATATTAATAACACGAAAGTTTGTTAGTATGGATGGATGGATGTTTGTTACTCTTTCACACAAAAACTACTTAACGGATTTGGATAAAACTTTACAGTAATATAGCTTATACATCAGAATAACACATAAGCTACTATTTGCAGTGATAACCGACATACACGCGGGCGAAGCCGCGGGCAACAGCTAGTAATATATATAGACATTAACGATTTAATTATTAATCTATTTTTTTTTGACCTATGACCTCATTTGTGGCCAGTTTCATTAGCTCCTGATAAATTTTCAGATTGTTATCTATCATGTCATCATCATCCTATCGTTACTCCCGGTTGCTTCCAAAGCTAGAAACTTTGGAGCCCGGGGTCCGTTTTCCTGCTATGTCTTCTCCACTTTCCCCGGTCTTCGGCATCCCTGGTAGTGAGAACATTAGCACGCATGTCACCCTTTACGACGTCAGCACTTCTTGGGTCTACACCTTCTTCCGGGGCCCGGGGGAGGCGGCATAGCCAGACAAGGCGGTTGTCGCAAAACACTATTAAATATTGCGGATATATGTATACGTTCATCTGACATATTTATCCATATTCGAGACTTCTGAAACCGAAATTTTTAGTTTCTGGCAGATTAGTTAAATTATGTAGTCTACCAGCGATTATAGAAGCAAGTGGTGAAACTGACCCTAAGAATACTAATTCTATTTAAAGTTTGGGAATTCAAAGTTTGCGGCACAAGCCTTAAGTTGACCTACCCATTCCATTAAAAGCTAACAGCATCAAAATTTCACAAGGGTTTTTGAGAATGTACGAACTTTCTCTAGCAATCTAATAAGGTTTAAATTAAAAATGCTTACCTACTAAATGATATCTACTTACTCGGAAGTTTTCTTTTAGTTGAAGAAATATGTTGATGCAACAGCCCCTAAGGCAAGTTGACTTTCTACAAACATAAACGAATATAGAAAACTAGCTGACCCGGCAAACTTCGTACCGCCATATTTACATTTCTGTCTCAGCTTCCCACAGGCAGTGTACAGTCACGGACAGTAACCAAATGATTTTTTCATCCCACCAGCTCGTAAAGAGTATTTTTGCCCTTCGATATATGAGTGGATAAGCCGTTTTTATCCTCTAGAGAATAAAGTAAATTGAATTTAGAACATCGCTCGAGTGCACTAAGTTTGTGAATTCAAAACATCATTAAACCTATTTACTTCTACCTTCATGGTGCCGAATTAATCATACAATATTTTTTAATTTGTTAAAAACTTAGACTCGGAACCTTGTTGGTGTAGTTTTTTTTTATTTGCTGTGGCCGCACCATTTTCTTCTTAAGTAACTATAGCAACGTAACTTTATTTTTTCTTAATTTGTCTATACATCCATACAAATAAATTAAATTGAAATGTCTGTTTGTAATATTAAAATAACCGCTTTTTACTAAATGCATGTACATTAATACATTACATGTACATTATACATTTAATGTATACACGGTACATATACTAAAATATTTTTTTAATAATTTCTGTTACATTGTCCGTCTGTCAGTCGGTCTGTCTGTCTGTTTGTTCGGGTAATCTCTGAAACGGCTGGACTGATTTTGACGGGACTTTCACTGGCAGATAGCTGATAATCTAAGGAGTAACTTAGGCTACTTTTTTTAGATTAGCTTTGTCCCGCGGTGTTACTCGCGGTACGACAAAAACCGCGGGTAACACCGCAGGGTTGAGCGAGTACCCAAATATTTTTTCATACTTAATTTTCACTTCTATCGGCAGTCCCAATGACTGCGCCAATTTTTTTTGGTATATTATTAGTGACCGTTTTGATATTGAATAATTTTGTCGATTAGTAACTATTTCCAAATATTTAACATGTTTGTTAGCTATCTGGTTACAATTTACATTTGCTCTTTGTCAACTTATAATTATTTTATCATCTTGATTTCTCCAATGGATTTACTAGGCTGTAAATACCCTAATATTGCTGTGAACATTGAGTGGAATAATCGCCAAAACAATTACTTACTGGACTTCTCTTCAAGCTAAGCAATCTATTCAACAAATTGCTGTTTCAAAGCTATCTCAAGTTTCTTTCATTTGTAATATAATTTAGTTGTGTTTTTTAATTTTCTTTGTAACATTTCAAAATTTTTATTTAACTTTATATAAACGTTTTAAAGATCTTTTTGTAAACTTTTGAGATCTTGCAAATAAATACTTTGAAATAAAAGAATAAGGCCTACAAATTCAGACAATACTTTTAGGACCGTGGTTAGCCGCATATTTACGGCCTCGTTGGTCTCGCGGTTGGCGTGTGCGATTGCTGATCATGAGGTCCCGGGTTCGATTCCCGGGTCGGACCAAATGTTTGTATGATCTAAAAATATTTGTTTCGGAGTTTGGTTGTTTTCTATGTATAATATGTATGTATTTAAAAAAAGTATATATGTATTTGTATCAGTTGTCTAGTACTCATAACACAAGCTCTGCTTAGCTTGGGACTAGATGGCGTTGAGTGTTAGATGTCTGAAATATTTATTATATTTATTATTATATAGTCTGTGTCACTGGCGCTCAAACAAGTAACGAATTATTTTAAGAAAACATTGACTGCGTCGATATATGTCATCTTTATTAAATTCATTGAATAACTGAAGGAACTCATGGGGAGCCATCTTCAAAATCAAGTTTGGAGGTCAGCAGACGGTATCCCTCGCGATCAATAACGGCCTCTTTCAATTGGTGATATTTTTTTAGTTCAGTCCAGGCACTGATGTCATCTATCCACTTCCTTCTTGGTCGACTTGGTCTGGTGTCTTCCTGCCAGGTATTTTTCCTTCTAAAAGAAGCCTCAGGAATTCTTGTTGAGTGCCCCTATGTATGTGTCCAAAGGAGGCCACTTTCCTGTTTACTATTATTATTATTATTATTATAGCCTTTTTATTTCCTTAATATTTGGTTATTACGTCATAATTTCAGTTTTCTTAATCACATAAAATATTACAATACAAAAATAAAATTATACATTGAAAAAAAATAAAATAATTAAATTTAAAATTGCACAATATTATATAATTTTTATGTTAAATAGTTATTTAAAATTGCTTATATATTATATTTATTCCATTGATTTCATTTTATGAATTATTTATTAATTAAGGACCTCTCAACGAGTAAAGGCCTCCTCCAGTTCTTTCCAATATTCTCTATCTTTTGCTTTAGTAAACCAGTCCATGCCTGCCGCCTTGTTTATTTCATCTATCCATCTTTCTTGTGGTCTTCCTCTACTTCTCTTACCAACGGGTCCATTCCAAACTGTAACTTTTTTAGTCCATTTTTGTTTGTTCATCCGAGTTATGTGGCCAGCCCACTTCCACTTTTGCTTTTTACAATGTTTTAAGGCATCTATAACATTTGTTGACTTTCTTATATCCGTACATCTAATCTTGTCTTTCCGTTTTATATTTAAAATGCTGCGTTCCATTGACCTTTGACATACTTGTAGTTTACTTTTCGTTTGCATGTTATATATAGAGGTTTGGCAGCCATATGTTAGACATGGTAGTATACAGGTGTCCAGAACCAACTTCTTTAGTTTCATGGGGAGATTTGATTTTAGAATTTCTTTGTGGCTCCAGAACTTACTCCATGAATTACTAATTCGCCTGTTTAGTTCGTCCTGATGTCTACTGCTCTTAAATGAAATTAGGCTACCCAAATAAATATACTCTTGTACGTATTCTAGTACTACATTGTTGACTTTAATAGGCGTCGGTTGAAAGTTAGTCATAACTTTTGTTTTTATGGTATTTAATTCCAAGCCGATTTCTTTGCTAACAGTATTGAGTTCATTCACCATGCTCTCGAGCTGGGTTGCTGTTTCTGAAAATATCACAATATCATCAGCAAAACGCAGGTTACTTAGGTATTCGCCCTGTATATTGATACCTTTCGTGTCCCAATTTAGGTTTTTCATAATATTTTGGAGTACGGTTGTAAAGATTCTTGGTGAGAGGGGGTCGCCTTGTCTAACGCCCCTCTGTATATTTATATCCGGCCCGAATTTCTCCATTTTCACACGACTTATACTTTGTTCATATATATTTTTCATAAGACAAATGGTCTCTGTTGGCACATCACACTCATATAGAGCTATCCACATGCTGTTGTGAGAAATAGAGTCAAAAGCTTTCGCATAATCAATAAAAGCCAAATAAAGTGGTCTCCTAAACTCTACATATTTTTCTATGATGAGATTAAGTGTGTGAATGTGATCAGTGGTAGAAAAGTTCTTCCTAAAACCTGCCTGTTCTGGGGGTTGTTCTTTTTCAGTGTAAAATGCAATACGTTTCTCTAGGCATGATGCAAACAGTTTGTATAAATTAGATTGCAGGCTAATAGGTCTATAATTGCCAATGTCAGCTGGATTTCCCTTTTTGTAAAGGAGTATTATGTATGATTCTCCCCATATTTTTGGTATTTTCTGTTCATCCAAAATTATATTAAATAATGTAGTTAAGGGTGATGCGAGTAAAAATCTGCCTATTTTGATTGCTGCGTTTGAGATTTCATCCGGCCCAACACTTTTATCGAGCTTTAAGGTTTCAATTGCTTTCAAGATGTCTGTAGTAGAAAATCTTTTCAAACAAGTCAAGTTCTCGGGTAGCATTGGGGTTTGTTGGTCACTCTCTTTTAATGAGTATAAGTTTTCATAAAATTTAGTTGCTGTTTCTATTATTTTGGGCCTTGAGTAAGATTTTTCGCTAGTAGAATCTTTATTTAAACAAGGTATCCATTGTTTCGTGTTACTGAGTGCCTTATATCCTTTTTTTAGACTACCTGATTTTTCCAATTGAGCTTTTAGTACGTTAATTCTATACTCTTGTCGTTCTTTCTTCAAAAATCTATATATATGCTTATATAAAAAGCTTCGTTCTTTCTTTTCTTCTTTTGTTAAATTTTTCTTACTTTTTAACTCATTTCTTCTAGAGATCAAATTTTGAATATATCTCGGGATGTTGTTCTGTTTTTCTATGGACTCTAATTTAGTACAACTCAAGCTATCAGATATTACATTATTGATCTCATTACAGAGAGTTTCTACATTGTCGTTTAAATTTAACAAGTTTATCCTGTATTTTAGAGCTTCAGTGAACGAATCTTTTTCCTCTGTTGTAATTAATTTTATGTTATTATTTCTGTATTTTACTCTACATCTTCTAGGTTTAACAAATTTTAATGTACTTCTTATAAATTGATGATCGCTTGGAAATGATAGATTGTTTAAAATTTCCATGTTTGTAAATATCTTTTTGTTGTTGGTTAGTACATAATCTAATTGACTTTTGTTCTCCTTTGGTGAGAGCCATGTCCATAAATTATTTTTGTTCTTTTTAAATAAGGAATTCAAAATATATAGATTATTTTCCCAGCAAAATTGGAGCAAGGTTTCGCCTCTTTTATCTCTTTTTCCGTAGCAATATTCAACTAATATATTTTCTTCGCCAGACAACCGTTGACCAATTCGAGCATTGAAGTCACCCATAATAATTAGATATTTATTAAAATAAGTTTGAACTTGTTGGATTTGGTTGTAAAACATTTTAATCTCTAGATCGCTCGCTTCAGTAGTGGGTGCATGTACTTGAACGATTGTTAAAAACATATTTTCAAATTTGAGGTTTAATATACATATGCGTTCAGATATTCCGATAAAGCTCTCAATATTCAATTTATATTTCTTTTTTACAAGGAAACCAACGCCATATTGTCCTTTAGTCTCACCATAATACAAGAATATATGTTCATTGTCTTCTATAATATTATATCCATTTCTTCTTATTTCACAAAGGCCTATTATATCATAATGAATTTTTGATAAGGCTTGTTTAAAGTCCAATAGTCTCTCTTCAGATAAAAGAGATCTAGCATTGAATGTGCATACATAGAGTGGTTGGAGTGGAGGGTTGTGGTCTTTTACCCCCGCGGGGACCAGCCGTGGTGGGGGTACTCGAGGAGAGGCCGCTTTCTGCTACTTCTTATTGACATGGAACATTGTGGTGTCTGTGTTGCTTTTTGGTAGGTTAGGAATTATTGAATTTGTTTCTTCATTTTTATTTCTTATCATATACTGATGGATATTTGAGTTTTGTTTCTTAAACGGTTTTTTCCTACTATTTGCGATCATACTAGTGTTATTACTACTTTCTGCCATGACCTCAGGCGACTGAGATAAGTTTCTTTTGTTAGGATAACGTTTTGATGTTTCAAAATTATCTTTTTGGGTGACTTCTGGAATTATTATAAGTTTATTATATTTTAAATATGCTTTTCGACCTTTGTTTCTCTCTTCAATTAGTTGGATTTTTAGTTGTTTTCGCTCTTCTAATATATCAGGAGGGAAATCCTCTTTAATATAATAAAGTGAATCTTTAAGGTTTTTCTTGTTTTTCAAAAGTTCTACTTTCAGTCCAACCGTACTCAAGGTTACAACCACCGGTCTAATCTTTCCGTCGTCTCGTTTTCCTAACCGTTTTACTTCTTCTAGGTCAGTCGTATTGTAGTTCAATTCCATTTTTTCATTTATGACATTTAGTATAAGTTGTTGCAAATCATGATAATTTTTTTCCTCTTCTTTTATACCAAAGAAAATTAAATTCTTCTTCCTGATTATTCTTTCCAGATTATGAATGCGTCGCCCTTGATTTTCCACCACCTGTTCCAGTGCATTGTATTTAGATTCTAAGTTTGCAAATTTAATATCTATATTATTAATAATTGTTTGCGGTATACTCTGCTTCATATCACGAATTTCGTCTCTCTGCTCATCGAATTTACTTTGTAGATTTTTTATCAGTGTCGTAAGTTCTTCCATACTTTTTGTTGTTGTTGTGACATATATTATTGATTTATAACAACGCCCTCTCGTGGTCAGTAGCAATGTTATAGGTCTGCTTTTCCTTACTAGATGGCGCTGTTAGTAGTTAATACGAAAAATCTTGTCTTTATTTATTACTTTCAGATTCCTCGAGCCAAAAGTCACTAAAATTTAGAAAGCACTGAAGTTATTGGCACAACACATTCAATATGAGTTTTGCATAGATCATACAGCCAGTTTTTACGAAAGTGACAAAAACAGGGTAGACAGAAACTGAAGATGAATAAGAAAAATGTTTTGTTCGCTTTTTAGTTTACTTGCACTTCTTTTATTTTGTCACTAACACACTTTCTCACTGAATACTGTTCTTATGAATCGATTATATTGGTTTTTATCACTGTACATGCACAAAATATATTTTATATTCGTTAAAGACACGGAGTAGATGCGAAACGTTGCGCAGCAGCGCCCTCTCTATTTACTATATTAGACATTAATTCCCTCTTTGACGTTGGATGTAAAACTAGTCCTGTAGTGAAAGAACTGAAAAAAAAAAAATTTTTTTTTGTTTGTTTTTTTTAGTTTGATGCACCACTCACATAAAAATACGACAAGCCGTTGAGACTCTAGGGTGTGCCAAAGAAATATACATACATACGCTCAAAAAACATAACCTTCCTTCTGTCGTAGTCGGGTAAAAAAGATAATGATGTGTCTCAAACTATAATTCTTTACTAGTTTAAAATTCCATTCTGCTGTTTAACATTTAAAAAAATCTGAATTTCGGAAACGGCTCCGACGATTTTCATGAAATTTAGTATGCAGGGGGTTCCGCAGACGATAAATCGACATAGCTATGATTAATTTAAAAAAAAATATATAAATAAACGGAACAAAGCTCCAGCTACTATTTATAATTCTTTGATTAAAATATTAGTAAAATAAATTAAAAGTACAAGGGTACTTCAAGTATTTTTTTACCCCTTTAAGTGGTTTAATTCACTATACATAAATATATTTTTATTTTTTATGGTATAGGGGGCAAATGAGCTGATGTATCGCCTGATGGTAAGCGATTACCGTCGCCCATGGATACCCGCAACATCAGAGGCGTCACATGTGCGTTGCCGGCCTCTGGGCGATGGGGAGGGGCATGGGGGGAGGGGTTGGGGTATGGGCCTCCGGTAACCTCACTCACTCGGTGAAACACAGCGCAGGCGCTGTTTCACACCGGTTTTCTCTGAGGCCGTGGTATGACTCCGATCGAGCCGGCCGATGCACAGGGCCCATGCATGCCGAACCGTGGCTCTCCCACGCTATTTAAATATGTTTGATTATTTTCAGAAGTATAGTAGTTTTGCCAATTTCATTTTTTTTTTAATTAAAAACATGAGTTTAAGTTAAAATTATCACGTAAGTGAAGCCGTGGGTAATAGCTAGTATTGTTTAGAAACATTATTATATTTTATTCATCTTCTCATAGTTCAAAATTAACAATATACACTGTTATAGGGTGCCCAAATTCTCATTTTCTGGTTCGTAATACACTGGAAGGGTCTATAACAGCTCCTTAATAAAACTAAAGTTCACAAAGATGAAGTTATAGTCTAATTTTGACTCTAGTTAATTGTTAGTAATAAAATTAAAAAAGCGGCCAAGTGCGAGTCGGACTCGCGCTTGAAGGGTTCCGTAGCAGCAAGTAACTTATAAAAGTTCTTGTAGTTCGTTGTAACTTTGATCGATAAATTGCGGTTTACGATTTATGACGTATTAAAAAAAACTACTTACTAGATCTCGTTCAAACCAATTTTCGGTATAAGTTTGCATGGTAATGTACATGATATATATTTTTAGTTTTATCATTCTCTTATTTTAGAAGTTACAAGGGTGGGGGACACACACACGTTTTACCAATTTGGAAGTGTCCCTTGCGCGAACTATTCAATTTAGAAAAAACTAATATTAGAAACCTCAATATCATTTTTGAAGACCTATCTATAGATACCCCACACGCATGGGTATGATGAAAAAGAAAATCACCCCCCCCCCCCCCAAATTTTATTGTTTTTTATATATTTTTGTGTGAAAATCTTAATGCGGTTGACAGAATACATCTACTTACCAAGTTTCAACAGTATAGTTCTTATAATTTCGGAAAAAGTGGCTGTGACAGCCCGTATGTCAGACAGGTCAGACAGACAGACATGACGAATCTATAAGGGTTCCGTTTTTTGCTTTTGGCAAGGAACCCTAAAAATGTTTTAATAAATTTAAAATACTCTGCAGTGGATATCTAAAATTAACCTCAAAATAGTTAACAAGTTTAATGTTTTCTTAACCTGAGCCTAAGATTTTAATTACGCCTCAGTGTACCTTTCAAGTCCCCCTTTTCCTGTTTCAGGATTTATGACATGACATACACCTTTAGGTATCCAAAAGTTTTGGAGATTAATAGACCTTAAAGTTTAACTAAATCTCAATGGGCATCAACTTTATTAGTTATTTATACCATCAAAACCTTTACTATCAACGGGGAATTCTCGTAGAATCATGCTATATTTTTTTGAAGTGAAGACTTCTTTAGCGGAGAAGTGCGCTTTTTTGAGATGGTAAAAAAATGTTAAACTCGCATCTGAACACGTGACCTGATCGAATATTCGTAAGATGTGGCGTAGGTGAGGAAATTATATCTCTTTCTACCGCGTGGCGAAAATGTATGCCTGCTCCTGCTGTTTCTATAGTTATCGGTTTTCAAGGAATATTAAGGCAAAAAAGGCATAGATTCGTATAGCATCGTTCATTGTGTTTAATAAATATAGGAAATTAAAAAAATGAAAGTTATAAATCAAAAATGCAGAACTTTAATGTTTAAGTTTTTACTTCTACCCGTTATTTTTTACACAACGCCACCTAGTCCCCAACCAAGCAGGTATTGTGTTATAGGTACTAAGACATCTGATATAAATACATATTTACTTTTTTTTGTAAACACGTACATTTTATACACAGAAAATACCCAAACTCCGAAACAAATATTTGCAAATCATACAAACATTTGGTCCGACCCCGGAATTGAACCCGAGACCTCGAGCACAGCAGTCGCTTACGCTACCATTGCACTACCGAGGCAGTTATTATATTTACATTCAATACTTTTTTTTTTACGGAAAGACTTTACTTATAAAAGACACTGAAGCAATTTGCAAGTAAAAATAAAATTTGTCATATTTCTTCACCAAATACCATCATTAGCCCATGTTCAGGTGACGAGCGTTGAACGCGCTTTGTTAACACGCGTTTACAACTACATGTAATTTCATTCTAGAAACGCGCGTTAGCAACACGCGCGTTGAGCGCTCATCATCTGAACGTGGCCTTAGTCTCGGTAATTTTTGGCTTATATAGGTATGTCTATGTAAGTGTAGTTACGCGGCACTATTAGACTGAGATCCCAGTCAGCCCAGCATAACGTCATTTTAGGAAAGATGTTTTTTTTTTGGGTCGGTAGTCTAACATATACTCAGAATGAAATGGATACTCACTAAGCTGAAAGTGGAAAAAACCATGCTAACTTACGTCATTTTAGGAAGCCTGAATTTTATATAACATCGTTAAGCATAATATTTTAAAATATTTTCCATTCAGCCAGACATGATATGAGGAGCCATAGACCTCACTAGACTCGTTTAAAATTTATAGGAACATAACGTCTGTGCTACATTTACGGAAGACTTACGTGACATGTGTATTGATTGCTATATAAGTTAGCGTTAGTCCACCTTTGATACCTGCTAACTGTAAAACGGCCCCACTTTCAGCTTAGTGACTATCCATTCCTTTATGAGTAGATGTTAGACTACCGACCCTAAAAATTTCATCTTTCCTAAAATTACGTGAGTCGTGGCTGACTGGGATCCTGCGCTAAATACGAGTACATAGCAGCGTCAAATTAGCGTCTCGAAATATTAAAATACCGTATCGATACGATATTTCAGTCTAACCCTTTGAAGACCATTCTAAGACTTTGTAAGACACAAGTTAAAGTGTATTAAGTAAACTATTCTTATCTTTTGCTAGTTTATTTTATCATCAACATGATCTAACAGTTCATACTCATCATAGACCTTGGAAGAAAAAACGCGCCTTCAGACTCTTCCTCGTAGGTGGTGGGGAAAGGAATCAACAATTATTTAATAATAATATTACATTATGAATAATAAAAAAAAAAAAACGTGTGGCACTCGGGGACTGCCGCGGTAAAGCTATTGCATTGTATTTTTTATCAACTTATGCAATTATAATTATTGACTGCCTCGTTGGTCTCGCGGTTGGCGTATGCGACTGCTGATCATGAGGTCTCGGGTTCGATTCCCGGGTCGTACCAAATGTTTGTATGATCTACAAATATTTGTTACGGAGTTTGGGTGTTTTCTATGTATAATACGTATGTATTTACAAAAAAAAAAGAATATATGTATTTGTATCAGTTGTCTAGTACCCATAACACAAGCTCTGCTTAGCTTGGGACTAGATGGCGTTGTGTGTTAGATGTCCAAAATATTTATTTATTTATTTATTTTTTATTTATGCAGTAGTGTATGGCTACCATGAATAATTTTACACATTATATGACATAACAAAACTTCATGTCCAAGGCAACAAATCTTCCTTGATGTATTTCAATACGCCTGCGCGGCCGGCTGTTGACATATTCGTTGATTCGTCGTTCGGAGCAGCTCGTCTCGGTCCGTGCGAGCTTCGGGTGTCAGGTTTTATTTTCGTTAAAACAAGTTTGAAAAGCCGTAGTCACACGTTACATAGAAACGCACCATAACACTTTTACAACGTGTGACTACGGCTTTTCAAACTTGTTTTATACTTTTTCAGCGTCGTTTTTTGTCGTAGTTGGGTTTTAGTTTTTACTTTTTTTTTATTTAAAATGTTTTGGTGCCGTTTTTAATATATAATATATATATATTTGAAACATACAAGTAACGCCCTTTGCAATGATACCAAACACGGCATATTTATCTCAAATTATTTTTTTAATACAGTACTTTATGTCGGATAGAGGGCGCCACATTAGATTCTTTTACTTTTTTTTATGGTATGAAAAGGTAATGGAGCAGGAAATGTTGATGGACACTCATGGGCACTTGAAACTCAAACCATTTGCTCATTTCCTTCTATCCTAAAAAGTGAATCTTTAAATCATTGTCCTGTATGTACAGTATATATTTTCAATCTCGAAACCACTTAAGAGGTATTAATTTACTCTATGTATGACTTCGAACATTTTACATATTGCCAGAGGCAGTTGCTCTCAGCAATTTGTAACGAAATCATTGCATACTTAAAATTAAATGGAATTCTTGATGAGATGACTTGTTGATAGATAAATTGGTTTCATCGCAATTTACAAGTTTGATATTTTGATCGATCAAACACTTAGGGAATAGTATCACTACACTTTGCACATGTGAAGTTTCAATACGTTTGACATTCAATACACAGTCTCCACCTCAGGACTAGTTGATTAGTTTTTGTTCGCGAACTCTTCGGATGTCGGTTCTATTTGCGCTTTAGATAAATAATTATAGTTTGTTCTAAGTCCGGGTGATTCATTTAAAATATGAACGTTTTTTAATAGACAAACAATAGCACAGGCTTTGCTTAAGATCAGTGTGAAAATAAAACGATTACTTAAGTTAACACCAGAATATAGCCATTAACAAAAAAAAACTGTGACATAATCTGTCTGCGTATTTTAATTCCGATAGCGGTTATTACTAATATCTAAATTGAATCAAAACCTATTCTGTTATCTATACTCTGTACTAATATTACAAACGCGAAAGTTTGTAAGTATGGATGGATGGAGGTTTGTTACTCTTTCACGCAAAAACTACTGAACGGATTTGGTTGAAACTTTACAGTAATATAGCTTATACATCAGAATAACATATAGGCTACTATGTGCCGCGATAAGCTATAACCGGCATATACGCGGGCGGTGCCGCGAGCAACCACTAGTCATTAATAAAATTGCTCTTTTAAAAATAGTCATTATCATAATCTTTAACTTTATGAATAACCATTAAAATTCACTTTCGCAATCTTACGGTAATACTTTTATTTACAGTAAAACCATAAATTGCGAAACCGTTCCCGTGGTAAGACTTTGAAAGAATGTATTGAGAAATTTCTTCCTTAAAGAATCCCATCTTTCAAAATCTGACGGCATCATAATTCATTTAAGAAACGTTTTAGGGTGATGGTCCAGATGTAATATTTTAAATTCTATTGAGTACAAAGCTGTTTTGTAGTATACAGCGTAGATTCAGTTTTATCACACGATCACGATTGAGCAAATTTAATAATTTCGTGTGTGTGTTGATTTTATATTATTATTATTATTATCCAAACACATGTTCAAATAGAAACAGACACGAAAAGTTATGTGTTTATTTACATAGATTTACAGGCAAATATTATACTAACTTTTAAACTTTCGCGTTCCATGATATAATATATATATATATATATATATATATATATATATATATATATATATATATATATATATATATATATATATATATATATATATATACTTATTAAAAGGTAAATACATACCTCTGATTTGCCTGACGTTTTGGCCGTGGTCACAAGCTGACTGGCTCAGCGGCGCACGCCCTCCGTCGTCGAATCCGTGAGGTAGAAGGTTCTTCGTCCACCCGCACATTTTCGATATTATTGATAAACTAGCTTTTACACGCGGTTTCGCTCACGCAGACTTTCATCCCTGATTTATCCTCTTAGGGGTGGAATTTCAAAAATTCCTTTCTTAGTGCTCACTTACGTCATATAAAGAACCTACAAGCAAAATTTCAGGATTCTAGCTGCAGCGGTTTGGGCTGTGCGTTGACCTCTGGGTATGTCAGTCAGTCAGTCAGTCACCTTTCTCTTTTTAACCGACTTCCAAAAAGGAGGAGGTTCTATGTTCCACTGTATGTATTTTTTTTTTTTTTTTTTTTTATGTATGTTACCTGATTACTCCGTCAGTTGTGGACCGATTTTGAAATTTTTTTTGTATTCGACAGGGTATGCTTCCGTGGTGGTCCCATTGCCAGCATATCAGGATCTGATGATGGGATCCCAGGGAAATCGAGGGAAACCCTCATTTTTTATAGGCACATACTATGTTTTTCGTATATTTTCTGAAGTTACACCGGTATTTGCGTCTGGTAGTCATCATTTTATGATGATGAGCTGATGATGTAAGGTACCACTCCTTAACGTTTAGGAGTTGGAGGATAAATCTTTAAATATCATATGTATGTAAGTTACCTTTAGTCGTATTCTTACAAATTATTTAGGTAAGCTGATGATGGAAGGTGGAAGGTACAACTCCTCAACGGTTAGGAGTTGGAGAATAATTCTTTCAATTTCATACGTATCTAAAGACCTTCAGTCGTATACTTTCAAGCTATTTAGGTGAGCTGATGATAGAAGATTAAACTCTTCAACAGTTAGGGATTAGAGGATGATTTTAATATTACACGTACCTTAATTTGTATTCTTGATGATGAAATTTGATGAAATAATTCAACTTACTACTTACATACGATTGTTTGCACTAAAAACTGTAAAATAAAAACTTTTTATAAAAAAAAAAAACCGACTTCCAAAAACATCCAACGAAAACTCTCTGTCAAAAAACACTTAAAAGCGTAAAATAAACTGGTTCTTCATAAATTGCCTGTACCTAATTCTTTATTCATTTAAATAGTAGTATTATAATGGGTGCTAGGTACCTAAAATCTGTTTGAAGTCGGTGCTAAGCCAAAAATAATACAAACGAACAATTACAAAACTCTAAGCGATAGTCACTTGGCACCGACTTCAAACAGATTTTAGGTACCTAGCACCCATTATAATACTACTATTTAAATGAATAAAGAATTAGGTATAGGCAATTTATGAAGAACCAGTTTATTTTACGCTTTTAAGTGTTTTTTGACAGAGAGTTTTCGTTGGATGTTTTTGGAAGTTGTTTTTTTTTTTTTTATAAAAAGTTTTTTATATATATAGATTTGTTTCGCCATGTACCGTCACATACCACACTAACAGTGTCCCTATTCTGTAAGCAAACCGATGTGTCCTTATTCTGTTTCTTATTCGATTGCGCAAAAAAGCGAGGTGGTATGTTTTTTGACAAGTGCTAATTCCCGTTAAAATAATTATTATCATATGCAAATGTTAGATTAACTTTAACCCAATTGTGGTAAAGTCCTCTATCGCCTTTACTTTGAAGAGCTCTTCTACCTGGTCCGCCTTTTCTCTTCCTGTACAGGACAACACGTACCCGTTTTGATAGTCACCACTTAGGAGTGATAGACATATGCTCTCGTGCTCATCGCTTCGGTTCTTCCTTCCTATGCCGAGCGGATAAAATCTGGAACTCACTACCAGCGCACGTGTGTCCCACTATGATCCCGGGTCCTTTAAGTGGGGCGTTAATAACATCTCACTAGGCCGCCATAGTGTGAGTCACCATGCTGCATTGTCCTTATTCGCATTGAGAATTGTGGCCACCACTCTTGGATTCTGCTCATTCTTGTCATCAGGCAGAGCAGAGTCAACAAAAAAGAAAACAAAAAAAAAAAATGTGGCGACTTCCACATACAGCGTCAACAGAAATATACTACAGAGCAATCTACCGAAGTTACACTAACCTCCGAAGTAACGCACAACATGGACTAACTACCAATCCTGAATCGCGCAATAGAAAGTTCTCGCGCCGATTATCATATATATATACAAGATCCCAACATGCATGGCCCGCCAGGCATGATCACCTCGCCTGGTCGGAGGATCCTCCCTTTGTGTTGGAGGGACATGACACCCGTTCCTCCACAGTGGAGACCCCGCCGTGATGGTGGCGCGCTGATGCTGCTACTGTTAAAACAGATAACATTTATACCTGTTCGTCCTTGAAGATCATCGGAATCTTATAATAAGACCTTCTTACGCCGGCCTCATTAACATTCCAGCACCTTACGACACCCTGAGTTTAGTCATGGGAGGATGAAGTGGGTTTTTCTCTTCACTGTTTTTGACGAATAATGTGTCTGACTGTGTTTGATGTAAAAGTTTGCCTAGACGTTGCCGGCGCGTAAATTTAAATTAGTCTTACTTTAAAGAGCGCTTTAATCCGGCCAAATTTATTTGTCAGTTTTAATTGCCTTTTAAAGAGTTAGTACCGTTGTAGCCGCCAAATGGTACCTTTGCTAAAAACTTTTTACTCAAATCACAAAAGCAAAATTGTAACTCAAAGGTATTGAATTACCATAAACATGATAAAAATAAAAGGAAAGTATTTAAGTTCCAACTACTTTAATCTATCCTTAAAATTATTTTCTATTCTAAATTACGTTTATTTTTTACTTTTTCAGACTATTAGCATATATTTCGACTGATAAGTCTCGGTGAATTGGGGAAATTGGAAGAAAGGAAATTGGCAAACCAGTCGCAGAAAGACAAGCGAAGGTAAATGTAAATATCATCGGATTGGATGTTTCCCATCCTGGACAAATATTGCGTGATGATTCTATCACCTGTTCTGTGTTTGCGTGTATTTTTTTTGTGATAGACATACAGCACTACCTGTTTTCGAAATAATCAGAGCTCAAATTATGTCAGTTAGATTGACACACCCATTGACATTATCTGCGGACGATAGTACGGTAACCATGACATGCGAAACTCAAGAATCTTATGAATCCGATAATAATAACACTCTAACCTCTATGAAACGTTGGCTAGACTGTTAGAAATTGAACGTCATTATAATGGCAACATTTTCATTGTCATTTTTCTTGTTTGACGTTTTGAAGTGACAAGATAGTACTAATGAGAAGCTTTGTAAAAACGGTTGACCAAGGTTCGTCGGGATTGCCGTTTAAGTAAAATTTAGCTGATTGTCCATCCAATTCAGTGTTTCTTTGGTTACCGTTATGATTGGTCGGGTTTGGACTCGCGAGTTTTAGTAGTCACGTCAATTAGGCGCGATCCGCGACAGTTAAAACGGGTGTATTATAATAATACGTGGGAGCCTGTATAGCAACTGAGGAGTTTATGAATGTGTGACGACGCAGAGAGAATACCAAGGGATCCCTTGGACGCCGATATCAAGGAATCTACACATCTCCAGTAAGTGCTTGATATTACATTAGTTTAGAATAAGAACACGGTGAAACGCCGTGAAGTTTAATGCTCTCGCCAGTGAACAAGCTTAGCGATTAAATGCCTATACCACATGGGCCCTATAGACATTGCAAACTTCCCAAGGTGAACGCTGCATTGGCGAGAGGACTGACCATTTTGATTTCGCCAAAATATATATAAATAATATAAAGATTAATTTAGCCAAAATAGACGTAATGCACTTCAGTTACAGACAATCAACTAGCTTGGATAAAATCAATGTTGTATACCAGGGTACTAAAATCAGCGATACTAAAAAAGCGAAATTACTTGACTTAGCACTTGATAATAATAATCAGCTGAAGAGGAAGGCTCACGTAGAAGCTTTATGCAAAAAAGTGAATAGTTCCTCCTATGTTCTTTATAAGCTGGCTCATGTAGTTAACGCTGAAGCATTAATTGCTGCTTATCATGCTTATTTTTTGGGGTAACTCTACGCATTAAGACATCGCCTTCAGATGTCAAAGGGATGTTTCAGGGCTATGTTTTGTCTTCAGACAACCGATAGTTGTTGACCTTGTTTTAGAGACACCAGATTCTAACACTTCCTCCTCTATATATATTCGAAATCACATTATTTGTAAAGAGGCATCCTAATTTGTTTCCTACCTTATCGGACACTGTTATGCGCAATAGGCTAAGAAATGATTCATGTATACGCAGATCTAACACATGTCTCATAAGAGGAGGGATACATCTTCTCAGATAAGTGTTATTACGATATTAATGAATATATTATTTAGATGGTAATCTCTAACTTTAGGTAATAATGGATCACATACTTTTTTCAACCGACTTCAAAAAGGAGGAGGTTCTCAATTCGACTGTTTATTTTTTATTTTTTTTTTGGTTATTACCTCATAACTTTAGACTGGGTGAACCGATTTTGATGTTTATTTTTTTATTTGAAAGCTGGTGCTTCCCGAATGGTCCCATGGTCCAATGGTCTAGATTAAAGTCGGTTTTTTTTTGTTAAAATTTGTTTTGTAAATACATACATAATTATAGATACAAAAAACACAAATTTCCAAGCAAATATTTGCAGATCATACAAACTTTTGATCCAATCCAGGAACAGAACCCGACACCTCCGCACATCAGTCACATACGCCACAGAGGTCTGTATGCTATATGGCATTCAAAACAACTTTGTCTAATTTCGAGCAAAAGAGTCGCTGTAGTGTATAACGTACAGTGTACAATTATTTAAATTAGTTAACATTTTATTTCTTAACCTTATATTCTTAAATTCTAAAGGCAATTCTAAATTGTTGCCAATTTCAGTGTTTCCAACTGTTTGTAACACTTCAAAAAATCGCCAACTTTTATTTCCATTGTGTCTACACCGAGTCGCCAACAATTTGAAAAATATTCCAACTAAGCGTCTCCACAGAGCCAATAAAAAACTGCAACAAGCGTATTCTTTTGATGTTTACCGCCAAAAACAGAAACACGGTTGCCAACATTTGTTGACAATTTTTGTTGCCAACACAAGGAAATTACAGAAACTTTTGTCACCAACACGTGTTGACAATACAAAAATTGACAACTTTTGTTCGGTGGAAACCCGGCTTAAGAACATAATATCTTAACCTAAATTTCGTACCAACACAACTCGCAACTGCAACTTGTTTATTAAGGAATGCAAATGATGCAGGATTTGAAAGAAAAATAGCGATCACTGCACGAAAACGGTAGCCTCAACAAACTTACACTTATATTTTGATTTGTTAGAACTGAACTAGAACATTTGAGAATTCAGTATGGTATTTATGTTTACTCGTCTATTTATTTGGGTAGGAATGTGTAGCGTTTTTTTACAATTGTCATAGAAAAGCGTTTGCATAAATACGGTTTTTAACCCCCGACGCAAAAAGAAGCGTGTTATAAGTTTGACGTCTGTCTGTCTTTGGCATCGTAGCTCTCAAACGGATGGACCAATTTCTAAGCGGTTTCTTTCATTTGAAAGCCAGTTTCCTTGCGGTGGTTTTAAGCTATGTTTGATATCGGTTCAGCAGTATAAGAGTATCAGTTCTTTTCCAAAATGATGTAAGGAATTTTTGGCGTATGATTGCTCGATTAAGTGTTTGCGTGGGGGGTTTATTATTTTTTTTATTTAAGCTCATCTTTATAAAGTTTTAAAATATTTACTATTTCATAAAATCGAACAATTTTGTAAGATTGCCAGAATTTACTCATTTATCAAAGTACAGTTGTATCACAGTTGGAAGTTAAACTTTTACTTTTTTTGGTACACAAACTATCATTGGGTACAAATAAAGACTTATCTTTCATGATACTCTATTATTATTCATTAATCTATAAATGAATAAACTGCGTCATTGGTCTAGTGGTTAGCGTAAGCAACTGCTGATCAAGAGGTCTCGGGTTCGATTACTCGGAATGCTGTTTGATTTTTCTTACAAGAAATTCTTAATAGCAGCCCGGAGCATGCAAAATAGCGGTGTTTCCCGCCCGTGCCTCGGAGAGCACGTTAAGCCGTCGGTCCCGGTTGTCATGAACATCTATGGCAATCGTTATTGGGAAGTCAGTGCCCTGTAATATACTGACAACTAGTTTAACCTAAGAATTCAGTTCACCCTCTGGGTTGCGGAGGTCAGATACCAGTCGCTCCGTGTAAAAAACTGATAGTCAGTTAAACCGGTTGAACTAGTAGCCGACCCCAAATCTGGGGAATAAGATATGAATCTATAAAAGAATCCTAGTTTAGTTACACATTCCCCACTTCTAGATTAACGAGGGAAACTGGAACTTTCTAGAATATTAGAACGATGCACTTCACGAGTTTAACTTCAAGAACGTGTCGAGTGTTGACAAAGCACTTGATGAAATTCAGTCGCATTGTGTCAGCAAATGTTTTAAGAGCAAATGTTTGTGCCTTTCTTTGTTTGTATTTCAGAAGCTTTGAACGTGTCTGTGAAATCTTAATGAACTTAGCAAATTGTTAATTGAGTAATACATAAATTGTAACATAAAATTTTATTACAGAGTCAACTGAGTATTCTTATCGTTGAAATTAATACTTGAATGAATATTTTTTTACGAAATAGTAATAAATAATAAATATTTCGGACATCTAAGACACAACGCCGGCGCCGTCTAGTCTTAAGCTAAGCAGAGCTTGTGTTATGGGTACTGGACAACTGATATAAATACACATTATACTTTTTTTTGTAAAAACATACATTTAAAACATAGAAAACAAACTCTAAAACAAATATTTGCAGATCATACAAACATATGGTCCGACCCGGAAATCGAACCCGAGACCTCAATCACAGCAGTCGCATATGCTACCACTGCGCCACCGAGGCAGTCAGAAATGGTGAAACAGCAAAGAGAGTGTTTCAGGTGACCTCATCTGAACCACTCTTTTCAGTCTCTTCACTCTCACCTATCACGCTATCCGTCCTTTGCACCTGCAAAGGACGGATAGCGTTCTGGATAGCGGATATTCTCATAATATATACTTTAGTAAAGCATTTCATCTGCCTCGGTGGCGTAGTGGTAGCGTATGCGACTGCTGTGCTTGAGGTCTTGGGTTCGATTCCCGGGTCGGACCAAATGTTTGTATGATCTGCAAATATTTGTTTCGGAGTTAGGGTGTTTTCTATGTATAATATGTATGTATTTACAAAAAAAAAATATATATATGTATTTATATCAGTTGTCTAGTACCCATAAAACAAGCTCTGCTTAGCTTGGGACTAGATGGCGTTGTGTGTTGGATGTCCGAAATATTTATTTATTAACTTTATTTTATCAGGACTATTAGTTAATGCGGATGGAATGACTTGGGTAAGCTATTGCAAGAAAATGGGTTGGCAGCGTAACGCATTGTTATTAATGGTAAAAGCAAACACTGGTTATTCAGAAGCCGCAGATGGCAGAGGTCTATCGGTGTACTCGGGACTTCTTTTCTAGTTTATACCTGGTTCCTCGAGCTTACGAGACCGCGTTTGACATTACCACCAAACAATACTCAAAAGCATAGATTTAACTGAACTACTATGGAAGCAAGAATGCACGCAGAATTTGAGATTAAATTCCTCCAAGAATGGGTGGGTTGAAAACTTCCCAACCTAAAGGCTGGTCTCCACCCAACAAAAGTTGTCAATTTTTGTGTAGTCAACACGTGTTGGTGACAAAAGTTTCTGTAATTTCCTTGTGTCGGCAACAAAAATTGTCAACAAATGTTGGGAACAATGTTTCTGATTTTGGTGGTAAACGTCAAAAGAATACGCTTGTTGCAAATATTTATTGATTGGCTCTGTGGTGACGCTTACTTCGAATGTTTTTCAAATTGCTGGCGACTGTAGACACACGGTGTAGACACAATGGAAACAAAAGATGGCGTTTTTTGAAGTGTTGCAAACAGTTGGAAACACTGAAATTGCCAACAATTTTGGTGAAGACGCGCGTTAACGCGACTACTTCTCTGAGCGATGCCCAATAGGAATGCTAATATGCACAAATACACTCACTGGTGTTTATTCAAGACTATCTTCACATTAAGGTCGGAAACTTTTCAAACAACCTAGTAATCTTGGTTTTCACACACTCTTCATGTGATTAATTTATAGCTCAATTTTAGTTCAGTATCCAATAAGATGCTGTTCTTACATGTTTTTTTTTTTTTTTATGGAAAAGGCCGGCAAACGAGCAGACGTATCGCCTGATGGTAAGCGATTACCGCCGCCCATGGACACCCGCAACACTGAGGCGTCACAAGTGCGTTACCGGCCTTTGGGGGATGGGGGGGGAGATAGGGGGAGGAGGGTTGGGGTATGGGCCTCCGGTATCCTCACTCACTCGGTGAAACACAGCACAAGCACTATTTCACACCGGTTTTCTGTGAGGCCGTGGTATCACTCCGGTCGAGCCGGCCCATTCATGACGAAGCGTGGCTCTCCCACGGTAAGCGTGTACAATGTACTGAATATTTAGCTGTTAAAAATTGAAATTTAACTGCGATTCCAAAAAAAAAAACAAAGTCACGGGTCAGTTGATTACATGTATATTATAGAGCCACCTTCATTATCATACCTTTCTCTTGTCCAACAGGATGTTGATTTAGGATCTCACACAACATGCCTAATTAAGGGGTCCCTGTTGATTGTAAAATACGAGTTTACATTGATAATGAATATACTCTGGGAACAGGTCCAAATATGTCGTGTTGAACAATCTTTTACAGTTTTACAGTAACATTTTATTAAACAAGGGAAATTGTAACTAACCATAATGATTTTAACCTGGGTATTTATTGGTCTGACTCTAACTAAATTAACATGATATTTTAATACATTTCAGTTATCGCTTTCTAAAATCGTAACTTCTGATTCCAGGTTTTTTTAATGTATAGAACTGCCAAAATGATCTACTCTGCCTAATGGAAAGCATAAGCAGAATCCAAGAGTGATGGTCACCATACTCATTGCATATGCAGACAATGCAACAATGCAGCATGTTGACCCACACTATGGCGGCCCAGTGATGCTTCTGCATCATTGGGCAGGTAATTATTATCCTGCTGGCCATTTCCCGAACTAAGGTGAAGTCAACTCTTAGTATGCTAATACACGACTGAACTTCAATTCTTATGTGGAGCAAAAGTAAATCAGACATCCAGAAGTCAAATTCTAGAAAATATCGTAGTTGTGTAGACAGATAAATTGTCGAAATTTTTCGAACTTCATCTCACCATAAAGATTGCCATAGATAATTGTATGGCAACCGGGATCAATGGCTTAACGTACTCTTCGAGACACCAATAGATATCAATGTGGTAAAGATAGTTACTTATCTATTGACTGATTTGGCTAGGATTCCATATCTTTTCAATGAGTAGGTTCTACCCGATTGTCACTTAAACACAAGCCATTCTGGTGGTGCAAGGTAATATTATATCTATACTAATATACTTAATATTTAAAGCTGAAGAGTTTGTTCGTTTGTTTGAACGCGCTAATCTTAGGAACTACTGGTCCGATTTGAAAAAATATTTTAGTGTTAGATAGCCCATTTACCGAGGAAGGCTATAAGGCTATATATCATCACGCTAAGACCAATAGGAGCGGAGCACCAATGAAGAATGTAACGAAAATGAGGGAAAATTGTTACGCTACGGGCAATAGTAAATAATAATAATAAATATTTCGGACATAAATATTTTATTTTGGGGAGTCCGTAGCTGTAGAGGAAACCGGTGTTGACGGTGAGCCGGTCTAAGTCCCCGTCAGCTTTCAGTTCATTCATTTCGGACATCTAACACACATCGCCATCTAGTCCCATGCTAAGCAGAGCTTGTGTTATGGGTACTAGACAACTGATACAAATACATATATACTTTTTTTTTGTAAATACATACATATTATACATAGAAAACACCCAAACTCCGAAACAAATATTTGTAGATCATACAAACATTTGGTCCGACCCAGGAATCGAACCCAAGACCTCATGATCAGCAGTCGCACACGTCAACCGCTAGACCAACGAGGCAGTCAATATATATAATAATATAATATATATATATATATATCTATATCTATACTATATACTTAATATTTAAAGCTGAAGAGTTTGTTTGTTCGTTTGTTTGAACGCGCTAATCTTAGGAACTACTGGTCCGATTTGAAAAAATATTTTAGTGTTAGATAGCCCATTTATCGAGGAAGGCTATAAGGCTATATATCATCACGCTAAGATGAATAGGAGCGGAGCACCAATGAAGAATGAAACAAAAATGAGGGAAAATTGTTACGCTACGGGCAATAGTAGACGTAAAGGAGGTTGCGTGGGTCAGCCAGTACAACATAAATGCGACAGTAACTGTCTGTCTTTCTATCTTGCTTTCAGGGCTACCACTGCACCGATTTCAATGAAATTTTGGTATGGAGATACTTTGACTCCTGAGGAAAGACATAGGTTACTTGTTATCGCGATAACTTACATATAGGCGGGCAGAGACGCGAACAAAAGCTAGTATATTATACATGGAAATACTTAAAACTCTTATGTTGCAAACATTCTTGACGATGTACAATAATTTAATAACCCAGTTTCTATATTTTCTCACGGTGGGAGAGCCACGCTTCGGCATGAATGGGTCGGCTCGACCGGAGTGATACCACAGCCTCACAGAAAACCAGTGTGAAATAGTGCTTGCGCTGTGTTTCACCGAGTGAGTGAGGATACCGGAGGCCCTTACCCCAATCCCCAAAAGGCCGTCAACGCACTTGTGTCGCTTCTGGTGTTGCAGGTGTCCATGGGCGGCGGTCATCGCTTACCATTATGCGATACGTCTGCTCGTTTGCCCACCTATTCCATAAAAAATATATATATAATAATATATAACCTTTTGTAAATCAAACCTAATGCCTAAAGACGAAAGTCTTCAATGAGTGCGTCCTACCCGTAATGACATACGGAGCCGAAACGTGGACACTTACGGTACAGCTGGTCCACAAGTTCAAAGTCGCTCAGCGTGCTATGGAAAGAGCTATGCTCGGCGTTTCTCTAAGGGACCGTATCAGAAACGAGGTGATCCGGCAGAGAACTAGAGTCATCGACATAGCCCACAGGATTAGCAAGCTGAAGTGGCAGTGAGCTGGCCATATTTGCCGTAGAACCGATAACCGTTGGGGTAAACGGGTTCTTGAGTAGAGACCGCGTCTCGGCAAACGTAGTGTAGGACGTCCACAGGCCAGGTGGAGTGATGTTTTGCGCAAAACGGCTGGCAGGAGCTGGATGCGAGAAGCCGAGGATCGAACTAAGTGGCGTGCAATTGGAGAGGCCTATGTCCAGCAGTGGACTGCGATAGGCTGATGATGATGATGAAATCAAACCTATGTAGGTCGAAATGAAAGTAAAAGTCTGGTAGAAAGTAAGATTTTTAGTGCAATTTATTTAAGTCTGTCGGATAAATTGCTCTGCTCGTAGAAAAGGGCTGAACCTTTTATTACATCAATTTGTATTTCCCTGAAAAAGTTTTACTGTGAGATAAGGTGAACCATTTGTCGGACTGACTTGTTGCTTGTTCCTATTGTTTTCGATGTTGAAAAGGACCTTTTCTGATATTGGAACCGCAATTTTTCGTTTGACACGATTAAAAATAATATCTATTGTCTGTAGAATAAAGATTTATGAAATTTGAAATTCAGACACATTTGTATTTTTACCCGACTGCGAGGAAGGATTATGTTTTTCCAGTGTATGTATGTATATTTCTTTGGCATGCACTACAGCCTAAACGGCTTGTTGTATTTTTATGTCATTGGTGTCAATAGATTCGTCTTAGTCGTGAGAGTGACACTGAGTACATCAAAATTGAAAAAAAGAACAAAATTAAGGATTTTTAGAGCCAAAAAGTAATCTAAAAAATATTAATGTTTTCAAAATACATCGAGTGTGGTATCCAAAGTAAATAATTTTTAACGGTGATTACGAATATACACACATCAAAAGTGTCTAGGGATCAACATATGTGTCTAGGGATCAACATATATATTTGCAATAACTTTTCTCCTGATTGATATTAATTAAAATTTTCTTTGAGGATTCATCAAATAAAGTGTTTTCGTTTGTCACAGTAACGATAAACCAAGTCACCTTTGCATTAATAAAGAAATTTGCCATTTTCCTAATAAAAGGATTTTTGACATTTGAACCACTAACATTAAAGTTCGAAAAAAAGACTGAAATAACAGTTTTCTTTAAAATTTTATTAGGTAACTTAAACAATTAATAATCCGTGTTTCTACCGCGAACACTAACACAAGAACATCGGTTTGGCATACTCAAAATGAGTTCATCCAAATCACGCTGTGGAATGGCCGCCCATGTTCGTTGCAACAACAAAAAAAGGTCTTCTTGCGACTGGATATCCTCCATATTCGGCAGAGCTCTTCTCTGTAGCATATCCCATGCATGCTCAATCGGGTTCAAGTCTGGCGACTGAGCAGGCCAGGGCCAAAGCCACATCTCAATCTCAAGAAATCCGCATAAAAATGCTTGATCCCTAGACACTTTTGATGTGTGTATATAACTAATATGTATTATTTAAATAAAGAAAATAAAGATGGCAGATGTTGACGCTGTCGGGTTTTATAATGTTTAGTTATTATATTACGTGCTCGTTGGTCTAGCGGTTAGTGTATGTGTCTGACTGCTTAACCCCCGTGCCTCAGAGAGTACGTTAAGAAATTATTTCTGTCTTTCTGTCTGTCTGTCTGCCTTCCCGGTGGCGTCGGAGAACCGTCCTATCGGATTATGAGAGTGAGGGAAATGAGAGTGCACCTGTGTTTGCGCGCATCCTTGTGCACTATGATATATTCTAGTTAAAATTTTGTAAACTCAATAGTTCTTCTCCTTGCATCGTTATCCTCAATTCTGAGGGCCGTGACCTCCATTTGGAACTAATGTGCGAGTGATAGCTCGCCACCTGTTTCTATCTTGAGCAGTGTGTAGGGCAGCATGGATCGTAGTGCCGAGAGTAGCGCAAACTTGGTCTGTCCAGGGAAACGGGCTACGGCCCCTGAGTCTTTTCCCATCTATTTCACCCGTCACCATCAGTCTTTCAAGATTATCGCCTTCTCTCCTCGCAATGTGGCCAAAGTATTCGAGAATTCTGCGGAGGCACAGGGTCGATAGGCGCTCACGAATGTTAAGTTCCTTTAGGATGGATGCGTTATGCGATGGGCTGTCCGGGGTAGGTATTCGTAGCAGCTTCCTCCAGCACCACATCTCGAAGGCATCAATGTGTTTACGGTCGGCAGTCTTTAGCATCCACGTCTCGACACGGTAATATGGGGAAGATGAGGGTTCGTACCAGCTTTATTTTTTATGTCCCTCTAGAGATGTTGCGGTCCTTCCATATCCTATCCAGGTCAGACATTGCACTCTCAGCTATACCTATTCGTCAATAGTTCTTATCACTTTGAATATAATAGCTTCTACATTTAAACTATTTTTATTTTATTTTACATTACAGCTCTGGTAGTATCATATTTGTCTTATAAATCTTATTTTAAATTTACCGACCCGTTAACCCAAAACACAAATAGTTTAAAAAACTTGATCTAACAGAACACAAACGTCTAAATATCAATTTATGTCATTCCCCTAATCAATAAAATCAAAACCCTCTCACATCGGGAGCAGATCACTGCTATTGAAATGAGTGGGATCTTTGTTTGGTCAAATTAGTTTACATCATCATAAAGGACCCAATCATGGACCACTTAGAACTCCCTGCATTCTCATCCAATGAATAATAATCTAATCAATCCACCTTTACAGTTCATCACGATACGGTTGATTTTCGACGATTAAAAAAATAGATGTTTTTTTAAATCACCTTTTTTTTTAAATAACCATTTCTTACGTCTTCATGATCTTTTAAAAGTGCACATTAAATGCGCTTAAAAACTTATTAAATTAAGGAACAACATCAAATAAGTCAAATATAAACTGATTCAAACGATATTCGTACATTGTATAAACAAAAGTAATATGTGAAATTCCTCGCTTCGTGCGTAACTGTAATCAAGAAATTCCATTTGATTTGTTAAGATTTGGTATGTAGGCACGGCAGTCAGTGCAATATTTTAACCTGCTGTTTCTTGTAAACTTATGTTAGAACTACATTCTAAATTTATTTCAGAAAGTTTCTTCGGCTCATATAATGGTTTCTGGAGTTCACGTGGAACAATAAATAAAACTTATGTTCAAATTATTACCGTGGGAAAGCCACGCTTCGGCATAAATGGGCTGGCTCGACCGGAGTGATACCACGGCCTCACAGAAAACCGTAGTGAAACAGTGCTTGCGCTGTGTTTCACCGAGTGAGTGAGGATAGCGGAGGCCTATGGGATATGACCCCAATACCCATATTATTCTGGTAGTGATTTTAAGAGGTCGGCGAACAACAACAGTACATACTACATACTAGTAATGCACTTTCTTTTTTATATTTAAAGGCGCTACGCAATACTGGTAACATTTTTTTTTAAGGATAACTCTCGCACTAGGAATAAATCCTGTGTCGCGGGGAATTTACAAACATACATGATACGGACACAAATAACACCCAGACTCAGAACAACAATTTGTGAATCACACAAAGTGTTGTACTACGTGGGATTTGAACCCACGACACTTGGCGAAGTAGGAAACGGCGTGGTGACCGTTAAACCACTAGGCCAAATGTGCAGTCTTTGGATGTTTATATATGATATCTCAATATATATTATGAGGATATCTCGATTTCTGGTAAATCTTCATTCAATACAATTTAGGAAACAATATGTTGCGAAAGCAGGCGTCCCAGCACGATGCATTAATGTTTGTCACAATCAGCCCAGTAGGACTGCTAAAACCACTATGCCATCTGAGCATTCAAGTTTCCATTGTACCACTTCGTCATCTCTTTCTAGATCGTACAATTCTTTTTGGTGTAATAAATAGGTGGTTTTAATTAACTTAATGGGTAGACATGGATGTGGACATCTTTATAATTAAAATTAAAAGCGCTTCCTCATTAAACATTTTGTCAAATACTTCGTCATATCTAATCTCAGTAAAGTCTTATATGACCGCTCCTACCACTGTGTGCTCACGTATTCATGAATCTGTTATTTACACTGAAATGATTAATGTATTGATGCAACCGACGTGACTGCGTGAGACGATGATAAGATTTTATTATCAATTTTACGTGTTTCAACGTTCTTGAAATAGACGAGTCTAGGACAAATTCTAAAACTATTCAGAAGAATGAATCCGTTAGAGAACCGAAATGATCGACATAACTCTGAAAGTTTTTTTTTTATTTAAAAAGACAACTGCCGCATTAGGAATATACATCTTGTGTTGCGGCGGACTTAACTTACCTATATGAAACGGACACAAATCACACCTAGACTCAGAACAACAATTTATGGACCGCACAAAATTTTAAGGCCATATTACTCTTTATTTATTAACCGACTTCAAAAAAAGAAGGAGGTTCTCAATTCGACTGTTTTTTTTTTTTTCATGTTTGTTACCTCATAACTTTCGACTGGGTGAACCGATTTCGATGATTCTTTTTTATTTGAAAGCTGGTGCTTCCCATGTGGTCTCATTTCAATTTGGTCCAGTTCTGACATGTCATCCATGACAAAACCATATAAGTGTTCAATTTGCATTAAGTATGTGCGCGACAAATTAACGAATAACTCAATATTCCCGTATGGTCCCATTTAAATTTGGTCCAGATTGAAGTCGTTTTTTTTGTTAAAATTTTGTGATTATTCTTAAAGCGGTTTGATAAAATCATGACACAAATTTTATAAATTGGCTAAGTTTAAGGAGATTAACGGGCTTTTAATTGGATAACTTTCAAAACCACTTTTGATGTAGGGTAAGACCTAAACCTCAAATTCCGTATAATACATAGTTATAATGGGAACCTCTAGTTTTGATGAATATTAGTTTATGTTTAGTTTGTAGGCATACCCAGCTTCCTGGTTTAAATGAAGTTCTGCTTGTTTTTCAACTTGTATATGAAGTATATGTCTTGTTCATGATACTAGTATTTGGTATATATCATTGTGGTAGTAATATGTTTGACTTGACTTGATAATTATGTTTATAATAAAATAAATAAATATTTCGGACATCTAACACACAATGCCATCCAGTCCCAAGCTAAGCTGAGCTTGTGTTATGGGTACTAGACAACTGATATAAATACTTACATACTTTTTTTTGTAAATACATACATATACATATTATACATAGAAAACACTCAAACTCCGAAACAAATATTTGTAGATCATACAAACATTTGGTCCGACCCGGGAATCGAACCCAAGACCTCAAGAACGGCAGTCGCATACGCTACCACTGCGCCACCGAGGCAGTCAACAGTTTGACTGAACTGTTGGTCTAGCAGATATTTAACCTCATTATCATCATCAGACCGTTCGTAAATTGCTTAAGATAGGTCTCACCTTGCTTGCCACTCTGATCGAATTTGAACTTCAGGCAGCCTGGCAGGAAGCAGGAACTTACGCAAATTGACATGCTCGCGATTTTAGGCATTATGACGCTCACAGGCCAGGTCAAGTTAGGTAGGTTCATTAACCTAACTAATTTTTTTTCTTGAATAACTATTGAAACTTTGAAAATAAGCAGTACGAAATTGTGAAATTTATTTAAAATTATGTTACATTGGCTATAAAAACAACGTATACATGAAGTTCTCGTGTATTATTTTTTCAATTTATTTATTTCAAATTCTATTCCATGTGACTGCTATGCTAGTGATTTTCAAACTAAAGAAATTAGGAAAATTAATTAACCATCAGACCTAAAAACAAATAATAGTAATAAATATTTTGAATACCTGACGCAAGACGCAAACTAAGCAAAGCTTATATTATGATAGCTAGATTGACTGATAGGAATACCTTAAATATTTTTTGTTATTAACTACATATTAAACACAGAAAACACCCAAACTTCGAAACAAATGTTAAAATTTTTAACTTAAATATTCAAAGAGTTTTAAAGTTCGCCAAGACAGTTATTAACATCTAATCTATATTCTAAACATGCAGCCGTCTTAACAATGGCAATATTGTTAAATCGTGGCCTTGGATTATACATTGCAAATAACATCGAAAATGGAGCAGAGGTGAACCATAAGACTGGAAAAAATTGGCTTCTCGTTTGCATATTCAGTTTGTAGACACATGAATATGTATAGGATGTTATTAGCTGAACTGGACAACTTCGTCTACGGCTTTCAAAGGGTCTAAATTTTCCTTGATTTTGGAATATTTTTAACCGACTTCCAAAAGGAGGAGGTTCTCAATTTCATCGGTATTTTTTTTTTTTTTTTTTTTATGTATGTACATCGATTACTCCGTCAATTGTGGACCGATTTTGAAAATTCTTTTTGTTTTCGAAAGGGTATGCTCCCCATGTGGTCCCATGGCCACCTTATCAGGATCTGATGATGGAATCCTAAGGAAATCGAAGGAAACCCTCAAATTTACGTGAGCGCCTGCAATGAAGTTACGAGCAACTGTCTGCATGCCTTCATATTCTGTAGACATCATTAAATTTTAAATAAAATGATGATGAGAGACTTGAGAAAGACTAAAAAGCGAAAAAAAAAAAACTTTGTTTAAAAAAACCGACTTCAAAAACTAAAAAGTATAAAATAACTTAATTTGTATGTACTACCTATTCATAGGTGTGAAGTCGGTGCCAAGCCAAAATGTAATAGTAGGTACCGCACTCGCCGCGCGTGACCTGGAGCGGGATAGCTGCTCTTCGCGTTGAACAAAACAACCGAAGCGTCGTTGACGTTCGTTTCGAAATATAGCGAGTGTGGTACCTACTATTCCATTGGCTTGGCACTGACTTCAAACCTATGAATAGGGAGCACATACAAATTAAGTTATTTTATACTTTTTAGTTTTTGAAGTCGGTTTTTCTAAACGAAGTTTTTTTTTTATTCATGATTTTCTTTCTTACTTCCTTTCCTCCTTTTATGATAAATGGGCTATCTAATTATAATGGATTTTTTCAGATCGATCTAGTAATTCTTATGTCTAGTGCGTTCTACTAAAAAAACAAACTCTTTATGGGCCGACCGGAGTGATACCACGGCCTCACAGAAAACCGGTCTGAAAAAGCACTTGCGCTGTGTTTCACCGAGTGAGTGAGGATACCGGAGGCCCATACCTCAAAAGCCTTAAGCACAGCAGTCGCATACGCTACTGCCACCGAGGCAGTCTCCCATGGAATACATAAGGGTCACAACACTCCTTCTCCATGTCTGTACATTAAAGATATTTTGAAATCTTGGAGGACTCTTTATAACGATATTGAAGCCAAAACTGTCATATTTTTCATTTTTGTCTGTCTGTCTGTCTGTATCTTGGGCGCGCATCACGCCGATGCTACTGAATGGATTGATTTGAGTTCATACTACGAGGTAGGACATAGGATACTTTTTATTCCGAAATTCAGCACAGTTTCCTAGAGAGAGGGGATGAAAGTCAAAATATATAAGTACTTAGTTGTAACTCAATAACACATAGTCCGATTTCATTCATTCTTTTTTTGCTAGAAAGAAAAAATAAAAGATAAAGGGAAAAGTCTTTTTTTTGTTCGTGACTGTACACTGCCTGTGGGAAGCTGAGACAGATATGTAAATATGGCGGTACGAGGTTTGCCGGGTCAGCTAGTTCTTAATATGTCACTGGACGGATAATTGATTCTTAACACCATTAACTTCTATCAGATGCATATTCGTTATCTGTCATACTTAGAATATCACATAATTTCTAACAAAACTCATACCACTAGGACATTGTCTGTCACGTTCAGAATATCATAATTTTACAAGCTTTTTATTAACTTGCAATGTATGTATGGTTGTATGTTCGGGTGGAATCTTGCAACTCAATTTGAAGCAGATATCTTCAACCGATTTTGCTGAAATTTTGCATGCATATGTATACAGCGCGACAATACAATATTATAATGACATGGAGCTGATCTGATGCTGGAGCTGGAAGGTGGCCATAGGAACTCTGTAAAGAAACGTTGCAACATCATCGAGTTTGGACTCGTTTGATTCGTCTCGAGGCATTCCAGTAAAAGCTTGTTTTTAAAAAGCTTTTTAATTTAATTTATGTTGATTATTCATGACATTATGTTCTATGTCGCCTGTAGGCTGATAGCGTGCTAGAAGATATTGCGTAAAGCTAATAACATATTTACATCCTCATAATCTTCAAAATGAGATGACAAAATAATATTAAAATAATTTTTACTTTTTGAAGAAAATTACATACTTCCAACTTCCCACAAATTTGAATTGCCTTCCGATTCTAAACTAATTAAAAATGTACCATAAAACTTGACTAATGATCATCACACTTAAATAATTAAAATACATACATATTAAGGATAATTTATTGTTCTAGCGAAAATCTTTTAAGTACATTCTGTTCAGTAAAAGATCACATCTATCAATCACATCAACAAGCTCATAGTAGAAAAGTCCATTTTGAGATTCAGTAAAAACTAGACTACGAAAAAATTCGCTTATGAACAGATGAAAATTCACAGCTATGTTTTTACATCATTTTCAGTAAAAACAGAAAAACTTGCAATAGATGTATGTATGTATGCTTGTATATTCGGGTGGAATCTTGCAACTCAATTTTGAAGCAGATATCTTTTTGCTGAAATTTTGCAAGCATATGTATACAGCATGACAATACAATATTATAATAACATGGAGCTGATCTGATGCTGGAGCTGGGAGGTGGCCATAAGAACTCTGTAAAGAAGCGTCGCAACATCATCGAGTTTGGACTCGTTTGATTCGTCTCGAAGCATTAGAAAAGAAATTGAATTAAAAAGATTTTTAAAAACAAGCTTTTACTGGTAAAAGCTTTACAAGAATTCTGCTTTAAAATTCTTGTAAAGAGAATATTGTTATTCTGTTTTAAAATCCAGAAGTAGTAAAATTTTAAATTTGAACCTTAACAAATTGACTATAAAATTCATAATCCTTTGTTGAGAAAATTCTTTTTCTGTTTTAAAATTCAAAAGTACGTCAAATTTGAAATTGGACCTTAAACTGTTAAACATAAAGTTTATATTTCTTCGTTAAGACGTGATGAAGAGATTTGCGCATCAATACACGTGGGCTGCAGCGGGCCATGTTGCACGCTGGCAATAGGGAAGTTGTTGAACGTAATTTGGAATAATAAGTGGATAAACGATAGCGACGGCTTTTTATTGACTTCGGTATTTGACCTGTGTTAGTTGTAGATTCGCGCAAATTATTCCAGTACTGTACAGTATAGTAAAATGGATATTAGAATAAAATATTATAATTATACTAATATCCATTTTGATGTTTTTTTTTCGGTATAGGAGGCAAACGAGTAGACGTGTCGCTTGATGGTAAGTGACTACTGCGACTTATGGATGTCTGAAACTTAAGATTTGCAAGTGAGTTACTAATCTTTTAGTCCTTTCTCCGACCAGAATCAGCGGAAATGGTAGGTTTTGTTAACACCGGTTTCCTGAGAGGTTGTAGTATCATTCCGATTGAGCCTGGTCCCTATGTGCTAAAGCATGGTATTTTTTTTTTTGTAATTTGCTTTTGTTCGGTTATCGCTGTAAAGTAAAAAATCAAAGAGCAAAGAGCGCCTACCATCCCGGTCCAGAGCAGTCCGCATCCATCCACCACCAGCCACTTTCTTTAAATCATCGGTCCATCGTACCGCATGGCGCCCTACACTACGTTTGCCTAGTCGCAGTCTCCACTCTAACACATTTTTTCACTCCAACACATTCATTTGGGCTCCAACGACCATCGGCGAGTATGGTATTTGTGTTCAATAGTTATTAAAGAAATTTCATAGTACACAATTTTTGCTACAGAAATTTTAGAATTGTGTATATAAATTCTTAAAATCTTCATTTATGAATTGCATGTCCAGAAAGTGACATTGCATGTATGGTTCATTTGTATAGGTTCGGTGTCTCTAATGGCTTATGTTTTTTTGTAATAGTGGGGCAAACGAGCCGATGTATCGCCCGATGGTAAGCGATTACCACCGCCCATGGACACCCGCAAGACCAGAGGTGCGTTGCCGGCCTTTTAAGAAGGACTATGTAATCATTAATCAGGTTTAAACAACTTTAAAATCACTATTGTCCAAAACCTTATTAGTATTAACAATTGTCACCTTATTTAGCAACTTATGGTGTATACGTAAAGGTCACCGACGCCATGGAATTACACTGTGTTGTTTGTTAGTTTCATTTTACAATTATCGTCTTTTTATGACACCATCTGAGGTGATTTCATGGAATTTAATTAGTTCGTATTTATTTTTAGGATTACTATTTAGTTAACAGTATGCCTATCATTTAGTCTTACGTTCACACTGAGTCTAAGAAATATTCTTGTCGTATTTTAGTAGCTCGATAAAGCTGATTATTTTGTCGAGTCCAGTTTGATTATTTTTTTTAAATCAGTGATTTCTAAACACGTAGTATCTGTTCTGACAAGAGGAGGATGCAAGGCATCCTCCTCTTCATAGGACAAAACTCTGAGTTTAATAAATGTTGCCTCGTCTTTGTAAACTACTAAATACAGTGATGTAATTAATATTCACGCCTACTCGTTTGAAAAGATCCCAAAAACCACTCTTAGTTTAAGATACTAAGCTACTTGTAATATTTTTTAAATTTATTTAAACCAACTTTTTCCCTTCCCATACAGGACAACACATTCTGGCCTTGGAAGTCACCGCCTCAGGGTGTTCTTGAACCAAACGTTTCGATTCTTCCTTCCTATTCCGAGCAGTCCAAACCTGAAACTCGCTACCAGCGCAGCCACCCATTATGATCCCGGGTCCTTTAAGCGGGGCGTGAAAAAGCATCTCGCTAGGCCGCCATAGTGTGGGACGCCATATTGCATTGTCTGTATTCGCAGTAAGTATGGTGGCCCCTATTGTTAGATTCTACTCAAGCTTTCCATCAGGCTGAGCAGAGTCACAGGCTTGACAGGCTATCAAATAAAAAAACTTGAGAGGTGTCAAGGGACACCCGGATGCAACGAAGTATATATATATATAATTATATTTGATATGCTACTAAATGCGCATAAAATACTCAAATTGTTTTAGAAATAATCAAACTTTACAAAATATACTATAAAACAATATATTTTTTGTAAATAAATGCAAGACAACATCACGTGGTATTCCCAAGCGGTCACCCATCCAAGTACAAACCACGCCCGATGTTGCTTAACTTCGGTGATCGGACAAGAACCGGTGTATTGAACATGGTATGGAAGTTGGAAATCAGTTTGATATATTTAATGTTGAGTATCCAGCACTGTGACGTCAACTCAATGTTAAAAGTGTCGTTACAACTTTTGGCGCGAAAAGGAACTTCGTTTAAAAAAAATCGTCATTATCAAGTCAAAAGCCTTTAAGAGCCACCAATAGGATATAATCAGAACCTTAGAAAGGACATTTGTACCCACTATTCCGCGTTGGCCAAACAGGCTGGCATAGAGTTTCTATCAAATCCGTTTTTAACCGAATTTAAAAAAGGAGGAGGTTCTCAATTCAACTGTTTTTTTTGTTACCTCATAACTTTCGACTGGGTGAACCGATTTTATTGATTCTTTTTTTATTTGAAAGCTGGTGCTTTCCGTGTGGTCCTGTTAAATTTGGTCCAGATTGAAGTCGGTTTTTTTGTTAAAATTTGTGATTATATCTTTTTTTATGTAATAGGCGGGCAAACGAGCAGACGTATGGCCTGATGGTAAGCGATTACCCCCGCCCATGGACACCTGCAACACCAGAAGCATCACAAGTGCGTTGCTGGCCTTTTAGGGATGGGAGGGGGGAGGTAGGAGGATGGGGGGAGGTAGGGGTATGAGTATGGGGGGAGGTAGGAGTAGGGGGATTGGGGTATGGGCCGGTATCCTCACTCACCCGGTGAAACACACCGGTTTTCTGTGAGGCCGTGGTATCACTCCGGTCGAGCCGACCCATTCATGCCGAAGCGTGGTTCTCCCACTGTAAATAAAATCTAACCTTTACTACTAAATTAGTAGTAGTATGCATTTCATGTAAATCACTACCTAAACATAATGTTTGCTTTAGCATAATAAAATGTGCTGCCCTGTAAGTAATTTGTTGCACTTTACACTATAATGTCTAACCCGATGTATCCCATTGCTGATTTTTGAGTGTCAACAAAGAGAAAATAAGAGAAGATATCATGTTCTAGTGATATAACAATATTATGGCTTAACTAATAAGCTAATTAGCTTACTGAAGTACCAACACAAGTCTCTGTTACACATAGTCGAGACGCACAGATGCACGTACAGTTGCACCCTACTGCTAATAAGGACAATAACAAGGTATCTCATTTTCTTTTATGGCAAGAATGATTTCTAATTTGACTATGTTCCGGCCATGGAAAAATGTAATTACATTGTTTCTAGTTACTGCAAAAATAACAATTATGTATAGGAGCGGGTGTCATGTTCCTCCTGCCAGGCGAGTTGATCATTCCTGCAGGGCTGCGGCCCAACGGTTGACGTTTGAAACTTGTATATATGGAAACGTTGCGAGAATTTCTATATCTCGATACAGGATTAGTAGATTAGTCGCGAGATATATTTTTGGTTCTTTCAACTGTAACTCTAGCATTTTAATCCAGTAACGAATTATCTTTAACCGACTTCCAGAAAGGAATAGTTTCTATGTTCCAATGTATGTTTTTTTTTATATATATGTTCACCGATTACTCCATCAATTGTGGACCGATTTTGAATATTTTTTTTGTTTTCGAAAGGGTATGCTCCCGAGGTGGTCCCTGTAGCGAACCCTATTTTGTATTACGATAATATATTTAATTATCTTTTGTTTATATATACTATGTAATAATTAAAATATTTATTGTTATTTAATATTCAATACATATCACGTAATTACTCGTATACAGTTTTAGATTCCATTATTATAATATAAAGAAACTACATTATAAATATAATTTCGATATGGGTATAAATTCCTATGTAAATAATATTTTATCGAACGGTGTGGTGCAACAACATTTTCCATCGACCGCAGTCACAACGCCCGTTAAATAGAAAACCAGTTTAAACCAATTTTGAATTGTGTGCCGCCAATGGCAGTAGAATAATAACATATGGTTTTAAAAATCTCATATTAAACCTAGGGTTGCGCCGTGACTTTCCCTGGCGTTTTGTAATAGCAGACGTCACAAAGGCGATAATAGGTGTAGATTTTTTATATCATTTTAATCTTGTTGTTGATTGCAGGAATCATAAGTTAGTGGATAATAGCACAAGTCTCGCAGCCCTGGCTTCGCCTGTCTATCCTTGTGACATTATTTCTTCGGTTAAGGTTGTCACTGGTGAGTCTGTTTATCATGATATACTAGCTGAATATCCCAGCATTACTCGCCCATCTGGTACACACACAGCAACCAAACACAATACATTACACTACATACGCACTACACCTGGGCCTCCCGTATCGTGTAAACCACGTAGGCTGGCTCCTGATAAATTGAAGATCGCGAAAGAAGAGTTTGATACTATGCTACAGTTAGGTATAGCCAGACCTTCTGATTCACCATGGTCTTCTCCACTTCACCTGGCCCCTAAAAAGGATAGTGGCTGGCGTCCCTGTGGGGACTATAGGATGCTTAATTCTAGTACTGTCCCAGACAAGTACCCTATCCGCCACATACAGGATTTCGTGCATGGTCTTTCGGGATGTAAGATCTTCTCCACAATAGACCTGGTAAAAGCTTACAACCAAATAAGGCTCAACCCTGAGGATATCCCGAAAACTGCTATCGCAACACCATTTGGCCTTTACGAATTCCAGTACATGACCTTTGGTCTTCGTAACGCAGCCCAAACCTTTCAGCGTTTTGTGGATGAGATGCTCCGCGGGCTGGACTATTGTTATCCGTACCTGGATGATTTTTTGATATTTTCCCAGGATCAGGAAAACCATGAGCGTCATCTGCGTGAGGTATTCACCAGACTGAAGGAGTACGGCATGGTGATAAACACGTCCAAGTGTATTTTCGGAGCCTCAGAGGTAACTTTTTTAGGTTACCGTATCTCAGCCGAAGGCATTACGCCGCTCCCAGTCAAGGTCCAGGCCATTCAGGACTTCCCGACCCCGAAAACGGTAAGGCAGTTAAGGCGATTCTTAGGAATGCTTAATTTCTACAGATGCTTTATTCCTGAAGCTGCACGTTTTCAAGCACCTCTGAATGCACTACTGGAAGGGTCTGTGAAGGGTTCCCACCCTGTGACATTCAACGAGGCCGAGCATGAAGCTTTCATGTCTTGCAAAACAAGTCTGTGTAAACCTTACTGGCACACCCTAACAATGAGTACAAGTTCGCTGTAGTGACGGACGCTTCAGACACGGCATTAGGCGCTGTACTACAACAGCAACGAGAGGACGGCGTATGGCAACCACTTGCTTTCTTCTCTCGTAAGCTAAGTACTGCTCAACGCAAATACTCCCCATATGATCGTGAGCTTCTAGCCCTTTCGACTTATGGTGGAGGCTAGGGATTTTGTAGTCTTTACTGACCATAAGCCGCTGTGCAGTGCATTTCACTCACGTAAGGAGAACTGCTCACCCAGACAATTCAGGCATCTAGACTTCATTTCATAATTTACCACCGACATCCGACATATATCTGGTAAGGATAATGTTGTCGCGGATACCTTATCCAGGAAAACTTTTTATAAAAAAAAATACTTCCAAAAAACATCCAACGAAAACTCTCTGCCAAAAAACACTTAAAAGCGTAAAATAAACTGGATTGCCTATACCTAATTCTTTATTCATTTAAATAGTAGTATTATAATGTGTGCTAGGTACCTAAAATCTGTTTGAAGTCGGTGCTAAGCCAAAAAGAATACAAACGAACAATTACAAAAGTCTAAGCGATAGGCACTTGGCACCGACTTCAAACAGATTCTGGGTACCTAGCACACATTATAATACTACTATTTAAATGAATAAAGAATAAGGTATAGGCAATCCAGTTTATTTAACGCTTTAAAGTGTTTTTTGGCAGAGAGTTTTCGTTGGATGTTTTTGGAAGTCGGATTTTTTTTTTATAATTAACAGTAGATTTTGCAACTGAATGTAAGTAGATGTGCACCTTGAATGATTTCTATGTTTAATGGGCTCAAACCTTCGACGTTATTACAGAGTGCGTTTTTTAAACTCAGGTGGCAACAGCTTGCATACTGTTTACCTTGCATGTTAAACTAACACTATTGTACCTGAATATCTGCCTTTTAAAAAGAGTGTTCATGAGTTTCTTTGCCAGTATTCTTCTCATAGGGCTCTACGCATTTTGAAAACTGGAAGTTATAGATCGACACAGTAGGTTTTGGTGTTTTCATCTAATTTACCTTGACAATCCAGTACTTGCTGTGGCGTCTGTTTGTGTCGACTTATGATTCTTAACTGTAGCTTCAATATAACGTTCATAATTGTCACTTGGTGTCTTAATTGAATAAATGATTTTGATAGTCACTTCATAGATTGTTGTATCTTCGGAAGATGGTGCAGATTTCAATGGATTTTGTTGCGCTGTATGTGGAAGTCATCACAAATATTTTAAAACTGTTTTAGTACCGTATTTCTGTTTTATTTTTTAAATTTGTCTTTTAGGCCGCGGTTAACATTTGTTCGGTCGCACCGGCCTATTTATGTCGAGTATAGATCTCCCACAGTCCAATCTATTTCAAGGTAGGCCACGCTGATTTCAGCACGAACGGGCCGACTCGACCGGGGCGGTACTACCCTCGCACAGAAAATCAACGTAAAACGACAGCGTTTGTGCTGTCGTGTTTCGTGGGTGAGTGCGAGACTGGAGGCCCAAATAGTCTAGTTAACAAGTTCCATACTTGTTGACTAGAGTAAAAGATGCAGAAGAATCACTAGCCCGCCATGGTGTGGGTCGCCATGTTGCATTGTTTGCATTCGCAGTATGGCGACCACCACTCTTGGATTCTGCTTATGCTTTCCATCAGGCAGAGCAGACTCATTTTAGCAGGGCCAACATAAAAAAAAAACAGTGTTAGAAATTAAACGTCATTATAATGGCAACATTTTGATTGTCACTTTTTCTTGTTTGACGTTTTGAAGTGACAAGAGAGTATTAACGAGAAGCTTTGTAAAAACGGTCGAACACGGTTCGTCGGGATTGCCGTTTAATGAAATTTTAGCTGGTGGTCCATCCAATTCGTTTCGTTGGTTACCGTTAAGATTGGTCTGGTTTGGACTCGCGAGTTTTAGTAGTCACGTCGGCGCGATCCGCGACGGCTTAAAACGGGTGTATTGTAATCACGATACTTAGGGAACCTGTAAGCAACTGAGGAGTTTATGAATGTGTGACGACGCAGAGAAAATACCAAGAGAGAATACCAAGGGATCCCTTGCGCCGATATCAAGGAATCCACACATCTCCAGTAAGTGCTTGATATTACATTAGTTTAGAATAAGAACACGGTGAAACGCCGTCAGTTTAATGCTCTCGCCAGTGAACAAGCTTAGCGATTGAATGCCTTACTCATGGGCCCTAAGACATTGCAAACTTCCCAAGGTGAAGGCTGCATTGGCGAGAGAATTGATCAAACAGTATAAGTTAATTCGGTATAACTTGGGACTGTGTTCAAAACATTCAAAAGAAGTATTCAAGTGCTGTCATTATTATATTATCTCAAACTATGCAAAGCAGTTGCTGATAGCCTAGAAATTATGTGACTCAAATTCTTAATATCGAGGTCAGTGTCTTTGTCTGTGTACATACTACTGATTACTGGATTATTTATATTAGGTACTTTATTTATATTTTCTTTGACTTTAACATATAAATACTAATTGATACATATTTTTTTAAGTGAAAACTTCTTTAGCGCGTTGAGCACTTTTTGTGTGAACAAAAAGCGTGAAACTCATTTTATCGCCACCGGACGCATTTACAACCTACTTAGTTTTCACTTATATCCGCAGTCCCCAAAGACTGCCCGTTTTTTGGAAGTGAAAACTTCTTCAGCGGCGTTATGTACTTTTAATTTTGCGTAATCTAACGAAATAGCCATTTAAATATAAGAAGTACGTGGATATATTTCTAAAAATGAATCTAAATTTTACGAGAATTGTTGGAGCCGTTAGTGAGATTCAGATTATAATATATACAATAATTGTTTAGTATTAGTCAAGTCAAGTCACAAAGATTTTATTCAAATAGGCACTTATTTCACAGGCACTTATGAATAGTCAATATGTTTAAAAATCGAGTGATCCAAATAGCACTTTCACTCACAGTCAAATTCAGAAAGATGTAATATGTCCAAATATAAAATGATCAATAAAATGTCACAAATCTATATATATATAAGAGTAAGGTGACTGACTGACTGACTGACATACCCAGAGATCAACGCACAGCCCAAACCGCTTAAGCTAGAATCCTGAAATTTTGCATGTAGGTTCTTTTTATAACGTAAGTGAGCACTAAGAAAGGAATTTTTGAAATTCCACCCCTAAGGAGGTAAATCAGGGGATGAAAGTCTGCGTGAGCGAAGCCGCGTGTAAAAGCTAGTGTAAAATAAAGTATGGATGGAATGAAGAATGAAGGAATGGATGGATGGAAGTATGGATCAGCCATCGACCGTTTCAACCATAGTTGAGACGCATACTCAGGCCGCACGGCAAATCATCAGGTCAATATCAAAGAAAGTAATAATACTTATAGTCGACAATAGATAGATAGATAAATTAAAATAATCACAATAAGAGTAGTCATAAAACTCTGCCATACCTGAAAGATCACAATGGCTCTAATCATTCTGCCACGATAACCAGGCATTAGAATAAACGCATGAAAACCATATAACCTGGCAAACTGTGTAGAATGCTTTTGAATTGCTTTGAATATTGACTGTAAAAAGGCCTGCTTTTCAAAATCAAGACGTATTACTTGTATTAAAAGTTCAAATTAGTCTACATTTAGATGTTCAAACGTTAATAAATTGCTGCCTCACTTACATTAGTAACTATTGTGGGACAATTTGAGCCAGACCAAACACTCCTGCGCAGTATTCAACGGTCTAGTCTCCGACGCGACAATCGTCACGTTCTTTAGCGTTTACTTAACTTACATATTATATGGATTCAAATAAAATAGTGATTATAAAATAAATTGGTGATCAAACATTGTTGAACATATGAACAAAGTAAAAATTTTGTTGACATGTTTTGTGTGATTTATTTTTATTTGAGGCGAATATTATTATGCTGGATTACAATTTAACAAAATTATTGAAAGCCATTTTTAGCAAAACTTGTTTGTAGCAAACAAAAAAAAATGTGTGAAATATGAAGTGCATTATTATAATGTTTAATTGAAATATTAAGAAGATATTGGCTTAATATGAAATTTAGCGATTTTTCGTTTTTATTTTTGGATTCAATCAACACAACTATAATTTAAATTGACGTAAATTCAAGCAAACATAAATAAAATAGCATTTAAATAATGTGTAATTGAAACATTTTTCAAATCTTAAAATTAACATCAGTTAATAAACGAAAATAAAAAACATCGTATTATAATTTCATTATACTCACGACAAAAAATAGATCTCTTTAACTCAGTGTTTTAAATCAGGCGTTTAGGTTACGCTTAGTTGAAACAACTTATTCGTGAAAATATGGATTTTATCTTTAAAGATGTGTGAACTACTCTTTATCAACCAGAATTAAGATAACGCCGTGTAAACATCCGATAATTAAATAAAAGGTTTATAATCTCACCAGATATGCTCCTAGGCAGACTAGCACAGTACGCGAATATAAATAAATAACAATTGGCCTTAATTCATTCATTCGTTGTACTCAACAGCTGACAGTGTTTTTTTTTTACATTCATCAGTCTCTTCTTTATTACTTCAAGTGTTAATTTAATGTGTGATAGTGTTAGACATTTTAAATGTCATTATTTGGTGATTATTTATAAGACGGTAGATAAAATTGACATTAATAATTATTACTTGTGTCGATCGAGAGACATCACAAATATTGTGCCACAATGGTGTATACGATAACTCAAGTGAATTGTCAGGAGAAAACTAAGATACAACCAAAATATATCGTCTGGAAGGAACTCCTGTTGGCATTTATATGTAAGTAGTTATTTACTACATTTGTTGTCATGCTTTTCTATAACATTCCAACCACGCAACCTTGTCTGTGGCATATATTGCCCGTAGCTGGCTGTCGAGGCTTTTTTTTTGAACTTTTTAAGGAAAACAATTCTTCAATAGGTACATTACTCTTGCGAAACTTTAATCGTCTATTGGTATAATTTTTCATTGATACTTGGATTCTTTTGGTCGTGGCGTGATGGTACATAGCCTATAGTGTTTTTGATAACTGGGCTAAGCTACACTAAAATAATTTATAAAACAAGATAGTACACACCGTGTGAGAGCCACGCTTCGGCATGCATGGGCCGGCTCGACCGGCCGACCGGAGTGATACACAGATAAAAAAAAACATCGTTTAAAAAAACCGACTTCAAAAACTAAAAAGTATAAAATAACTTAATTTGTATGTGCTACCTATTCATAGGTTCGAAGTCAGTGCCAAGCCAATTGAATAATAGGTACCACACTCGCTATATTTCGAGACGAACGTCAACGACGCTTCGGTTGTTTTGTTCAACGCGAAGAGCAGCTATCCCGCTCAAGGTCACGCGCGGCGAGTACGGTACCTACTATTACATTTTGGCTTGGCACCGACTTCAAACCTATGAAGGTATAGGTAGCACATACAAATTAAGTTATTTTATACTTTTTAGTTTTTGAAGTCGGTTTTTTTAAACGAAGTTTTTTTTTATTTTTCGCTTTTTAGTCTTTCTCAAGTCTCTCATCATCATTTTATTTGAAATTTAGTGATGTCAACAGAATATGAAGGCATGCAGACAATTGCTCGTAACTTCATTGCAGGCGCTCACGTAAATTTGAGGGTTTCCTTCGATTTTCTTAGGATCCCATCATCACATCCTGACCTGGCCATGGGACTACATGGGGAGCATACCCTTTCGAATACAAAAAGAATTTTCAAAATCGGTCCACAATTGACGGAGTAATCGATGTACATACATAAAAAAAAAAAAAAACCTATGAAATTGAGAACCTCCTCCTTTTTTTTTTTTTTATGGAATGGACCGGCAAACGAGCAGACGTTTTGGAAGTCGGTTAAAAACTGATGTGAAACAGCGCCTGCGCTGTGTTTCACCGAGTGAGTGAGGATACCGGAGGCCCATACCCCAAACTTCTCTCCATTTCATAAAGGTCGGCAACGCACTTGTGACGCCTCTGGTGTTGATGGACACCCCCATGGGCGGCTCGTTTGCCCCGCCTATTCCATAAAAAAAACATCGTCTTTGAAAATTCACTGGAAATAGGTTTCTCCTTAGAAAAGATGGTTTGGTGTACTATACTACGCTCTTAACTGTATGGAATGATAAATTACGGTAACTTAATTGATTCATTTGCTTAGCACGCACTTTTCTTGAAAAAGTGATAATTAAGTTTGTGAAAAGGACATTAGGTCTGATTACAGAGGCGCGGGAGCGAGAATCGAATTAGAATCTTTGCTGTTCAAGTTAATATTTCATTACAGTATTCTTAGCCGTAAGTAAGCTAACAAAGTTGTAGAATTTCTGTGACTAGAAATAATATTTTAGTGCTTCTGATAGTTATAATAATAACTGTATTGTACGACAGATAATTAAAACAAAAGCGGCCAAGTGCGAGTCGGACTCGCCCATGAAGGGTTCCGCAGCAGCAAGTAACATAATATAATTTTTATTTTATTTTTATGTGTGTTGATTGAATAAAAGGTAAAATGCAGTTTACGATTTATGACGTATTAAAAAAAACTACTTACTAGATTTCGTTCAAACCAATTTTCAGTGGAAGTTTGCATGGTAATGTACATCATATTTTTTTTTTATCATTCTCTTATCTTAGAAGTTACAGGGGGGGGGACACATTTTACCACTTTGGAAGTGTCTCTCGCGCAAAATATTCAGTTAAGAAAAAAATATGTTAGAAACCTCAATATCATTTTTGAAGACCTATCTATATCTATTACTTATAATAAAAATGTAACAGGTCAAATTCTGTACATTAAAGATATTTTGAAAAAATTTTTTGGAGGGCTCTCTATTATCGATACAGAAGCCAAAACTGTAATTTTTTTCATTTTTGTCTGTCTGTCTGTCTGTCCGTCTGTCTGTCTGTCTGTCTGTCTGTCTGTATCTTGGCCGCGCATCACGCCGAAACTACTGAACGGATTCAAATGAAACTTGGCATGATTTGAGTTCATACTACGAGGTAGGACATAGGATACTTTTTATCCCAAAATTCAGCACGGCATCCTGGAGAGAGGGGATGAAAGTCAAAATATGTACTTGGTTGTAATTCAATAACACATAGTCCGATTTCATTCATTCTTTTTTTGCTAGAAAGAAAAAAATAAAAGATAACGGGAAAAGTGTTTTTTTTTTGTCCGCAACTGTACACTGCCTGTGGGAAGCTGAGACAGATATGTAAATATGGCGGTGCGAAGTTCGCCGGGTCAGCTAGTATATATATATATCTATATACCCCACACGAATGGGTTGGATGAAAAAATGTTTATTGGATTTCAGTTCTAAGTATGGGGACCCCCAAAATTTATTGTTTTTTTTTCTATTTTTGTGTGAAAATCTTAATGCGGTTCACAGAATAAATCTACCTACCAAGTTTCAACATTATAGGTCTTATAGTTTCGGAATAAAGTGGCTGTGACATAAGGACGGATAGACAGACAGACAGACATGACGAATCTATAAGGGTTCCGTTTTTTGCTTACCCTTTAATCCTAAAAAGACTTAAGACTAGATATATATTATGTAGGTATAGTTTGTTCATTTTCATAGTGTCATTTTGATCGTGCCGCCGATGGTACGATCGAAATGACACTTGAAAATGAACAAACTATACAAGTGGCGGCCTTATCACTTGGAGGCAATCTCTTACAGACAACCATGGGATGGAAAGTAAACATGATTGGGAAAAAGTATAGGGTAGTGTCTGGTGTATTGAGAAGATAAGATGGCATATTAAAGTAGAATATAATGTAGTAAATAAAATGATAGACGGGGTTAGAAATTTAAAAATAAAATTAATTTATTAATTCAAATTGTAAATACCGCTATTCAAAGTGTAAAATATTTAAAACAATAATGTTATTGTTAGATATCAGAAGATACCTCCCAGCTAATCATTTTTATGAAAGTATTATCAATGACAGTATAGTTTTCTAGATTTTCATATTAATGTGACATTAAATAAGAATCTTTTACCTTTTAGAATATAAAGTAACCAACACAAGTAACAAAAAAGTTTTCGTAAAAAAAAAATAGTGCGTAAAGTCACTCCGCGCGGAAGAAGTGAAACTTCGTAATGTGGAAATGATTGTAGCGTTAGCCCCCTGCATGGTAGCGTTAAACGCTTAACGCAATCTTGCTGGAATGCGCATTAGAAGTTTCACTTCAAAAAGAAACTAAGAACTCAAAGTGAACTCTGACAACGTGTATTTAAAGTGTGAGATAAATGAAGCTCACTTCTGACGCGCTGCCAACCTCCATCATTTGAACGAACTGACATCGAAATTGAAGTAATACCATCTAGTCTAGCGCTGAAAATGTCCTTATTAGACTAATTTTACTAATTAGCTGCTAATGGAATGCGTGATGTTGTACTCATTTAAGTGAGATTTATGCTCTCAAGCCAAAGTCACCGCAATATAAATAATTCAACAAGTTTTGGAGTATATCGCTCTGGTAACTATTGCTGTTTCTAACTCATATTTTATTTTGAAATTTTGCCACTGAAAACTTAAGAAACTGTACAACGTTAGACTTTAACTTGAATTATAACTTATTTCTTATAACTTTTAATTTTTGCACGTTTGTTTATATGTTGAAATTGACAAGATAAGAAAAAATATAGACTAAAATAATACTGTATTTCAAATATATTTTCCACGGCTCAAATCAAGAAGTAATCGTAAAAGTTTACGTGATCAATTTTCATTAATAATCTCTGCCGAATTGGTGAAAAAAATACAATTTATAACACTTACAATTTGCATCCTGAAAACGAATTTCTCCACGTCCAAAATGTTTTTCTCGTACAAAAATATGTTTCAATAAAAAAATATATCTTACAGATATTTTAAACAAAATTAAAACATTGGCGTATTCGCCAGCTAAATTGCCAGCAAATTGAATGGAAGCCTATTCAAACACAACACAAAATATTCAATTTGCGAAGAAAGAACCCTGACTGAAAGATTCGTAAAAATAAGCCGCATTTATTTGCAGTTAGACTTATACTCGATAATTGAACCGGTATTTACTACCAATAAAATGGATGGATGCTTTCAAAATCATTCATCAACTTTTTTGCCTTTTAACCTTGATGTTTTCTTTTCAAAAATAATTCATTTCTTTCACGTGTTTCACAGAAGAAACACGTCGAAGAATTACTAAATTAGTGATCCTTTTTTATAGTTTAGAGGGCAAGTTGACGGATAGGTAACCTGATATTAAGTGATTACCGCTACCCATTGATATCTGCAACTCAAGACACACGAGTTTTTAAGTCCCTCCCTGATAATTTAGGGTTCAGATCAAATCAGCTCCACTAGTATTAGATAAAACTATTGTGATTTTGATAGTACAATTATAATACATCAAAATAGTCAAGTCACGATTAAATTTCATAATTAGTGTATATTAGGATAAAAAAGTAAATAGTGTATACCTGAAATAAGTCATGACAAATGTCACGTTTAAAGTACTTCACATTTTTAGTGGTGTCGTAATAACAAAATCTACAAACATGGCGTAATAACAAATAGTTTTTCACACTACAGTTAAAAGTGGACGGTGGATTAGATGGATTAGGCTTTAGCTATGAATTTACATTTTGGTAACGCAGGGCTACCAGTAAACTTGTTTCACCGAGTGAGTGAGAATACCAGAGGCCAATACCCCAACCCCTCCCCCAAAGGCCGGCAACGCACTTGTGACGCCTCTGGTGTTGCGATACGTCTGCTCGTTATCCCTATTCCATAAAAAAAAGATAGCTTAATAACACTGATGTTGATAATATTGTCAGTGAATCTGCTTCAAGTACGTGCAAACTCATTCAACCAGTTGTAAACGATAGCACAAGATGGGGCTTCGTAACGAAATACCAATCGGAGTCTATTGTAACTTTTTCTTATTCAAATTTAAAAACAATATTAAGTTTGACTCCTAAGAAAGTCGTTGTAATTATTGAGGAAACATTTTCCGTAGTCGAATTAATTTCGATGGACAATAGACACTTTAAATTACCTCCATTTGTAAAGATAAACGATATAATCCTACTAATATTACAAACGCGAAAGTTTGTAAGTATGGATGGATGGATGGATGGATGTTTGTTACTCTTTCACGCAAAAACTACTGAACAGATTTGGATGAAACTTCACAGTAATATAGCTTATACATCAGAATAACACCTATAATTACCTTTTTAAATAATTTTAACAACATTTATTTCTCTAACCTAACATTATTAGTTTCAAAAATGTTTAAGTATCAAAACCCGAATTCCTTGCTTCCTAGTATATTTGAGTATGATTCGCGTATAAGCTGAAATTAAATAGATCACGTAAAACATTGTGAATGAGAAGGGAAATGTCATGTGCTTGCTTAATGCAGTGTTTCATGAAGTTTGTGATTCCATGATATGAACTAGACCTATACAAGTTTTGATGAATATTCCGACCGTGGGAGAGCCACGCTTCGGCATGAATGGGCCGGCTCGACCGGAGTGATACCACGGCCTCACAGAAAACCGGTGTGAAATAGTGCTTGCGCTGTGTTTCACCGGGTGAGTGAGGATACCGGAGGCCCATACCCCAACCCCTCCCCCTATCCCCCCCCCCCATCCCCCAAAGGCCGGTAACGCACTTGTGACGCCTCTGGTGTTGCGGGTGTCCATGGGCGGCGGTAATCGCTTACCATCAGGCGATACGTCTGCTCGTTTGCCGGTCTATTCCATAAAAAAAAAAAACCCTGTTTGGTAGTACCCATCTCAATTTAACAGTATATTTGGACGGAAAAGTTTTATGTTTTGATAGTACAGATAGACAGTAGTTTATTTTACGATATTTGATCAAATATTTTAAAAGCTTTTATTAAACTTCAAATGTTTGGACCAAAATGAATGCATTTGGTAAAAAATATTTTTAAATTAGTAACTATTTTAAAATATATTTCATCTAATACTTTTACGAGCAATTCTTGTACTTTCTATACTAATATTATAATGGATGGATGGATGGATGAATGTTTGTTACTCTTTCACGCAAAAACCACTGAACGGATTTGGATGAAACTTTACAGTAATATAGCTTATACATCAGAATAACACATCTTGCGGCTCGGCCCGCGTATATGTCGGTTATCGCGCTGAAAAGTAGCCCATATCCTTCCTCAAGAATCAGAGTATCTCCATGCCAAATTGCATTGAAATCAACAGTTTTTTACGATATAGGGGGCAAACGAGCAGACGTATCACCTGATGGTAAGCGATTACCGTCGCCCATTGACACCCGCAACACCAGAGGCGTCACAAGTGCGTTGCCGGCATTAAAGAAGGAGTACGCTCTTTTCTTGATGGTTTGAAGGTCGTATTGGTCCGGAAATACCGCAGGCGACAGTTTTGTTGTGCGAGGCAGAAAGTCCTTGGAAAAGCGCACAGTTGTGGACTGCCAGCCATCTAGATGATGGTTGAAGCGGTTAAACCGTGAGACACACAGAGTTACTGACGGATTTATAATATTAGAATGGATATTGATTTGTGTGTATAATGTTTAAACCCAATATACTAATCATTATTTATTTTATTTGTAAAAGCTGCACGATCTTAGATTAACTCACATGATCATACTTTCATAGAAGGTACATATCTTTCATATAGAACTCTCGTCATGTGATTATTTTGGGTTTGGTACGTTTGAATAAATAGTACAGATTATAAATGATTTATTTACTTATTTGTTAGTGTTAGTTACATCTTATCTATTTAGTTTAGCTTGTAATGATTGACAAAATTGATTTAAGCTGTTGATGTTAATGTAGCTCTAATTAAAATAGCTCTAGACTAGTCTAGACGAGCTTTGGGACTGTACAATTGTTTGTTCCTAGATTTGAAAGATCGTATGAAACCTTAACAGTATTGTGGGAAATATTAATTTTATTTATAACATATTAATCGATATAATCGATTTAAAATATAAATTATTAAATGGATCAGTAACCCAGTACTGATCGATTTATTAAAATTAAAATTATAATCTTGCTTTTTTTAAGTTGATCAGTTATAGCTGTATACATCAGAACAGTTCACTTCTTTGGTTGAAAGCACTAATCTGGAAAACTATTCTGTCGAACTAAGAAATTAAAACCAATAGGAACGGATAGAAAATATTGCGAAAACGGAAATATTTTTTTGGAAACATCCACGAAGATCAGCGTCATTTAGGTATATTATAAACTAGCTGACCCGGCGAACTTCATACCGCCATATTTATATATCTGTCTCAGCTTCCCACATGCAGTGTACAGTCGTGGACAAAAAAAAGACTTTTCCCGTTATCTTTTATTTTTTCTTTCTGGCAAAAAAATAATGAATAAAATCGGACTGTGTTATTGAATTACAACTCAGTACATATTTTGACTTTCATCCCCTCTCTCCAGGAAACTGTGCTGAATTTCGGGATAAAAGTATCCTATGTCCTACCTCGCAGTATGAACTCAAATCATGCCAAGTTTCATTTCAATCCGTTCAGTAGTTTCAACGTGATGCGCGGTCAAGATACAGACAGACAGACAGACAGACAGACAGACGGACAGACAGACAGACAAAAATGAAAAAAATTACAGTTTTGAGTTCAGTATCGATTATAGAGAGCCCTCCAAAAAAAATTTTCAAAATATCTTTAATGTACAGAATTGGACCTGTTACATTTTTATTATAAGTATAGATGAAGTCTGCTAGTTTATTAGGCACGATATATTTTTTAATGCCCCTGGTAGGTTTACAACTTGGGTAATTTCGTCAGGAAAACCCTACATTGATTTTGAAAGTCCTACTACTCGTATAATGTAAGATCTTTTACCAATATATTTAGTCGTGTCGTCGTGTACATGTATCACTACAATCTACAGCAAAAGACATACGAGCTAAAAATGACCGATTGGAGAAAAAAAAAACTTAATTCTTTTTCTCATTTTCAGTCAACGTCCCGTTCTTTACACACGGCGTGGAATCTACGCATTTGACAACTTCAATTCACTCAGGACACTTCATAAGTTCTAAAAATGTTCCATGGACGACTACTGCTATGGTGATATCTGCTGCAGTATCTGGACCAATATTTTGTTACGTTATAGATAGATTTGGACGAAAGACTGGAATTTTCACTATTAGTATGTTGCAAGCGGTAAGTTTATTGATAAATATAGCTAATATATTAGATTTATATTAAGAGTTAACCGGAGTTCAGCAATTTAAAAAAAAAACACTGTTTTCCACCTAGTGAGTGAGGCTACTAGAACCTTAATGGGTAGTCCGTAGGAGTCCCCATAACTCTGATAAGGGGACTACTTTAATTTCGTTTACATCGTGGGAGAGCCACGCTTCGGCATGGATGGGCCGGCTCGACCGCAGTAATAGCACAGCCTCACAGAAAATCGGTGTGAAATAGCGCTCGCGCTGTGTTTCACCGAGTGAGTGAGGCTACCGGAGGCCCATACCCCCAACCCCTCCCCCCATCCCCCTCCCCATTCTCCAAAGGACGGCAACGCACTTGTGACGCCTCTGGTGTTGCGAGTGTCCATGGGCGGCGGTAATCGCTTACCATCAGGTGATACGTCTGCTCGTTTGCGCCCTATTCCATAAAAAAAACAGAAAAAATGTACTAAATAAAAGACAATACTAAAATAATTGAACTGCCTCGTTGGTCTCGCGGTCGGCGTGTGCGACTGTTGATCATGAGGTCTCGGGTTCGATTCCCGGGTCGGACCAAATGTTTGTATGATCTACAAATATTTGTTTCGGAGTTTGGGTGTTTTCTATGTATAATATGTATGTATTTACAAAAAAAAAAAGTATTTATGTATTTGTATCAGTTGTCTAGTACCCATAACACAAGCTCTGCTTAGCTTGGGACTAGATGGCGTTGTGTGTTAAGATGTCCGAAATATAAAAAAAATAAAAATTACAAAACGAAAATGTTACGTTTGTTAATCTTTTCGAATAGCATTTAACAAACAGATACTCATGGTAAGGTCATTAATTTAAGAATGAATAAGATTAAATGGAGATAAAAATGATCTCAAAACTATGCTGTTTTGTAACGAGTACATCATCAAAAAAATAAATTTAAATGTAATTTTGAAATTCTTGAGAATTTTCAAGGTACATTACTCCCACAAGGTACTCCCACCACATTTATAATAGGGTATTTTACTATATACGAGAAGAAAAAAAAAATTTATTGAGATACCTTAGGCAAAAACCATTTGGAAAATTTTTTTTATTTTTATTTATTTTATTTATTTATTACAATATCACCTTCACTATCATTACAGGTTGCCCTAATGCGATAAGGAGGCTAACTTACATTTCTAATATTATGTCTATTTCTTTACAAATGAATAAAGAAACATATATACAGTATCGAAATATAAACTCAAAAAAAAATAACAATCTATCTTAAAATTAAAAATATAAAACAAAGTATTGCAACTTTTATGTCTTGTAACAAATTAAATTTACAAGACATTTTGCGAGTACACTCAATTGACACGAAAAAATATCTAAATCTTTGTGAACTTCGTTAATTAGATGGATAATTCGCGTAAGCGGTGCTTTCTCAAGTAAGTTAGTCCTGGCTACTGGCACAGCCAATAGAGGCGGGCGTCGGCGCCTCCACACGTAGCGGTCAGGCACGCACAGGTTCAGGTGGCCCAGTACCCCAGGATTATGTTCTAGACCACGTAGTAGTTTTATTACATACACAGCAAGCGTGTATTCACGTCGCACTCTAAGTTTGTAATATCCAACCATACCCAGCACAAACATAGTTGGGTACATCAATGGGAAGAACGGGTATACTCCGTACAGTTTTAAATATAAGTGTCTTGTAAACTTATTCTGAACCCGTTCTAACATGTCACAATATTTTGCTTCATGCGGAGCCCAAATGACCGCACTATGTTCCAGGTGGCTACGAACTAATGCGTCATACAATACCTTCAGAGTTGTAATGTTGGTGAAACCATGAGACTGTCTTAGAACAAAACCGAGGCTTCTGTAGGCTTTCTTACATATATTCACTATATGTTCGCGGAACCTTAGATCCGGAGTGAAATGTACCCCTAAATCCCTCACCTGCGAAACTCGTTGCATGGGCGTGTCTTCTACTTTGTACTCGTACTGTATAGATGTTCGTGCGCGCGAAAAAGTCATCACTGAGCATTTAGACGCGTTTAAATATAGTTTATTCTCATGGCTCCAATCCACCACTCTTTTTATGTCATTCTGCAAACGTTCACAGTCTGACTCATCCCTGACTTCTAGTAACAACTTAAGATATATAAATGATAGTTTTATTTCATAAAATAATAAAAATATTATTATAATATATTTCAAAGTTTTCAGTTTTTTTAATCTGTTCTGTAACACCATGAAATAGTAGCCGCCATGTTATTACGTCACACCACTTTGTAAGTACACTAAAGTGTTAACTGATCAGCGTATGCTTGTTGAAATTATATTCATGTCATCGACATTTTACAAAGCGAACTGACGTGAATACCACAGAACAATATGGCGTCCACTGCGTCCAGCGTTTTTGACAAATTACGCGTGAAATTTGAAAATGTTAAATTTGAATGAATTTTTATGGCACTTATCGATTGAATACAAATTTTGTGTTTTTTTCTGTGGTTCAATAGCACTATAGAATCTTATTGAGACACTTTTCAAAAATGGGTGTAGTACTCAATGGAATATAGTCCTGTAAGTTAGTAAATTAAGTCTATTATTTCAGCATGGAGCCTGACATATATCAAGCTTCATTTTATTATGAATATAAATATTCATATTACATTCTATCAAAATAGATAATAGTTTTTTTTTTATGTCTGGCCCGCCAAAATGACTCTGCTCTGCCTGATGGAAAGCATAAGCAAAATCCAAGAGTGGTGGTCACCATACTCACTGCGAATGCAGACAATGCAGCATGGCGACCCACACCATGGCGGCCTAGTGATGCTTCTGCATTTTTTAGTCCAGTCGACAAGTATGTAACTTGTTGACTAGACTATTTGGGCCTCCGGTCTCGCACTCACCAACGAAACACGACAGCACGAACGCTGTCATTTTACTTTGATTTTCTGTGCGAGGGTAGTACCGCCCCGGTCGAGCCGGCCCAACCGTGCTGAAATCAGCGTGACTCTACTATCTTGAAAATGTGATTGTAATAGTCCTGAACTAATGTCTAAGAAATAAGCCACTATACTCGTATTTGTTCATCACATAACTTACTTTTCATTTCAGGCGACATTGATTCCTCACTTCCTCTTGAACCACAAAAACATATTCACCGTTGAAATTATTCTCCACATATTAGCTGGAATCACCTCGGGTGGTTTGTTTACAATATTACCAATATACATTAGGGAAATTACACTCTTAAGAGGAGTGTGCATGTGTATGATGATTGTGATGACGACAGCGGGTTATGCGATGAAGATGGTGATGACATTGGAAGAAAGACTATATTTTATGGTGGGATTAGTTGCTGTGCAGCTGTTTTCAATTATGCTCATGGTAGAAAGCCCAAGTTACTTGATAATGAAGAAGGATTACGAAGTAAGTACTTTACGATATTTGAAAGATGTATTATGAATATTGTGATACTAAGAATAGATAACGTCTTTGTTATTCATTCAAATGTAATCTTATACAATCAATATATATAACAATTAAGTACGAAATTAATTACAAAAATTGACTCTGGGCCCATGTCGAAAATTTATGGGTCATGTGAACCACCAGGGGACCTTTTTAGAAAGATACAGGGGCATAAAACAATAACATTCAGCACTATGCCTTCACTTGGAAACTGTCGAACTGAGTACATGTGAAGGGGAGCAACCCTCGATTTTTCTCCCTTGTTACATGATTTTTGTACGGAGTTGCGGAATAATGTATTAAAAGAGGTATTGAAATTGTATGAAACCGATGCCGTACAAAATAGTGCGTCACAAAGTTGGATTTCTTTTTTGATTTCCCGGCTTCGCTCGGTCAATTTTTTCATTTGATTTTGTACGGATTTGATTTTGATTCTTCATATTTTTTTAAGATTCGAATGTTATCTCTCTTATAAAGAAGATCTCAGAGTCTCATTTAAATATTTACATGATTTGAAATAGTGATAGAAAAAAAAACAAAACAAAAAAACATCAAAGCTTTCAAAAAACTGGAAATCCATCATTGTTTATGTCATTTTTACAGAATGCGAGAAGAAATCTATCAAAGCTTCGATTATTGCCGGAGGATAGTGATGCTGTAACAAAAGAACTATCTAATCTTAAAGATGAAAGTGAAAGAGCAAAATCAAATGGAAAACTTTCTGTTTGTACCGTATGTGAGTATAAATCAACTATATCTTTTAGTGTAGAAACTTTCATGGTTTTGATCTTCGCAGATCATTTGCTTGCAAATGAAATTTTGATCGGTTGATTCTAAGCATTCACATTTTTAGCTGTTGTAATAGTTACGAAGTCGGGTGCGAAAAAATATTATTTTTAATTATAATTAATTATTAAGTTCATTTTGAAAATACTAAAAACTTAAAATCATAGTTCACAGACAGCGCAACAAAAATATATATTTTAAATTAATTTATTTTAAATCTATTATTCATACATCTCATGACTTATTATAAATTTAAAAAAGACGTGTGGCACTCAGGGACTGCCGCGATAAAGCTATTGCATAGCATTTTTTATCAACTTATGCAATTATAATTATTTATTAAGCTATTGCATAGCTTTTATCGCGACGACCGAATCAAGAAATTCCGTAACGTAACGAAAATAAAACGTGATACCCGAAGCTCGCACGGATCGAGACGAGCTGCTCCGAACGACGAATCAATGAATCTGTCTGTCTCTGTCACTTATTTTTTTTACTCTGTTATGTTTTGTATATTGAGGCCATTTTTTTTTAAAACGACTAGTATTTGCCTAAATAATTAACAAAACAGATTGCTGCCATTGTGCAACTCAAACTATGAACTTTAAAGTCATTACATATTTTCCAGATCGTACCAAAATTTGGCTGGATGCCATCAGGATGGGTTTCGTCCTATACACTGTGAACGTCCTTTGCGGAAGCTTATTGTTCCTGGATGAACACAAAACGTTAATGCAGTTACCGTTGACTAAAGATCCTGAGAGCAGATTGGTGCTGGCTTGTTTACTGGGGGGAAGTGTGTCTTGTCTAATCTGCATTACTTTTCTGGATAGAAAGGTTAGTCTTAAAAATGTATTGTCACTCTATTAAATTGATGTTTAAATTGTCTGCATATTCTCTTGATACTTTAAAATACACAGTATCACCACCTATATAAAAGACATCACTGGTTTGTTTCGACATTTCTTCCCAGAGTGAGTCTTAGAAAATGAAGGTACCTTCTAGCTGTAAAGACTGACTGTAAAATATTTACTTTCCAAATTTCAATTATCATTCATATTCATTCCGTGAATATCGTAAATCTATATCTATACTTATAATAAAAATGTAACAGGTCTAATTCTGTACATTAAAGATATTTTGAAAATTTCTTTTGGAGGGCTCTTTATAATCGATACTGAAGCCAAATCTGTAATTTTTTTCATTTTTGTCTGTCTGTCTGTCTGTCTGTCCGTCTGTCTGTCTGTCTGTCTGTCTGTATCTTGGCCGCGCATCACGCCGAAACTACTGAACGGATTCAAATGAAACTTGGCATGATTTGAGTTCATACTACGAGGTAGGACATAGGATACTTTTTATCCCGAAATTCAGCACGGTTTCCTGGAGAGAGGGGATGAAAGTCAAAATATGTACTTAGTTGTAATTCAATAACACATAGTCCGATTTCATTCATTCTTTTTTTACTTGAAAGAAAAAAATAATAGGTAACCGGGAAAAGTGTTTTTTTGTCCGCGACTGTACACTGCCTGTGGGAAGCTGAGACAGAAATGTAAATATGGCGGTACGAAGTTCGCCGGGTCAGCTAGTACTTATAATAAAAATGTAACAGGTCGAATTCTGTACATTAAAGATATTTTGTAAATTTTTTTTGGAGGGCTCTCTATAATCGACACTGAAGCCAAAACTGTAATTTTTTTCATTTTTGTCTGTCTGTCTGTCTGTCCGTCCGTCTGTCTGTCTGTCTGTCTGTCTGTCTGTCTGTCTGTCTGTCTGTCTGTCTGTCTGTCTGTATCTTGGCCGCGCATCACGCCGAAACTACTGAATGGATTCAAATGAAACTTGGCATGACTTTAGTTCATACTACGAGGTAGGACATAGGTTACTTTTTATCCCGAAATTCAGCACGGTTTCCTGGAGAGAGGGGATGAAAGTCAAAATATGTAATTAGTTGTCATTCAATAACACATAGTCCGATTTCATTCATTCTTTTTTTGCTAGAAAGAAAAAAAAATAAAAGATACCGGGAACAGTGTTTTTTTTTTATCCGCAACTGTACACTGCCTGTGGGAAGCTGAGACAAATATGTAAATATGGCGGTACGAAGTTCGCCGGGTTAGCTAGTACTGAATAAGAGTGCAAACTACGCGAAGGATTTTTTTAAAGATAATTATAACTTGAAACCAACTCGAATTTAACCCAGTGGCTTTGGGGTACCCCAAAGCCATTTTCCTAAGGAGAAGCCAATGTCTAGCTCAGTGGTCCATTGAAGAGTATTTGTAGTAAGCGCTGAAAATTAACCTCTAGCCATATATACATTAAGTTTGGTTGCTTACAGGTGTTTCATCTTTGTTTGTTTCATGTCTTTGACATATCTAGTAGTTAGTGATCCCGATTGCCAAGCCAGTGGTCTTGGGTTAGATTTCCGTCCAGGACAAATCTTTATGTGATGAACACAATCATTTGTTCAGTAAAAAAAAAATTGCTCTTAGTAGTCAGATGATGATTTTGATGTCCAGACAACAAATTTTAAAAACATTTTATAAGTATTTATTTATTAAAGATATTGGTTTTACAAAAAGATAAAAAGTAAATAAGATACTCCATGTTCTTTTAACAATGTTCTATGTAAGGAGGACAATAACACCGGTTCAAAATATCGATATACGATAATATAACTACAAGTAATTGTACTTTATTAATATAATTTCTTCAAGCCATGTAAATTGCCATGTAAAGCCAATGATGCAGAAGCATCACTAGCCCACTATGTTGCATTGCCTGCATTTGCAGTATGGTGAACACCAGTCTTGGATTCTACTTATGCTTTCCATCAGGCAGAGTAGAGTCATTTTGGCAGGACTTTTAGTTTCGCCGGCGTGTATGTCGGTTATTGTGGTAAATTTAATCCAAGTCGGTTCAGCGGTTTAGGCGTAAAAGCGTAATAGATAGACAAATTGAGAGAGTTACTTTGAATTTATAATTTAGTATCGAGTATGGATTAACATGGGGGAGGTCCATGTCTTGTAGTCGATGCCTTTATGATGATGATATAGATTTATGTGTTTTCTTATATGAGTGTTTACGAAAGATTGGCTCTTTTTGAAGTGAAAACTTCTTTTGGCGCACCGTACACACATTTATTCGTAGGTAGTAAGTTAGGCTGATCCGTCACGCATCACGCTCTGAGGTGAAAGGCCGGTGATCCGTCACGCTCTGAGGTGAAAGACTCGATCGGGTGAACTGAAAACTTCTTTCGCGAGATTTGGCGCACCGCACACACATTTTTTCGTAGGTACTAAGTTAGGCTGATCCGCCGATTGCTCGATGTGCCAATTCGTCACAGCAAGAAGCAAGAAAAACAGAAAAAAAAGAGGCAACTCACATAATAATTGTCATCATTAATTTAATAGTTATTACCGGTATGTAATAAGATTGCGATTACCAATTAAGTTTTCACTTCTGTCGTGCGGTCTTAAACACACACTCGATTTTTTATCTGGCTGTGTTAAAAACAACGAAAGAATTACTTTATACCGTTTTGCTTTGAAGCCGTGAGAACCAAGAATGATAATTCTATTGATCTCTTTCTCATGACTCTCCCAAGGTAGAATGCAAGATTGAACTTCGGCAAAAATCTCCATATTCTTAACATTCGCCGGTTGAAATATTAAAATGCATTTCCTCTCCTCTTTTCAGTATATTTTGATAATGGGCTATTCCATCATCACCCTGGCGTCTGGAGTTCTAGCGGTGTACACACAAGTGGATCTATCAGTGACCACGCTTTCCATAATACCAGTAGTATCTTTGGGTATACTGGTGTTTGGATATGGACTAGCTTGGGGACTTCCCACCATGTTGATGGTCGAGATATTTAATATGAAGGTAAATTTTATGTTTACAATTTTATTGTCCGTGGAATGACAAACTAAGAGTACAATAACACTATCCTTTTTCATTTTTTTTAATGGAATATGTGGGCAAACGAGCACACGTATTGCCTGATGGTAAGCGATTACCGCCGCTCATGCGTTGCCGGCCTTTGGGGGAAGAGGGGGAGAAATAGGGGGGAAATAGGGGGGGGGTTGGGGTATGTTCCTACAGTATCCTCACTCACACATATGTGGTGACACACAGCGCAAGCACTATTTCACACCGGTTTTCTGTGAGGCCGTGGTATCACTCCGGTCGAGCCGGCCCACTTATGCCGAAGCGTAGCTCTCCCACGGTAGCTTGGTTGTCGTTAAAGCCGACTAAGGATGCAAACTATGCTGGTCAACAGCACTGCACTAAGAAGAACAAAGCCAATACTAATTCGTCTGGCCAGCGTGGTACAGTAAGCCAGAACATCCTTTCAGGAAAGAGACTTGTGTCCAGCAGTATTTAAGGCCTTTGATGATGATGATGAGGATGTCATACCCAGTTCATTCTGTAGTAACGGTTAAACCTAGAGATGATCGATATTCATCTACCATGGGAGAGCCACGCTTCGGCATGAATGGGCCGGCTCGACCGTAGCGGTACTACGGCCTCACAGAAACCCGGTATGAAACAGCGCTTGCGCTGTGTTAGTGAGGATACCGGAGGCCCATACCCCAACACGTCTCCCTATCCCCCGCCGTCCCCGAAAGGTCGGCAACGCATTTGTGACCACTCTGGTGTTGCGGTTGTTGGTATTTAACAGAAAAACATCGATATTTTTACATTATGTTTTGATCTTGATAACATCGCCTTATCGATATACCAATTTTTTTTTTTATAAGAAACAATATTTACACAAGTTACAAATAGATTCGAGAACCTAAATATTTGTGGCATGCAATTTAAAAACAATTGTACCTACTTTTGTTGTACAATTAGCACCATAATATATATTACTCTTTCAATTTTCAGATTCGAGCAACATTCATTGGCATTATCTACGCTTATGCACAAATAATAAAGTTGATTCACGTACACACGTTCCATTATTTGGAATATTACATAGGAGTGTATACCATGTTTTATATATTTGCTGGTATTAACTTGTATGGTGTGGTGTACGTGTTGTTCGTTGTACCGAAAACGAAGAATATGAGTAATAGAAAAATTGAGAAACAATTGAGAAGACCATCTTTATGTTGATAGTTAGATAATGTAAATTGTAAATATTTTACTGATAATAAAATAAAAACGTTTGTTTATTTATGAACTTCCTTAACTTACGTACTTATACTATCACTGCTTTTTACTTATTTAGTGATTAGTAACCCTGCCTGGAAAGCTTGAAATGATTAGCAGTCTCGGTACTATAGCACAACCTCTGCCTAATTGGCGGCTGCCTAACGGCTGAGGTTGAGAGCTGTGAATTATTGTATTTGTTTTTCCCTTAGAGCATATATACATGGAGTGCTGAACGAGCGGAAAGCGTGATCGGAGCAGAGAGGGAAAAACATCATCACATCACCCAATCAGTTTGCATGACTGATTTGGTGGTAAATACACTGACCAATCAGACGTTTGCGCGAGAGAGACAGACTCTAACCAAACTCAGTCTCTCTCTACTCCGATCACGCTTTCCGCTCGTTCAGCACTCCCTCCATGTATGGTTTTTCCTGGTAAATTTTAAATAATTAACTCGTATTACCATGTTTTTAGGGTTATGAAGAATTCTTGTTGCAAGTGTTCAGTATAAAAACTTTTTGAAGGAGCATTTGGATTTTAGATCAAAAAGTATCAATCTGTGATATATGTGTTTTGGAATTACACTAATCTATACTTCTATTCTAATATTATAAACGCGAAAGTTTGTAAGTATGGATGGATGGATGTTTGTTACTCTTTCACGCAAAAACTACTGAACGGATTTAGATGAAACTTTACAGTAATATAGCTTATACATCAGAATAACACATAGGCTACTATTAGCCGCGATATCTGACAAATATGCGAGCGGAGCCGCGGGCAACAACTAGTCTTTCATAATATTGTAGACCTATGCCTCTTCTCTGTCTCTTATTTTCTTTGTATTTGAAACACATACTCCAATTTAATCGCATATATTTTAATGCTTGGTTTTCTTTTATCTCTTCCATCAATAACTTTTATTCCTAAACACAAAACTATGGGAAACATAAAAATAACAGTATTTCCGTTATCTCTATCTAATCCGTATACCTATTACTGCAGGCTGCTGTCATAAAACATATGCTTAATGTGATTCGAATAAAACATCACATCAATTTCCCTACACAAATTGAGTTTTATTGCAATGACAGACGTAAAGGCAAAAATACAGATAGATAGCTTTTTGGTTCCGTCGTAAATTAAAATGTAGTACCTACTTTATCGTATGTCGATATTAGAATTCAGAGCTGTCGGAATGAATAATTCTATGATAGTTTATATTTTTTTAAATATAATAATGATAACAATTTTAGACCTCTAACACAAAAAGCCATTTAGTCCCGAACTAAGCAGAGCTTGTATTATGGGTACAAGACAACTGATATTAATGTAAATAAGTGCGTGGCAGATATCATGTAAAGGAGAAGACTGAAAAAAAACTAAAGTATATAAATAAATTTGGAGTCGGTGCCAATTACACCGCGGTGTAATTGGCACCGACTCTAAATTACTCCAACACTAACCATTTTAGGAACAGTGTAAGAGGAAGATTATGATGAATCTTTTTGTATGAACGTTAAAAGTGTATATTGTATTTCATTCAATAAAATAATCTGACAATTTATTTCTTCTGCACCTCTTTTTTTTCTATCACACTAAAGCCATTTTATGGTGTTATAATTTAATCAGTAGTGTAGTTACCAACCAGTAGCTTGGCAGAGTCTACCTCGGTATAAACTCTGCTAAGTTTTGGAAGCAGGTCGTGTGTGAAATGTGCGTGTTTATCATTATCATTATTATTCCAGGAGCATTACGAATCGAGTTTCTTACCTGTCTTACAGAATTTAATATGTTGAGTAATACACCCACATCACGAAAGTATTTTCTTAAGTCCACTGTATCTTTTGCAGAGGTGTTTCCTTTTGGAGTCGTCTGTAAGTTTGCTAATTCTTATCATGTTCCTTTTGTTTCCAATCCTTAATTATGCGGATGTCGGTCGTCATAATCTCACAAAGGAGCAACTTGACAGACTGAACGTCTTCCTGTTTAAAATTCCTGTTGGAAATATTTGATCTCGACTCTAATATTTTGTAGCATATAGCTATCTATTTTTTTTTTCTTTGCTATAACTGCCAGTTTTTCAAAAAAATATTTTATTATTTAGTATGTTGTTATTCCGATTGTCTTTTTTTTGTCTTTTTATATTCTTGTAAAGTCTATTTAAATAAAAGCGAAATACCACTCACTTATTAATCACGAAATCTCAGAAACTATAACACCGACAAACTTGAAATTTAGCAGGTAGGTTCTTTATAGGGTGTAGACATCCGCTAAGAACGGATTTTACGAAACTCTACCCCTAAGGGGGTAAAACAGGCGTTGGAAGTTTGTATGAAAGTCCTATGTTTTTTGAAGTAAGAGACTAGAAATTTAAAATGTATGCTCTATAGATGGTGTGGAGGTGTACTAATAATGTATCTTTAGAAATCAACCCCCTTTTGGGGTTAAAACGCGGGATGGTAGTTTGGACGCAAACGAGGTTGCGTGGGTCAGCTAGTATTTTATATTATTTTATTGTTTGAAAACGAGTAACGTCTAAAGGATTAATATTTATTGTTTCAAATTGAACCTTATGAAATTCCCCAACGTACCTAATGTCTAGGAATTGGGGATGAGGAAGGTTTGGGATCTAGTAGCCTCGTTCATTACGAGTAAGGCAATAAAGGTATTTATTAGCACCGGGTTTGGCCGTGTTCAGGTCGAATCGGATCATCATTCAATCAAATACTGACTTGAAGATTTTCGCATTTTTTCGTATTGCTAACCTTAATTTACAGGGGTAAACAATCGCATAAAAAAATAGACAAAAGTCGATATTTAGGAATTGTGAACAAGGTTGCAGAAAGTTCAACTTCCCTTCCCCGTCGCTAATGTCTTTGGGAAAAGAGTACACATAGATTGACAACTCACTTGTGATTCTAGAAATACTAATAGTTGGTGTTAGCCATGTACTACCAGGTTCTATATTTTGTCCAACAAATTATTGACTGCAAATATGCGACTGAGTGCACTGTGCTTGAGTTGCTCGAGTTCGGACTGAATGTTTGTATGATCTGTATTTCTGCACATTTTTGTTTCGGAGTTTGGGGCTTTTCTATGTATAATATTATGTTTGTATTTACAGAAAAGAAAATATTTATGTATTTATATCAGTTGTCTAGTACCCATAGTGCAAGCTTTGTTTAGTGTGAGACTAAATAGAGTTGTGTGTCAGATGTCACACATTATCATTATTCATTAATCATAAAAAAAAAATTTTAATTATATCTCATTTTTCCTAATTTTCAAAGCATTTTCATCTCTATTATGAAAAAATAACACAATGTTTTTGACCTACAAATTATGCCTATTAAGCAAATATTAAAGGACAGAATAAAATACTGCGACGTTGGTTATGACAATTGTCAACATAAATAATCACGGTATCGTCCACAACATATGAGAGAAACATATTCTTTTATATAAGGGTTGACGTCGAATTAATTTTACAAACATAAGATGGATGTTGTTGCGGGCAGAACCTTTTTATCACAGTACCAAAAATTTCTATAATTTGCCGTTTGTATAAAATACTAGCTTAGATAACAGACAAACAGAGTTATTTTCGAATTTCTAATATAATACCTTGTATAACAACACATGAAAGTATGGATTTCTCCTACTAGCAAAAGTTAGAAAGAAAAGTAAAATTTTCTTTCAGTAATTTGTCAAAAATAGTTTACGTAATATTTACTATTACTACCGATCCAAAACATTAATTATTATTTTGCGAAGTTATAAATGTGCAAATGTTAAGAATTAATAGGATCCTGAAGTTTATAATACAATCATTCAGTTAACTGATATCCGTGTTAATAGCATTAATGAAGAAAGCAACTAAGGAACCCCAAGAATGCTACCTACCTTGCCGAACAGATTACCATACATGTGTAGTCGGCATATTAAACACTTTATCATTGCAACTTGTCGTGTATTCGTAATTTCATATTTCTGATGGAACTGTAGTGCTTTCCACTACTACAACTTCTACTTTCAACAACCACTTTCCATCACACATCAACTGTTAATGTGTGATGGAAAGTTTTAAAACGTAAAAAGTTATTAAGGTTATAATACTCATGTGCAAGTTCAGTGTTTTCTATTTTAATATGCAGATATTGACAAACAAAGTACATATATAATTATTCTATGAGTAAGTAGGTTCCTAGCCTTTATTATTGCCAAGATTTTTTGGAGTCTGCTACTAGTTCAACCGGTTTTACCTGAATAAAAAAAATCTACGGACTGGCATCGGACCTCCGCAACCCTGAGGGCGAACTGAATTTGTAGGTTGAATTGATTTGCCCCGCTTGGGCACCGCAGCGTCGGGCCCTCAGTGCAGTAGTCGGAGGAGATATCTCGCTACCGGCCGTCATACGCTCCATTACCGGCAGCGACAGCAGTTTTACCGAGGTCGCAACCTTCTGCGAAGATGTAATCTCTCAGAAGTAGGTGGCGGAGAAGGCCCGGGAGGATGATATCCACTCGGATCCAATCCGCCGCCGGTTAACCAGGTGGTGGAGGCGCGCCTGTCAGCGCCTCATGCCGCCCTGAGTGTGGCCGCGGATGGTCAGGACGGCTTTTCCCCTCCATCCGCTTTAGTGGCCGAGGGAGTGACGTATGCGTGTGCCGTACGTCGCCTAAATTGAGAGTTACTACAGACGGTGCCCGCTTCTGTGCCCGCTGGGAGGAATCTATATTTGTTACTAACAGCAGTCCCTCCCGTCTCAGGCGCAGAGTGGCACACCGTGTGGTTTTAGTCGGTTCGAGTCCAATACATCGCCCCGCCGCTAACCCCGGTGGGGTGAAATAAAAAAAGTTGTCAGTAAATTTGAGGGCACTGACTTCCCAATAACGATTGTCTTAGGTTTTCATAATAACCGGGACCGACGGCTTAACGTCCTCTCTTAGGCAGGGGCGAGAAACACCGCCATCTTCTATACTCCGGGCTGCTTGATTCAGAATTTGTTGTGAGAAAAACCCAACAGCAGTCTGATCCGGGAATTGAACCCGAGACCTCCTGATTAGCAGTTGCTTACGCTAACCGCTAGACAAACGAGGCAAACAGTAAATGAGTTTGTATGTCAAAAGTATTTAAAACATGCGGATTTTTCTTGTACAGTTGACAATATGAAAACTAAAAGAGAAATAAATATATAAAAAAAAATCATGCATCTAATGTTGTAACACTACGCAAAGTGTTAAATACAAAATTAAGTGTCCGAAGTTGTAATACAAGCCTTTCTGGAATGAGGAACTCGAGTGCATCTCACGTTTTGTAACTATGTTAAATTGATATTAATTAACTACCAACATTGAGATAAAGAGATATTAATTAGATAATTGTAATTTATAATTTAAGTAGTATTAAGTTCCTTTGGTAATTTTTTTGTAACTATTACTTTACTCCTAACACTGTGTTGTTAGGTGTTATCTCATATGGTGAATGTTGTGTGTACCTGTAATGGGCATGCATACTAGATAATATTTTTGTAAAAGTGTGTCGTATGTGTGCTGCTTGTATACCTTTTAAATATATAAAGTATCAGTTAATAAAATTGAATTTTTAAACTATACTTCTCCAATTTAAACATTGGAAACTAAAAATGGTTATTTTTTATTATTTTTATTATTATTATTTTACTACGTTTTTTCTTCTGGTCGACCACCAATTTAAATCTAAAAAGTATTCTACTTTCCTTTTTTCTGTTTCGAGGTATATTTACTCCATAGGCCTTTGGTAACTTTGGAGATATGGCCATCCTTTACAATACTTATTTAATATTAAAATCATAGCACAAATTGCATGAATTCAAAATTTATTTAATTTAAATAAATCGTGTTTTTATTTTCATGCAATTCTTCTTTCGTAAAGATTTTCTTTTCAGAAAGCCTCGAAATATATTGTTTACACTAAAAGCAGTATAGAAAGTACCTAGAGGTATAGAAAGATAAGAACACGATAGTTTAACCTCCCAAGATAGAAAATAGCGTTACTTTGACAAATAATATTCCAAGGAAATACATTTAGTTTTTTTAGATTTGATACTTGTAACTTGAATGGAATTCTCGATAAACCTTAATATGAGAAACATTAATATCAAGTATTAGGAGAGTAAGTTATGCTGAAACCATGTTCAGGCAAGTGTGAAGCAAGATTCTCAAGATAGTTTGAGAGTCTGGAAATTATTGTCCGATCTGAATAGCATCTTAATTATGCATTTCACTCTTGAATATTGTGTAAAACTTGTAGAGCTGTGTTATTTATGTAGTTTTAGAATTATTTTATATTAATTGGAAATAGTATTTGTCTCTCGAAAACAAGAAACAAATAAATCTTACACAGAGCCATTCTTCGGCACAGATAGACTTGGCATGACTGTAGGAGGACCACGGAAAAATGGTGTTAATTATACTTAAGTTACTGTTCACGGAGTTTATAAGATTACTGGAACCTAAACCCCTAGATTAGATATGTACCTAGTAAATAATAGGTCTTTACCTATGAAATTGCCGTTTTGTATGCAATAAGTGAAAGTACTTATTTTTTCAAACTTTTTTATTTCTGTTATTCGAAGTAATCACCCATGCAATCGACGCATCTTTGCCAACGCATTGGCAGTTTATTGATGCCCTTCTTGTAAAAATCAGCTGGACGGGAGGCAACAAACTCTTCAAAGGCATTTTGTACTGCCTCTCGGGAATTGAATTTTTTACCCACTAAAAAGTTGTCTAAATTTTGGAAAAAGTAATAGTCGGTAGGTGCAAGGTCTGGTGAGTATGGCGGATGACGGAGAGCTTCCAACCCCAACTCTTGCAGCTTGGAGACTGTCTATTGCGCAGTATGGGGTCGCGCGTTGTCGTGAAGGAGCAGTGGGGACGACCGATTGACCAAAGCTCGTTGCAGATGTGCAAGCTTCTCCATCATTCTCTCCAGTTCTTCACGTTACACATCTGTATTAATGCTCATGCCGTTTTGTAAAAAGCTGTGGTGAATCACACCCGCACTAGACCACCAAACAGTGACCATCACCTTTTTAGGGGTCATTTTTGGTTTAGGGCATTGCTTTGGTGCTGAACCAGGGTCTAACCAACTTGCTGCTAGCTCAGCTGTAGATTGAGTTTCGTCAGCTTCCACAATCGCCTTTAATTTATTATTGTTAACCAAAGTCTCCGGACGACCACCAGCTTCATTTTTCAAGTCAAAATTTCCAGAACGGAACCGGGCAAACCAATAACGGGGTGTGCGTTCGTTTATACAGTTCTCTCCGTAAACGTTTTTGATGTTACGTGCCGTTTGTGTCGCGTTGGTGCCACGACGGAACTCATATTCCATAATTACACGAATTTTTAAAGTATCCATTATGACGAAAAATGTTCAAATGTAATGAAAATACAACGCTAATCAAAAAACAAAAGACTGAGTTTGTAAATAGAATGTCATAGTTTTAAAACAAAATTAATTTGAATTTAGAATACAGAGCCATTACAAACTTTTTTTTATTTAAAATGACCAGTACTGAAGAAAGGCAATTTCATAGGTAAAGACCTAATATGTATTTATGTCAGTTGTCTAGTACCCATAACACAAGCTCTGTTTAGCTTGGGACTAGATGGCGTTGTGTGTTAGATGTCAAAAAAAAAAATAGCTATTTGCACTCACTTCTGCACTATAATATCTCCTGCGTAGTTGGCTGGTCTCCGTTGAGACTGGCCGCCGTGGCCGTTATCGGCAGAACATTATGGTGTGAGGTTATCCATACATTTAAACAAATAAATAAAATTGGAGTGTCTGTTCGTAATATTAAAATAACCGCATTTTAATAATTGCATATGTATTTATACATGGTAGGTACATATACCAAAATATCATTTTTTTACATTTTTTGTCAGTCTGTCGGTCTGACGGTCTGTCGGTCTATTTGCTCCGGCTAATCTGTGGAAAGGCTGGACCGATTTTGCCGGGACTTTTACTGGCAGATAGCTGATGATATAAGGAGTAACTTAACCTTTTTTTAGACTAGCTTTGCCCCACAGCGTGACCTGCGGTAGTTACTGTACTGTGAGTAATACTCCTGGGCTCAGCTAGTTCTTTTCAATAAAACACAAACTACATTACAATATAAATTTATTACTAAAACTTGACACTGAACTTATTTCAAATATTGCTTCCTTCTTAGTATAAGTAAATCCTGGATCTGAACGTTAGAAAGCCCTTTTGTTTCTGGCACCAAAAAGTATGAAATAATAGAGTTACTTAAACCCATGACTCCGAAGAAGTAGAAAGTGCCGTAAATACCGAGCAAATCGTTCATGTATGGAAAGATGTAAATAATCACGAAGTTGAGGAACCAGACGAATTCGATGATGATGATAGAGGCTAGATTTTGTACCTGCAAGTAATAATAATAATTAAAACACCATATGGTAGTCACTTATTGCCAAAAAAATCGTTCGTCGAGTAAAAGATCTATGCTTCTGCGCATATGGCACATATCGACCAGACGGCTCCAACGGCTTCAGAAGAAACCATTCTTAAATAATTTCACTGTAAGTTAGGTCATCGGCAGACCAAGTCTTCCACGCCACAAACGATTAGACGATACCCTGAAGATTGTAAGAATGTACCGAAGGAAAGTGTTAGAGTAAGATATTTACTGTAAACCAATTAATTTTGTTGATGTTCCTATTCTTGAAAGTTGTAGATAGTTCTCAAAATACATGATGTCTATTAATGTGAGTGTCTTGTGAAAAAGTGCTAGTGCTAGCTAGTGATGATTCTGCATCATTGGGTCTCCGGTCTCGCACTCACCAACGAAACACGACAGCACGATCGCTTTCAATTTATGTTGATTTTCTGTTAGTACTGTATCACCCGGTCAAGCCAGCCCGTTCGTGCTGATTTTTTTGTTATTTTACATAGCAGTTCTGATCGATGTGTGTGGAATATGTAATAAGTGTGAATATGGGAATGGAATATGAGAGTGGAACCCCCCCCCCCAGCCAGGGGAGCCACATCTTCAAGGATGTGGTGGGCAGTTGGGCTCCTTCTAACATAGTTGAACTAAGGGCCTAGTGAGAGTTTATTTCACATCAACTCTGTTTCAATGGCGAGTGCATTAAGCGTTGCAAAGCGTTGTTCAAAACTTCTGTGCGGGTCAATACGATTTATATATAAAACTAACTCATACTAGGCTCTCTAGACGTCAGAAGATGGCCAAATCAGGCTAGTTGGTGCTGGCTGGTTACACTTATGAACGTTATCATCAGAAACTTATAACAACTTGTCGAAAGAAAGTGTTCGTGGAGATTCTTGAATAGTTATTTTCATTTCTGCATGAACAGTAACAACAGTTTCTATTTCTAGTGATAAGTCAATAAGTTACGATAATCTATTGTATATTTGTTCAACACTTTATACTCTTAAGGACTCAGCGATTAGCTTACTGAACATGGACCATTCGTTGTGCCATTAGAGACTAAAAGCTAGGTCATTTCAACCCAATGTACTTAAAGCACGTAAATCAAATGACATCCATTTTTTTTTATTGTTAGTGACATTTTATTACTGTTTTGGCCAATGTATGTCCTAAACATTAGCCGAGAGGGTCTGAAATAAATATTTTACAAAGGTTTTTGTTCAGAACCATTTCACTTGTATTCACTATGTTAATTTTATTTATATGAGTTTACCAAGTATGTTTACGACTTTAGTAACTTTACAGTGGAAGCTGCTCTAACTCTAAAAGCAACATTAATACTGATTTTGTTATGTGAACTACATTACATTAAAATTTCACAGTTTTGAACTTAATAGTTTTCTACAAATTTCAGTTTAAAAATTTAAAATAACTATATCAGTTGCTTAGGCCATAAATCATTCAAAGGAATGGAAATATCGTATTTCTTTCACTTTTTAATTATTAGAAAATCAATAATTAGTCCATACAGTGTTGACATTTTTCAAGAAGCAAAATAAGATAGCTTTGATGTATTTTTCTAAAAACCAAAAATAACAATTACTTAATAAATGCAAGATCTCTCATTCTACTTAAAAGTTAAAATGAAACAACACATAATTATTTTCTCGACTATTCTTTAATACCCTTATATACTCTTAATAATTTACTAAAAAATATCAAATATTATAATTATAACAACCAACCAAAATTTAAAATTAATTCAAAGAAATGTAATTTATGATATAAACCTAAGATTTGCTATTTTTTTTTGTTGATCATAGTAGCTTTGGTATATTTAAGACTGGAGTGATGATCTGGATTACGAATCTATTACTTTCGTCTTCACCATCACATTCTATTAGTACATGTGGTTAGTTGGACAAATTAACTTTAGATTTGTAAATTGGCTGTTTAATTTTGCCCCCAGATACTTGAAATATCAAGGACGTAGTAATCAACTCAAATTAATACTGGAAATAATAAACGCTAGGATTTTTTTTTATAAATGAGCCCACCAAAGTGATTTTACTCTGCTTGATGGAAAGCATGAGCAGAATCCAACAGTGGTGATTAACATACTCATTGCGAATGCAGACAATGCAACAATTTAGCATGATTACCAGCTTTATGGCGATCTATTGAGATGCTTTTGCGTCACTGGGACAGATGACAATAAAATACAACTACATATATACTAACTATATATATACGTAACAAATATATCTCAAAAGTATAAAATGAGATTATGTGTATAAGTTCAGTACGATTTCAAGAATTCACAATTTTTAAAATTAACAAATATAATCAGTTACTTTTTCCCCAACAGTAATTTGTCCTGAATTTGAATTTTAGAAAGTCCCTTTGTTTCAGGCACTAAAATGTACGAGACAGTAGCGTTCCCAAAGGCCATAACACCGAAGAAGTAGAAAGTACCGTGAATACCGAACATATCGTTCATGTACGGAAAGAGAGCTATTATGATGAAGTTGAGGAACCACATCAATTCAATGGTCAAAATCGAAGCTAGGTTTTGAACCTGTAAATAATAAATCTAGTTATAGCATCGTTTAGTTGTAGTAAACCACGTTAGCATGATCAAAAGATAGTTAAGTATCTATTCGTCTTAGCAAAATTCTATAGGAATTTACATCCTTATCACCGTCAACAGCTGTGTGAAGTCGGTTAAAAATAGTGAGTATAGATAAGAAATTTTATGAATTGAATGATAAAATGCTGGCATAATAAACAATTAAACTTGTAATTCAGACTGTCCATTCGCATCCAGAAAATAGTGACATGAAATAGTAAGAAAAAAAAAGATTAATAAGGCTGCATGGTTGGCTTAATGGTTTAAGCGGTCATCACGCCGTTTTCTACTGCGCTGAGTGTTGTAGTTACAAATCCTACATAGGACAACACTTTGTGTGATCCACAAATTGTTGTTCTGAGTGTGGGTGTTCTTTGTGTCACCTTCATGTTTGTTTGTAAAGTCCCCCGCGACACAGGGTTTATACGTAATGAGGGAGTTGTATTTTCAAAAAAATAGGAAAAAAAATGATAAAAATCATATATATAAAATAATATATGAAGTACAGTACAATACAGTTTTAAGAAACACAATAGTCGAAGATGATGTTAAGGAATTTTATGACGCATGTAGGCGTATAATTAAGACACACAGTGATAAATATTGACAATTAGTTTAGTCAACTTGTCTCTGGTTTTATTTAGTTTAGATATTCCATAGCAAATATGGAGTACTAGCTTTATGGTGCGACTCCACCCACGTATATGTTGGTTATTGCGGTATATAGTACCTTTTTTTGTTTGATGGAGTGGAAAATCCCTTTGGATCTCCGGCTCCTCGAGGACAGAGGAGCCAGGTATGTGGTGATTCCACTAAAACCAGCCCGGCGGCCGGTCTCAGGCGCCTTGCTCTGAGGAGGACCCGGACCTTACTCAGATACTCACCGAAGCAACCATACCCGGTGAGTATCTGCGTCAGTCGGTTAGGTGACGCGACCTCTCTCCCTTCTTACCCAAGCTTTGAGGTTAGGCAGAACGGCACCAACAGCGCATTGGCGCGCATTTTACGGCTGTTTCAAGCTTGAGCGCCACTGTGCCAGTGCCTGTCGGTGAGCGTTCCTTCGCATTTCGAGCTCGTCCTGCTCTTCCCCGCTCTCATCCTGGCGGATGGCACGAGACTGGTCATAGACCTTCGCGTCCATATCCGCCAGGATATCAAAGGGCGGAAAAGTGTATCGCAGCCTAAGCCCGTTCTCAAGAATCAAAGTATCTCCAAACCAAACTTAATCGAAATCGGTGTAGCGATTTAGCCGTGAAAACATAACAGAGTATTTAAACCGTGGGAGAGCCACGCTTCGGCATGAATGGGCCGGCTCGACCGGAGTTATACCACGGCCTCACAGAAAACCGGTGTGAAATAGTGCTTGAGCTGTGTTTCACCGAGTGACTGAGGATACCGGAGGCCTATACCCTAATCCCCCTACCTTCCCCCCCATTCCCAAAAGGCTGGCAACGCACTTGTGACGCTTCTGGAGTTACAGGTGTCCATGGGCGGCGGTGATCGCTTACCATCAGGCGATACGTCTGCTCGTTTGCCGGCCTATTCCATAAAAAAAAACAAGAGAAGTAGAAGATAATATGGATTAGGTAAAGGTATCTAAGAGACTAGGTACTCCCAACCTGTATTAGGTTTGTTTGGATCTCCGGTTACCTTGTTCACTTAGTAACAAGCAACAGGAAGATTTATATAACACTGGTTTTCCGTGAGACAGTAGTATTAGTCCGGTCGAACCTATAACGATTCAGAATCTTTGGCGCAATTCAACCCATAAGCAATGAAGGATGGCTGTGCCACGATTGCGTTACCAAATAACATTTCAATGCGTCGTGTATACTCTTTGCGCTGTAGCATGGTGCGTGGCATGGTTCAGTAACATTTCGTTTCACTCTTGAAAGTTGCCGCGATTAATAAATTATGACTTAGTATTTCAGTTGTACCACATTCGCAATATATTAAATCATTAATAACTGTAGTAAATTAAATTAAACCATAAACTGTCGTAAATTAAAGTAAATTATGTTTAACCATCACGCACCATGCTACAGCGCAAAGAGTATAGTAACTTTTCTACTCCAAGTTGTAAATTACAAAGATTTCTTTATAAAGTAACTAGTGGCTGTTCGCGACTTCGTACGCGTGGAGTTAGTTATTTGCATATTTTTTTAAACTTAAATACCTACCATTTAAAATCCTTCTGACCTAATTACTTTTACTCCAATAAGATTGGACATTCATACAAACTACCATCCCCCGTTTTAACCCCAAAAGGGGGTTGATTTCTAAAGATATATTATTAGTTCACCTTCACACCATCTATAGAGCATAAATTTTAAATTTCAAGTCTCTTACTTCAAAAACATGGGACTTTCATACAAACTTCAAACCCCCGTTTTACCCCCTTAGGGGTGGAGTTTCGTAAAATCCGTTCTTAGCGGATGTCTACACCCTATAAGAAACCTACCTGCTAAATTTCAAATTTGTAGGTGTTATAGTTTCTGAGATTTCGTGATTAATAAGTGAGTGGTATTTCGCTTTTAAATAAATAGATTTAGAACATTTACAATGTTATTTCTTTACGAATTAATACGATTGAAGTTATTTGTTAAAACTGTATGCTCTCAATCAGCGCAGTCACCTTTTCAATGAAGTTTGAACTATTACGATAATATACATAACTAGCTGATCCCTCAAAAGTTGTTTTGCCATAAAAAAAAAATTGGGGTATAAAAAATAGATGTTGGTCGATTCTCAGACCTACCCGATATGCACACCAAATTTCATAAAAATCGGTCCAGCCGTTTCAGAGGAGTATGGTAACTAACATTGTGACAAGATAATTTTATATATACGATATACAATATCTTAACAAACAATCATTCTAAAATGAAATATGTTATACTCGCACTCACCTCAGGAATAAACACCTCGGCTAGTAGCACATATGGGATACTGCCCGCCCCCAGCATAAAGGAGAAACAGTATATGAAGATAACCATCACAGTAAGAAGTGGTGGTCCGGCTTTGTATTGTACCAAGTAACCAAGCACTATCATGCTCACAAACACTAATATCGAAGAGGAGATAATTAACAACTGAAAAAAAAAACGAAATTAAAGTTAGCAAAAGCGTTCTTCGTATAGGTGAAAAATAACAGATGTGTCATCAGGGAGAGTTGCAACTCAGGAGTCTTGTCTTTGGGTGTTCTTGCTAGATTAGAGGTAGGGAGGTTGGACCTACTACAATATCAATCAATAACATAGGAAAATTGCTTAGCACTGATTTGAGTCATTATATCACTCAAAAACGCGGCGGCGAGGCCCAGTTGCACTCGGTGATTAGAAACAATCACAGGGTAAGCAACGATGGCGCGGTTAGTACATGGATGGGTGACCACTGGTGGTATGATACCATGAGCGTCTCCGTAATTCGGAGGTCACGTTAAGCAGTCGGTCCTATTTGTTATCGTAGGATAACAGTCGTGAAGCTTAGTTGGAGGCCTTTGGGCGGCTTAAAAACATCCAACGACAAGATTACGTAGCCATAACGTTGTCTTGCCAGTCCCCAACCCGCACTTGCCAGCGAGGGGACCTATGGCCTTAACCCTCTCCTGAGAGGAGACCCAATCCCAGCAGTGGGACGTTATGGGTTGTTGATGATATCACTCATAATTATATAACTAACTTTCAAGCCTATATTATTACTTTTCTTGAAAATTAAGAAAATAAAACCGCTTATTGAATTTTACTTTAGTACCTTTCGTAGTGAAAGCGGTAGTAATCGGTGAGACGCTTACTACCGCTTCCACGTAAAGAGTAACATTAATATGTAAATGTCTAAAATAATATTGAATTAAATTTATGCTGAAGATACTACATACCCTCCTGCCAGCCTTATCGCTCACAACAGCAGTTACTGCAGATCCGGCAAACATTACAATTGCAAAAATGATAGTATATAGATCAGCCATACTGGGGTCAGTCTGTAGAAATACCGTCTTTGCAAATACCTGTACTGGTACAATACCCATGAAGACCTGTATAAAAATGATTGTAATACATAAACCTTAAAATTTTACAGGCATGACAATGTCATCATCATCTTTCTACGTACTAAATATATTTGGGGTGAAATAACTTAATGTATTTTTCTCCTTAATCTCTCGACATTCTCTTTTACAGACTAGAGGAATAGTTTTGACTATTTATTTGTTGACCCTGTCTGGCACCATCATTATTAAACACATGTGTGAAACAATTGTATATGACACACATACCATACTAGTTGTTGCCCGCGGCTCCGCCCGCGAATATGTCGGTTATCGCGCCAAAAGGTAGCCTATGTGTTATTCTGATGTATATTACTGTAAAGTTACATCCAAATCCATTCAGTAGTTTTTGCGTGAAAGAGTAACAAACATCCATCCATCCATTCATCTATCCATCCATACTTACAAACTTTCGCGTTGATAATAATAGGTCTTTACCTATGAAATTGGCGTTTTGTATGCAATAAGTGTAAGTACTTATTTTTTCAAACTTTTTCATTTCTGTTATTCGAAGTAATCACCCATGCAATCGACGCATCTTTGCCAACGCATTGGCAGTTTATTGATACCCTTCTTGTAAAAATCAGCTGGACGGGAGGCAACAAACTCTTCAAAGGCATTTTGTACTGCCTCTCGGGAATTGAATTTTTTACCCACTAAACAGTTGTCTAAATTTTGGAAAAAGTAATAGTCGGTAGGTGCAAGATCTGGGGTTGGAAGCTCTCCTTCATCCGCCATACTCACCAGACCTTGCATCTACCCTCTATTACTTTTTCCAAAATGAGTTTGTTGCCTCACGTCCAGCTGATGTTTACAAGAAGGCATCAATAAACTGCCAATGCGTTGGCAAAGATGCGTCGATTGCATGGGTGATTACTTCGAATAACAGAAATTAAAAAGTTTGAAGAAATAAGTACTTTCACTTATTGCATACAAAACGCCAATTTCATAGGTAAAGACCTATTATTAGTATAGATATAGATGACAAAATTTCTATCGAAACAAAGCCGAAGCAAATCTAATTAAAAAGAAGTGTTTTTTAAATCGTAGTACAACTCGTTGTCACGAAAGATACAATACTAGCAGTTATATTTATTCTGATAGTAAGAATTTAATGGTGTTTAGAATGTCGTGAAAAAATATTTAAATTAGAATTAAAACTTGATAATTTAATCTTGATCATTAAATATTTTAACAAGGATAAAGAGAACATATTATTTGATAATAATCTATTTTAAGAGCAGGCATAATAATTAATTAAACTAAATGAAACACAAAGACTAAAATGTGATTTAAGTTGTAACTATACCTTGTATTAAAAACACAATACACTTAGGCTCGTATTTTAAAAGGCGTCTCAAGTATCTGTTGAACTCTGATCCGCTGAAACGAGTTTCAAGTTCTCATCAAATCTCAAGCGTCTCTCTTATTATAGAATGAGAATTGAGTTCTACTCGGCTGAAACTAGTTTTGATATCTAATCTCAACTCACAGTATGTTCTCAGTTACGTTTCTACATTATCGAAATTATTGTTCCGTATCACGCATCAAATTATAATGAACAAAATATATTTAACAAACATAATTTATATATTATTGGTTATTAGTTTATATATAATACATGTTAGGATGAGGGTATCCGAATAATGCGAGGTAGCAATAGTCTATATAAAGCAGCGTGATCGTCAACAGGACACAGTTTCTCTTCTGATCTCGCGACGACCATATCTCTAGTAGTTTTCTATTATTTGATTTGTGATTTGTGGTATCTGTGTGTTTTATATCGTGTGTACCAGGCGGTATTCATCAGTGGGGGAATTACTAGCCTAGGTGGCGAATTTCACAGGGCATCGCGGAGGAGTGAGCGTTGCCCCAACCCCTTCGTGGGGGTTGCTGATGGTGTTTAAGTTAATTCGTATCCGTTTAGTAGTGATTACTGTTTGGCTTTAGTCCAGATTGGCTGTATCTGTGAATCATGTGCTCGTTTTAATCTCCTGCCACTCCGACATCAGAAGTGGGATCTGAATCTTATTTGCCCACAATATTTGAGTGTAAAGAATCGTCGGTCGCAGCGAGCGGTCGAACTACCCTCCGCTTGAAAATCGTACGAGGTGCCATTTGTTAAATTTTTGTAAGCGAGAACGGGCAGTTCCTTCTCGTGCCTTCCGACATACACTATTGGCTAGTGTATCAATGTAAACATAAATGGTTAAATATGTGTTTTAAGTGTATTGAATATCAAATAATGTTAATTAAAGTGAATTTTTCGTTGTTATTCAGAAATATCATTATAAAATATGTTAGTTTCCATTAAATGCCTTAGAAATTACCACTTGAGACTAGATTGATCTTATCTCAGGTAAACAGAGATCATATATGTCAAAATCTATTCCTGAGAGGAGATTTTGACATAAACATCGTTCTAAAATAAGCTATAGGCAGAGATTCGTTGATCTTTACTCACTTGATTAACGATCAGTAAATCTTGTCTCAAGAGGCGTTCAATAATAAAATCTCTTCTTAAAACTAGATTCACGACTGAGACGCCTTTTAAAATACGGGCCTTAAAATCATAATCTTAATCTTCTATATAAAAATCAATTGCTGTTCGTTTCTCTCGCTAAAACTCGAGAACGGCTGGGCCGATTTAGCTGATTTTGGTTTTGAAATGTTTGTCGTAGTCCAGGGAAGGTTTAAACGGTGAAAATTAAAAATAACTTGAAAATCTAAATGTCACGTGTACGAAGTAGCGGGCACAGCTAGTTATTTAATAAAACTTTCCTCATTCGCAATTACATTGAAATATCTTCACAGATTTATATATTTTTTGTGACATTTTCAAAATCTTTGTTTTGTAGACCTCATAATTGATTTTGAAAGAAAATAAATTTGGTACTCAAAATCTTTTTTTTTTAAATTTCAAACACCAATATCACCATCCAAAATTTAATGACGCCTTAGACGACAAACAAAACATTATCGATATACAAACAGGTAATACCTGGTAATTCTTAAAAATGCCTGACACAGTCGGGGTTAAAAATATTTAGGTAATAGGTATATAAACAGGTTAGTGGTTATTTACTACTTCGTGATTAACATAAGTCGGAATCAGTAGAATAATTGAGGGTGAGCTAACTCAAATATTTATATGTTCTAGAAACCCAGCTAACGAAGCGTAGCTCCCGCAAAAAAAAACGGAGGGTGAGAAAATAAATGCATCTCATCCACAAGTTTCTTAGGTGAGATGAATTTTATAGAAACTTGCATAGTATTTTTTTTTAAATCATTGAATTTTCATGAAAATATATGAATCTAGGACGAACATTGTAATAAATCAATGAGATATTCCGTAAAGACAATATCACACAACAATATTAAAGTTACCTGTATTGATATGACGATCGCCACTATGGTGAATGCACGTCTTGAAGCCGGTTCCAAGACTGTGAAATAAATTAAATTGAAAATTTCCATTATAAAATCTAACATCATAAGTCTATGCAACGAATTTGACAACCTAAAATAGTATCGCACTTCAACCTGTTTGCTGGCGTATGGTTTTGATAGAGTTGGTTTTGATTGTGGGTATCTAGTTAATCTATATACACACATCAAAAGTGTCTAGGGATCAAGCATTTTTATGCGGATTTCTTGAGATTGAGATGTGGCTTTGGCCCTGGCCTGCTCAGTCGCCAGACTTGAACCCGATTGAGCATGCATGGGATATGCTACAGAGAAGAGCTCTGCCGAATATGGAGGGTATCCAGTCGCAAGAAGACCTTTTTTTGTTGTTGCAACGAACATGGGCGGCCATTCCACAGCGTGTTTGGATGAACTCATTTTGAGTATGCCAAACCGATGTTCTTGTGTTGTTAGTGTTCGCGGTAGAAACACGGATTATTAATTGTTTAAGTTACCTAATAAAATTTTAAAGAAAACTGTTATTTCAGTCTTTTTTTCGAACTTTAATGTTAGTGGTTCAAATGTCAAAAATCCTTTTATTAGGAAAATGGCAAATTTCTTTATTAATGCAAAGGTGACTTGGTTTATCGTTACTGTGACAAACGAAAACACTTTATTTGATGAATCCTTAAAGAAAATTTTAATTAATATCAATCAGGAGAAAAGTTATTGCAAAAATATATGTTGATCCCTAGACACATATGTTGATCCCTAGACACTTTTGATGTGTGTATATACTATTATATAAAGCTGAAGAGTTTATCTGTTTGTTTGAACGCGCTAATCAAGGGAACTACTGGTCCGATTTGAAAAATTCATTTAGTGTTAGAAAGCCCATTTATCGAGGAAGGCTGTATATCATCACGCTATGACCAATAGGAGCGGAGCACCAATGAAAAATGTTCCAAAACGGGGGAAAGTTATCACGCTACGGGCAATAGAGTAGACGTAAACGACGTTGCGTGGGTCAGCTAGTACTAATAATAAAGCTGAAGAGCTTGTTTGTTTGAACGCGCTAATCTCAGGAACTACTGGACTGATTTTAAAAATTATTTTAGTGTTAGATAGCCCTTTTATCGAGGAAGGCTATAGCTATATATCATCACGCTAAGACTAATAGGAGCGGAGTACCAATGAAGAATGTTACAAAAACGGTGTAAAATAATTACGCTACGGGCAATAGTAAACGGAAACGAGGTTGCGTGAGTCAGCTAGTATTCCATAATTTGACTGGCTATAATAAACCTTATACTAAATCTTTAAATAAATATATAAAAATCTGTTACAACTTACACAATAACTTGAGAGATGATTTTGATTCTGGTTTCTGTGGTACGGCCTCCTCAATGTTCAGTTTCTCATTCTCAGCTTCATCAGCTTTCGTGTCAGTATCTAAAATAAAATACGAATATTTTGTAAAATTTATTGTTATGTTCTGGTATTGTTACTTCTTTATTTTATTTCTGTTATATTCTGATCTAGCATCGGTAAAAATCGGTTTTTGAGTTTACCGAGTTTTAATTAATTTACTTCATCGTGTTTCAAAATTTTAGTGATAGATAATAATTAATTTTAAAACAGGCGCTAACAGCCCAGTTGCATTCGGTGATTAGAAACAATTACCGAGGGTAAGCAACGACGGCGCGGTCAGTACCTGGATGGGTGACCACTGGTGGCTTGTTACCATGAGCGTCTCCGTGATTCGGAGGTCACGTTAAGCAGTCGGTCCCGGTTGTTATCATATTATTATGATAATAGTCGTAAAGCTTAGTTGGAGGCCTTTGGGCGGCTTAAAACCATCCAATGGCAAGATTACGTAGCCACAACGTTGTCTTGCCAGTCCCCAACCCGCACTTGGCCAGCGTGGGGACCTATGGCCTTAACCCTCTCCTGAGAGGAGACCCGAGCCCAGCAGTGGGACGATATGGGTTGTTGATGAATGAAAAATGAATGAAGATAATAATTAATAATTTATGCCTTGAACAGCTTTTCATACATTTCATTTACCTTTCTCTAAAATAACAAAAAATGAGAAACATATCTAAGGGAAAGAAGATATAGGTAATAGTAAATTAGAGATTCAAGTAAGCTAAGGTACATTATGATAATTTCTGTAACTTTTTCATGTACTAAACACTACAAAAGTCCTACCTGTCATTGAAACCATTTCTACTGATGATGTTATTTGTTGTTTCAATTTAGTGAACTCATCCGACACCGACATAGACGACACAGGTAACCCCCGGTATTTAGCGATTGATAGTTTTGCATCCTGTTAAAAGAATATTAAGACTGAACTTAATTAAAACTCTTCTGAAAAATGATATTAATATGAACAACTTAAAAATATAACAAATAGAAGATAGTAGAGAGAGCATAGAAGGTAGTAGAGCCACACTGATTTCAGCACGAACGGGCCGGCTCGACCGGGGCGGTACTACCCTCGCACAGAAAATCAACGTAAAATGACAGCGTTCGTTCGTTGGTGAGTGCGAGACCGGAGGCCCAATTAGTCTAGTCAACAAGTTCCATACTTGTTGACTAGACTAAAAGATGCAGTAGCATCACTAGGCCGCCATGGTGTGGGTCGCTATGCTGCATTGTCTGCATTCGCGATGAGTATGGTGACCACCACTCTTGGATTCTGCTTATGATTTCCATCAGGCAGAGTAGAGTCATTTTGGCGGGCCAAACATAAAAAAAAAAAAAAAAAAAAGTAAAAAGTAACAGTAAAAAAACGACTGCGTCAATATCTGGCATCTTTATTAAATTCATCGACGTATAGAAAAGATAGAAAGAACTGAAAAGAGAAGATATTTTTAAATACTTTTTTTTTGGTGTACCCAGTGTCACTCACGACTAAGACGAATCTATTGACACTTGACACCACTCACATAAAAATACGACAAGCCGTTTAGGCTCTAGGGCCTATCAAAGAAATATATACACATACATACAGCACTCCTTCTTTCGCAGTCGGGTAAAAATAAACTTGATTTGGGAATATTTAAATTACTCGCTCAAAATAGTTATTTTTTATTTTTTTAAATTAAAATCTGTTTCCTGGTTTCTGTTTAATAATTTACTACAAGAGTGTTCTTAGCTACAATTTAAGAACAACTTTTCAGTTGTTTAAAGATAATCAGATTTTTAACTATTTGTTTTTCGTAATAATTTTTCGGTCACAGCTTTTACCGTTTTTTTTTAATTAGTTGGGAAACAAAGGGTATCTTAGTTGACTAACCAATCAAATCTAACCTTAGTATAAAACTTCTTACCTCTTCTCGTTTTTGCCTCAACAAATATATTGGACTTTCTGTCACTAATGCAAGGAGGATTGTGGCCGAGACGCATACTATCAAATTTGTCCAGATGATTGACCTGTAGGCCATATACCAACCGATCAAATACGAAAAGAACGTCGCAAAGCAGTAGAGAAATATGGGAGCTGGAAAAAAATGATTTCTTTGTAAGATAACAACTTTATCGTGTTATTGTGGGTGTGTATTGTATAGGGCTACAAATCTTATTTAGTTACAATAATGCCGTTCTAATATATTGATTCTATTTTGTAAGATTATTAGAAAAAAAAAATCGAAATAATAATAATAATTAATATTTCGGACATCTAACACACAACGGACATCTAGTCCCAAGCTATGCAGAGCTTGTGTTATGGGTACTAGACAACTGATATAAATACATACGTTTTTTTGTAAATATATATGTCGGAGTGAGGGTATCCAAATAATAAAAGTGATACAAACATTTGCCACTATCGAACACTACGGAACACTCTATATAAAGCGGCGCGATCGGCAATAGGACACAGTTCTCTTCAGATCTCGCGACGACCATATCTATTATTTGATTTGTGATTTATTGTATCTCTGTGTTTTATATTGTGTGTATGAGGCGATATTTATCAGTGGGGGAATTACTAGCCTAGGTGGCGAATTCCACAGGGCATCGCGGAGGGGTGAGCGTTGCCCCAATCCCCTCATGGGGGGTTGCTGATGGTGTTTAAGTTAATTCGTATCCGTTTAGTAGTGATTAGTGTTTGGCTTTGGTCCAGATTGGCTGTATCTGTCATTCATGTTCTCGTTTATTCTTGTGTCTCCGACATATATATATAAATAATATTTGCAGATCATACAAACATTTGGTCCGACCCGGGAATCGAACCCGAGAACCTCAAGCACAGCAGTCGTATACACTACCACTGCGCCGTCGTTAATGAAGCTTTTTAACCAATCTTGTAGGGAAATTTATTAAATAGAATAATGTTAAGTACCAAACACAATAAACCAATTAAAATAATTATACCTGATGCTAAGAATCCTCTCACAGAATCATCTGCTACTTCTGATATGAAAACAGGACCTAATACTAAAGCAGCACCACCCGTTATTCCAGCCAAGAACCTCGCTGCTAAGACTACATTGATTGAAGAAGCTACACTTGTTATTGCCCATGCTAACTGAAAGTAAAGTGCTATTAAAAACAGATCTAATTTCAAAACAAATGAAAATGAAACACATAAAATGGAAGCAGGATCATTTCATGAAATAAATAGTGAGATCCTGTCATATTAATAATAATTGGCATCATAGGACTCACTACTAGAGTAATAATTTTTAAATATAAAACACCTATTTAATTTTAGACGTATACAAGCAAGACTTAGAAAATTCAATTCTACCAAAGACTAGAAATAGTACAAAGAATGTAAGATATGTATAAAATATTAGAACAGATTCTATGATTTTTTTTATATTATTCCTTTATGTAGAACATACCACAGCCGGTAAATAAATAACAACACCGCCATTTCGCCTTCCTAACCGAGCCATCATAATACCAATTATAGAAGATCCAAATATGGCTCCTAGAGAAGGCAAGCTTCCTAATAAAGCTTCTTCTCCTTTAGTAATAGGAGCAGATAAAGGTGTTGAGTTTGATAAGAGTAGCTCTGAGGTATAGGAAGGCCACGTATTGGCCATCCCCATCACGAAAGAGCCAAAGCCACCTAGAACAAAAAGAAAGAACAATTAGCCAATTTCAAAGTCAGACATATATCAACAAAATAAAGTAATACTTAAGCAAAGTCTCGGAGATAAGAACTGAGTAAAGCCCTACGTTTGATTATTCGGAGACAATGACATAATGTCATTGACTCAATACAGGTCACTTGCACTAATAAAACCGAATTAATTAGATGAACAAATTTATTTGCATACTACAGACAACGGTACATAATAGTAACAAATGCAATAGGTGGATTTAGAATACGTTACCACATGCCGAATTCCTCTAGTATTAGTTTAATCTGCTCAATACTAAATCGATTAAACTATGTTCACTTCATGGAATTATTGTTTTACTTGAGGTTTGTGATGGAATCACAGAAGTAATAAATCGGAAACAGTACTTTACTCGCCTACGGCGAAGAACGAAGGTAAGGTAATGATTTTGGCAGTTTGGAATGAGGTGTCAATACGTTCCCAATAGTATTTAAATCTCAGAAACTAATCTTGAAAAAAATTGAGATAATCATCACATTTTTGAAATTAAAGAAAGGTCATAATGATCACATTAGGAATGTATCTAAAACATACCATATTGATAAGTCAAAATATATTTTATGTTTAAAACACACGTGAAAGTTTGAAATGGAAAAACAAGAAAATAATATAGATAGTAATCCAGGAATGCATACGTACTGAGAGGATTTTTGTTATACAGGCTGGATACGGCAATACGACATTAATTTGAACTAGACCTACTTAGAGTGTTTCAATTCCACCAACAAAATTTTAATAAAATTGGTTTAGCAGTTTAGCCATAGGGCACTGTTTTCCGTTTTTGAAATTTACTACGCGATGTTGTTGGGTTAACGACCGATGTTAAGGTAGCGGTTCGCGCCGCGACAGAGCTTGTCTCAAATCGAGACGGAAGACCGTGACAAGTGTCTCGGTCTTTTCTGTATACTCTGTCTCCTGTCTCGGTCTCGCTAGCGAACTGTTGCTTATACATTGCCTATGATTAAGTGATGGTCGCGGTCTCCGGTCTCCGGTCGTGGTCTCCTGTCTCGGTCGCTTGTCTCTGTCGCGGCGCGAACCGCTACCTTTTACACACACAGTCACGCGTCGCATCGTCGCACGCGCTACATTGCAAGCAGCTGCCGCCGCCGTTGTATTGGTTACAAGTATTTTGTAGTGATTTTATAGTGCAGGAGCAGGACACATTATTTAAGTTTGTTAATTGTTACGTAACGTTTTGTTATTTTATGTGAGTTTAAATGAAACAATGCCTCGACTCGGTTATACACTGACTACTCAATAATTTACTACGGATAAGATATTAATTTACGGAGAATATTCAATTATCCTACATACCAATAGCCGAATTATTGTACAAACTATCCAGGAGATAAGAGAAAAATCAATATTTGATTCCTAATAGAGATAATGCTCTTCCGGTTTTAACCTCGACACGATATGACCAAATTTAAAACCTTATGGTTTTCGTTTTTTGTGATAAATATGATGAATGTGTAATTAAAAAAAAGGGAATCATAATATTTCTTGTATCGTTCTATTTAGCTTTCGTCGATAAAGTAGGTATCTACTTTATAAACCTACGTCGCGCCTCGTTCGGTGCTTTAGATACCTTTTTTATGATCGGCACCGCGGCCACTCAGGTTGGTGAACTTAAATTACAAATGGTGACCTTAATAGTTTTAATTTTTAAGATATTTAGTTTGGATGTTTTTTTTATATTGGTTTTCGGATAAATTAAACAATCCCAAAGTAAACCAACACATTTAAATAGCCCACGGTTTCATTTAATGTCGTATTGTCATATCCACCTTGTATACTTGAATAATTATTTCCAATGTGCCAAACTATGCGCGTTCGTTTTACTTTGTTATCGGGAATCGTTGCCATTAATAGGTATTATCTAGCTTGTTATAATAATTGTAAGCTTTTTATTTGGAACTAGGTATTTTTAATGAATGGCTACTTTCAATACAACTCCTCCAGTTTTCTTCTGATTTATTTCGTTGCGGGTTCCAAGACAGTTAAATTTTTCCTGGGACTTCCCGAGTGTCATAACTCGGTGTTTTCGTGGGTCACCGCTGTTGATCCTGGTGTACAGGAGTTACAGTGGTGGGCGTGTGGGCGGGATTAGTCCCATTTTACTTTCAATACAAATCACTTTGCTACAAATCATTGACCAATTACATATTATGTATTTATTTTTAAAATTTGTTTTGTTAAGTAAATCTGGCAATCTTTTGTTTGTAACATTGAAACCCATTGCAACGGTAAATTATGGTACAAAAGTTGGAAAGAAGAATTTTGCAAAACTAATTCTATATATCTTCAGAATTGCAGATACTTGGATCTACAAATATGATCTTTTCCCGCATCAACGATCCTCGAAATAGTTGTTTAAAGAAGATGAAATGCTCACAAAACTTGTTCGCGGTAAATTAAATGACGGTAAATTAGTACATTGGGCTGGAGAATAATATTAATTTGATATCTATAAATATTTTTTCTCACCTTCCAATTATTTTTCATATCGCTGATAATTTTCGCGACCGTCTACGTATACCTTTTAGTGAAATACAACAAAGGAATTGATTTTCACCAGTTTACTGTTAGCCGTGTTATCACTGCAGTTTAACTTAATTCATACTAGTTGTTGCCCGCGGCTCCGCCCGCGTATATGTCGGTTATCGTGGCAAACAGTAGCCTATGTGTTATTCTGATGTATAAGCTATATCACTGTAAAGTTTCATCCAAATCCGTTCAGTAGTTTTTGCGTGAAAGAGTAACAAACATCCATCCATCCATTCATCCATCCATCCATCCATCCATACTTACAAACTTTCGCGTTTATAATATTAAGTATAGTATAGATGTCCCCAATTTTTTTTGGCAGTGATCAAAATCGTAGAAGAGCCAGGCTTGGTAAACAATTCAAATTTAAGTATGTATTTTACTTTAAAGGAAGAAATAGTACTACTCTACTTAACTAACCAACCCGTCTGGCCAACGTGGTTTAGTATGTCATATCCTTCTTTCGAAAGAAAGGCTTATGTCCCATAGTCGACTGTTCATGTGATGTTATTCGACTTTATAAGAAACGCTGGATGCATTGAATAAGACGAAATAAGTCATTCAATTATAACTTTGAATTGGAATTTTTTCCCACAAATGCACACAATGTAAGGTTTTTTTGAAACAATACATAAAACAACAACGAGAATCCTACTTCCTACTAATATTATGAACGCGAAAGTTTGTAAGTATGGATGGATGTTTGTTACTCTTTCACGCAACAACTACTGAACGGATTTGGATGAAACTTTACAGTAATATAGCTTATAAATATATCAGAATAACACATAGGCTATCCTACTGATCTCATAAACTCATAACTGGTATATAAAAATTAGTTGCTAATTAAAAAAATATTTTTAATTATTAAATATACCTACTTGGTTTCTTGGATATGTACCCGAAATCGATTGTCCATAATTTTTAATATAATAATATTTAAATATGTATTTTTTAGTTTCAATTTAGTACAATATTTCTTTATAAATTAAATAATATGTATATAAAATATATAAAGAGTATTAAATTTAAAAATCCTTACATGCAAAAGCCGTATGTATCTGACGAAATCTTCCAATATTCATTGTTGTTACGATCACTTTTGCCTACTTGCTGTCTAAATTCTAACTGCAGGAATAGTTCGGTTTGATAACTGCCATATTACATAATTAAATCAGTATAAACACGGTTAGTAAATAAGTCTTTATGTAAATATATATTAAGTTCTTCGATAAGAGAACCTAATAGTCTTATCATTAACTTTGTGTTAGTATGTCAGTTATTCCATGTCTGACGTTAGCTCATTTTTTTCCATGAATTTGCATATTTAAACTTTTCTTTTATGTAATAGGCGGGCAAACGAGCAGACGTATCGCCTGATGGTAAGCGATTATATCCATGGATACCTGCAACACCAGAGGCGTCACAAATGCGTTGCCGGCCTTTGGAGGATGGGGAGGGATGGAGGCGGGGGATGGGGGAGATAGGGGAAGGGGTTGGGGTATGGGCCTCCGGTATCCTCACTCACTCGGTGAAACACAGCGTAAGCACAATTTTACACCGGTTTTCTGTGAGTCCGTGGTGTCACTCCGGTCGAGTCGGCCCATTCATGCCGAAGCGTGGCTCTCCCACGGTACTTAAATAGGAATGTCAATACGAAAATGAAGTGGTAAGTGTCCCTTAGTTTGTTTTTGTAGCTATTGTATAAAATTTTGTCTATTTGAATAAAGTAGGTGAAACAGTTATGATAATGGTTTTAGTCGAGAAAATATTGAACAAGAGGTCAGATGTCAGGCTTAGTATCAAGGAGATAGACGAAACAACGATAAATCAAACGAATCGTACAAAAAGTAAGAACAATAAAGTACTTTCTTTGAGTACAATAAAAGTAGACTCTTATGATGCTTAGCAATATAGTCCTAAAATGTGAGATGATAGTACATTGCACGCAGACAAGTCGGCCGATGAGAACAAAACATTCTGGAGTGGCGAAAATGTACTGGGAAACGGAGTACGGGTAGAAGCGGTGGGTGACCTTACCCAAAAAGTGCTGAAGGATGAGGGAAACCGTTGGGTGCGGGCAGCTCAAGACTAGTTGTTTGTAGAGCCTTGAGGGAAGCCTATGTCTAACAGTGGACGTCTTTTGGCAGAGATGATGATAATGAGAGATAATAAACTGTCAAACTTATTTATGAAATTGGTTCCAAGCAGAATTCTAGATCTGTTAATTATCTACATTATGGATAGAACTTCAAAGTTGACATTATTACTATAAATTTCTCGAGGCTCCCTTCCTAAGGTATGAACAAGGTATAACTACCCTGCAAAAACTCACATGGGGTATTGTGTGATTTTTAGCTTGTTTAATTGTGACATACTACTGTACCGTGAGCCCCAGTGAGGTGATAACCCGTGGGGGTTTCCAAACGATAAAAACAAATAGCGAATCGACAATTGCAAGGTCCTGAAGTATTAAGTTTTTGAGATACACATCACAGCAACAGGTTTTAATATTCCCCTGCTGGCTATATGCCTCTTCTTAGAATGGAAGTTTTGGCCCAATGTATCACTTTGACCACACGGGTATGTCTCGGGTATGTATCAAGTTTTCCTTTCCTTTACAGTGCTGTTCGTACAAAATTCTCTGCAATTTTGAGATATGACTTATGTAAAATAAAAGACGTGTGGCACTCGGGGACTGCCGCAGTAAAGCTATTGCATAGCATTTTTTATCAACTTATGAAATTATATATTATTTTTTTAAGCAGTATTTTCGTGTGTGACAGTGACATAGATTCGTCGATTCGTCGTTCAGAGCAGATTCGTTGATTCGTCGTTCGGAGCAGCTTGTCTCGATCCGTGCGAGCTTCGGGTGTCAGGTTTTTTTGTTACATTACGGAATTTCTGCACAAAGGCCTCAAAGCCCGCGATAAAATCTATGTAATAACTTAATAAATCGTTACAAGTTATTACTATCAAGCGATTTTTTTTTGGAATAGCTTCGTTTCGATGAGACGCCCAACAACTTCTTGTTCGAAAATTCTCAACTGTGGTCAAATCAACATATTTTATCCCTGCTACCTCTGTTACCTACAGAGGTAGCAGGGATAAAATATGTTGATTTGATGATACTCAAAAAATTTTTACAAACTGGTTTTTTTTTGTTAAATCTCAAGATAATTATCTAAATTATTTGAAAAAATATTTGTCCTATAAAATGTATGGTTTGATCAAAGAGTCCCCTCCTTCCGACATGCATCGATAAAGAGGTCATCAAAAATGACTCCTCTACTATCTTGATCCACTCCTACCTAGTCAGCATTTCAAATGGCTATTTGGTACTTTGGTTTAGTGACTACTAATAATCTTTACGGGTTTTCACCATACAGGCTCCAATAATCTAAAACTTAAGTAATATCTAAAGCATTAGTAGTAACAAATAGTCAGTTTGAATGAAGCAACCGGAATGCTCATTGGTATGTTTAAAAATAATACATATATCAAGAACAAAACACATTATCGTACATTTAGCAAGTCAAATACTCGTAATTGTTTATTTTGATAAGCTAATATAAATTCCATTAAATATTTTTTTAAACATTCTAATAGATACATACTGTAATTACGTTTTAAATGCTACTAAACATATTCATATATCAAGACATTTCTATTTTTAGCAGTATCTAGGGCTATGCGCGCACTGCGATTTTTATTCGTTGCGATTTTTAAAATGCGAAATAATATCGCAAACGACAATAGTTCCTACGCGCACTACGATTAATTTTCACTTGCGGAATAGCGGAGGTAAAATCACAGTTTAGGCATGAAAAAATTTCAACTCTGCCACCTTGCAAGCGAAATTAAATCTTGTCGTGTGACCCGAGTGTTCAATTTCGTTAAACACCGCTCGATTTACAGCAAGAGCCCAGGGTGCCCGCTTGCTGTCGATTAGATAAATATTAGAATAAATAATCATCAGCATCAACCCCATAGCGCGGCTTGAGCAGTTTAGGTGATATGCTCTCAGGCATGACCGTATTTTGTTGTATGATGAGAGGAATAACCAAACTTAACAATTCACTGTAGGCATTTTCATCCATCCATAAATAATTTCGTCACTCATTTGCGTCTTCCCTAAGTCTTTCAGTAGTTTTACATTGTAGCATCGTTTTTTTTTTTTCAATGTTTAACAATTTTGTTTCAGCGCCCTCTCGTTCACTGTAGTTCGAACTACAATTGGATGTTGTGCGCGATCGAAGTACCGGGCTGTTGGTACACCTAGGTGGCACTAGGTGGCGTATGTTTTGAAGGATATTTTTTGGTAACATTCGTACACTAAGAAATAGTGAGAGATTATCATATGTGTATCATACGATTCTCATTACATCTTAAATTGATCTCAAATAAGCAAGGAGTATGGAAGTTGTACGTCCTGTTCGCACATCCAGAAATGGGGTAGGGGTTTCATCGAGAATATTCGATGAGAAGTCTATATAGATGGGTGTGTGTCATTTTGTTTTTCATTTCTTAAATCTTCTCTCATGAACTCTGAGGAAGCTTTGCTTACTGTGTATATTAATATCCTTGTTGGTAGTGTTTGTGAGTGTTCAAGTCCCACTATCTGTGGTAAGTTAACCTCAAAAAGGTTTTTCCTTATTATCTTAATGTATGTAGAATATGTCCTCAGGCTATTTAATTTTGTTTATAGGGTCGATAGATTACCGCTGAAAGACAACCTACATTTTACCTGTCTTGTGGTTCGAGATTTGTTGCTGAGGAAGGTTGAATATTGGCAGCTCACAGCTCACTCCTCAAGACCCATCTGCCCTACCTTGAGGGAAGTTCACATAATCTTTATATGAAAATTAATTAATATTTTTACTTAGCACCTACAAGTGGATCACTGGTGGACGTCTCCTCAAGCTACCTTGAGCTGGAGAGAGTCTACGGCTGACTACCTTGAGTCAGAGAGGTGACCAGAGGGTGGCTATCCTGTGCTGACCAGTCTACAGGCTTAATGTGTTAAAGAAAAGACTGTATAATTTTATTTTTATTTTAAGACTACCTCATAAGTTTATTTATAACTTTATATTTCAATTTCACATTTGTTAAACAACTGGAACAAGAATAAAAGTTTGTATGTGTCGTAAGTTGTTTCACTGAAGTCTTCCGTGGACCCTCCGCACCCTCACTTTAAAATTTTATCAAAATTCTTACGGCGCCCTGAGGTATCATATTCTATCCTGAGTCGAAACCGGTGAGTTTCCACCTGACAAGTTCAGGGGTTACAACATGCGAATGCATTTTTCTATTTAACAGCCATCTCTTTGTCCACTTCGATCGCTTACGCTTTAACTTCTGCATAGTATTATTTTTCATTAGCAAATATTAAAAATACTAGCAGAAGAAATAGTTCCTAATTGGGAAACATTGTTTCCACGCCGACGATTTTGACAAGAATGAGGCTTGCGCGTACTTAACTGTGCCGTGTGGTAGCTATGTCCGTGTTCAAGTGTCACGACAGTTATAGCTGTAGAGATACTTGCGCGTGTGGTAGGCACTTTAGGTGTAAATTGAAAACACGACTTTAGCTAGCAATCAGGATCAATAAATACTAGATGCAAAAGCCAAATAACTTTCTTTTCTTTTTTTTTTCTTTTTCTTTTTTAAAAAGACAACTCCCGCACTAGGAATAAATCCTGTGTCGCGGGGGACTTTACAAACATACATGAAACGGACACAAAGAACACCCAGACTCAGCACAACAATTTGTGGATCACACAAAGTGTTGTCCTACGTGGGATTTGAACCCACGACCCTTGGCGAAGTAGGAAACGGTGCGGTGACCGTTAAACCACTAGGCCAAACGTGCAGTCAATAAAACTCTTTATATTAGAATACTAGCTTTTACACGCGGCTTCTCTCACGCAGACTTTCATCCCCTGATTTACCCCCTTAGGGGTGGAATTAAAAAAAATCCTTTCTTAGTGCTCACTTACGTTATATAAAGTAAATTTTCAAAATTTCAGTATTCTAGGTTCAGCGGTTTGGGCTGTGTGTTGATTTCTGGGTATGTCAGTCAGTCAGTCAGTCACCTTTACTCTTTTATATATATATATAGATAGATTAAAGAAAATATATATATGTAACACTCTGATTGTCACACTCCTATAATAGAGAATGAACGAAATCCTATTTTGATGGGAGAACAAATTATTCTACCCTGAGGCCGAGAACACAGAACGTAAACCATACATTTTCAATTTCTTTTTACTACTGGCACGATGTGCGTGCAACCTTTCCGTCTCAAATAAAGGCAGCAGTAAACTTGATTGATATTTCGCCGAGATTGTGTTCTCACCAACCATTTTAAAGATGTCCATGTAAGCCTTTTCATCTTCAAGTCAATACTTAGCAGTTAAATAAAAATGAAGAATGAATTACTGACCTAGTACAGTATAACTCGAATAACGTAACAAAAAAATAACGGGTAGATTATTTGTTATTTCTTCTAAAAAGACAACTCCCATATTGTACTTTGTCCATTCGTTTATTTTCTTTTTGACAGCTCACGCCTATAAATTACCATATTTTTTTTCGGGATTATATACTACAGTAATGTCGTACTTTATTGACGGTGACGGTACTTTAGTGAAGTGGTCTGTGCATAACAAACAACCACAGACTATAAACAGTACTTGAAATACGATAAATCGATCATATGATAAAAATAATTTGACTTCATGTAAGTATTTTTTCTCTAAATTTAATAATAAAAGGGAATTAAAATAGTATCTATGACTCCAAGATTGATTATTTGCAAGGAATTAAGTCGAAATCTTGGAATTTAGGATCAAACCAAGAGTAAAGAACAATAACTCTATTCATTCATCTAATTTACTGATTTATTATTTATATTTTTGTTTATTTCTTACATAATATAAAAAACTAATAAAGGAATAATTAATATTTCAACAAAAAATATTTAATTCAATCGATTGAAAGTTCTTCATAAATAAAATAGCTATTCGTTTCAAATCGAATCGGTAATAGGTGAGGGCGTCACTAATTTCAAAATTTCTTGAACTTTCAAAAAGAAAATAAAGAAATGGACAGAGTATAGGAATATACATCCTGTGTCTCGGAGTACTTCTTGCGCCGCATCTATCTCTCATCATTTCATCAATGTTTCGTTATGACGTTGTCACATTAAACTATCGTCCATAAACAGACTTTGTGTTGTCCCATGTGGGTTTTGAACCCACAGCACTTGGCACAGTAGAATGCGGCGTGACGACCGCTGAAAATACTATGCCAACTGTGCAGTCAGTAATTACATGCATCTAAAAATATCTATTTGTTATTCGACACTCAATCTGTCTAGTATTCTAGTACATATGTATAAATGTTAAGTAAATAATAATAAATATTTCGGACATCTAACACAAAACACCATCTAGTCCCAAGCTAAGCAGAGCTTGTGCTTTGGGCACTAGACAACTGATACAAATACATATTTACTTTTTTTGTAAATATGTACATATAAAACACATATAACGCCAAACCATTATACATAGAAAACACCCAAACCCCGAAACAAAACATTTGGTCCGACCTGGGAATCGAACCCGAGACCTCAGGATCAGCAGTCGCACAAGCCAACCGCGAGACAAACGAGGCAGTTCGAGCAACGAAGTAGATTTGTATATGTTTAAAACTCAAAATTTTCTGCCTTGATTAAGCCCTACTTAGCTACTTTTTTAACCACAATTAATAACGAAGCGTAGTAGGGTACAGCTAGTATATTAAATAATCCTAATCCATATATTAATATTTTACATTCAAAAGTAACTATATCTATCTGTTACCCTTTCACAGCTACACCACTGCACCGATTTTAATGAAATTGAGCATGGAGATACTTTGATTCTTGAGAAAGCACATATTTAAGAGTAGTTACCTCGATAACCGACATACACTCGAGCCGAGCCGAGGACAATTGCTAGTCTTATATATATATATATAAATCAATTGCTGTTCGTTTGTCTCGCTAGAACTCGAGAGGGCCGATTCAGCTGATTTTGGTATTGAAATATTCATCGTAGTCCAGGGGTTTAAACGATGAAAATTAAAAATAACTTGAAAATCCAAATGTCACGTGTACGAAGTTGCAGGCAAAGCTAGTATATAATAATGATCAAGTTTATTCACGTTTAACAATTTTTTTGCGGCAAGACCGAAACGAAAGCATCATTTTTTTATAATACGTTGGAACCTAGTTCTACGATCATTGGTTGACTAATATTTCATTTATTTAAATCATGCGATTCTATATATACTTATATATACGAGCTTAATGTAAAAGTGATTAGTCTGTCTGAGAAAGTTGCTCTATAGACCTTACATTACAAAAGATTCGACGGAGCATTTTTTTGACTCGTTAATTGCGAGTTTGTGATCCCCACTGACTATTACTGATTGCTCGATTTTCAGGCGCTTCTTCAAGTATCTATTACAGATTAAAATAGTCTAGATAGTAGAACATTAAAATATTTATATATCAGAATACGGAGTGATCGATATTAAAATTACTGTGCTGGGTGATTTAACTTGAAACTTTGGACACGTATATGCAAAATGGATTTTTTTTTAATTATCATGCCAATAACTTTTTAAACAATCAAGGTAATAGAGCCAGAACTGCCTGGTTTCAGCACGAGTTGGTACTGACCTCTTGTAGAAGACCCACATCAAATTTCAGGTTTCGTGCTACGGCGTTTCGTTGGTGAGTGCGAGACTGGAGGCCCAATTAGGCCGCCATTACCATTATTGTATTACCATGCTGCATTAATGATTTGTCTGTATTCGCAATGAGAATGATAACCACCATTATTGGATTATGCTCATGTTTTCCATCAGGCTGAGATATAAATTTTGGCAAGCTCATAAAAACATTGTACAACTAAGCAGCTTACATTGCGTACTGTCCAATAAAATAGCAATTATTTTCATGATTTGATTATCATAAAGTTACAGTTATTGTATACTGTTTTATTAGAGTTGTTTAAGGCTTTCTTCTAGTTGAGTGCAGTACGATTTTATTCCACTCAGCTAGGGGAAACAGCCCCTGAAAGAACCAGCACATGCAAAAAAATACGTAAGAAATTTGACTTTAATTATACTGCAACAGTTTCTAATCGGAGTGAGAACTTATATTGAAAAATAAATAAATATAAATATATTTTTTTTTTTTTTTTTTTTTTTATGTTTGGCCCGCCAAAATGACTCTACTCTGCCTGATGGAAAGCATAAGCAGAATCCAAGAGTGGTGGTCACCATGCTCACTGCGAATGCAGACAATGCAGCATGGTGACCCACACCATGGCGGCCTAGTGATGCTGCTGCATCTTTTAGTCTAGTCAACAAGTTTGGAACTTGTTGACTAGACTAATTGGGCCTCCGGTCTCGCACTCACCAACGAAACACGACAGCACGCTGTCATTTTACGTTGATTTTCTGTGCGAGGGTAGTACCGCCCCGGTCGAGCCGGCCCGTTCGTGCTGAAATCAGCGTGGCTCTACTACCTACTAAAATAATAAATAAAAAAAATTAAAAGGTAGTAGAGCCACGCTGATTTCAGCACGGTTGGGCCGGCTCGACCGGGGCGGTACTACCCTCGCACAGAAAATCAACGTAAAATGACAGCATTCGTGCTGTCGTGTTTCGTTGGTGAGTGCGAGACCGGAGGCCCAATTAGTCTAGTCAACAAGTTCCATACTTGTTGACTAGACTTAAAGATGCACAAGCATCACTAGGCCGCCATAGTGTGGGTCACCATGCTGCATTGTTGCATTCGCAATGAGTATGGTGGCCACCACTCGTGGATTCTGCTTATGCTTTCTATCGGGCAGAGTAGAGTCATTTTGGCGGGCCAAACATAAAAAAAGAAAAAAATATATATATCTAAGACACAACGCCATCTAGACTCGAACTAAGCAGAGCTTGTACTATGATAGCTAGATTGACTGATAGAATACTTACATACTTTTTTTGTAAATTCATATTATACATAGACAACACCAAACTCTCTACCAAATATTTGCAGATTATACAAATGTTAGGAGCGACCCGGAAATCAAATTCAAGACCTAAAAGCAGTCGTATACGCTACTGCGCCACCAAGGTAACTGAAATTTATGATTCTTAGACAATACAGTTACTAGGTGTAAAATATACACAATTAGAAATTTGATATATGTTTTGGGATAAGAGTTTACATTATACATAGATAGTGAAATTTATCTACGATATTCCTAAATGTCTTTTTATTTAGTTTTGACTAACAATCAAGACAAAGCCATTTAAATATCTTTACAGTTCTCATTCATGTTGATTTATTTCAAAAAAATCAGACCTTGAAAGAAAGAATTTGCATGTTACTAAAGATATTTTTTAACCGACTTCAAAAAAGTATGTTCGTAGATAACTTCGTCGTTTATGAACCGATTTTGATGATTATTTTTTTAATAGAAAGGAGATATCCCAACGGTGGTACCATGATAAGGACACTAAGATCTGATGATGGCATCCAAGAGAAATTGAGTCGAACCTTGAAGTCGGTTTTTGTTTTTGTTAAAATTTTACTTGTCGGTAATCATAACATTTAAAATGTATCTCTTAAGGGCGTGTCTCCTGCGGCTAAAATAACAAAACAAACTAACAAAACTTGTTAACTAAACATGTTAGCGAAAAGTCGCAGGAGACGGACTTTTAAACGAACATCAAACACGATTACACGAAAAGTAAAAATCTTTTATCTACTCGACAAAACGACTTATAGTACACTTACTTATTTACTTTTATAGTACAAATATGAATAATATAAGTATTAATGTTAGTTCAGTTCAGTTTTATTATACGAGAAGTATACGCTGGGATGTTTTCAGTCCGCTTTGGAAAACATGTTTGCTTGTTTAAATTAACAAAACAGTTAGGCCACGCCCATATTTTGATAAATATGTGATATTTTGTGTTTAAAAACATAAAACAGTGTCGCAGAAGACCCGGCTTTACAGAAACACGAAATCAAATTACCATTCATCATCAAAACTTTTACTGTAGCATTGTAATCATCTTCTAAAACTTACCCCACGCGAAACGGGTATTAGATACTGATACAGTTGCGTATTGGAGAATGGACTTGTCTATTATTGCTCCTCACGCAAGATTTTATGTACCTTTGTGGTGAAGACAAAGGCAGGATCATTAAATACGATCTAATTAAGCTTAGCGTGACTGATAGGTACTAAGTAGATACCGCGTCTCGGCAAAAGTAGTATAAGAGGTTCACTAATGATTGGCGCAAGATCAAGAAAAAATACATAGAAAATTTACTTGCTAAATAATGCATACATGCTACATAAGTACTTTTTAACTAAAAAAAGTAGGTGAAAGAGGAATTTTGTTAATTATTAAACAAAATGCACTCACAGCAGAATAACATGCTGTTATATAGAATAGTACATGGATGACCTTTACTCCGTTTTTTTTTGATAAATTTTCTATGAATCCTAGCTAAAACGATTTATAACTACCGAAGCCCCTACAATCCCTGCATACTTCATGAAATTCTGGTTATATCTATACAAATCTATAAAAAAAATGAAGTGTCTGTTTGTAATATTAAAATAACCGCTTTTTACTAAATGCATAATGTATATGAATATCAATATTTTTTGTTGTGGTGTCTGTCTGTTCCGGCTAATCTCTGGAACGGCTGGACCTACTTTGACGGGCCTTTCGCTGATAGGTAGCTGATGATATATTAGGCTACTTTTTTTAAGACTAGCTTTGCCCCGCGGCGTTGCCAGCGGTTATTGTCATACCGCTGGTAACACCGCGGAGTTCAGCTAGTAGATATAATATAAGAATTGCTTTCGAACCATCTACTTAGTTCTTAAGTCGCTCTTACTCTACTTAGCTCTTATATAATTCTCAGGCTGCAAGGAGACTCGGACTCATTCAATTTCTTTTGATTACATTTGCCAAGCCTATTGCTCTATAACCTTATTTATACATGGTTGCCTGTAAGATATTGCTTTGGAGCGATAAGGCCGCCACTTGTACATACTTTATAATAGTTTTAAGTTAACCTTGTAGCTATATAAGCTGGTGTACAATAATAGTACATTGTTCACCGAGGGAGGAAAGGGACCGATTACTAGAGCAGTTTGTGACCACAACACTCCCGAGGTAGGAATGGAACTTTCACCCGAGTGCTACACAGTGCTTTATACTACACCTGTGAGGAACATTTAAAGACTTGTATTGTAGAAAGTATTTAATAATATGAAATAAAAATTTATACCGATATTTCGCGCTTCTTTTGTTTTTTTTTTATTCTTCACAAAAGGATGTCAGTGGCACGGAGATTCTATATTTAAATTATATGAAAACTCCTTGGGCAGGCGCGCGCCATACATAAGATAACACATGAGAAATAAAAAGGCATACAACTTTCTCTCCCGCTAAAACACGTTAGAAATGGATTTTCATACATTTTTTCCTCCCGCTTATTCAGGTCAAGGAAAAGACTAACGTTCTCTTTTCATTTTCAGGGAATAATGACTACTGTTGCGATCAGGTGTAGTATAAAGAGATTTATTATTATTGTGGACGCAGGTAAAAGGGTATTCACCCCCTGCGCAACATCTAAGGTCGGTGTGTCTAAAGGTGTTGGTGTTCTTGTAGAAACTTCTGATGGTGTATATGATACGGTTGACGGGCTATATGGTTCCTCTGTTGAGGGGCATGGTGAGCTAATCCTGTCCATATTGTCAGTCTGTCTGTCGAAAGTCAAGTTGGCTGTAGTATTTTCGGGTGGCCCGGAGGGAGCCCGCCTACTCAGCTCCACTCCGCCGACGGTTCGTATGGTGTCACACCCAGCGTCAGCTCTAGGTGTGTCCCGGCGATCACCCCTGGAAAGCGGCCTTATACGTTTACTTCTTAGACGTGTCTCCATATTTAATGTGTTGCTAGAGCCATGTTAGCCGTACCAGTAATTTTATATCACGTGTCCGCCCCCTACGTGAATCTGGTGGTCGATTCGGACATACAGTTGGAGCTTCAGGGGGCTTATTATTATTATTATACTCTTCACTAGCTGACCCACGCAACCTCGTTTGCGTCTCCTATTACCCGTAGCGTGATAATTTTCCCCCGTTTTTGAAACATTCTTCATTGGTGCTCCGCTCCTATTAGTCTTACCGTGATGATATATAACCTATAGCCTTTCTCGATAAATGGGCAATCTAACACTGAAATAATTTTTCAAATCGGCCTTGCGGTTCCTGAGATTAGCGCGTTCAAACAAACAAACTCTTCAGATTTATAATATTAGTATAAGTTATGGAATCAGGCGTTACTTTGCGGAAATCCATGACATTAAATGCTATGAAATATATTTAGCTTTAATTCCGCGAGACAAATATCCAGGTCTGAAAGCAGGGCACAAATCCCACCGTCATGCATATGTACACATACAAAACAAGTGAGAAATAATTAGCATGCCATGCAACCAAACCTATACTCGACACGTGTTTCGCCCCTCCACGGGGCATCCTCAGGAGATGTTGACTCGTCGAGCGTTTGAGCTCGAATGCGCGCAGCGCACCGCTGTCGGCCCTTTATATACCGTTTCGATGACGGTATAATCACGATCGATACAATGTCATTGTAAAGGGCCGACAGCGGTGCGCTGCGCGCATTCGAGCTCAAACGCTCGACGAGTCAACATCTCCTGAGGATGCCCCGTGGAGGGGCGAAACACGTGTCGAGTATAGGTTTGGTTGCATGGCATGCTAATTATTTCTCACTTGTTTTGTATGTGTACATATGCATGACGGTGGGATTTGTGCCCTGCTTTCAGACCTGGATATTTGTCTCGCGGAATTAAAGCTAAATATATTTCATAGCATTTAATATTAGTATAGATTAGTATAGATTACTGCCATGATTATTTAGGGTTACTACTAGTGCCACTGGTTTTAACTAAATATCGATTTTCCATGGACCGACTGGCACCGGACCACCGCAACTGAGGGCGAACTGAATTCGAAGGTTATACAACAACCTAGTACTCAATGTGAGTATATTTAATACACAACTAATCCTCTTTATTTTGTAGGTGTGATGCTATTCTAAAGTTCATCGTTCTAACCGCAGTTTCTGTACGAATAATTTCATTACAATCGTCTATCCACCAAATGTGTTACCTAACCTTAGAAAATGACAGTAATTCCTTCAACATTTCCCATACCGTACCGTACATAAGTACCGCAACTTTGAGGTTAGTTGTTACTTAAATTCTCGTTAAAAGCATCTGAAAATGTACTAATGAAGAACACTTAAATTGTTGGGCGAAATGAGCTCCAGACTGTTCTGCTAAGAAGTATTTTTGTAGTTGTATTTTTGCGGGTATTTGGTAGGTATATATATTCCGTTTTTATCACTTAACATATTATATGTAGTTATAAATATATTATACTAGCTGACCCACTTACTCTTACTTCAAAAACATAGGACTTTCGTACAATCTTCCAACCCCGTTTTACCCTCTTAGGGTGGGGTTTCGTAAAATCCGTTCTTAACGGATGTCTACACCCTATAAGGAACCTACCTGATAAATTTCAAGTTTGTAGGTGTTATAGTTTTTGAGATTTCGTGATTAATAAGTGAGAGGTATTTGGCTTTTATATATATATGTCGGAGACACAAGAATAAACGAGAACATGAATCACAGATACAGCCAATCTGGACTATAGCCAAACACTAATCACTACTATACGGATATGAATTAACTTAAACACCATCAGCAATCCCCCACGAGGGGATTGGGGCAACGCTCACCCCTCCGCGATGCCCTGTGGAATTCGCCACCTAGACTAGTAATTCCCCCACTGATAAATATCGCCTCATACACACAATATAAAACACAGAGATACAATAAATCACAAATCAAATAATAGATATGGTCGTCGCGAGATCTGAAGAGAAACTGTGTCCTGTTGCCGATCGCGCCGCTTTATATAGAGTGTTCCGTAGTGTTCGATAGTGGCAAATGTTTGTATCACTTTTATTATTTGGATACCCTCACTCCGACACGGCCGTCCTGACGTATTACACGTCCTCGTGTGATGTTGAAGGCATCATCATCATTATCCGCAGAAAAGAAAGAGATTTTTGTGTTGTTCGGCCACTCCTGACCAAGGACATTGGGTACATTATTACATTTTATCTTCTGTGGAACAACTTCATTTAGGACATTCTCATAAAATAGGCTTTTCGTTATCAAATCTGAATGCTAATAGACTTCTCGCTACATACTAAATTAATAACACCAGTAAGTAGTATCGCAACAGTCACCTCACCGTTTATCGCGTTACACATTTTTGAATTATTATTATTAACAATATCTACATGGCCTCTTATTCTACCAATTTCACTTTTCAATGGCCACCTCGCCTTTCAGTGGCCACCTCGCCTTTCAGTGGCCACCTCGCCTTTCAGTGGCCACCTCGCCTTTCAGTGGCCACCTCGCCTTTCGCAAAACTTAACTAAACTTTAACAACCACCACGCTGATAGGATATCTCATATCTCATTATAGAGACTACTCGCCACACAATTACAACTCAATTTCATTCCATTGTATCAGCATTAATTAACCCTTGATTATCATCATCAACATCAATAGGGACTTGATCTACAGGGATTTTCCTCACTATTATCAATGCCAGACAAATCTACTTTGTCTAATTTCTTTCTTAACTTTGAATCAAAACTAAGCTACTGAGATCAAACTTTACTAATTTACACTTTCCCTATCAAATGTCACATACGTGTACACACAGTATCTCTCTCACTCTGCCATATCTGACCTCACTGTCTATTCTGTCTCAATAAAACAGTACACTACTGAACAGCAAAAGAAAACAGTAACATCATTATTAAAATCAAAACAACATAAAATAAGAACTTTAGTAATTGACTACTGCTGCAAATTCTCAAAGCAATCAAAATAAATAGTATCGTAGGTCATCCCTGTGACCACCACAAATGTAACAGTTAGTCATCCCTTGTGACTACCACACGTATATCTATTTGCCAACTACATAGACATGCCAGCTACAATCACCCGCTGCTGGTGAGATAGCTGACACCAAATAGAAGTCCGACCAGTTTTTTTTTTATCTTTACTGAAAATATCGACATTTCATCACAAAATAAAAAAACGGTAATTATAATTCGAGTCACAACTATCACAAATTGGTCAAAATAATAATTAAAAAAATGTTAATAGCTACAATCAAAGATGAATCCGCCTCAAACTAAAAATCACATCACAATCATAAATTTAAAATTGAATAAATAAAAATACCCCTTATGCAGCATCAGGTCGAAGTTATCAATTACACAATTGTCATTTAACGATTATACTGGCACGTTTTGCAGACATTCGGTTATTCTTCCCCACTTTTACCCCCATAACTTTTTAAACGACTCAACCGATTTTCATGAAACATGTCTAAGAACACTCGCACGTAACTCACCTTTCATACAAAAAAACTAAATTGAAATCGCTTCGTCCGTTCGCGAGCTACGGTGCCACAGACAGACAGACAGACACGTCAAACTTATAACACCCCTCTCCTTGCGTCGGGGTTTAAAAATAAGAAATAAATTTAAACAATAAACAAACAGCATGTGCAGAACGGGTAATTCAATCCACCTCCATCACAGATATTCTGCTATGATATAATACTACACTATACTTCCGAAATCGTCTACCTTTGTACCGATGTCACCAATAGAAACGATCTTATTATTTTAAGAACAAAATTATTTTCGAAAACTGTAAATGAAAACCTTAATGCAAACAGATTCTCATTCTTCTCTTTAAATAATTATGTCGTTTGAAATACAGTAATCGTGTACGACATGAAACAATAACCGCAATGAATAAATCTGGATTAAAACTGTTCATAGAATTTCGATGTTACAATAAGTGCGGGCATTACCTACCCTCAATAATGTTACTGCACAATATTGTCCATTTTCGAATCAAAATCACTTTTACTTATTCCACTATTTTATTTTTGTTTACACAAAAATCAACAATCAATCAAACAATCGAGAGTATAAATTACACAATATTGTCGTTTGCCTAGAAATTCATCTGACAGAACTTATCTTATTAAAGAGCACTCAGCACAAAATAAAAATAGTACGACTCACCGGATTGTTGGAGTTGTCCGTACATACCGGTTACTTCCCAGTAATCGATGCTTTGTATACTACCACCGCACGCTGCCGCTGTTGTAGGCCGCACGTAGTCTCACAAACCGTTCGTACGCGAAATGGCTATACCGACACTTTGACACTATGTGAGCGTTCTCGCTTACAAAAATTTAACAAATGACACCTCGTACGATTTTCAAGCGGAGGGTATTTGACCGCTCGCCGCGACTGACGATCCGTTACACTCTCAAACATTGTGGGCAAATGAGATTCAGATCCCACTTCTGATGTCGGAGACACAAGAATAAACGAGAACATGAATCACAGATACAGCCAATCTGGACTATAGCCAAACACTAATCACTACTATACGGATATGAATTAACTTAAACACCATCAGCAATCCCCCACGAGGGGATTGGGGCAACGCTCACCCCTCCGCGATGCCCTGTGGAATTCGCCACCTAGGCTAGTAATTCCCCCACTGATAAATATCGCCTCATACACACAATATAAAACACAGAGATACAATAAATCACAAATCAAATAATAGATATGGTCGTCGCGAGATCTGAAGAGAAACTGTGTCCTGTTGCCGATCGCGCCGCTTTATATAGAGTGTTCCGTAGTGTTCGATAGTGGCAAATGTTTGTATCACTTTTATTATTTGGATACCCTCACTCCGACATATAGATGTACTTATTGTTTAAAACCTGTCCAGCAGTGCTGCTTCCTTAGAGTGTAAGGTTTATGATTAGCCGAATCCGGGTCCATTGCGCCGGTGGCGTAGTGGTAACGTAGCGACTGCTGTGCTTGAGGTCTCGGGTACCGATTCCCAGGTCGCTCAAACCAAATGTTTGTAATAGTTTGTAGTGTTTTCTATGTAAAATATTTTATCAGTTAATCTAGCTTTCATATTACAAGCTCTAATTAGTTTGGGGCTAGATGGCGTTGTGTGTCAGATGCCCGAAATATTTATATAGTGGACATCCGTGCAGCAGTGTGTATTATATAGTGTTTGCTATTGTTCGCTTGTCTATATTTTTATGCCGGCTAGATCCTGTGGTTTCATTAACATGATTATTTCTTACTTCGGGTTTCTAACTTTAGAAATAACCAAAAGCCATAATATAATTCACTATCACTTATTTTGACCCTTGAGGGGTGAAATTTCAAGTTTTCAAGCTCCAGCGACTTAGATTCTGTGTTGATGAGTCGGTATTTCAAGACAAGTATTTTTATTACAGCTTAAACGTGTTAAAATCTTACATTTTTCTTAAAATACAAGAAGTAGTTATATAGAACGAAGAAAAATAAAACATTCTTATTAATTGATGGCCATGTTCAAAGCTCGTATTGAAAGAACTTAAATATTCTTGTCTCTGATAAATTTCAGTCTAAAATTAACCTGCGACGTGGCACAATGAGCTCTGATTGCAAAAGTTCACGTGCGAGGGCTCCTGGCTTCCGCAGATGGAGAGATTCCGTCTATTAATAGATGGAAACTAGGTTATCTTCTATACTGACTTCTTGGTTGAAGCCAATATCGAAGAACGTATTATAAGTTTTTAAGAATGTTGTGAATAGCCAATATAACAGTTAATATTTCGAAAAATCATATTTCGGCAGAATCAGGCTTAGCTTATATAGCTATCTTGGTTATTAGAAAGTACATTTATTAATATACTTGGTACTGGGGTGCCCCCGCACCAGTACGTGGCACGCAGTAAGGAGTAAATTCTGTGTAATAATTATCTTTCTAGGTAGTAGAGCCACGCTGATTTCAGCACGAACGGGCCGGCTCGACCGGGGCGGTAGTACCCTCGCTCAGAAAATCAACGTAAAATGGCAGCGTCCGTGCTGTCGTGTTTCGTTGGTGAGTGCGAGACCGTGGGCCCAAATAGTCTAGTCAACAAGTTCCATACTTGTTGACTAGACTAAAAGATGCAGCAGCATCACTAGGCCGTCATGGTGTGGGTCACCATGCTGCATTGTCTGCATTCGCAATGTGTATGGTGACCACCACTCTTGGATTCTGCTTATGCTTTCCATCAGGCAGAGTAGAGTCATTTTGGGGGGCCATACATAAAAAAAATGTAAGTATATATTAACAAAACTTGTTTTGTGATTAATATTTCCACAATCTATTACGACTACCTAGGTCGTAATAGATTTTTGAAACATCTAAACGATATACCCAGAACAGGTTTCATTAGAAAGAAAATAATGGCTTTATTTCAGAAATTAGGCACATTTAGTTCATTCGTATCGTCGATTTTCGAGTTTTCCGACACTAAGATAGAAAGGAGTTTAAAAGCGTGTGTTTAGTACATCAAATTAGATACTTAAATTGTAATTTATTACCTACCTTGAGGATCTACAGTTGAGTTACTAAATGTACTCGTGTTTAAACATCATCTTGAGCAACTTGAACTTTACTTCAATTAAATTTCTTTCTTGATGAACGAAGACTAAAATAATTAATGAATTGAACTGATTTCGATATCATTAGCTCATTATCATTGAAACGGCGAATCTTAAATAATGCTAACAATTCTGGTCTGGAGCAGCCCTGCATTCATCTGTAGCTAGCAGAAACTTTTTTCAAATCGTCGTTCCATCATCCAAAGTTAGGTTAAATGTTAAAAAATCAGTAGCTTTATGCGTGTTTCCTCTATTCCAATGTTCACCCTACATAATAGAGAAGAGTGTAGTACGTGGAAGTTTAAAATGCGTAATTACCTTATGCATGAGCAGTTGTGGGAAGCGGTCAGTGGCTACCCAACAGGGATGAACGTTTCTAATGTCACAAAGATGAGGAGCGATCAGAAGGCATTAACCAAAATTTGTCTTACCCTGGAATCATCTGCAATTACGCATGTCCAAATTGCAACTACTGCAGTCTGTTTCATGCTAGTATATTATTTCAATTAGAGAAGTCACTCACGTGAGACAAAACTGATTGATATTTATCTTTATGTCGAAAGCAACGTTTAATATATATCTGTTATCTACAGTGAAAGAATAAAACAAGTCCCATTTAATCCTAGTACTACTGTAGAAAAAAATATTAAGTTATACTTTTAGATCTAACCATACTCAATTAGCATTAAAAAGTTAATTTGGTTATTATTTTACTCAAAATTCGTATGTATATTCACTAAAATAAACTTATAAGTCTAGAAAAGTGTGAAGGCTACGTAATGATATCGATTTTGAACTTATAGCTGTTTATTTCAAACTCGCAAAATAATAAATTAACCATTTATGTTCTGCTTGTTTAAAGTCAAAAAGACCCAAGTTAAGTTTGTTGGCCCTATTTCATATATGAGAATTTCCGTAGAAAATCAGAGAGGCTGTCGGTCATACCCGTAACGCGATTTGACGTTCTCTCTATATGAAGGAAAATTATAGAGACCCATCTGATTGAATTATCATTTACGTGGAAAAAAGGTTTTTTGGTCAACAGCCTCATTGAATTTCACTGATATATGATTGGTATTATATTTGCAAAAATAGCAATATGTTTAACTCGATAAAATCAATTTAGGGTAACAAGAAAAATACTTTTATAACAATGCCAACGGGTATTGTTCGATATATGAGTACACACATCAAAAGTGTCTAGGGATCAAGCATTTTTATGCGGATTTCTTGAGATTGAGATGTGGCTTTGGCCCTGGCCTGCTCAGTCGCCAGACTTGAACCCGATTGAGCATGCATGGGATATGCTACAGAGAAGAGCTCTGCCGAATATGGAGGGTATCCAGTCGCAAGAAGACCTTTTTTTGTTGTTGCAACGAACATGGGCGGCCATTCCACAGCGTGATTTGAATGAACTCATTTTGAGTATGCCAAACCGATTCTTGTGTTGTTAGTGTTCGCGGTAGAAACACGGATTATTAATTGTTTAAGTTACCTAATAACATTTTAAAGAAAACTGTTTTCAGTTTTTTTTTCGAAATTTAATGTTAGTGGTTCAAATGTGAAAAATCCCTTTATTAGGAAAATGGCAAATTTCTTTATTAATGCAAAGGTGACTTGGTTTATCGTTACTGTGACAAACGAAAACACTTTATTTGATGAATCCTTAAAGAAAATTTTAATTAATATCAATCAGGAGAAAAGTTATTGCAAAAATATATGTTGATCCCTAGACACATATGTTGATCCCTAGACACTTTTGATGTGTGTATTTGATATTATCTGATCAAAATAAATCAAGTACATCTTCTGTTTCAAAGAGAAGTATTAATAAAATGTGAAAAGTATATTTTCAGAAAGTTGTGAAGGTTTTATCTTCTCTGTATGCCCATGCCCTGATCAAGCAAGAGCAATTTCTTTACTTCTTTTTCAATTTTTTATACTAGGTAGCTACAATATTTATAAAATTTTCTGGGTGGTCAGTCTTATTAAAAAACTTCAGTAAATTGGATACATATATATATTTCATTATATATTATATATATATGGCCCTACCAAAATGACTCTACTCTGCCTGATGGTAAGCGAAAGCAGAATCCAAGATTGGTGGTCACCATACTCATTGCGAATGCAGGTAATGCAGCAGAGTGACCCACACCATGCCGGCCTTGTAACCCTTGCACAGAAAGCGAGGGTTACCGCCCCGGTCGAGCAGGCCCGTTCATGATGTAATCAGCGTGACTCTATTACCTTGAGTATGTCCAAAACCCTGCCAATTGTTGTTAAATGTAAATTGAATGAAACTGAAAAGTGATTTTTCATAAATGTAAAAACTATACAGTCACAAGACAACAATCTGCAAAAAATACTCTTACGATTTTGATGTCAGATAAAATGAATTGGATTCGAAAAATTAAGAAAATAGTGAATAGTATGTCCATCATAGCTGTGTTAGGAATTAAGATAAGTTTGACGTGTTAAAAAGTTATTAAACTGTGTATAGAAGCTGTTGCCGGCTTCAACCATGTAAAGTAGATAACACTGATCGTAGTAAGCACAATGATGAAGATAATGTCATCTTAAGAAACGTTCACGTTTCTTAATTTCAATATGATCCAATCACATCACTTAGACTAGATAAAGTTGTATATACTTTAGATTTTTTCTTTTATATCTTTTGGACTTTAAATCTTTTATCTCGTTAGAATTTGCAGTGATGTACTTAATTTTATCTTTACTGTCTTAAGTTTCTATGACAATAGTAACTAAAAATAGACAAACAGAAAATACGAATTCATTATTTTTAGAATCCATATTTACATACTTATATGTCGTTAACTGAACAAATAATTTTAATTCTTTTCATGTGATAGCACTTCAAATAGTTGCTACTATTACAAATGTACGCATGTGAATTTGAAGCAGTTTTTACTAGTTTTAACATGCAGGGAAACATTTATTGTTCCGATGTTGATTTAATGTATATAATTGACAGTAATTTGAGCTTGGTCAAGATTAGACCATAACTAACTGTTATTAGAAATTTGACGAAATTACGACAGGTTTATTTGTTTTGTAGTTTTTTTTTCTTCACTTTTTTAGATAGTAGATCTCGTAGTATTTGACGTGTAAGGCACGAATATGATAATTAAACTCAGTAGACGAAACTTAGTAAAAGGTGCTATAGAGGACAAGACACATTTTTAGGGTTCCGTGCCAAAGGCAAAAGACGGAACCCTAGGGTAAGGAAATAAACACAGGAGGGAAGCATCTGCAAACCGTATTTTCAAACCGGGATTTCCTTTCGAGGGTCCACCTGGTTCCTAGTACCCGAAACGGTGTGTGGTTTTTAGTAGGTTCGAGTCCGACATAACCCCGGGGGTAACCGAGGGGGATTTCTACACAAAAAGGGAGGAACATAATTACAAATTTTAACAAAAAAAAACCGACTTCAATCTGGACCAAATTTAATTGAGATCATCAAAATCGGTTCACCCAGTCGAAAGTTATGAGATAACAAACGTTTAAAAAAAACAGTCGAATTAGGAACCTACTCCTTTTTTGAAGTCGGTTAAAAAGAGTTGAAAGTGTCCACGGAAGATAGAAGAAAATAAATTCATGACATTTTCAACAGCGAATAAATGACTGAATGTGTAGCACCTCGTAAACAAGCAAGAATTAAAGCTCCTATACCAACGTAATAAAACAATATCAATATTCAATATATAATCAATATACTTAGTTATTTGAAACTAATCACGTTGTGAAATTGTAACATAATTGAGTAAGAATTGAGTGATGAATATATAGGCTTATTATCCCCATTAGTTTTGAGACTGCGGAACTAATTGGTTATAGGCAACATTAACCAAATTTTGGAGTAGGTAATACTATTATGTAATATTAATTACGAAGCACACAAATGTTGCATATACTCAAGTGTATTGCGTTGAAAGGGTAATATTAAAGGCACTGAATCTTTTTTTTTTTTTTTTTTTTTTTTTTTTTTATTCTATTCATTTTTTGGAACTTTTACGCACAGCGTATGTCAGTTCCATCGTAACCTGATCTATACATGTCACTACAGCTTATTGTTTTAATACGGTCGACATGAATTTGAACAGAGCCTTCGCATCATCGCTGTTTGGTTCTGACAAAAGTTTGTGAAACATGCCTACGTCGGCTCCATTCAAATTCAAGCCGGACACTAAACTATTTCTATAAGACTCATATCTGACACACTCCATCAATAAATGGTGTAAGTCTTCCACAACTCCACATTCCTCACAATCAGGCGAAGCGGTTTTCTTCATCATATACCCAAATTTATTGCATGGAATGTGTCCAGATCTGAGTCTATGGGCAGCGACAATTAATTGTCTATTTAACTTACTGTTCATGCACCAGGGCACATGAAGAGGCTGACACTGTATGGTTTTATACCATATCCCTTTTTCTAATGACCGCTTATCAAAGTGCTCCTGCCAGTCACTATAACATTTCTTTTTAAACTCTGGTAAATATTCACAATAGTCTAGTGTTATATTATAATCTTTTCCGTTTTCAGCTGCATATTTTGCTAATGTATCAGCCTTTTCATTGCCCTGCAATCCAATATGTGATGGAATCCATTGCAATCGCAGTTCAACCCCTTTTAAGTTTAAATCAATAATTTTAGACAGGATCGAATAAGCTATCGATGCACCTCTGAAACCAGAGGCGCATCGAGCTATATGCTGTAAAGAGCTCTTGCTGTCTGTACAAACTACAACACGTTCTACACTACTTTTAGTAATCACATAAGTTAACGCTTCTGAGATTGCAATGAGTTCCAACGTCATAATGGAGGTAGGTAGGCATATTTTAAAACAATTATCGTTATTATTAATATTCATATTAGCTACATAGTATGCTGCCCCGAGCCCTTCTACACTCTTCGATCCATCTGTATATATAAAGTTCCAATCACTATACCTCGCACATAACTCATTAATAACTTCATACTTTAGAGAATTAGTCTCATATAACCTTTTACATTGCTTAACTGATTCTAAATCTACTACTATTATCTCCTCTATATTTATATTAGTTACCCACGTTTGCAGTGAGTACATTAATAAGGGATAAGATGAAGATATTTGCAACTCTCTAATTTCATTAAACACCGATACTAACAAAGGAATTTTTTTATTCCTCCAAAAACTATTTTGTCGAAGAGTGTAAAGATCTTGTAACATTTGTATGACAATATTATTTTCTATTGATTTTGATTTTAAACAGAATTTATAAGCTAAATATTTTCTTCGTAAGTCCAGTGGAACTACACCAAGCTCACTTTCCATAACGTGAATAGGAGATGTTTTAATAAATCCACCTACAATTCTTAGAGCCTGATTTTGGATTTTATTCAATTTATCCAAATGGCACTTTGCACTAGTATCATACAGATAGCAGCTGTAATCTATTCGACTTCTGATTAATGAAATGTATATATGTCTCAGATGTTTAGGATGCAAACCCCAGGAGGGACCAGCCAATACCCTAAGTAAATTAAGATTCCTTTGCACTTTTTCTACCGTTACGGTGATGTGCTTACTCCATCTCAGAGATCTATCCAACCAAACTCCTAAATATTTGTAATTATCTACTACTTCTAAGTTATTGTTACCTAATTTTAGATCTAATTGGAGTTTTTTATAACCTCTACTAAAAATACATACTTTAGATTTAGTACCCGATAATTCTAGTCCTAATTCACCTAAAGTGGAAGAGAATGTATTTAAAGCCGCTTGAAATTCATTTTGGCTTTCTCTTAAGTTCCTCGACGGAGAGTATAAAACGAAATCATCTGCATATTGGCTCATGGTTACATTTTTAATTTCACGGCAACATTTGATAGTGACTATATTGAAAAGAATAGGAGAAACTGGATCACCTTGTGCTAAACCACGGTTTGTGTATCTTACAAAATATTTAGCTTGATCTATTTCATCTTTCATTATAAGATGTCGTTCACTTAAAAAGTTGTATAAGTACAGACATAATTTCTTTCCAACTCCTATATCATCCAAAGTATACATCAAAATATCTATCACTACATTATTATAAGCATTAGTGATGTCCAAAAAGCAAGCAACAGTCGGTATTTTACTCGAAAATCCTAAATGAATCTGACTAACCAATTTGACTAAGCAGTCCTGACACGACTGACCCCTTCTAAACCCAGAAGTAAAAGGATACAACAACTTGTTTTTCTCGATATACCATTCAAGCCTTTTTGTTATCATAGAATGAAAAATTTTGCAAACACACGAAATTAATGAAATAGGTCGCAATTGAATATTATTAAAGGTTGAATTTTTAGGAATTGGTACCACTAATATGTCACGCCATTGTGTGGGGACAACGCCGGTATTAAATATGTAATTGTATAGATTTAATAAATACAGTCTGCTTGAGGGGGATAAATGATATATAAGTGAGTATGTTATACCGTCATTACCGGGGGCCGTATCTTTTCGTTTAAAACAATGACACATTTCTTGCAAGGTAAAGTCAGCCTCGAGTAAACTGTTTTTAGATTTAAAATCAACTGGCTTTGCGCACACATAATCTGGAGCTAAATTGGAAAGCAGATGTGTCCTTTGATCATTTGAAACTTGCTGCCTAGCAGAACTAACTCCCTTAACCCAACTCATACGCTTCCACATTTCAGAGTTTGTCGTTCTTGAATCGATGCTGCTACAGTAATTTTGCCAATCTTTAGATCTTGCCTGATAAATAGCATTCTTGGCAGCTTTTGTCTTTTGCTCTAGTATTATTAAATTACTTGGTATGGGATTTCGTCTAAAATTTCTCAAGGCCAACCTGCGCTGTGCCACTAAACCTGAGAGATTTGGATTCCAATAGGGTTTGGGGCGAAACCCCTTTTTTGGATTATCACAACTTCTAACAAACGGTATGTGATCATCAGCCGCTTTATTCACCTGGGTAATAAAATTATCATACAAAGACTGTACACTGATACAATCTAAAGATCGGAACAAGTGCCCCTCCAACGACTTACTATACTCTGACCATTTTGCTAATTTATAATTTCGCTTTTTATTAATAGCAAAGGAGTTGAATTGATCGTCTAATTCATAGGACATCCTAATAAACAGATGGTCACTGCCCAGATTTTCATTCATAACTTCCCATTTTATCAAAATAGACAAGTCTATTGAAACAAAGGTCACATCAGGTGAAGTCTTCTGGACTACATTATCTACTAAACTTAACCTTGTAGTACTTCCGTCATTAAGAGGCACAAATCCAGCATCCAAAGACGCGTCGTAAATTTGTATTCCTCTTACATCGGTTTTAGATGACCAAAGTGTATGATGGCCATTAAAATCACCTGCGATTATACATTTACTTGAAAATAGTGAAAATATTTGTTCCCAATCAGTAAGGCTTGTACGTACAGACGAAGGGCAATATAACAACAGTATATTTCTAATTTCATTGCAGTTCAACAGCTTAATTGCAATAATTTCTATGCCAGAATTTTGTATAGAAAAGATACATTGTTGTACTTTAATGGATTTACAAATAATAACAGCGACACCTCCATAACCATCTAACCTATCCTTTCTGAAAATATTATAACCACTTACGTTAAAATGAGATTCAGGTTCTAACCAGGTTTCGGATATTAAAGCAATATGTATTTTTTCTTGTGCCATCAGCAATTCAAACTCTACACGTTTAGGTCGTAAGCTTCGTGCATTCCACTGTAAAATACGTAACTCAAATAATCTTGTAACACCACTAGCCATTTTTAAACATAGATATAAAAGTAGTACATATGTCATCTCCTCTCAAAAATGTAATGAATAACTGTGTACAAATTTCCTTAACAAGGTTACCTAATAGTTGTAGTTTAGTATGCCAATTTGTATTACCAGTAATTATATCTTTGATTTTTAGTATAATTCTGGTAATATCCAAATCAACGTTAGCACCTTGATTATCATTCGAGTTCTTCTCTGATTCGGAACAATATCTTTCTCGATTCTGACTATTAGACTTTCTGTTTGGCATTTTTCTTATTTCTAAGGGATGTTCCTTCTGCTTCATATTCTGACTTGTGTTTTCCTCTAAACGCGTATCCTTTAACAAAGTAGTGTCACCACTGCTATTGTTGTGAATAATTGCTTCGGTTACAAGCACATCTCTGTAGGTTTTCTCTGTGGTCGGTGAAGTATGTGTGGTAGACTGTTGTGACTCTAATACATCTTGAGTGTTGCTATTATTCTCACGTCTGCTTCTATCTTTTATATAAAACTCCAGTGCTTTTCGATAAGTGCAATTCTGTCTGGTCATTATATTTCTAATTTCTTTTTCTTTTAAAAATACTGGGCACTTCTTATACATTGCCATATGTGGCCCTTTACAGTTGACACATACGTATTTATTTGTGTCACAATTTGCATGATAATTACTGCATTTAGGACATACAATCTTTTTGATGGGACATGATCTGGATAAATGCCCAAATCTCCAGCAACCAGAACACTGGGAAACTGGAAAGGTGTAAGGCTCCACCTTAAACCTGCACCCGTATCCATACACATACGGTGGCAAAGTGGAACCCTTAAAGCAAATTCTGATTGTCTCTGAACTTACCCATTCGCCATTATCAGTCAATCTTTTAAGCCTTCGTGCTGATATTACTTCAAACTCACATGTAATATTTTCAATAATTTCTTTCTCTTCAGCTTCCAGGTCTATTTGTCTAAGTATTCCATAACACAAGTTCACCTCATCCGTTCTCTGTAATCTGTATCCTAAGTTAATAAACTGTTCGCAATTCAATAACTCCAAAGCACTTTCTTTTTTATCGAAATAGATAAGGACCCTAAAACCACTTTTATATATCATTTTCACTATGTCTTTAATATTATATGTTCTTAATAGTTTTGCCATCCCAAACTGTTTCGGTAAAATATCTTTTCCTGTCACACATATACATATTTCACTTTCCTCCCGAACTTTAACTAAATTGCCACTTATGAAATCTTTTCTATTAGTTCGCTTGTGTTTTCTAACAACTCTGACCAATCCATCTTCTTCTACAATTTCCTCATCATCTTGCCGTCCCCTCTTCTCCACAAATCGTTGCTCACTCTCTTTATTTCGCATCCTTTCATTTAAAATCAAATTAGGTTGTTGCTCACTCTCAAATACTGGTTCCTGCTCCATGTCGCTGCCACTTGAGTCATCGAGGTCCACACTATGATGTATGTCATCCATTTATGAATAACATAAAATAATTAATTAACATTATTTTAATGTAGGTAGTACAATAAAATGACGCGATGATAATTTGCAATGCGGCTATACGTGTACGTTCGACTCGACTGCTCGCGCGCAACTGAATCTTATAAGAGTGAGAAGACATGGAAATCCAACATTTATGTATCTACTAGTTACTAGTGGTTGCCCGCGGCTCCGCCCGCGTATATGTTGTTTATCGCGGTAAATAGTAGCCTTTATGTTATTCTGATGTATAAGCTATATTACTGTAAAGTTTCATCCAAATCCGTTCAGTAGTTTTTGCGTGAAAGAGTAACAAACATCCATCCATCCATCCATACATACTTACAAACTTTCGCGTTTATAATAAATAATAATAAATAATAATAATAAATATTTCGGACATCTAACACACAACGCCGTCTAGTCCCAAGCTAAGCAGAGCTTGTGTTATGGGTACTAGACAACTGATACAAATACATATATACTTTTTTTTTTGTAAATACATACATATTATACATAGAAAACACCCTTAATATTAGTATAGATTCAAATTCAAAAATGAATTTATTGTTATTATATTAACACACCTTGTCTTCTCTTCATTTAAATTGGTTAGTAATCGTTTATTGCATTTTGGTTCCACATTTATACACAAAAGAAATCTATTTATCACGAGGAAATCCACAAAATATTGTGTAAATTTGTAGTTCTAACTAGTTCACTCTCACTTTCAGATAACACTGGTGTACCTGGGTCATTCGATCATTCACTCACTAGGTATTCTGATAGATGTCATTTTTTACTTTCATTTTGACAGGTAAATGACATTTGACTTAGTAAAAATGAATTTTGTCCACTATACATTTGCATTGCGTCCAAACACTACGTGTTTTGTAGAACGTCTATATTAACGCTGCATTGGACCTTGTAATAAGTGATAAGTGATTTGTTAAAGCGTAATTAGTGACAGCAAGACCGACAAGTAAAAAGTGACGCAAATACTTTAAGCAGATAAATATCAAAGATATCTTATCCATATGTATTTGGAGAATGTAGACCAAATGATATTGACGAAAAATTAATCTTCAAGTACGTATACGTGATATATGATAATAAATCCAAATATTAAATGAATAAGTCATGAACAGTAAATAAATAAACAAAATATCTAAATAGCAAATTTAGAAAATGTTTTTTTTTTTTTTTTGTTTGGCTCGCCAAAATGACTCTACTCTGCCTGATGGAAAACATAAGCAGAATCCAAGAGTGGTGGTCATCATACTCATTGCGAATGCAGACAATGCAGTATGGCGACCCACACTATGGCGGCCTAGTGATGCTACTGCATCTTTGAGCCTAGTCAACAAGTATGGAACTTGTTGACTAGACTAATTGGGCCTCCGGTCTCGCACTCACCAACGAAACACGACAGCACGAACGCTGTCATTTTACGTTGATTTTCTGTGCGAGGGTAGTACCGCCCCGGTCCCGGCCCGAGCCGGCCCGTTCGTGCTGAAATCAGCGTGGCTCTACTACCTTGAAATTTCTGATCTTTAAAATTAAAGTAGCGGATAAATTAAAGAAACAAAGATTGAAGTTTTTCCTCGGACCAATAGTGTATGATTTCATCGTTCCTTGAATAACATAGGAAAATAAATCAGAAAATATAGGGCATCCGACTTGTTTAAGATCTCATGAAAAATGCCGTTCTTCCTTATTAGGATAGTTTTCGATACAGGATTGGCTGATGAACGTTAAAATTGTCAGTGCAGTGGGGCGATTTCCGTATACAAGTAAAATCATATTCCAACACCATCCAGCGAAAGCTACCTGTATTTCGTAGTAAATACTGATCTCGCATCGTGTAATTAAAGTGCTTCCAGTTATACACATGTGTATCTCTGACACTACATCAACTGTCAAGCATGATTTTCTTCACTGATTGGAGGAGGCTCCCTTTATGATTATTTTTCCTCCCTAGTGACATTAGAAGGTTGAGAAGAATACCATATTGACGTTATCACCTCGCTCATGTGCTTATGGTTATTTTGTAAGGATATACCTTTCCTCGGATACCATATTCCGCCATCGAAGGTGAGGCACGTTTATTTATTCATTAATAAATATGCCTTACCTGGGATAGCATGTGGCTATCGAAACCGACGGCGTACGTCGGTTTCGATTGCCACACCAGCATCATTAAGGGTAGTTGGGGCACCGAAAAGTTCAAGAACCGTCTTTTTACTTCGATGTTGCCTTATTCTTAGACTGTGAAGTTCTAATGGTAATTGGAAGACCATACGATTCTCTTTTATTATATCGTACCCGAAGATAGAGAACATTATATTTACTGGAGAGTTATCAGATATCTCCACTTTCGTTAAAATATTCGAATCGCATTAAGTTAAGCAGTCGGACCCGATCGTTATCATAGGATAACAGTCATGAAGCTGAGTTAGAAGCCTTTGGGCGGAAAACATCCAACACCAAGATTACGTAGCCACAAAATTGTCTTGGGTTGAGGACTAGCTCAACCCGCGCTCGGCCAGCGTGGGGACGTATGGCATTAACCCTCACATTATGGGTTGTTGATGATTAAGTGATAAAAAATTAAACAACAAGTTAACTTGTGGTCTGATACCACAAGTTGTTAAACACTTGATAAGTTATATTAAATATATTTTTGACGGTTTAAAATAATATTCTATGAGCTACGTAACTTAAAAACCGAATATTCAGATTTCAGTTTCATTTAAAAGTTTTCAGAAACTTTTGGTAGCTTTTTAGCAATAACAGAGTCTTAAATAAGAAAAATAAAAACCTTTACAAAACCCAAAAGCAGAGGTGAGATATGTTGATGCGAGATTGCATATTTTTGAACTAATTTCAAGATACAATATGACATACAGAAGGACGAAATCTTTATCTGATATGAATTTGATAAGATAGCAGAAGAGTCTTGTGAAATGTCATCTCATCCTTTTCTATTTTTCTAGTAGGCTCTAATATACTTTCGGTTTCCGTCCAATCTGCCTGATTTTTTTAAGTCAGCATAAACCACTTTCTGTAAGGAATAAAAAACGTTGTTTCTGGAAATGGATTTTGCCCATTCAATTGAAATTAAAGTTTAATTGTTGACAATATTGTTTATCAACATTTTGATGTAAACAATCAAAAATATAATAACGTACTGTATTTAATAATATTAATATTTTTATTTTTACTGTATTTTAAAGCAAGTTTAAGGTAAATCTAGTAATATAGATAAACAAAATAACAATGATAAAAATATAAATAATGGTCAAGGCCATCTATGGTAAGGCCTGATTTGGCCTTGCCATACATAGATATACATTTGACAGATGACACAGAGGTTACACTTATAGAGGGTGCTGTCAAAAATTTGAATTTAAATCAATCAACTCTGAGAAATAAAATTAGAGAATATCTTAGCTAGTCAAAACCATGATTTAACAAAACCAAAGGCTTTCTAAGCGCAAGGTGTAAGATGGCTGACAGGAGTTGGATGCAAGAAGCAGAGGATTGAACCAAGTGTCGTCCAATTGGAAGGGGCCTGTGTGCAGCAGTGGACTGCGATAGGCTGATGATGAAGAAAGGCTATATAATTACGATTATACCATTTCTTTTTCAACATTATTAATTTAACCTTACCTTCGCAAAAATAATGTTTGTTTGACCGCAAAAAATTACCTTCAAAGGCGCTTAATTTATTTAATTTTAAATTATATTTCAGTGTTCATGATGAATATTACAATGACGGTAATAAACGGACAGATTCGAATTCCAATGTGTTGTATATAAAGAGTAGTAGTCTTTGTTATCAGAAGATAAATCTTTATTTACACACGGTTTTCTCGAGGAAATTGTTTATCTAATTTACTTATATAATTTACTTTTTGGCAAACTAAAATAAAACATCAGTAAGCGATTTGACGCCAAGCTGTTTATAGTGTGTCCAGCAAAATGGGTCTTGGAAAATTTCGACAGTTCCATGTCGCAGTAGCATGTAAGCATTATTTATATTTTATTTATTTCTTAATTTGTATAGTGAAAGTGCAAATCAGTTGTGTGACTTGATAAATAATTTATAATACCACATGTATCATAATCAATTATTTTCCATATATTGGTGTGTTTAATTTTCGGTGAATTTAAATACTGATACGATAATCAGCGACGTGTGAACAAAGTCTGTAGAAGAATATTAAGAATTTGGAATATTAGTGTATCTATAGAATATTACCAATCTGTCGCTGTGACTTCACATTATTCATTTGTCCAATTATTTAATTTATTAAATTGAGTTTCTCAATTACAATAATTAATTTACTTACAGTTTAAAATTTGCTGTATCTCTAAAATTTCTTTGAAGTTAGTCATGCTTTAAATTTACTTAAAATCTTATCTTTCATGCACCTGAAATGAAAGACTGCACGGTTGGTCTAATGGTTTAAGTAGTTGCCACGCCGCTTCCTACTGCGCCAAGTGTTGTGGGTTCAAATCCTACATAGGACAATACTTTGTGTGATCCACCAATTGTTGTTCTAAGTCTTGGTGTTCTTTGTATCCGTTTCATGTATGTTTGTAAAGTCCCCGCGACACAGGTTGTATATTCCTAATGAGGGAGTTGTGATTTAAAAAAAAACAATAGAAGATATAAGTTACAAATTGGTCCACATGTTTCTGAGGTTTTTGATCAAACTACATCACTTTTATTGATGTAGTTGATAGTCGATTTTAACTATTAACTCATATGTTGGAGTTCGATGCCTTTCCAAAACAACTATTTTGTGATGATCAGAATCAAATTTATTCTGTGTGGATGTTCTTTATATATAAAATGTGTTTGAATTTAGAAATCTATAAGCATTCATTCATAAATAACAAAATATAGACCTTGTTGAAAAATTTAATGTGTTTTTTATGATGCTGAAATCTTCCTCTTCGTGAATTTGGGGTAAATAATAAATAACGCATATGAATTTAGTTTACATGATTTCCTTTCAGGTGGCTTTGGGTCTTTCTTGATGAGTTTGGTAAACTCATGGCCCTCATATACAGCTGAGTTATATTTTTCAAACACGACTACACCGCTTTCTGCTCCTATGACCAAATTTGAAGAATCTCTTCTCGGAAGCTTGCCATCTTTAGGAGCTATGTTTGGGTCATTATTACCAGGATTATTAGTAGATAGACTAGGGAGACGAAATGGTGGTGTTTTATTGTCGTTGCCAGTTGTAGTAAGTATCCTGCTTACATCTACTTAATATTTTACTTTCAAACCTTTTTAACTTTGTAAAATTTACGGATTATTTTGATTGATTAGACTTTATTAGATTCTTTTATAATCCACTGATTAAGAAAAAAACAATGGCTGCTGAGCCAATCCCGTGTACGTGCAAAAACACAAACTTCGAAATGATTAATCTTTTCTTTAAAATACCTTGTCAAAATTTACACTTTCCTTAATGGCAGTGGGGTAAAATTGACCAAGGTAGGTAGCTTAAAGCATGTAAAACAAATGAGTGTTAGTTGCAATATAACTTTAGCATATATCTATATTTATTCAATTATTAAAAGCAATAAACACAATTTCTAAGATAATTGTTCTATTTATTGGTGATATTTCAAAATAACATAAAGAAATATTTTATACGTACCAGGGTGGCAGATTTTTATTGTTTAAATATAGAATGTATCTGCTACTAGGTTAAAATATTAAGAAAACAGATTTTATTAATTTATTTTTGTTATGGAGGACTTACAGCTAACATAGTTGAGTACTTAGGTATTTCAATAACTCGCTCCAATAAACTCCTTAACTCACTAAAATTTTCAATAAATAAAAACTTGAGAGGTGTCAAGGGACACCCGGATGGAACAAAGTTTATATATATATATATATTTTGATATGCTACTACTAACAAAAATGCACATAAACTACTCAAATTATTTTAGAAATAATCAGACTGTACAAAATATACTATAAAACAATATATTTTCTGTAAATAAATGCAAAAAGCCAACATCACGGGGTATCCCCAGGCGGTCACCCATCCAAGTACTAACCACGCCCGATGTTGCTTAACTTCGGTAATCGGACGAGAACCGGTGTATTTCAACATGATATGGACGTTGGCAATCAGTTTGTTATATTTAACGTTTAGTATCCAGCACTGTGACGTCAACTCAATGTTAAAAGTGTCGTTACAACTTTTGGTCTTAATCCTTCTAGCCCCCTTTCGCAACGCGCGATCAGGAACTTCGTCCGAAAAACTCGACACACGCTCTTTAATTCTATGTATAACCAACGAGGCAGTCAATTGACAATTGACTGTCTCGCGGTTGGCATGTGCGACTGCTGATCATGAGGTCTCGGGTTCGATTCCCGGGTCGGACCCAATGTTTGTGTGATCTACAAATACTTGTTTCGGAGTTTGGGTGTTTTTTATGTATGTATTTACAAAAAAAAGTATGTATATATATAATATTTGTATTTGTATCAGTTGTCTAGTACCCAGCTCTGCTTAGCTTGGGACTAGATGGCGTTGTGTGTTAGAAGTCCGAAATATTTATTTATTTATTATTTTCTTATGATAATTTCAGATATCATGGGGTATCGTAAGTGCAACAACTTCAATGAAAATGGTGCTGGCAGCCAGATTTTTAGGCGGTATTTCCGGAGGTGCACTTTTAGTTATAGCACCTGTTTTTATATCAGAGGTAGCAGAAGATTCTATTAGAGGAACTTTAGCGTCAGGTAGTCTCTATATCTATACAAATAAATAAAATTGGAGTGTCTGTTTGTAATATTAAAATAAAGTTTAAGTATACACGGTACATATACCAAAACAACATTTTTTTACAATTTTTGTCTGGAACGATGGGTGGATCGATTTTGACGGGATTTTCACTGGCAGATGATGATATAAGGAGTAACTAAGGCTATTTTTTAGCGCCGCGGCGTCACCTGCGATTGTTGTTGTACCGCAGGTAGCACCACGCGGCTCAGTTAGTTACTTATATAACTGCCTTCTATTATTTTACAACTACATTGTCGCTTTTCTGACCAGTATACATTTAAAACTTTTCTATCTTTGTTTAGTACTTTCCATCAGCCTGAAATTTTTTTTTTTTTTTTTTTTATGCTTTAGCTGCGCCAAAATGACTCTGCTCTGCCTGATGGAAAGCATGAGCAGATTCTAAAAGTGGTGATCACCATCCTCAATGCGAATAGCACATTGCAGCATGGTGACCTACACTATGGCCGCCTAGTGAGATGCTTTTTTACGCCCCGCTTAAAGGACCCGGGATCATAGTGGGAGGGAAACACGTGCGCTGGAAGTGAGTTCCAGGTTTTGACCGCTCGGCACAGAAAGGACGAACCGAAGCGATGAGTACGAGATCGTATGTCTACCACTCTGAAGCGGTGACTTCCAAGGCCGGCACGTGTTTTCCTGTAGAGGAAGGGGGAAGGGGGGACTAGTTGGAAGAGCTCCTCAGAACACTCCCCGTGATACAAGCGATAGAGTACTGCCATAGAGGCGACATCTCTACGCAACTATCCGTTTACCGCTACTCCGTTCGAGATACAGTATTTACTATATATATTTCATTCTATACTAGTTTTAGAAGAATTTCCGGGATCATTTCTACGGAAACGATTTTACGTTCATATTCCTAACTAGCTGACCCGGCGAACTTCGTACCGCCATATTTACATATCTGTCTCAGCTTCCCACTGGCAGTGTACAGTCGCGGACAAAACAAAACACTTTTCCCGTTATCTGTTATTTTTTTTCTCTCTAGCAAAAAATGAATGAATGAAATCGGACTATGCATTATTGAATTACAACTAAGTACATATTTTGACTTTCATCCCCTCTCTCCAGAAAACCGTGCTGAATTTCGGGATAAAAAGTATCCTATGTCCTACCTCGTAGTATGAACTCTAATCATGCCAAGTTTCATTTGAATCCATTCAGTAGTTTCCGCGTGATGCGCGGCCAAGATACAGACAGACAGACAGACATACAGACAGACAGACAAAAATGAAAAAATACAATTTTGGCTTCAGTATCGATAATAGAGAGCCCTCCAAAAAAAAATTTCAAAATATCTTTAATGTACAGAATTGGACCTGTTACATTTTTATTATAAGTATAGATTATAAGTATAGATATAGATGTAATACCAATTTCACGTAATTACAAATCATAGTATTATATTAATTTAGTATTTACTTGAGTATATTTATTAGGTTGACCTAATAACGTTATTAAAGATGCTTGTTTCATTTAATACAAATAAATTTCATCGATGCAATATCGTTTCAAATGAATGTTGTGTGCATACTAGCTTTAATTTCATGATGATTTTTATGAACATGAAAGGCAAACATTTTTTTTTTAAACATAACTCCCGCACTAGGAATAAATCCTGTGTCGCGGGGGACTTTACAACATACATGAAACGGACACAAAGAACAGCCAGACTCAGAACAACAATTTGTGGATCACACAAAGTGTTGTTCTATGTGGGATTTGAACCCACGACACTTGGCGAAGTAGGACACGGCGTGGTGACAGCCAAACCACGAGGCCAAATGTGCAGTCAATATTAATATTAAAATGTAATCCACCTATTTATCTACAACTTAAAAAGAAGTGCGCAATGCCACCATTATAAGAGAGACAAGAGTAAGTGAAAATCTGAAGTCTAAAAAGTTGGGTAATTAATACGTTTTCATGTATTTCTTAAGATCTTTGCAAAAGTATTAACAAGTGAGATCAAATTGACTGCACGTTTGGCCTAGTGGTTTAACGGTCACCACGCCGTTTCCTACTTCGCCAAGTGTCGTGGGTTCAAATCCCACGTAGGACAACACTTTGTGTGATCCACAAATTGTTGTTCTGAGTTTGGGTGTTCTTTGTGTCCGTTACATGTATGTTTGTAAAGTCCCCCGCGACACAGGATTTATTCATAGTGCGGGCGTTGTCTTTAAAAAAAAAAAACATTTATAATATTATCTATTTTGTTCCAGCACCTATGTTTCTCTATTGTTTCGGAACACTCCTTTCGTATGTCATCGGGACATTCCTGACCTACCACATTATAATTTGGATAAACGTGATCCTAAGTGTCACGGGTACTATTCTCATCGCATTAGTCACGGAAAGCCCTATGTTTTATCTTCGGCAAAATAGAGAAGCGGTTAGTATGTTGACTTTAATTGAGTACTAAAATCATTTATCCGAAATACTTGTGTGTTTTGTATAGAAATACTTAATAACATCTCGGAGTTTGGAAGTTGGGGTCTGAACCCCCGTGCCCCGGAGAGCACGTTAAGCTGTCGGTCCTCCCCGATCGTGTCGGTTAACTGTCCCATCGGATTATGAGAGAGAAGGAACAGAGAGTGTACATGTGTTTGGGCACACACTTGTGCACTATAATATCTCCTGCATAGTTGGTTTTTATCGGCTAGGAGAACATATGTGTTTCACTGATACATTTCTTTAATAATAATACAGATACCTTATTTTTATTATATGTCAGGATGCAAGATACTCAATTGCCAAATATCGTGGGGTACCAGTTACATCGGTTGTGGTTTTGGATGAAATAAGCAAATTGAAACAACAGGTTCAGCCGTCTGTAGAACTTGTACCTATGTCAGGTGGGTGATTCAATTTCAAAATTTTAATTCTTTAGATAATTATGCATTACGCTTGAAGATTTAAGGGGAATCTCGATGATATTCAGGAGATGGAAGCTGCTCAACTTACTGAACTCAGCTTACTGAACAGAAAATTGAAACTAATATAGTATAACAGTTGTACATCATTATGTTTATAAAAACTAATTTGCAAAAAAATATACCCAAAAAAACATTAAAAAATGACATCTATACATTCTGCTATTATTTTAGATTAACTAGTATTTCAACCTGATGCGGATTTGGTTCTATCAATTAAAGACATGAAATATTTCTTACAGAAGGTCCGAAATCCGAGAAAACGGCGGAAGAAGAAAAATTGAAGGTCGAAGATGAGCCAGAAAAGCCACAGTCAACATCAGCATTCAAACTATTATGTAAGTAGATACATATGTTTTGATATTGATGAGTTGACCTAACTATCATTAAATTAGTACTCAGTATAATACAGCTTAATCCGGTCTGTGTGAAAAGAAAAATGCAAGCCGATGCTCTCCGAGCCGGTCTGTGTGAACGGACCCTTAAAGTAATTTAAGAAAGTATCAGGAATTACCAAATTTTCATATAAATTAAATACCTAATTACATCCCTGATAGCAGTACAAACATATAGGATAAATATCTTCTCAACACCACCGTTATACTTAGTATGAGATATAACAGAGCTAGTTCGTATTTCATTGGTACCATTATAAGTAAAAAAAAATTCAAGTAAGTTGATTTTTTTTTTTTAAATAAAAAGTGTTTTTTTTCCAATTTCAGTCTTCCAGCCTGGATCTAGATGGGCATTCACTGTCGTATCGACAATCATTTCAATGCAGGTAAGGTCAAATACAAAAAAATATTTAGGTCAATATTTACCCCTAAAACTAGTCCTGTCATGGTTTCAATTAATTAAAATAAGATCAATTGCTCACGAACGAACTTCACTTTTGTACGAAGCGATGTGCTAGATGCATTAGCAGTGGAAAACTTATTTATGTCATAGTTTGCGCCTCCTGTTGAAACTCCACTTTCTCTTTTAAGCTTTCTATCATCTTCCTAGCCTTTATTATTCCCAAGATCAGTTGGGGTCGGCTACTAGTTCAAACGGTTTTACCTGAATATCAATTTTTCCACGGAGTGACTGGCATCTGACTTCCGCAACCCTGAGAGTGAACTGAATTCGAAGGTTAATCTAGTTGTTAGTATAATATTTTAATCTTTCTATAATTATGTGAAATCTTTACTAATATTATAAAGCTGAAGAGATTGTTTGGTTATACGCGCTAATGTCTGGTAGAACTGGTCCGATTTGAACAATTTTTTTAGGTTACCGACCTAAATATCCCCCAGTTATCGAGAAAGCCTATCATCATCACACTACGACCTAAAACACGACAATAGAAGACACAAATGAGGTTGCGTGGGTCAGCTGGTTATGTGTAAAAGAACTTGCAAATTTAGCAGAATTATAATTTATACACTCATAAAATGTATTGTTTGTTGATTTCATACAATATTTATAAAAAAACGGTTTATTTTACAGGTTTTTATGGGATGCGTAAGCGTCCAGGTTTATGCAAAGCAAGTATTCATGCAGACCGATCCTACTAGAGCTGACTTTTACACGATAGTTTTTGCATTTGTATTATTTAGTGGAACTGCAGTCTCTGGTGTCGTAACTGATAAAGCTGGGAGAAGGGTAAGCTTAAAAACAATCTTATTGAGTCTATATTAGTTACTGCAAAAATCTTAAATAAAGTCAAAACAGCAGCAAAATTTGATACTTTACGTGAGCTGTTTGATCTTATGATTATAAACAGTGAACCATTTATTACTCATGATGTCTCGTCGTTTCTTCCAAGCACCCTAAAAATAAATTATAACTTGTATTTTTAAGTGAAAACTTCTTGAGGCGTGTTGAGCACTTTTTGGGTGAACAAAAATCATGGAACTCGCGCCATCGTCACCAAACGCTTTCCAGGAGCTATTTTTTTTTACTTTTTTTATCGCGCATTTAATTTAAAGAGCAAAGAGGTTCATTTCAGGTGAGCTTAAACAAATGTTTGTTTATGGTTTTGAATTTTTACTTCTGTCGGCAGTCCTCGTGACTGGGACTGCTTAGTGTTTTTTTTTTTTTGCAATAATAAAAGCTGTTACGTACGAGAATTTTGATTATTATTCAACTATCATCCTTTAAAAGATTGTGGTAGATGATAGAAGGGGTAAGACGATGAGACGGTGTGATAAATGGATTTTTTCCCCATGATATCCACTATATTTTCAACCGACTTCAAAAAGGAGGACCACAGAAAACCGGTGTGAAATAGTGCTTGCGCTGTATTTCACCGAGTGAGTGAGGAAGGATACTGGAGGCCCATACCCCAACCCCTCCCCCTATCTCCCCCCCCCCCATCCCCCAAACTCCTTTAACGCACTTGTGATGCCTCTGGTGTTGCGGGTGTCCATGGGCGGCGGTAATCGCTTACCATCAGGCGATACGTCTGCTCGTTTCCCGGTCTAATCCATAAAAAAAAAAAAAAAGGAGTAGGTTCTCAATTCGACTGTATTTTTTTTATGTTTGTTACCTCATAACTTTGGACTGGGTAAACCGATTTTGATGATTCTTTTTTTATTTGAAAGCTGGTGCTTCCCGAATGGTCCCATTTAAATTTGGTCCAGATTGAAGTCGGTTTTTTTTTTTGTTAAAATTTTTACTAGTACATTACAATCGGTACCCGTCGTTTGCCCCATCTGCTTTATGCCTTAGTCATTAAAAATATTTCATCTATTAATTAATTTCTTATTTTCTTCTTTTCAGTCATTGATAATTCCTTCATCGGCGTTAGTATTTATATGCATGGCTGGTCTTGGCTACTTACTGCATTCAGGAATTGCACCTCCATTGGTTACTGTGATAATGATTTTTGTATACTCATTCTGCTTCATGTTGGGGGCCGGATCTATCCCGTACGTGCTACTAGCGGAAGCTTTCATACCCGAGGTAAGTTGTCATCTTACTTATATCATATAGTGTAAATCGCATTTTGAAAACTATGTTAGTAATTTATTTCTTAACTTATTTTACCGTCAAAGTCAGTTTTGTTTTTCAAATTTCGTTCTTAACTGTTCAGCAATCGAGGTTTTGATCGTTGTCTATTCTTTAAAAGTGACAAGCTGGTAGAAAATTCTTATACAGAAATATAGCAAAAAGCGAACTAGAAAAGTAGTTTTGTAAAATTAAATATAAGTTGGGACAAATATTTACTAGCTCCGATTTAAAAAACGACTTTCTACGCATGTTTGTAAAAGGTCGTCGATTGCGATAAGACCGCCCTTCGTACGATTTCTAAATATCATATTTGTAGATTGTATCATTTTTTGGTGTGCAATAATCTATCTACGCATTCAATGTGTCACGGATAAAAAGCTGATAAAATATTTTCAAAAGGTGATGTTACTTGTGAACTTTATGTAGGTATTTTTTTATACATATGAACATAATTATGAACAAAGTGACGCTACTCTGCCTGAAAGCATGAGCAGAATCAAATATTAGTGGTCAACATACTCAATACTAATGCAGTCTCATCCATGCATTAAGGCCATGTTCAGATGATGACTGATAAGAACTAGAAACGCGCGTTAGCATGTGTACTCCTAGAATGAAATTATATATAGTTGTAAACGCGCGTTACCAAAACGCGTGTTGAGCGCTCATCATCTGAACGTGGCTGAAGCAATAACTTTGTATTTGTATCTCTTTTTACAAAAAATATGCTAACGGAAGAGTATGAAATTCGGCACTGTTAAAGTTTGTATGGAGGAAAAGTACAGTAAGCTAAAAAATCGAAATAAAAACGGTTGAATTTTAATCACTGGTCGACCACTAGCACTTTTAGTTATGTCAGGTGTTTCACCATTATACCTTGTCATGTTAAAGGCTTCTTGGGTCACGTGGTGGTTATGGTGAACTCTTAAGGTGAAATAAAATGAGAGAAATAAGACCATACCTAAGTAGTAATAAAACAATAACTTTATTATGTATGAAACTTTTCATGCCGGATAGGTACTGTCACTTTTCAATTTCTTTGTTTTTAATTTTGTTTGTATTTCTTTTCAGGTTCAAAGCTTAGCTTCAATGATAGTCATCGAACTGGTTTGGTTCACGAACTTCATAATTATAGCAGTCTTCCCTTATATGATCAGTATGTTTGGTATCCACGGTTCCTTCTACTGTTTTAGTATTGTGGGTTTGGCGAATGCAGTATTCTCATACTTCTTTGTACCAGAAACTAAGGGTCTATCTAATGCTCAAATTCAAGATGCATTTTTATCTAGGAAAAGAAACTAAGCTAATTTTACTTAACGAATTTAAATTTAGAACGATTGTGATCGAATAGAGCAATATTAGTTTAATAGTAATAATTATGTAAATAGTAATAATATCAGTATTACAAGTAGTAATGCAACTATTAAATTAAGTTATAATTTATTTTATGTCAAAAGATTTGAAAAATGTGTGATAAATTCTAATCTAAGCTTAAACTTGTCAATTTTTAATCCATAAGCTATTATTAAATATCATCTTCCTAGCCTTTATAATTCCTAAGATTACTTAGGGTCAGCTACTAGTAGACTATTATTGAATCATTAACTATTAAATAAATTATTATCAAATTATATTTTTTAATCATAGCGTATGGATTTAAAAATTGTCAAGTTTTCCTATAGATAGATTAAGCTACCTCTTCGGCCAATCAAAGGCTGAATAAAAATATAACATCTTTAACCAGACCAGCATTTTAGGATGATAGGAATAATCCGCTCAGTAAATATTCTAATACTAACTATAATTAGTAGTAGTTGTCATATAAGTTTTGTATCTGCCGTGTATACTCGATTAATTTTAATTCATAAAATTTCATTCAATTATTTGTGAATGTTTTGGTTAGACTCGAAACTGATGAATACTATTTGTCAAAATCTATTTATTTTTCAAAACTTTGCTTAATTTATTTCATCAGGTTGTGAAAAAAATGTACAATGGCGGACTCAATACCATTCTTGTGTGAAAGGTAAGAACAGCATTGAAATGACGAATTTCAGATTAGAAGGATGACGAGCGCTCAACGCGCGTTTTACTAACGCGCGTTTACAACTACATGTAATTTTATTCTAGAGTACACGTCATGCTAACGCGCGTTTCTATACAACGCGCATTCAACGCTGCGCTAGCGCCGTATTGTTGTCAACGCGCGCTTCAAGTTCACTGGTTATCTATGTAACCGTTCTGTTGAGCGCGCGTTTTTGAAGCGAATAGACGTATTTTAGGGTTCACCCAGTTAGTTCAGAAATTGTCCGCAAGGAAAACGCTATAAAATCAACGTTATAACTGTAACTACATACGTCTATCTTCAACAAATGTAGAACTCAAACTGAACCAGGCCGGCCGTGACAACGCGCGTTCAACGCCTGCCAAGCGCGCACCATTTAAACACTAAACAAAAATTTGCGCGACGCACGATGAGCGCTCATCATCTGAATTATTGTAAAATTATTTGTTCGTTCACCTAAAAAGTTCTGATGCCTAAAAGTACTTAATTTAAATATTCCTTTTATATCGTTTAAACTTAATATGTTTTATAAAATAATCACGGGTAATAATATAAAAAGTTTTGCAACCTGGTTTAAGGGCTCCTAAATATTTAAAATACTAGTACAATCAACAATAACAAAAACAAATAGTACAAAATAGTACGAATTACTGTGTAATTCTTTTATATTAATAAAAATAGTATTTGTTGGTAGGCGTGCATTTAAATATGTAGCAGTGATACTGAATTTGTATTTAAATAATAATATAGGTTCCAAAAGTTTGTTATGTATTGAAATGCTGCTGAAAAGTTGTATAAATGAAAAATTACAAAATGTATGAGTGTGTATGAGGATTTTGTCAAAATAATAATAACTACGCACTATAAATAAGTGCTACTACAAATAAGTGATGGCAGAAATAGAATAAAAAAATGTCTTCTATAAAGTCGGTTAATGGACGATATCTTTACGTGATAGCGTCAAGAAAACAGAAACAATGAAAAATATGCGTCACAAGCCGAACGCTTAGGCCGATTGTGCCTCTTTTTCTCTTGTTCCGCGCTCTCGCTTGCACGCTCGGCTCAGGCGGAACGTGACAATGAGTCATGCTTATTCGTACGTGCAGCCGGCGTTCATCGATTCATAAGACGTATTAACGTCAAAAGTAAGTGAACAATGTGAGCAAAACCTTTAATGTGATTTGACCACTTTTACTTGCCGTTAACCGCAAGAATTAAACAATGTTTTGTTTTGTACGAGTGTATTGATGTAAGTTTCTCGATCATAATCTAGGATTTAAAGTTAAAATTGTAAAATATATTGATATCCGGGACCAAATACTTTATAATTAATTAAATATTTTAAGTTAGGTTTACATATTTTCGCATTTATTTATTTTTCACTAAAGTAAATTAATATTGAATAAGAATCTTAAATAAATTCTTAGAATAACTATTTATAATGATATTTGTTATTTTATTTACCTAATATAATTATTTGTTTACAAGTTGATTAAGAAATTTAATGAAACAGGTTTTTATATTTTCTGTACTGTAACAGTAATATTTTTTGATAGTTTTGATGAAAGCTGTCCGTTTTTGTACAAGTAAATATTTGTTTATATAAATTGATTTTACCCTTATTTTTAATTATGTTATTTTACTTTAACATCATCCTGTAAATATAAATAACTAGCTGACCCACGCAACGTCGTTTGCGTCTCCTATTGCCCGTAGCGTGATAATTTTCCCCCGTTTTTGAAACATTCTTCATTGGTGCTCCAATTTTATTGGTCTTAACGTGATGATATATAGCCTATAGCCTTCCTCGATGAATGGGCTATCTAACACTGAAAGAATTTTTCAAATCGGACCAGTGGTTCCTGAGATTCACACAAACAAACAAACTCTTCAGCTTTATAATATTAAGTATAGATGAAAGAATTACCTAAATATATACATTTTACGTTATTTAAAATTATCATTTTAGCAACTGGTATTATCATTCTACCCTTTTCCCAAATTTCATTCCATTTTTCATTTTCAGCTAAATCTACTCACACGTAGTTCACTTATCATACTAGTGAACAAGAAATCGTAACCAATTGGGCCATTATTACATATACATTGACAACTTATTCATCACAATTGGGTAAGTAGTTTCATTCATTTCACCGTAGCACTTAGCTACGGTGAAATAATATAAAAGTGGTAAATAAATAATAATATAGGTGGGAAATAATATAAAAGTATAAAAGTGGTGCGAGGTCATCTGGATTACCTCTTACTATGGGCGTTCCGCAGGGCTCTATACTGGGTCCTCTACTTTTTCTCATATATATAAATGACTTACCATATTATTTAAAAGATCTCTGTGATATAGTTCTATTTGCTGATGATACGTCACTTATTTTTAAAGTCGATCGTAAGAAAACAGTTTTTGACGATGTGAATAGGGCACTAAATGATGTATTGAATTGGTTTACAACGAATAATCTCCTACTGAATTCAAATAAAACAAAGTGTGTGAGATTTACCATGCCAAATGTAAAACAACTAGGCACTAATCTAACTATAAATAATGAAATCATAAGTATTGTAGACTCAACAGTATTCTTAGGAATTACATTAGATAGTAAACTTCAATGGGGAGCCCAGATAGATAGCCTTGCGGGTAGACTTAGTTCGGCAGCTTATGCAGTATGGAAGGTACGTCAGCTCACTGATACGGACACAGCTAGGTTAGTTTATTTTAGCTACTTTCATAGCGTCATGTCCTATGGTATACTACTTTGGGGCAAGGCGGCTGATATTGAAACGATTTTTATACTACAAAAACGAGCCATCCGCTCAATGTACAATTTAGGTGCTAGAGTCTCTCTTCGAGAGTTGTTTAAAGATATAGGTATTTTAACTGTTGCATCACAGTATATATTTGCTAATATTATGTTTGTTAGACACAACATTAATGACTATAAGAAAAACAGTGATGTACACAATATTAATACTAGAAACAAATCTAAACTCATTGGTACCTATCATCGATTACATAAGGTACACAACTCGTTCGAAGGCCTTGGTGTACGTTTTTATAATAAAATTCCTATACATGTAATCGACCTTCCTGTAAATAAATTCAAGCTAACTGTAAAAAATCACCTTATTAGGAAAGCCTACTATACGATCAACGATTATATAAACGACAAACTGTCATGGGCTTAAGGTGTCATTAGAATTTAAATAGATACACACAAACTTCTTTGTCTTTTAATAAAGCTAAATATTAACAAACCATTGTTAGTTGAAAGTAATGCGTGGCGATTATTATGGTAATTTAATTAGTGGTGATTTTTATCAGTATCACGACTATGGTTTGTCATGCTCACTAAAATGTCATTGCTTGCGGTGTCGTCGTGGGGCGGGTCGTTTCCTTCCCTCTGATATGGCGAAGGAGATGATGGCTGGTCCATGCGTCATACTCGTGAACGGGTGCTGCTTGGGGTGACTGGTCGGCCTAGTCAGCGATTCTTTAGACAATACTATTATTCTGGTTCGTTCAACTGAAACCCTAGCCTCTTAATCCAGTCACGAATTATTTTCAACAGTAGATATTGCAACTGAATGTAAGTGGATGTGCACCTTGTTTCTATTTTGTTCTATGTTTAATAGACTCAAACCTTCAGCGGAGCTTTTTAATAAAAGGAATTTCAGGTGGCAACACCTTGCATACTGTTTACCTTACATGTAATACTAACACTATTGTACCTGAAAATCAGATTTTGAAAAAGAGTAGCCATGAGTTTCTTTGCCAGTATTCTTCTCATGAGCTCTACGCATTTTGGAAACTGGAAGTTATGGATCGACACAGGCAGGCAGTAGATTTTGGTGTTTTCGCCTAACTTACCTCGACAATACAGCACATGCTGTGGCCTCTCTTTGTGTCAATCTATGATTTTTAACTATAGCTTCAATTTGACGTTCATAAGTGTCTTAGATGAATAAATGATTTTGATTTGATTTGATTTGAAATATACAAACAAACGTAGACTGCCAAAATAATTAACCATCCTTTTTTTTTCGCTGTAGTTAGGCAAAAAACGCTGATATTTATTGTGAGAGTATTTTATTATATCAGCTCTCTCTTTATCCGACTGAAACTAATATTAGCTTAGTGTATTATATTATTATCAAACACAACGTAATTTCAGAATTTTCCTCCTGACGAAAATTTTACGCGCGCGAGGGAAAATTCTCAAAGCTTAATGTAGAATTTTAACCACACTTATTCCTTGAGACGCTTAGAGCTTCAATCTCGTCTTATTTGCTCAGTAGCGATGGTTCTTCAAACTTTTCTTTAAAGTACTGAGTGCTTTAAATCCTTTTTCTTACTTGAGTAGCTCCAATTAGTTTTGAAGATGTTTCTTTTAATACAAAATGGATGGAAAGAAGTTTATGTACGTGCAGTGCTACATCTGTGATCTGGTTGTTAGATTGTCTGCCAAGCTAATGGTCGTCATTTTGATTCCTACATGGATAAATAATTTGTGAGTACGATCATTTGTTCTGTGGTCTAGTGGTTTGCGTAAGCGACTGCCAAGAGGTCTCGGATTCGACTCCCGGGTTGGACTGCTGTTGTGTTTTTTTTACAAGAAATTCTTAATAGCAGCCCCTCCGGAAGATGGTGGTATTTTCCGCCCGTGCCTCGGAGACCACGTTAAGCTGTTGGTCCCGGTTGTCATGACAATCTGACATCTGACAGTCTGACATCTATGACAATCATTATTGGGAAGTCATTACCCTCAAATATACTGACAACTAGTTCAATCTTCAAATTTATTTCACTCTCAGGGTTGCGGAGGTCCGATGTCGGTCGCTCCGTGGAAAATCTGATATTGAGGTAAAACCGGTTGAACTAGTAGCCGATCCCAAATAATCTTGGGAATAATGAAGGCTAGAAAAATGATAATTTGTTCTGTCTGTATGTACTTTACCTACCTGTAATATTCATTTAGTAGGAAATATTTAGGTATGTAGTCAGTTTGGTAACCATGTCACAAGGTCGGCCTAGTTCGTCATCAGACGGCTGTATGTGAAATGAAATCATTTATTATGCAAGTAGGCAACAAGTACACTTTTGCATGTTAAAACTATTTACGCAGATGAGTTCCGCCTTTCCTTACTGGACTAGCCCTGAGAAGAAAGGACGAAACAAGCTCAGGGATCATCGTCTCTTATAAAGTCCAGATAATCTTCTCAAAATTCAAAAGACATTTCTATCACAAATAAAAAAAGCGATAATTATAATTCGAGTCAAAACTATCTTAAATTGGTAAAATTATGATTAAAAAAATGTTAACAACGATAAGATTAAAAATGAATCTGTTTCAAATTATAGATTATCGTCACAACAAAATAAGAAATTTTATACATAGAAAATGAAGAGCTTGTGCAGAATGGGTAGCTTAATCCTTTTAGATATTCTGTGAGACTAGCAAGGTTATTTTTTTTTAAATAAATCCTAAATTTTCACTAAATCCTGTATCTTTACAAACATACATGAAATGGACACAAAGAACACCTAGACTAAGAACAACATTTTGTAGAATACACAAAGTGTTGCCCCGTGTGGATTTTGAATCCACAACACACAGTTCAAAAAGGTGTGGTTCATATCAATATAAGACAATACACCACGTGTATAATATAAATCGGTATCAGGAAAATTTCAGATTTTTATGAAAGTTATCTTATCTTCAAACCGACGACACAATATTTCGTAAAAGATATATGACTACTGTGAATGATGTTATATGATAAGGATTATTTACAGATTTGTGGAATACGAAAATTTAAAGAAAGCTTTACCATGCTGACTCAATTGTTTATCGTCAGTGTCATTATTTATCGGCGGTAGGCACGTTTAGGTGGAGCTGATAAATTCTTGAGCTATATGTGACTTAAAAAGATGTCACCGTAATAATATTTTATTTAAACCCAGACTCAGAACAACAATTTGTGAATCACACAAAGTGTTGTCCTACGTGGAATTTGAACCTACGACACTTGGCGACGTAGGAAACGGCGTGGTGACCGGTAAATCACTAGGCCAAACATGCAGTCAACGTGTGGCAACTCAATCGAAGAAGGGAACGGTGACCGTTTAAGCTATTATGCCATCCGTATTCCGTACTGTCTATTTGACAGATGTGTAATTATTAGACTAGTTCTGTTTTCAATTAATTGGCTTTGACACTGATCAGGGTTTTTTCAAAGATACTACTTATGTCAAGATGCTTCAATTTGCGGTAGACAAAATTTAAGGCGTCGACCGTTCGAGGAATAGTTTCAATCTTGAGAAAGAACTTTAGACTTGTATACTTTTTTACATGTACTTTTAAGTTTATTGCATTTCGATATATGTCTAAACCGCTACAAATTAAAATAGCGTGGTAGAGTTACAATTTACACAAGTTGTAATATATCTGTATTAATAATGTTTACTAATTTTGAAAAAATTAAAACTATATTGTGTATATCTGTATATGTTTCACCATTTCAGTTTCTTAAAGTATGATGAGCTGGAAGGTGGGCATAGGAACTCTGTAAAGAAACGTCGCAACATCATCGAGTTTGGACTCGTTTGGTTCGTCTCGAGGCATTCCAGTAAAAGCTTGTTTTTAAAAAGCTTTTTAATTTAATTTATTTATAATTAATATCAGTGTTGTGACTTTATAACAAAAGCTATATTTCACACAAGGTTTGTAGCTGTTATACCAAAAAAGGGTTATACCAATGAGTTGAAACGTGAATAAAGTACAACCATGGGCACTGCTGACCGCAGGGGTAAATGTCACCACCAACTGTTTCAGAAAGCTTCTCTTCATGGTTAGGTTTTGTATGAAAAGTTAGCAAAGGTACGCAATAAATGACATCTGCCTGATGTAAAATATATTATTTTTGTACACTTTTCATATACATATAATATATTTATTGCTTTAGAATAATAAGATATGTGTAAAATGTATGATTTTATAATTTAACTAGCTCTTACACGCGGCTTCGCTCCCGCAGACTTTCACCCCCTGATTTACCCCCTTAGGGGTAGATTTTCAAAAATTCCTTTCTTAGTGCTCACTTACGTTATATAAAGAACCTACATGCAAAATTTCAGGATTCTAGCTTCAGCGGTTTGGGCTGCGCGTTGATCTCTGGGTTTGTCAGTCAGTCTGTCAGTCACCTTACTCTTTTATATATACAATATATAGATTAAGCCTTTATAAATACCTCTTTTATAGACTTAGCTCTCTCTTTGCAATAAAGGTAATAAAACACTTTTTTTAACCGACTTCAAAAAAAGGAGAAGGTTTCTCAATTCAATTATATATATATATATTTTTTTATGTGTGTTTGGGGATAACTTCGTCGTTTATGAACCGATTTTGATGATTCTTTGTTTAATAGAAAGGAGATATCCCAACGGTGGTACCATGATAAGGACATTAAGATCTGATGATGACATCTAAGAGAAATCGAGTCGGACCTTAAAATCGGTTTTTATTTTGTTAAAATTTTCTTGCCATGGTTCTATTCATTTACCCAAATGATTAGAAAACCAGTTATATTATAATATTTTAATGGTATATTTGAATAGACACAGATATGGTTACATGCATACAAAATTATTTAAATCTCTCCCCATGGACACCTGTGACTCAAGAGCCCGAAATTATGTATTTGAGCTCCACCTATTACGCAAAAGAGGAGTGTTGGGAAAAAAACCGGAAGGGTTGGTTCCGGAAGAGTAAAACGGGACCCTATTACTAAGATTTCGCTATCCGTCCGTCAAACTATCCGTCTGTCACCAGGTTGTATCTCATGAATCGTGATAGTTAGACAGTTGAATTTTTTACAGCTGATGTATTTCTGTTGCTGCTATAACAACAAATACAAAAACCAGAATATAATAAATATTTAAGGGGGCTCCCATACAACAAACTACATTTTTTACCGTTTTTATAGATAATGGTACGGAACCTTTTGCGCGAGTCCGACTCACACTTGGCCAGTTTTATTTTTCATGATAAAAATACACATAAACGTAACATTTTTTTATTTACTTTGGGTATGCAAAGATAATCCTGAATAAGATGTAACCGAAATAAGTCAAAGACACGCTGCTCATTAATAAAATACTACCGTTGAATTTAAATTGTTCAAATAAAGCCCGGACAATGTTAACAAAAGCTTCAAATAGTCTTAAGTAAGATGTTTACTTAAAGATAATCCAAGCAGAAAAATACGCTTTATTTCGGTGACACTAAAGCTGTGCTTACCAAATCCAATTTGTTTTAAAAGTGTTCGGTCCCGCATCGTCATTTATTTGATTAACGATATTCTGGACAACTGGTCTGTAATTTAGTTTAAAACTATGACACAGGGAGAAAATTAGGATGATAAATGAAGTACGTAGTACTGAGGCCTTATGAAATGTACCTATTAATGTCAGAAAATTCTGTAAAAAAATATCGTTAAAGTAATTTTAGAAAGCGACGTCTTTAAAAAGTCAAAATACAACGAAACTTTTTTTTATGTAATAGGCGGGCAAACGAGCAGACGAATGGTTATCGATTACCGCCGCCCATGGACACCTGCAACACCAGAGGCGTCACAAGTGCGTTGCCGGCCTATGGGTAATGGGGGGGGATGGGGGAGATAGGGGAATTGGTTGGGGCATGGGCCTCCGGTATCCTCACTCACTCTGTGAAACACAGCGCAAGCAATATTTTACACCGGTTTCCTGTGAGTCCGTGGTATCACTCCGGTCGAGTCGGCCCATTCTTGCCGAAGCGTGGCTCTCCCACGGTTTTGTTGGAGTTATAATGTAAGTTACTATGAATAAATTATTATGTTCAATTAAACCTTTTTTAGTTAATTATATAACTTGCTTGAAAGACTAATCTAATAATAATCAACACTAAAGCAAGGACGATTAATTTACATTTCGGAGAACTCCTCCAAATTCTACCGCGTAATCTGACTTTGAGCCATTTCTAACTTAATAAATTTGAACTAGTGGTAGATGAGGTTCCGTACCTTTAACAGGTTCTATACAATTAATGCACCTCCCAATATATAGGAAATTATTAAAATAATATTAATTTATTAATAAAAGCATTGCTTCGGTGGCGTAATAGTAGCGTATGCGACGTCTATACTGATATGGGTTCGATTACCGTGTCGGACCATGATTACTGTCGTTTGTATGATCTGCAAATATTTGTTTCGGCATATTTTGAACGTTTTCTATGTATATTATAAGCATTTACAAAAAAATGTAAGTATTCATATCATTGGTCTAGTACTCATAATACAAGCTCTGCTTAGTTTGGAACTTTCATAGCCTACTCATACGGATAGATAACTACACGCTACGTCTCATCATCACCCCCGGCACTTGCAATCTGTTATGACTTCACTCAAGAACAGAGCTTACGATCTCTGTGACCCTGAACATTTAGAACGGGAGCTAGAACATGTTCAGGAGGTACTCAAAGGTAACGGATATCAAGTGAATGGAGGACGGAAGCAACCGAAAATAAGACGCAAGTATCCAGAAGTGAACAGGCAACCAGCCTATATGCCTTATGTCAAGGGAGTTACGGATAAGATCGGGTCCGTGTTAAAGATATACTCCATTCCGACAGTATACACACCAGGCATAAAGGTTCACAACATCGTCGGCACACCGAAGGATATATTGCCACTACAAACTCCGGGTGTTTATAAAATAGACTGCAGCTGCGGAAGTTCCTACATAGGCCAAACGAAACGGACTATTGCTGAAAGGGTCAAAGAACATATCGCTGCTGTGAAGAACCGACAGACGAGCAAATCGGCGATTGCAGAACATGCACTCGATGCAGGCATCAACCACTGGATTAAATTTCACCGCACGCAAGTCCTCTCCACCGAACGTCACTTTTATTCAAGAGTTGTACGTGAAGCGATTGAGATTAAAAAGCATAAAACTTTCAATCGGGAAGATGGTTTTAAATTATCTACAGCGTGGAATCCAGTGTTAAAAAACATACCACCTCGCTTTTCTGCGCAGTCGGATAAACACCAGAATAGGAACACATCGGTTTGCTTACAGAATAGGGACCCTGTTAGTGTGGTATGTGACGGTACATGGCGAAACAATTTTGTCAATAATATCGAAAATGTGCGGGTGGATGAAGAACCTTCGACTTCACGGATTCGACGACGGAGGGCGTGCGCCGCTGAGCCAGTCAGCCTGTGACCACGGCTAGGACATGCTGTAAATAAGCTAAGTATATAGGCTTCTTAATTGTGGTAATTAACTATTAAACATTTGTAACTAATAAGTTAAGATGTAACTTTTAAAAGAGTGGCCATGAGTTTCTTTGCCAGTATTATTCTCATAAAGGCCCAACGCATTTTGGAAACTGGAAGTTATGGATCGACACAAATGGGTTTTCACCTAAATCACTTTGACAATCTATGATTTTAACTGTAGCTTCAATTTAACGTTCATTAAATAGATGATTACTAGTTTGAAACTGAGTTGTGTTGTTTTAATAAATCCTAGTGTACCGACGGGTGTGGTAATAGATTGATTGAGAACGGTTTCTATTGCCCATACATCATGAGTAATATTAATGAGTTAAGGTGTGGCGTCAGCGAAGCTGATGTCACCCTTACTAAAAATCATCTCTTTCCAAATTTAACACGTGCATGTTCTGTTTTTATTCAGTCGTACGAAATTCGAAAATAGAAGAAAGCTTAATCATCTTTTAAAAAAAAATCCTAGAAACTGGTAATCGTACTAAGCTGTGTATCTTATTAGGCTGGCAGGTTAGGTATATCATATTAAATAAAACTTGTATTTACATGTAAATTAATTTTCAATATTCGTTAAATTGGTATTACAGCAGATTGAAAGAAGTTATAGTTTTAATATGAATTTAATTAAATGGTTAACAGTTTTCAGAATAGTTTTGATGTACTACTTAATTACTTATATTAGGTCTTTACCTATGAAATTGCCGTTCTTCAGTACTGGTCATTTCAAATAAAAAAAAGTTTGTAATGGCTCTATATTCTAAATTCAAATTAATTTTGTTTTAAAACCATGACATTCTATTTACAAACTCAGTCTCTTGTTTTTTGATTAGCGTTGTATTTTCATTACATTTGAACATTTTTCGTCATAATGGATACTTTAAAAATTCGTGTAATTATGGAATATGAGTTCCGTCGTGGCACCAACGCGAAACAAACGGCACGTAACATCAAAAACGTTTACGGAGAGAACTGTACAAACGAACGCACAAACCGTTATTGGTTTTCCCGGTTCCGTTCTCGAAATTTTGACTTAAAAAAATGAAGCTCGTGGTCGTCCGGAGACTTTGGTTAACAATAATGAATTAAAGGCGATTGTGGAAGCTGACGAAACTCAATCTACAGCTGAGCTAGCAGCAGCTTTTAATGTAAGCATCAAAACAATATTGATCCATTTGCGACAAATTGGCAAGGTAAAAAAGCTTGATAAATGGGTGCCCCACGACCTTAACGATCGCCAGCGCAACGTACGCGTCGAGACCTGCCTTGCGCTGCTCAACAGGCAAAGAAATAAAGCAATTTTGAAACGAATTCTTACGTGCGACGAAAAATCGATTCTGTTCGACAATCGAAAGCGCTCAGCAAGTTGGTTAGAACCTGGTTCAGCACCAAAGCAATGCCCTAAACCAAAAATGACCCCTAAAAAGTTGATGGTCACTGTTTGGTGGTCTAGTGCAGCTGTGATTCACCACAGCTTTTTATAAAACGGCATGAGCATTAATGCAGATGTGTACTGTGAAGAACTGGAGAGAATGATGGAGAAGCTTGCACATCTGCAACCAGCTGTGGTCAATCGGTCGTCCCCACTGCTCCTTCACGACAACGCGCGACCCCATACTGCGCAACAGACAGTCTCCAAGCTGCAAGAGCTGGGGTTGAAAGCTCTTCCTTATCCGCCATACTCACCAGACGTTGCACCTACCGACTATTACTTTTTCCAAAATTTAGACAACTTTTTAGTGGGTAAAAAATTCAATTCCCGAGAGGCAGTACAAAATGCCTTTGAAGAGTTTGTTGCCTCCCGTCCAGCTGATTTTTACAAGAAGGGCATCAATAAACTGCAAATGCGTTAGCAAAGATGCGTCGATTGCATGGATGATTACTTCGAATAACAGAAATAAAAAAGTTTTAAAAAATAAGTACTTTCACTTATTGCATACAAAACGGCAATTTCATAGGTAAAGACCTATTATACACAAGTATCTGTATTTATGTGTTTATGTATATATTGTTGTATTTATGTACCTATGAAATTTCTTTTTTTTTGTGATGCTATTCTCCTTGCCGATTTTGGCCACAGCGGCCAGTCTCAACGGAGACCAGCAAACTAATACCGTAGGAGAGCCACGCTTCGGCACGAATAGGCCAGCTCGACCGGAGTGATACCACGGCGTCACAGAAAACCGGTGTGAAATAGTGCTTGCGCTGTGTTTTACCGTGTGAGTGAGGGTACCGGAGGCCCATACCCCAACCCCCTCCCTCTATCTCCCCCCACCATTTCCACACCCTATCGCCCCCCCCCCACCCCACAAAGGCCGGCAACGCACTTGTGCCGCCTCTGATGTTGCAGGTTTCTGTGGGCGGTGGTAATCGCTTACCATCAGGCGATACGTCGACTCGTTTGCCCGCCTATTCCATAAAAAAAAACAACGCAGCAGATATTATAGTGCACAAGTGTGTGTGTAAACACAGGTGCACTCTCTGTTCCCTCACTCTCAAAATCCGATGCGACTGTTATCAGACACGACCGGGGAGAGATCAAGCTCATTACCGACGGCTTTACGTGCTTTTCGAGAGCCGAGGCACGTTTGTTCTAATAAGTATACATTCGTTTTTTTATATATTTTATACTTTTTTTTTTTTTTTTTTTTTATGTTTGCCCGCCAAAATGACTCTACTCTGCCTGATGGAAAGCATAAGCAGAATCCAAGAGTGGTGGTCACCACATTCATTGCGAATGCAGACAATGCATTATGGCGACCCACACTATGGCGGTCTAGTGATGCTGCTGCATCCTTTAGTCTAGTCAACAAGTACGGAACTTGTTGACTAGACTAATTGGGCCTCCGGTCTCGCACTCACCAACGAAACACGTCAGCACGAACACTGTCATTTTACGTTGATTTTCTGTGCGAGGGTAGTACCGCCCCGGTCGAGCCGGCCCGTTCGTGCTTAAATCAGCGTGGCTCTACTACCTTTGTACTAGTGGTTGTCCGCGGCTCCGCCCGCGTATTTGTCGGTTATCGCGGCAAATAGTAGCCCATGTGTTATTCTGATGTATAAGCTATATTGCTGTAAAGTTTCATCCAAATCCGTTCAGTAGTTTTTGCGTGAAAGAGTAACAAACATCCATCCATCCATCCATCCATACTTACAAACTTTCGCGTTTATAATATTAGTATAGATCTATTGATCAAAGTAATCGCCCGTGTAATCCATGCGGCTAAGTCACTGCAGTGGCAGTTTATTGACGCCTTTCTTGAAAAAATCCCCTAGATCAAACAGTACTTTTGTGGCATTTCAGGAGTTTTCTTAATTCAGGAATAAGAAGAAGTCTTATGAGTGCGACGCATGACGAAGAGTTTTTTTTTATGGAATTTATGGGGTTTTGGGGTATGGGCCTCCGGTATCCTCACTCACTCGGTGAAACACAGCGCAAGTACTATTTCACACCGGTTTTCTGTTAAGCCGTGGTATCACTCCGGTCGAGCCGGCTCATTCATGCCGAAGCGTGGCTCTCCCACGGTAAGAGCTTCCAACCCAAACTCTGGTGGAGGTCATCTGATGAGGAGTATAAAATCGCGCTTTCCAAATAATGACCATGTCACTTCTGCTAAAGAATGTAAATTGTCTTGCTTTCTTAGAGAAGTAGAGCCACTTTGATTTTAGCACGAACGGGCTCTTGGCACAACTATCTGCATGTGGAACTCTCTGCCGTTGGTCTTCTCTCATGTACTCTCGGTACAGTACGCCGTTCTGTAGAACCAAGCTATCCCATTGTGCCCAATAAGCTTTAGTGACAGCGCTTGCAGATGAGACATCACTCCAAGCAGGTTTGGCATCACTCTGTGCTTCCATATGATGAGTTGCTTCAGGTCAACGTCATCCACCTGTGCTTTCATCATTGCCTCATCTTCCCAGGGACCCAAAGGAGTAACCTGTGTCGGTTTCACCGTCAAACCTATTGATTCTTGTTTGACACAATGCTTACAGTCTTCTGGGCATGGCCTTCGTGACAGCGCGTCTGCGACCTACCATGAGACTTTCCACTACGGTGTAATGTATCGAAGTCGAATTCTTGGAGTTGTTCAATCCACCTGGCCACTTGACCTTCTGGGTTCTTGAATTGCAGAAGCCACTTCAGTGCTGCGTGATCGGTGCTCAGTAAAAATCGTCTGCCGAGGAGATATTTGTTGAAGTGCTGTAGGACTTTCACCACTTTCACACAAGAGTTCTCTTCTTGTCACACAGTAGTTTCTTTCCGGTCTTGATAGTGACTTGCTGAAATACGCAATTACGACTTCTCTGTCGCCCTGTTTTTGTGACAACACCCCACCGATTGCCGTGGTACTCGCGTCAGTATCGACGATGAGTAGACCCTCATGTTGTGGATACCCTCGAATTGGTGTTTGACATAGATGTTTCTTCAGTTCTTGAAAGGAATATTCACAGCTTTCATCCCAACAAAATGGTATTTTATCTTCTGTCAGCCGATGCAACGGTTTGGCAATCTCGGAAAATCCCTTGACGAAGCGTCTGTAGTAGGAACACAAACCGAGGAACGCTCGCACCTCCGTCTTGTCTTTGGGACTAGGCCATTTTTGAACTGCTTCCACTTTCTTCGGATCAGTTCGGATGCCCTCACTGCTTATAACATGACCGAGGTAGTCAACTTCATTTGTCAAAAAATGACACTTTTTCGGGTTCAACCTTAAGTTGGCACACTGAATCTTGCTGAGAATCTGCTCTAATTTTTGTAAATGGTCCTCGAAGTTGCGGCCAACGATGATGACGTTATCCAATTATATCAGGCAGGCATCTCCTACTAACCCCGCCAGTACACACTCCATGAGGCGTTCGAAAGTGGCAGGTGCGTTACACAATCCAAAAGGCATTACATTGAACTGCCACAATCCCTTGCCCGTTGAGAATGCTGTCTTCTCCTTGTCTTTTGGATGTATTTCCACCTGCCAATATCCAGATTTTAAGTCTAGGGTTGAGAACCATTTCATTCCGCTCAAAGTATCCAGTGTGTCCTCGATCCTAGGCAGCGGGTAACTGTCCTTCTTTGTGATGTCATTGAGTCGTCTGTAATCGACGCAGAATCGGGTGCTACCGTCCTTCTTCTTCACCAGCACGACTGGTGAGCACCATGGACTTGCAGATGGCTCGATGATTCTGTTCCTTTTCATCTCTTCTAGCATGTTATCTACCTCTTTCTCTTTTGCTATCGGAACTCGTCTCGCTCGCTGACGAATGGGTCTTTCATTGCCAGTATCAATCTTGTGTTGTACGAGCGACGTTCTTCTAAGGTCTCCTTCTTGATTAATGAAAACATTCGCGAATCGCAGTAATAACTTCTTAGCCTTAATGCTCTGTGAATAGGTCAAGTTCCTCTTGCAGTCCTTAAGAAGCTCAGTGACTGTTGCATCGTTTCTTGTGCTTGATGTTTCAAAACTTGATGTCGAGGAGCATTTTCTCCCCCAGACGACTTCTTCGCACTGTCCGATGACGTCACCCTTACGTAGCTCAATCTCGCTGTTATCTAGATTTTAGACCCTCACTACTGCGGTCGTGTTTCCATTGACAAGAGTTCTTGCTGTCATGTATTTCCGAGCTGCTATTCTGGAAGATTCGTCCTCGATCAACACACATCGGTTCGGTGCTTTTTTCTATCTGATGGTAGTTTAACTAAAACCTGAGCCTCAGACTTCCCAGGAATTGTGATTCTTTTCAGACAAGTCACTTTACCCGTAGTACCACCTAGTATAAAGATTTCCTGATCGCCGCATTTGAAAACTCAATCTGAAATGTTTATTTTACAGTTGTATTTTTTCATGAAGTCCAAGCCCAAAATACAGTCATCCATAATTTCAGCTACGATGACGTCGTGGATATATGATGTCTCCCCAACGTGCATAGTTACTGTTATTTCACCTAAGACGGGTATTGGCTGGTCGGAGGCGGAGAGAAGTCGACAAGCAACCTTCTTTTTATTACTCAACGTAGTCTTCACTAGATCCGGTCGCACTATTGTCTTTGAAGCTCCAGTGTCCAGCGTCATTTTACAATCTGTTCCATTGATGTTGCCCAGAATTACGAGATTGTTACCGGTGCATGCCTGTGATATGATGGTCGACGGGGCTTCCTCCGCGCCAGCCAGTACTCGCCCCTTAGTCCTGGCTGTTACTCGTTTCCCTGATTCTCAGTAGAAGGCGAGACTGAGACTTCCCGTAGCTTATGGATTGTACGGATATCCTGTCGAACCGCTTCGACCTCTAGGGCGAGTGCCAGTGCTTCTTTCAGTGAGGCATGGTGGTGAAGCCTTACTGCAGCCCTGACCTCCAAATCTTTGATCCCATCTACAAATGCTTGGACGATGTTCGACTCCACCATATTCGCATCAGCCGTAAGGTATGCTTTTCGTACCAGTTTTTCAATCTTCAACGCCCACTGCTGTAGTCCTTCTCCCGGACGTTGGATTCTATCGCGTAGCTGGGCGCGGAAAACGTGCTCCAGATGGCGTTCCCCATACCTGGATTCGAGCGCTTCCAACAATTCCTTGAATCCACTGCCCGAGCTAGGCAGTGCCTCTAGTACTGTTAGTGCTTGCCCCCTAAGGGCAGTGAGAGCGGTTAAGCACTGTTCATCTGTCCACCCGTTAGCAGCCGCAACGGTCTGGAACTGCTGACGGTACGTGGTCCACGAAGTACTGCCGTCGTACGAAGGGACCTTGACACTGGGGGCATGTACTACACCAACTACACCCGAAGTTACAGGTGTTGTAGTGGTAGTTTCCAGGCGCACTACCTTTTTCTGCAGCTCCGTAAGGTCAGTCTTCACGCTGTCCATATCAGTACTTAGGCAGATGACCCGTTCCTCCACCACATCGACGTCCTTCCGTAGTTTATCTACGGCACCACTTACTTCGCTGACGGCTTCTAAAAGTAGATGTTGGTCATCTTTCATTTGTTTTTGTAGGGCTTCTTGTCCGTTTTGTAGGGCTGCAAACTTGCTGTCTTGCCCGTTTTGTAAGGCTGCAAACTTGCCGTCTAGCTGCTGTTGGCCATTTTGTATAGCCGTAAACTTGCCGTCCAGCTGCTCCTTCATCACAACCATCATCTTTAAGAGATCCGCTAAGTCAGGCGTGGGCATGGCCGTGGGGGTGTGGACAACCGGGACTTGTTCCGAAGGGAGCGTGGCCTGGTGGGCGGAACCAGAAGGCGAGGCGCTTTCCTCCATGCTCTTTGCTCCTGCAGCACGTTGAGCCCTGGTCTTCACTCCTTCGCTGGTACCGTCGTCTCTCGGGGTCAATGGCATTTCTCAAATTTCACTTCTGACACCAGTTGTTACGTGTTCGGGTTTGATTTATTTGAGAGAGAAGCCTTTTGACGTGTTAAAGAGACTTTATTAAAACCACTATTAAAATCACAATACTACTCTGAATTACAATCCTTAAAGGTCGCCGAGGTTGCTAGGTTGATCGCTGATATCACTTCGATGTTTATCTCACTATAGCTCAAACTGTACTGAACTGCCTGCGGCCCGCGAGACGCTCTATTTATGCTCATATAATTATTATTCTTCCATTCTAGAAACGACGATCGAACTCCCGAGAGTCGTCTCGAAAAAACGCTAATAAAAATAATCGAAGTTAATAATAATTGGGCAACAACCAATCGATATCCGACACTATGCATATAGAAATAAGGTCCATTATTCTTTGCCTCAGGAGATGGATAAGAAGTGTGTGTGTATTTGTGTGCGCTGATAAGGCTTGAAGATTATTATTATTCGTAACAATACCGTTATGGATCGAAAATGGGTAAATACTGTTTACCCATTTTCGATCCCTAAACAAAACTTCCTCAAAATCAGTTTATATTACCATGGTGGAGATGGTCCACAACACCCCGTATCAATACATCAAGTCTGTTTATTTATTACCCTTTTACCAATGACATCAAAGTTGTATACAGGATGATCACCATATTACTCCTGTAAATAAGAGGTGTATCAGTTTCAGTAATTAATTTGTAAAGCAATCATACAGATAGAGAGATGCCTAAAAATGCAAGTGAAACTGAAGAACAAGAATAATAGTTTTAAAATTAATATGATATCGTGAAATAATATTTTAATTTGCCATGTATTTTATGTGTCAAATTTAAATTATTTATAGAATTATCTAAAGATTTTTGTCTGGAATGAATGGCGAGTTCAAAATCCGGGTCTCGGGATCTGCAAATTCTGTTTCGGATTTTAGGTGTTTTCTATGTATATTATGTATGTGTTTACAAAAAAATATATATTGTTGTCTAGTACCCATAATACAACCTCAGCTTAGTTTGGGACTAGAGGGCGTTAAGTGTTATATGTCCGAAAATATTTATTTATTTAATTGTAAAAATTATATACAAAACTTAAAGCTGAAGTACCAATAATAAAATATTACCTGCTAATATCATGGTAAGTTTACACCACTAAGACAATTAAATAATCATCATCTCTAGAAGATATTAATTATAAAATCCAACTATGACAAAAAACGACGCTGAAAAAGTATAAAACAAGTTTGAAAAGCCGTAGTCACACTTTGTTAAAGTGTTATGGTGCGTTTCTATGTAACGTGTGACTAAGGCTTTTCAAACTTGATTTATGCTTTTTCAGCGTCGTTTTTCGTCGTAGTTGGGTTTTTGTTTTTACTTTTTTTTTTTATTTAAAATGTTTTGGTGCCGTTATTAATATATAATATATATATATGTTTGAAATGTACAAGTAACGCCTTTTCTAATCATACCAAACACGGCATATTTATCTCAAATTTATTTTTTAATGCAGTACTTTGTGTCGGCTAGAGGGCGCCACATTACATTCAGTGACACGTCATATAGCCTATAACCAGCGGATGATCAAGACGCTTCTAACGATACCTTATTTGTCCAGTTCCAATTAGTAGTTAAGGAGCTATGAGGGAACAAATGAACATACATACATACATACATACATAGCCTATCAAAATCATAACCCTCCTTTGGCTTTGCCGTAGTCGGGTAAAAAAAATCATGTAACTTAAGCACAACCTGTATAAAATCACTAAAGGTATACAAAAAAAATGTGTCAAGAAGCATCTCACACGTTACGAAGTGAGTAAAATAAATATTTACAATAATTTCCTGGGAATGGAAAAAGTAAAGAATATTTTCTTGGCTGAGGATACTTCGAATAAATAAATCTGGGCCTTTTGATGTGAAAAATGTGATGAGTTTTCTTATTTACTTGTATCATTTGTTATTTTAGTAGATAGGAAATGGGTTTTTAGGAACTTGTGAAGCAGTTATATTTATGCTAAAGCGCTGACAAAGTGATAAAGATAATAGTCTATAGATAAAAACCCCCGACATAATAACCTGAGTTCCCTTTAAATGTAAACAACTTTGAAACGACTAAACCGATTTTCATGAAACATATCTAAGAACACTCGCACGTAACTCACCTTTCATACAAAAAAAAACTAAATTGAAATCGCTTTATCTGTTCGCCAGCTACGGTGCCACAGACAGACAGACACGTTAAACTTATAACACCCCTCTTTTTGCATCGGGGGTTAAAAATATGCAAGAAACATAAGTTCTTTGTTGTATTTTTGTAGTAGTGTGTAGTTGACTGCCTCAGTCGCGTACGGTAGCGTATGCGACTGCTGTGCTTGAGGTCTCAGGTTCGATTCCCGGGTCGGACCAAATGTTTGAATGATTTGCAAATATTTGTTTTGGAGTTTCGGTGTTTTCTATATATAATATGTATGTATTTACGAAAAAAAGTTTATAATTTGTATTTATATCATTTGTCTAGTACCCATCACAAACTCTGCTTACCTTGGAAGTAGATGGCGTTGTGTGAAATTTTTTGTCCGAAATATTTAATATTTATTTATTTATTATAGGGGATAAATAATGTCCCGAGTAACATTAAAGAAAATCAAAAAAATAATTAAGTAACAATTGCGTTTACTGGACTTTACAGTTACATGTACCTACTGTGCTCCTATATGAGAGTTTTTCAAGTCGCTAATCAACTGATAAATGATTGAAGTGGTTCCACTTCAATAATACTTGAAAGCAAATTTAATTAATATTGATTTATTTACATATTTGTCTTTAAAAATCCGATTTTTTTATGAGAACCTACTTGTAAAGTAATCAAATAATCATTTTATTACGACAAAAAATAAGGGATTACATCGATACTATCAATATCATAAAATCGAAAGTTTTTTTCTTTTCGAATAGGGGGCGAACGAGGAGACATATCGCCACAGACAATGCGTTGCCGGCCTTTGGCTGATGGGGAGGTGGATAGGGGGAAGGGTTGAGATATGGGCCTCCGGTATCCTCACTCACTCGGTGAAACACAGTGCAAGCGCTGTTTCACACCGGTTTTCTGTGAGGCCGTGGTATCACTCCGGTCGAGCCGGCCCATTCATGCCGAAGCATGGCTCTTACACGGCACGGCACGGGAACTCTATCTCTTAAGAGTGCGGCGACCGACGCTCGCAACTGCAAGTTTAAATTTGTTCGGATTATTGCTGTATCTTATTTCTTTATGCAATGTCAATTAAGCGTGTAGTACTAGTAGAACTCACGGTGCCGTGGGAAACGAACATCCCTAAAGACCACACTTTAAAAAGAAACAAGTACTTTGACTTAACCAACGAAATAACTAAAAATGGTTATGTCATTGCGCTGTATGCCGTGGAAGTGGGTGCGAGGGGTATACCAGCTAAATCCCTCTATAACCTGCTTAAAGACCTTGGATTGCCAAGAGCTTCAGTAAGCTCTTTTCTTGAACGAATATCCAAAGCGGCATTGCTAGGCTCACTTCAAAATTCAAACACGGTTAATCACAAATTACTGCTTAAAAAACTTAATCACTATGGTGTACGGGGTAAAGCTCTAGAACTTTTTACGTCGTATCTCAGTAACAGAAAAATGTTTGTCGAGATTAAATCTGCGTCTACTACAGCTAATGCATTGGTTCCGGATAATAATATAATCTGTGAAGAAACATATAGATCCAAAATGACACAAATACGGGTTGGTGTTCCCCAAGGCTCAATACTGGGTCCAATTTTCTTCATAACGTACATCAACGACTTGATACACTATATAGACACAACTAGTAATGGATGTGCTCAAGTGGTAGCTTTTGCCGATGATACTAATGCAAAAGTGTCAGCCAGTGACCTAAACAGTCTTAATGTGATTGTGAATGAGACCTTGGATGCTTTTCATAAGTGGTTCACTGTAAATAGCCTTAAAGTAAATATTAGCAAAACAAACTTCATTCTTTTTCGCTCGACTTCGAAAAACACAGATAAATTAAATAGTAAAATAAATGGTGAAAGCATAGGTCAGAAATCTGTCGTAAGATTTTTAGGAGTTTCTATCGACGAGAGACTGAGCTGGAAAGAGGAATTAAAGCATCTGGAAAATACCATTAGTTCGGCCTGCTACGTACTTAGAAGCTTGAGGAATGAAGTTAATGTTGAACACTTAAGAATGGTATACTTCGCTTTAGTCGAATCAAAATTAAGGTTTAGCATCCTGTTTTGGGGAGGAGGCTATGCAAACAATGTACAGAAAGCCTTAGTTGCACAGAAAAGAGCTATTCGAACTATAGAAGGAATTCAAATACCAGAGTCTTCCAGACCACACTTCAAAACATTAAAAATTTTGACCGTTCCTTGTTTGTATATATTGGTGTTGCTCTCTCACTTGTCAAAATATGCTCATGAGTATGAAAACGAAAATGAAAGAAGGACAAGGGAGAGCACTAGGCGAAAGGATTTAAGTACACAGTGTATACCACACCTTGATGTAGTAAAGCAGAGTGCATATTACAAAGCGGTTAAAATATTCAATAAATTGCCATTAGAAATAAAAAAGTTATTTCGCAAACAAAATTTTTTGAGCGATCTAAAGAAGTTCCTTTTAGAAAAGAGTTTCTACCTCATTGATGAACTGTAAATCACATATGTAGCAATTTTGTTTTTAGCTTATATAGGTAACATCTTCTTTTTGTTATTGGTTAAATGTTTTGGTTTTTATTCATTTGGTGACATTATTGAATTTTATTGCTTTTGTTGGCATTTGACATCACATTATGGTATTAATTGACTGTTATTTTTACTTGTATTTGACATTTGTTTGACATTATCATTTTTGCTGTTTATATTATTTTTGCTGTGTAATTAATTGACACCTACTTTGTCCCAATTCTTCATTTTCGTATTGTTTGTCAAACATTTGATAATTTAATTCAATTTGAAATTGTTATTCGGATCATCATATTTATTTTTGTCTGTAATTATTTATAACTTTATATTCGCATACAATGTAAAAATTGTTTTCCTGAATAAATAAATGAAATGAAATGAAATGAAATATGGTTAGGTAGAGGGGGTAACACGGCGGACAGTGGAGGTGAGCGTTGACGCGTCGTAAGGAGTGCTCCTTAAACCTAAACCTGGGTCGCAATTCCCAGGCACTGTCGAAGTCGCATGTGTTGCCCCCATCTATCACGTGATGGACCCGGCACCCGCACGGTGAATCCATGGAACGCTAAGAAATAGGTCTAATAATATAAAATATATATCTAATATCTCGTCACTGTATCTCGGTAAGCCATACCTGGCGTAGTATATTGACATCTGTTTGCTGCGATAGCACTACTAACTATTTGGTTTTTATAACAAATATGGATGTGTTGTAGACTACCAAAAATCATCAATAAAAACTCAATGTTTTTTCATTTTCTTTTCGATGATTAGTAATTTGATAATACAAGCTATGCTTTTTTATAAAAAATATTATACGTATTGCTGTTTATAATATAGAAAAAAACAAACGTAAAACATTCCATTATCGCTGTAAAAATCTGCAAAATTAAATTCAACTTTTTCGTTACTTTACGTAAGTTTTTTTTAATAAAAAGGGAAAAGGAGCCTGGATAAATACTGTTTAAATCTGGATATCAACATAATATGGTGGAAATATGTTCAAACTACAAATTATTTTGGTATTCAATTTGTATGGAGAACTCAGTGACCGCCGGCCCCTTAAGTCACGGAAAAATCGCTGCACCGATTTCAATACAATTTGGCATAGAGATACTTTAGTTCTTAAGGAAGAATATAGACTACTCTTTACCGCAATAACCGACAAAACTCGGGTGGAGCCGCGGGCAAAATCTAGTCTTACATAAAAGTCAATTATTACCAAGTCTACACACAAAAAGAAGTAGGTATAATAAATACCTATATAATAATATAAGAATACAAAACAAACGATCGTGCTTGTGATGACTTCCACATTTAGCGCAGCAGAAATATACTAAAGTGCCATCTAGCGGGTACACACCGGAGTAACTACTAATCCTGTATCACGCTATAGAAGTTCTTGCGCTGATTAACATTATATAGAACTACCCAAAATCAACCGGCAGGTCAGAGGGTCAGAGGCTTGCCTTTGTGTAAGAGGGACATAACACACGTTCCCCCGCAGTGCCTATTATATAGTTATTTATCCTGAGTGGCAATTTTACCCATGAGTAGCTTATCAATCAGGACTATTCAGTAGACTAATGAATCAGTCTGAAAAAATAGAAAAAAAGTTCAACATTTGTTTAGTAAAAAATCAAAGACCAATAACAAGATGTACGGTATTATAAGGTCCCATTTTATCGTTATTTTTTCTAATCAAAAATATATTAAAGTAAGTTTGACAAGGCACAAGCTATATATAGCCTTGTAAATATTATATCCTTATTTGATCCGATATTTGATACGTGGAGCAAGCTGATTACCTGTCAAAGTGCCTACTTGGGTATTTCATAGGGACATGTAATTTTTATCATATTTTAATCTAGACATGTCAATATGTACAAGTAGGTAATACTTTTACCTAATAACTTGCTCATTTATGTTGTATCCAAACATAAAAAAAACAGTTTTGATAAAACTTCTAATACATAAAGTTTTTCCACATCATCATCTCCCTACCCTTTATTTTATATATTAGCCTTTATTAAATTAGAATTTCAGTTTTTCAACGGAGCTATTAACATCAGACCTCAGCAACCCTGAAGGCGAACTGAATTCGAAGGTTGAATTAGTTGTTGTTGCGTTTAGGCGGCGGAAAAGACCCGGGAGCTCGACCTCCACTCGGACCCAATTCGCCGCCGGCAAACCGGGTGGCCGACGCTTCATGCCGGCCTGAGAGTGACCGGGACATCCTCTTAAGTGGCCAACCGCGAGGGGGCGATGTACGCGTTGCCGTACGCCACCTAATTAGGGTTTTACCAACAGACCGTGCCCGCGTCAGTGCGGGCAGGTGCCGGGCGGGTTCCGGACGGCTTAACAACAACAGTTCCAGGATCCCTCCCATCTCACCCGCAGAGTGGCATACCATGTGATTTGAGTTGATCCGATTTTGACACACCATCCCGCCGCAAACCCTGGTGGGGTGAAGGCCCGTGGTGGTTTCCACACGTAAAAACAAAGTTGCGTTTGAGGGTAATGACTTCCCAATAACGATTGCCATAGATGTTCATGGCAACCGGCATCGACGACTGAATGTAGTCGTAATTTTTCTACGTTATATAAATCTATATATATATATTAACTACCAGTACAACATATTGCAAAATTAAACAATCCTAGCAAGATCAGACTATGATGGGTGACCATTCTTAAAATATTGTGCCTCTTCGTGTTTTGGAGAGCACGTCGAGCTGTCGAACCAGGTTGGAATACGAAGATCTTTGGCAATCATTACGAGTAGTCGGAGCGGGTGGGAGAGCCACGCTTCGGCATGCATGGGCTGGCTCGACCGGAGTGATACCACGGCCTCACAGAAAACCGGTGTGAAACAGCGCCTGCGCTGTATTTCACCGAGTGAGTGAGGATACCGGAGGCCCTTATCCCAACCCTTACCCCCATCCCCCAAAGGCCGGCAACGCACTTGTGACGCCTCTGGTGTTGCAGGTGTCCATGGGCAGAGGTAATAGCTCACCATCAGGTGATACGTCTTCTCGTTTGCCCACTATAAATTAAAAAAAAAAAAGTTCGACAATAGTCTTTCTATAGAACGATACCGATTTGATACGATATCGTCCCGGACTAGGGTTGTAGACGACTGATAGCAGTTACTCCACGTAAAAATCAAAGTTGATTCGTATAACAGTAAACTTCAAGCCGACTCATTATCTAGTTTGAGAAAAAAAGCTTGAAAGAAACCAACTGACCCACACAATGTCTCTGAATTCTGCGTGTTTTTGCAAGACTTTTCATTCGTTTCGGTTATGATTACTTGTTATTGTCTTATTATACTTATCTAATATTAGAATATTTTTTAATTCACACTTTTTTGATAACCCGACGCTCGTTTCATCAAAATGAAACAGGTTGTGATCATGAGTGGACCAATAATTGTAACAATTTTTTGTAAGATCTGCAAATTTTTGTTTCGGAGTTTTATGTATAATATGTAGGCTTTTAAAAAAACAAAAATTAGAAAAGTATTCTATCAGTCACTCTAGCTTTCATAGTACAAGCTCTGCTTAGTTTGAAGCTAGATGGCGTTGTGTGTCAGATGTCCGAAATATTTATTTACTAATGACTGCTAAGAAGCCTCGTTGTTCTAAGATAACAAACATAACAAAAAAAGAATCATCAAAATCGGTTCATAAACGACGAAGTTATTCGCGAACACACATAAAAGAATATATGTTCATATAAACGGTCGAATTGAGAGACCGCCTCCTTTTTTTGAAGTCGGTTTAAAAACAGCCAAATTAAGAGCTTTTCTTTTATAAGATTGAGTACAAATAATATTTATTCAGAAATTTCTGAAAGAGTATATATTAAATACTTGTTACTACTCATGCTTCGAAGCCCCGCTACGAAGGAAATTGTTAGCGTCTTGTGACAAGGATATCTGCAACGATGGTTCGCAGAAACTAACATGGCTATAATTAAGGGAAATTGTCTTCCTGTGTATCAAATAATTAATATATCCTTTTATGTAGTTTTTATCACTATCCCCGTAGTCTTGATAAAGCCATATATTTACTACCAATAAACAATATATTGTTTTAAAACTTTCATGGTCAGTAACATTAAAATAGAAATCCACGGGATTGCTACCATGTACCTTTTTATTTAGTGAGTATCCGATATTTCGGCGCTGTTGCAAGCGCCATGATCACAGAGTAACTGAAGATCTTGCGGGTGGATGTTATTGGCAGACATATCGGTCTACCCTCTTTCGCAGTCTTTTACAACGATCGCCCCCGGTACCACTGTTCACTAACTCACTATTCACTCGTTATTGTTCTCGACACACAACACTAACAGTATCTGATCGCGAAACTATATTTTGTTGATTACGCCGGTTTTTGCAGATTCGAATCACGGGATTCCAGACATTTGACAATTTGAACCCATCCTCACGATTGAAATTTTTGTGTTTAATAATTTCAACCGCTTCCCTGACCAAGCTAGGTATGTAGTGGCGTTCTGTCATAATTATCTGTAGGTTATGAAACTCAATCCAGTGATTTGGGCCCGAGTCAATGAAATGCTTCGCGATTGCCGATTTCTGTTGGTCATTGTTTTTGTTGTCGTTGTCAATAAACAATAGCAGTAAATATTTATAACCTGAATCTCTGAAACGGCTCCAATGGTTTTCATGAAATTTAGTATGCACTAGCTGTTGCCCGCGGCTCCGCCCGCGTATATGTCGGTTATCGCAGCAAACAGTAACCTATGTCTTACTCTGATGTATGTTCTATACTTATAAAATAACATGTCCTGACTGACTGACTGACTGATTCATCATCGCCGAGCGGAAACTATTAAACTTGGGAATACAAAATTTGGTGAGTATGATCGTTTCATTAAGTAGATACCCATTAAGGAAGGAATTTTGGAATTTCTACCCCCAAGGGGTAGAAATAGGGGTTGAAAGTTTGTATGGAAGTCCGTCATTTTTAAGTTAGAAACATGTAAAATTATCTTTGGGCTAATAGTTAAAAACGCGTAGATACTAAGTGTCTCTGGATATTATATCTACCCCTTTTTTTGTGCGGAAATTCCCTCGGATATCACCAACTGGTGGTTATGTCGGACTCGAACCGACTAAAAACCGCACACCGTCTCGGGTTCTAGAAACCAGGGAACCAGAGCGCCCTCAAAAGGAAATCCCATAAATGATATTTCTACCCCTAAGGGGTGAATTAGGTGTTAAAATGTCGTAAGTAGATTAGTTTGGAAGTCAGTCATTTTTAATTTAGTAGCCTGAAACTTTGTCCTTAGGCTTTTAAGTACAAATAAATTAATACCCATATCATCATTTATGGGAATTCTATTTATAAAGGGGTAAAAATAAGGGTCGAACGTTAGTATGAAATCCTTTTTAATGGGCTATTGATTAAAAATAAATAAATAGGTACGTTTAAAAACATGAATAAATTATTCATACATACTTACACAGTTTTAATTAAATATATTGTAAATAATCAACTTCCACGCGAGCAAAGCTGCGGGCAACAGCTAGTAAGCTATATTACTGTAAAGTTTCATCCAATTCCGTCCAGTGCTTTTTGCGTGATGAAGTAACAAACATACACCCTCACAAACATTCGCTTTTATAAATTAGTGTGATGTGATAAAATCGAATACGAAAAACAATGTTAAATTTATCACTACAGTTAAATGAAAAATAGGACATAACGAATGAAGCTTATTTTCAAAGCGTAAATAAAACTAAATTAATTAAGTATCTACAACTAATTCAACGAAAAAAATGGAAGGTATCTACAACTTACTAAAATAAATTAAAACACCAACAAATAAGGCTAAGTAATTAAATATTTGCAACGAAAAACATCTGCTTACCTATGCCTATACCAATAACCTAACAAAATCCTATAAAAAAGTAAATTATAGGTACCTAGGTACCTATGCTCTAACCTTACAAAATTCTAAAAATACCGAGAAAACCAATTAGTATCTACAAAAGACTATTTGCTAATTATTTAGGTACAACAAAAATCGCCTGCTTATACCTATGCTGTAACCTGACAAAATCCTAAAAAAAAACTTCGTTTAAAAAAACTGACTTCAAAAACTAAAAAGTATCAGTTAACTTAATTTGCATGTGCTACCTAGGTTTGAAGTCATTGCCAAGCCAAATGTAATAGTAGGTATCACACTCGCTACATTTCGAGACGAACGTCAACGACGTCACCGACGCTTCAGTTGTTTTGTTCTACGCGAAGAGCAGCTATCCCGCTCAAGGTCACGCGCGGCGAGTGCGGTACCTACTATTACATTTTGGCTTGGCACCGACTTCAAACCTATGAATAGGTAGCACATACAAATTAAGTTATTTGGTACTTTTTAGTTTTGTCGGTTCGGTTTTTTAAACGAAGTTTGTTTTATTTTTCACTTTTTAGTCTTTCTCAAGTCTCTTGTCATCATTTCACCTAAATAACTTGAAAGAATACGACTAAAGGTAACATACATGCTGTATAAAATCGAAAGGACTTCAGGTATTTTTTTGTAATAAAATCTCAAATGGACTATCTTCTATAGGTTACTATAATTCAAGCGATTTGAGGTAAACTGACTATCTGAGGTTAACTCTGATATCGTTAAGACCCGTTTTATATATTATGAAATTAAATAATGTCTACAGAATATGAAGGCATGCAGACAATTGCTTTAACTTCATTGCAGGCGCTTACATAAATTTGAGGGTTTCCTTCGATTTCCTTAGGATCCCATCATCAGATCCTGATATGGTGGCCATGGGACCACATGGGGAGCATACCCTTTCGAATACAAAAATAATTTCCAAAATCGGTCCACAAATTGACGGAATAATCCGTGTACATACATAAAAAAAATATACAGATGAAATTGAGAACCTCATCCTTTTGGCAGTCGGTTAAAAAAAATATACCGATGAAATTGAGAACCTCCTCCTTTTGGAAGTCGGTTAAAAATACAGAAGAAATATTATAATACCAAGTAATATTTATAGAATCGAACTATTTAGACGAAATTGTGTGTACCTATATGGCTCTCCTAATATACAACACAATACCCAAGTGGATAACTGACCTACCACTCAATAAGTTTTGTGTTGTTCTTAGAAAATGGTTGGTAGAAAACAGTTATTACTCCGTTAAGGAATTCCTACAATAAAATTCGTGTCCGTCTTATCATTTTAGAAATGCATTGTAGGTGTGTATTGAATTTATTAAGTAGTTCTTGTATGTATTTTCAAAGTGTTACACGTAATCTTTTTAAATTGATTCTGATTTAGTTAATTCGTTATTGCTAATTAGCAAATAATATAGTTTTAGCAATTTAATAACTATTGCTGAAATAGTTATTAAAGCAGTCTTTCGTACAAACGAAATACTTCAACACTAAATTTGCATGCCTATTACTGGTGAAATGTGTTTCGTGCACATTTTATTTTTATTTTTTACCATCTTTTTGTACCATATTTAAGCAAATAAAAATTATATTATTATTTTTATTATTATTATAAGTATTTTAAACTTAAAATAAATATCATAAATATAAATGACCATTTAACGTTTATGGCATTCTAGTTTTTGGTTCAGTATCAATAAGAGCATCCTCCCAAAAAATCTAAATTTCTTTAATGTACAGAATTGATCTTATACACTTTTCTTATGCGTTTAAAAGTAATCATATTACGTACCTATTGTAAAGTTAGTTACTTGATTCCAAAAGATGTCGCTGTTTTAAGCACAGAAACAATTTTCAAGAAAATGTAATTGCTTCAGTATCGATTAGAGAGCCCTCCCAAAAAATCATCTAAATTTCTTTAATGTACAGAACTGAACTGTTACATTTCTATTATACGTTAAAAAGAGTAATCATATTACGTACCTATTGTAAAGTTAGTTACTTGATTCCAAAAGATGTCGCTGTTTTAAGCAAAGAAATTTTTCAAGAAAATTTAAAACAACCCTTTCTATGGAAAGAGAGAACATAAAACAAATACCTACCTATCAAGTACTAACTACATACCACATTAATCACAATGCTTGTGCATAAAACGTTCCCACGATTATTTTGAATATTTAAGTCATGCGGGCACAACCAAACACACAGATTCGACGTCTACAGAGAGATATAGATATTCTTTTTCCTATGGATAGAGAGATTGCGATAAATCAAATACTTAATGCTACACCGAATTTCTTTTTTTTTTTTTAAATCACACAATCACAATCATTACAGACATACATGAAACGGACACAATTAACACCCAAACTCAGAACAACAATTTGTGGATCACACAAAGTGTAGTCCCGTGTAGGATTTGAACCCACAACACTTGGCGAATTGGCAAGCGGCGTGGCGACCGCCTAAACCAGTAGGCCAACCGTGCAGTTAGTTAATTATACGTAATACGTTCTACGATTATTCCACGATATATTAATCAAAGTGTTATTAATTACGCATGGCTTCCTAAAGATGTCGCTACGTGTTGTATTTCGTAATGATAAATTCTTTATATTTTTTTTTCCAATAGATAGAGAGATTGTGATAAATTAAATAATTAATGCTACAATCTTCAGAGTATCTCCTTTCTAACAGAAAAAGAATTATTGCAATCGGACTACTCGTTAATGAATTACAATTAATTACACATTTTGACTTTCATCCCCCCTCACAGGGAAACCGTCCGGAATTTCGGAATAAAAAGTATCCTATGTCCTACCTCGGAGTATGAACTCAAATCATGCCAAGTTTCATTTGAATCCATTCAGTAGCTTCGGCGTGATGCGCGGCCAAGATACAGACAGACAGACAAAAATGAAAAAAAAAAATAGTTTTGATTTCAGTATCGATAACAGAGTGCCCTCCAAAAAAAATTTTCAAAATATCTTCAATGTACAGAATTTGACCTGTTACATTTTTATTATAAGTATTATAAGTATAGATGTATGGTTTCGAGGGCGATAAATCGATCTAGCTAGGATTCACGTTTATTAAATTTATCAAAAAAATCACAAATTTTAACAAAAAAAACCGACTTCAATCTGGACCAAATTTAATTGGGACCACAAGGGAAGCATCTGCTTTCAAATAAAAAAGAATCATCAAAATCAGTTCACCCAGTCGAAAGTTATGAGGTAACAAACAAAAAAAAAACAGTCGAATTGAGCACCTCCTCCTTTTCTGAAGTCGGTTAAAAAATGCCAGCCATCCAGGTACTAATGTAATAACATCAGAAATCTGGTAACTTCCAATACAAGATTAGAGCTTGCCTTATAACAGTTATCCATAGTAAAATAACGGGAGTCTAACCTAACAGATCAGGTCACCTGATCGTGACTGACTATCGTCACCAGCATCAGCACCTCAGAGGACACCTGTCACCGCCTTTTCCTCCCAAGAATCAGATGGAGAAAAAAGTATAAAACGAGTTTAAGTCCGTTGTTCAAGGACCTTGACCATTGCGTGGTCCAACATGTTATTTCAAAACATTTCTACTGATGGTTGAATAACCAGCGAACCATATTTATAAAACTCAACAGCCACATTGTCCTACAAATTGCATGGTACGTTATCCCGGCTTTACGCTCAAAAGTTTTCCTTGCTAGCCCTGTTAGCTACCACAATCAAAAATATTTGTAAGGTGAAAGGTGGGCCTCATCAAAATGAAGCCACTCACGAAAAATCAGATTGATAGTAATAACTTGCAAAATTTGTTCCAGGGATCCCGGACTATAAATCTTATGTTTGGTATGTTGCGTTTTGTCTCTGTGTGTGTCCTTATTTCCGCAACTGTTGGCGCAAATGTCAGGGGCCAGCTGAAAGAAAAGTTGATCTTCTGATGTTTCTCGATAGCTTGTAGGAATAGAGTTCGATTCTAAGCCTATATTCCATCCAACTGGAGGTCGTGGATAGCAGTTATTTTAGAAAAGTAATGAGATAATGATTCATACCATACTTAGTCACTTCATATATGAACCATGTTATTACACATTAATTTGTCATTCCTTCCAAGTGACGTTCGAACGACATACCATGGTTTATAGCTCCGTAGGCGCTTTTATTATTGGCGCTAAAATTTCCATATATATCTCCATAAACACACCATACTAAAATAGACAAATATTTGGGTGCTGTCTGAATTTCAACGCTACAAATATTGAATGCTGTACTTACTTGAAGCTTTAGAGTTCGTAACAGCAATATTTTTTTTTAATTATTTATTTATCTTTATTGTACACACATAACAGATGGAATAAAAGAGTTTCAATATACAAACGTGACAATTGGCGGTCTTATCGCTCTTGGCGATCTCTGACAGGCAACCTCTGTACAGATATTATGGTAAATGACATTAACTAGGGTAGCATTAGTAAGGCGCTTTTTTTAAACAGAGGGCAAACTTTCATACCATTAAACTGATGATACGTACGGCACTAGTCACTGTCATAATCACGTCACCGTCCTTTTAACCGTCCCTCTAAATAAGCGGGAGCGTTAGTACCTTCAACAAAAGACACTTTCAAGATTTCTGACTCCGTGAAAAGCAACAAAACAGTTACTAAACACTGATTTTCCGTTAATTTTATCAGGAAAGTCAATTTCTCCTACGAAAAACTTTTTTGTTTATGGACTCGTGGCAAACGAGCAGACGTATCACCTGATGGTAAGTGATTACCGGCGCCCATGGACACCCGCAACACTAGAGTCGTCACAAGTGCGTTGCCTACCTTTGGGGGATAGGAAGGGGGATAAGGGGAGGGGTTATAAGTATGGGCCTCCGGTATCCTCACTCATTCGGTGAAACACAGCGCAAGCGCTATTTCACACCGGTTTTCTGTGACCGTGGTATAACTCCTTAAGCGCAGCAGCTTACTCTACCACTTGCACCACCGAGAAAGTCAGATATTATCATATATTTCTACATACATTCATATTCGCAAAAAGATTTGTCTTGCACGATAATGGAATCCAGGACCTCTGATCAGTCATGGTCATTAAGCCCGTCAAATATTGAGTATACTGCGTTGACAGACTACAAATAAACATTTACGAACAAGTTGACAGTTTACTGGCTCTATTTATATATTCTCTGCGTAACCAAGATGATATTATGACCAATAAACATTTGAGTGCGACGCATAACTCGGAAACATTCGAATTAGATGTTCGTCAAAACTCCTCGACTTCATAGGATAGGTAGGTACAGATAAATTCCGGATAGCTTACCTGACAGATGGAACAATTTATAATTTTGTTTTATGGAATAGGGGGCAAACGAGCAGACGTATCACCTGATGGTAAGTGATTACCGGCGCCCATGGACACCCGCAACACTAGAGTCGTCACAAGTGCGTTGCCTACCTTTGGGGGATAGGAAGGGGGATAAGGGGAGGGGTTATAAGTATGGGCCTCCGGTATCCTCACTCATTCGGTGAAACACAGCGCAAGCGCTATTTCACACCGGTTTTCTGTGACCGTGGTATAACTCCTTAAGCGCAGCAGCTTACTCTACCACTTGCACCACCGAGAAAGTCAGATATTATCATATATTTCTACATACATTCATATTCGCAAAAAGATTTGTCTTGCACGATAATGGAATCCAGGACCTCTGATCAGTCATGGTCATTAAGCCCGTCAAATATTGAGTATACTGCGTTGACAGACTACAAATAAACATTTACGAACAAGTTGACAGTTTACTGGCTCTATTTATATATTCTCTGCGTAACCAAGATGATATTATGACCAATAAACATTTGAGTGCGACGCATAACTCGGAAACATTCGAATTAGATGTTCGTCAAAACTCCTCGACTTCATAGGATAGGTAGGTACAGATAAATTCCGGATAGCTTACCTGACAGATGGAACAATTTATAATTTTGTTTTATGGAATAGGGGGCAAACGAGCAGACGTATCGCCTGATGGTAAGCGATTACCGCCGCCCATAGACACGAGCAACAATAGAGGCGTCACAAGTGCGTTGCTGGCCTTTGGGGAATGGGAAGGGGGATGGGGAGGGGATGGGAGGGGGATGGAGAAAGGGAAGGGAGGGGGATGGGGAGGGGAATGGGGAAGGGGATGGGTGGTGTGTTTGGGGTATGGGCCTCCGGTATCCTCACTCACTCGTTGAAATACAGCGCAAGCGCTGTTTCACACCGATTATATGGAAGAGACGTCAAATTATCTCTCAACTAAGCTAACCAAAATCGGTGAAACACGGCTTTAGTGTAGTTTCCACTAGGTAAGTGTTGTATGTTTCATTACTTAGAAGAAATTCTCCAAATGTGTCAAGCTTTTGTTAATAATGCTGATGACCTTATGCGTATGGTTTGTTACGCTTTCAAAATTATTGCACCAATGGAAAAATATATTTTGAGGGAGTAACGTAGGGTAACTTTTTAGGCAGGTGTCGCCAGGAAATCTACTATTACATTATAATTAAAATCGGATAGCTGAACTGGAAACTTTCTTAAAATTCTTTAATATTAATATTTTTCAATTTTAGTTTTCTGTGTATATCATTATTAGGATTAGATTAGGATTAGATAGATTAGGATTAGAATTTGTTCCGATAATTTTTATAAAAATAATTTATTAATTACTAAAATATAACATTGAATAACCAATTTCACGCTAAACATCCTAGTAATTATAAGAAAAATATAAATTTCATCGTTAATAAGTGTAATTGTAAGCTTACGGATAATTCTGAAGTGACAGTTGCGTTGCAACTGATATTGTGAAAAATTTATTTTAAGTGATCACTGTGCATTTATTGTTATCTCTTTCAAGGTATTTATCATCTTATCATTCTTATAAACATACTGTATTCAGTTAAGTACAGTTTTACAGACATATTAACAGTAATTCAATCTTATACTGTTTAAAACTACCTCCCATTAGTTGATTGCAATTCTTCCTGTTTTAAAGTTATAACTTATTTTATTTTTAACTCAGACCTTTTTAAAATGATTCAAACTCGCAAAGCTTTGGCACGTCAGGAGGAGGCCAAACTCCAAATGACACTAAAAGAACTAAAAGCTACCAAGGAGAGGTGTGATCAACTGATGAAAGAGAGGAATGACAGTGAACAAACACTCCTAGATACTTTGCATGAAAACGATAGTCTAAGACTTCAGCTATCTTCATTGCATTCACAAAATGTTGAGATTACCAATGCTCGGGACAGACTACAGCTCCTTGTTGACTCATTCGACACATGCAGGGATGAGTACGAGCAAGCTCTGAAACGCATCAGGGTTTTAGAACGCCAACTATATGAAGCACACAGCACCATAACATCATTTGAAGACTTCAAGGACAGGATAGTAGCTGCATCAAATCAGAGTCTGTACGAGGAGCTGGTCGCTCCCAATTCACCATTGGTGGTTAACAACCATTCAGCTCTCATTATAGATCTAACTAATGACAACGACTCCTTCAGAGTTAATCATTCTCAAAAAGTCATCAAATGTAGCAAGAATAAATTAAAAAAGTACCTTCGTGTTAAAAGATTTATTACAAAAACAAAAAAGCTTATTTATAAACATAAGTTCTTCATAGATAGTGTAGCATTAAATAAGCAGAGGCTGCATTTAATTGATCAGGTTAATATGTACTCCATAGAAGTAGATAACATGTCTTCACAATACTTTGATGACACACGAGCTCTTCAAACAGAAATTAAGAAACTTGAGGAGCAACTGAGAACTATTATTTTTTTTTTTTTTTTTTTTTTTTTTTTTTTTTTTATGTTTGGCCCGCCAAAATGACTCTACTCTGCCTGATGGAAAGCATAAGCAGAATCCACGAGTGGTGGCCACCATACTCATTGCGAATGCAACAATGCAGCATGGTGACCCACACTATGGCGGCCTAGTGATGCTTGTGCATCTTTTAGTCTAGTCAACAAGTATGGAACTTGTTGACTAGACTAATTGGGCCTCCGGTCTCGCACTCACCAACGAAACACGACAGCACGAATGCTGTCATTTTACGTTGATTTTCTGTGCGAGGGTAGTACCGCCCCGGTCGAGCCGGCCCGTTCGTGCTGAAATCAGCGTGGCTCTACTACCTTTAGTGGTAAATATGAGATTTCTCAAAAACAAAGTAGGGAACAAGTTTTGGCAATAGGTAAGTTAGTTAATTCATGCAATTGTAGGAATGATTCATTGTTATTTTCGGATAACCACAATGAAACTATTAGTTCTTTAGACAGTTTACCTGTAACATGTGCTCCTAGAGGAGCAAATAACAAGAGTGTAGTTAATTTACAGAATAGCAATACAACTATTCAACATCAATTATACTGTACCAATAGTAATGTAATAATGTTTAGCGATGAAATTGGTAAAGGTTTAGGTATGTTAATGGCAAACTCAAATAAAGAATATGCATTTAGCAACTTCTGTATGCCAAACCTAGCATATAATAGGATTCTAGAAAATGCTATTAGTGCAACTTTTGACAAAAATACTAGTCTCATAATTTTTAGTGGCAATAGAGGTAGTGTAAATAAAAAAACATTTATAAAATACTTTGAACAATTATCGGAACTCAATGCAAATAAAATAGTACTATTTACACTGCCCATTAGCAAAGGGTTGTCTCAACATGAAAAAAATATTAGGATTAGTTTAAACATGACTATGTTTAATTTGACAAGCCAAATTAATGGTAGATTTTATCATAAATTTCATTTAATTGACATTAATAGGATTGTCTATGATAATGTTTTTTTGAACACAGATAGTTATTATCTGCCCCATTATTATAAAAGACAAATAGCTGTTTCGCTATCATATTATTTTAGTATAACAGCCAAGAACTTGGCTAACCTGACAGCTCCTAAAGAGCACCCCTTAGTATGTAAGAACACTGTAGCCCCCTTAGTATGTAAGAACACTGTAGCCAAACATTTGGCTTCACATATTGCTCCTTCTGAGCTAATTAATAATGACTTTATTAATATTAATTCAGGCAATAGCCTGGCCACACATGGTGACATAAATTCTTTAAATTAATTACTAAGACAAAAGAGCCTATCTCTTGCATATCAAATCATTTACTCAATAATAGTATTGTTAGTAGAAATCTAAAAATAAATAAAAATTGTATCAATAAAGTGAAAAAATTAATGAACATAAACATAGTACATCAAAATATTCAAGGTTTATCTAGGAAAGACTTAGAAGTAGAATTATTTTTTGATAAACATAATGTCGATGTGCTCTGCATCACAGAGCACTGGCTTCAGGCTCACCAGTTAATTCTTGATAAAGAACTTTATTCTGCTAGAAGTGTGTATGTAAGAAAGAAGTCAATCCATGGAGGGTCCTTAATATTTATTCGTAATAGTATTAAGTCTAAAGAACGGAAAGATATTGTAAATGTGTCTACTGAGCGCACTGTAGAGCTTTCTTGTGTAGAACTGGAACACCATATTGTAGTTAGTGTGTATCGGCCACCACAGAGTGACTTTAGCATTTTTGAGATAGTTATGGAAGAAGTATTGAAACGTTTATGTGTCAGTAGTAAGATTTTGGTAGTTTGTGGAGATTTTAATATTAATTTATTAGAAAAGTGTCCTATCAGTATACGATTAGTAAGCCTATTTGAATCATTTGACTTGAATCACTTATTTTCTGAGCCCACAAGAATTTCTTCTCACTCGGCAACTTGCTTAGATAACATCTTTTGCAATGGGGAATATTTAAATAGGTCAATTTTAAGTGATTTAACATCTGATCACTGTGGGCAATTTGTTACATTGCCTTGTATGAGAGAAAATAAAGTAAACAAAACCATATGCAGGCCCATTACTAGTAACCGATTATTAAATTTTAGTAATAACATTAAGGATAAGGTTTCCAATTTAGATTGGACTCAAAGGGATCCGGATAAGCTTTACGGCTACCTATTCAACATGATAGAAATCGAATTTACCAGTATATTTAAGACAAAAACAATAATGCAACGGCCCAAAATGACGTTCTGTGATTGGGCGACAACAGGAATATACAAAAGTAGGGAAAGGCTGTATGATTTGTATGCTGTGAAAAAGGGTAATTTTGACCCAAAATTTCATGAATATGTAAAAAATTACTCAAGGATTTTTAGGAGAGCCTGTGGTGTGGCGAAGTCTTTGTATATAAGTGATAAAATTAAGTCTTCAAATAATAAAATAACAGCTACATGGAACATTATTAATAATGAAACGGGACGTTGTAAACCTCGAGATAATGATTTAAAATTAAATATCAATAATAGGTTTATAACAAACAATTTAGACATAGCTGAATCTTTTAATACCTTTTTCACAAGTGTACCAGTTAGCACAACGAGTACCTTGAATTCTTGTGCGTCCGGGTCTGAACTGTTGTTAAGGGCCAATGTAAATGAATGTAAGAATCTATTTAAATTTGAATACATAAACCCCACAGATATTATAAAAACGTTTACGTCTCTTAACTCTAAGAAAACAGGGGACTTATGGGGGATTTCAGTTAAATTAATAGAAACTATTATAATTGATATAGCACCATTTCTAGCAATAACATTCAATCGATGTGTTGATTCTGGGGTTTTTCCTAACCTGATGAAGTATAGTAAAGTAATACCTTTATTCAAGAAGGGTTGTACAACCGAACCAAGTAACTTTAGGCCAATCTCAATCTTACCGGCTATTAGTAAAATTTTTGAAAAAGTCATTTTGCAACAACTAGAAAGCCATTTTAATCTAAATAATTTATTTCACAAAGAACAATATGGCTTTACAAAGGGTCGTTCAACAATTGATGCGGGTGCAACTCTTTTGAGACATATATTTAGTGCATGGGAGAATTCGCAAGATGCGATAGGTGTATTTTGCGATCTTTCAAAAGCTTTTGACTGTGTAGAACATAACACGCTTTTTCTTAAACTTAGGCATTATGGTGTTAATGGTATTGCTTTGGAACTAATCGTTTCCTACTTGAAAGATAGAATTCAACATGTAGATGTCAATGGTGCGAGGTCATCTGGATTACCTGTTACTATGGGCGTTCCGCAGGGCTCCATACTGGGTCCTCTACTTTTTCTCATATATGTAAATGACTTACCATATTATTTAAAAGATCTCTGTGATATAGTTCTATTTGCTGATGATACGTCACTTATTTTTAAAGTCGATCGTAAGAAAACAGTTTTTGACGATGTGAATAGGGCACTAAATGATGTATTGAATTGGTTTACAACGAATAATCTCCTACTGAATTCAAATAAAACAAAGTGTGTGAGATTTACTATGCCAAATGTAAAACAACTAGGCACTAATCTAACTATAAATAATGAAATCATAAGTATTGTAGACTCAACAGTATTCTTAGGAATTACATTAGATAGTAAACTTCAATGGGGAGCCCAGATAGATAGCCTTGCGGGTAGACTTAGTTCGGCAGCTTATGCAGTATGGAAGGTACGTCAGCTCACTGATACGGACACAGCTAGGTTAGTTTATTTTAGCTACTTTCATAGCGTCATGTCCTATGGTATACTACTTTGGGGCAAGGCGGCTGATATTGAAACGATTTTTATTCTACAAAAACGAGCCATCCGCTCAATGTACAATTTAGGTGCTAGAGTCTCTCTTCGAGAGTTGTTTAAAGATATAGGTATTTTAACTGTTGCATCACAGTATATATTTGCTAATATTATGTTTGTTAGACACAACATTAATGACTATAAGAAAAACAGTGATGTACACAATATTAATACTAGAAACAAATCTAAACTCATTGGTACCTATCATCGATTACATAAGATACACAACTCGTTCGAAGGTCTTGGTGTACGTTTTTATAATAAAATTCCTATACATGTAATCGACCTTCCTGTAAATAAATTCAAGCTTACTGTAAAAAATCACCTTATTAGGAAAGCCTACTATACGATCAACGATTATCTAAACGACAAACAGTCATGGGCTTAAGGTGTCATTAGAATTTAAATAGATACACACAAACTTCTTTGTCTTTTAATAAAGCTAAATATTAACAAACCATTGTTAGTTGAAAGTAATGCGTGGCGATTATCATGGTAATTTAATTAGTAGTGATTTTTATCAGTATCTAGACTATGGTTTGTCATGCTCACTAAAATGTCATTGCTTGCGGTGTCGTCGTGGGGCGGGTCGTTTTCTTCCCTCTGATATGGCGAAGGAGATGATGGCTGGTCCATGCGTCATACTCGTGAACGGGTGCTGCTTGGGGTGACTGGTCGGCCTAGTCAGCGATTCTTTAGACAATACTATTATTCTGGTTCGTTCAACTGCAACCCTAGCCTCTTAATCCAGTCACGAATTATTTTCAACAGTAGATTTTGCAACTGAATGTAAGTGGATGTGCACCTTGTTTCTATTTTGTTCTATGTTTAATAGACTCAAACCTTCAACGTTATCACTGAGTGTTTTTTGTTTGTTTGCGCGTTAGATTTTGGAGCTTTTTAATAAAAGGAATTTCAGGTGGCAACAGCTTGCATACTGTTTACCTTACATGTAATACTAACACTATTGTACCTGAAAATCAGATTTTGAAAAAGAGTAGCCATGAGTTTCTTTGCCAGTATTCTTCTCATGAGCTCTACGCATTTTGGAAACTGGAAGTTATGGATCGACACAGGCAGGCAGTAGATTTTGGTGTTTTCGCCTAACTTGACAATACAGCACATGCTGTGGCCTCTGTTTGTGTCGATCTATGATTTTTAACTATAGCTTCAATTTGACGTTCATAAGTGTCACTTGGTGTCTTAGATGAATAAATGATTTTGATTTGATTTGATTTGATTTGACATTTAAATATCATGTTGTACAAAAGCTAATTATATATGTAAGAAACACAAAAAATTTTTTCAATATTTTTGTCAAATAAGCAGCTATCCTTGTCATTTCGCTTTTTTTATGTTTAGCCATGCCAAAATGAATGTACTCTGTCTGATGGAAAGCACAAGCAGAATCCAAGAGAGGTGGTCACCATACTCACTGCGAATGCAGACAATGCAACAATGTAGCATGGTGACCCACACCATGGCGGCCTAGAGATGCTTCTGCATCATTGGGCCTCCGGTCTCACACTCACCAACGAAACACGACAGCACGAACGCTGTCATTTTACGTTGATCTTCTGTGCGAGGGTAGTACCACCCCGGTCGAGCCCAACCGTGCTGAAACCAGCGTGGCTCTACTACCTTGAAAAGGGAGCTTACGAAATTTTTACTTATTAGAGTTCACCTTATGAAATAATAATATCTAAATAATAATAGAGACTGTTTATAGTTTTTGTCAAAGAACTAAACTTATTTCCCGACGTTTTGAACGTGTTATATCGCTCGTTGCGTTGGGAAATAAAAGATATAGTAACATTTCAAATAATGATATTGCAAATTAGTTCCACTGCATTACAAAAACTATGTGTATAATAATACAAACGTCTATTTTTATTTTAAACATGATTCAGCTTTGAGTTTGTTTTATTTTGTCTCAATGACTGAAAGAGACAATAAATTGTTTCTATTTTTATATACCCTTCTTACGACAGGAGTTAAGAATCTTCACCGACGGATCCAAAACAAGGTCAGGCACTGGCTCAGGAACATTCTCTGAGGACCTGAACATACACATCTCGACACAATTAGGAGCCCACAACACAGTCTTCCAGGCAGAGTGCATGGGTATAATAATGGCAGCACATGCGATCATCTCCAGAAAGGTAACGGAATACCCCATCCGTATACTTTCCGACAGCCGATCAGTCTTACAAGCTCTACAAAGTCACACGACTACCTCAGGGCTGATCTACGAAGGCCACAGAGCCCTGACAGAGGTAAGTACTACAAATAGTATAACTCTCCAGTGGATCAAAGGACATAGCAACTCACGCGGAAACGACGCAGCTGATGCACTAGCAAGGAGCGGATCGGAGACAAGGGCAGTCGGCCCAGAACCAATATTGCCCTTGCCAGCTGCTTGGCTACGACGGACACTGCAACAGAACACCAAGGTAGAACACCAGTTATATTGGTCCAACCTTTGTACCTGCAGGCAGACCAAGGAGGCCCTCCCGACGATCAACCCTGGATTGTCACGGAAGCTGAAACAACTTAAGAGGCCGCCGCTTCGACTTCTGATCGGAGCAATGACTGGTCATGCACTATTAAACAAACATCTTTTTACTCTAGGTGTAACGGACAGCCCTCTGTGCAGAGCATGCATGGAGGAGGAGGAAACAGCCGCCCATGTCATCTTGGCATGTCCTGGGGTGGCAGAATACCGGGCGAAACACCTTGGATCGCCGAGGTCGCTTCAGGAGGTCGTCGGCAACGCCAGGGGTCTGCTAGGCTTCCTGGAGGAACTGGGATGGCATCACTAGTGCCGACCCACTACGCAAAATAGGCACATCAAAGTCGTCGAGTTGCGGAAACCCGGCCCGCGAGTTCAAGTCAAGTCAAGTACCCTTCTTACGACCACTTTTTTTTTTTAGACAACTCCCGCATCAGGAATAAACATCCTGTGTCGCGGGGGACTTCACAACATACATGAAACGGACACAATTAACACCCAAACTCAGAACAACAATTTGTGGATCACACAAAGTGTTGTCCCGTGTAGGATTTGAACCCACAACACTTGGCGAATTGGCAAGCGACGTGGCGACCGCCACTAGGCCAACCGTGCAGTCACTTTACTTTAATACCAAAGTATTAGTATATTTTCTGTATTTTTTTATACGTGTATTTTATACGGTATTAAATATAAAAAGGTACACAACAATAAACTTGTTTTGAATAAGACTGAAGTGGAAAGTAGTCGAGAGAATAGAAAAAAAACCCAAAGCTTACTTCACCCATTCTTCTGAAATTTTCACCCTCATAAGAAGGCAAAAATGTTCTACCATTATTGTTATTCTCCCTTTCAATACAACCAATTTTTCCACTCAAATTGTGTCCATTCAAGCCTATATTTCTTACATTGAACACATTATACAACAACATACAGTACGATAAAAGTGAGTTACAGATAAATGAAAGTACCTATCGTGTAAAGTCGATTGTAGTAAAATCCTTTACAAATAAAACCTTTGGACACATCATGCCAAACCAAGCTACTAATCTTCTATTTGGTTGGTTAAACATTATAGTTTTGTTTGATTGTGGCTATTGTATTTGATATTACTTTATGTGGATAGATATTTCAGAAGTCTTTAAATAAGAAATATCAGTCTTTGAAAGGTACTTTTAGATTTCTACCTATTTGTCCATGTGCTAATTCCTAATTGCTTGGTGGTCAAAATTCTTGCCTCATATTATATCAGTGAGAATAAATACTTTTATAATATTGCCCCATCATACATGTATATAATATTTAATAAATATATAAAGCCTTTAATTTCTTGCCTCAGAACAAATTGACAATTCACAACATGCAAAATCTATTTTATCTATATATCTGATAACTATTTTACATAATTAATAAAATTTAAGTTTTAATGAAGTTTTAAAAAATTGTGAAATCTAAGCAAATTTAAATAAATATAGTCTTCTTTTTTACCATAAATATACAATTAATTGCCAAGTAGCATAAGCTGTATGAAATACAATGGGTTAGATTGTACCAACCAATATTCTGTCTTGCCCACGATGGAAAACTTTGAATTAGTATTGTATATATAGTCTCTATCGTATTGAGCATCGAACGTTTAACTCTTCATCATCATCGTTATAATCATCAGTCAATTGCAGTCAATTCCTGAACACAGGCCTCTCTGAAGGCACACCGTTAAGCCCGCTGTACTGTTCTTTGCATCCAGTCGCTGCCAGTCCTCAATAAACATACATGAAATGGACACAAAGAACACCCAGACTCGCTACAACAATTTGTGGATCACACAAAGTTTTGTCCCATGTAGGATTTGAACCCACAACACTTTGCGCAGAAAGCAGCGTGGCGACCACTTGAATCACTAGACCGCTTAAAATACACTTTAACCATCATCTTTATCTCGGCTGGAAGACATCTGTGGCGACTTTCACATACAGCGCAACAGAAATATACTACAGCCATCTATCGCAGATACACTGAACTACGGAGTAATGTACTACACGAAGAAACTACGAATCCTGAATCGCGCAATAGATCTTCTCGCGCCGATTATCATATACAACATCCCAACATCAACCGTTGGGCAGTGGCCCGCCACGCATGATCACCTAGCCTGGTCGGAGGATCCTCCCTTTGTGTTGGAGGGACATGTGACCCGTCCCTCCACACATCCATAAGGTAGCCCCACGAACAGGTGGTCGTCAAGCCAATGTGATGAACCATGGAAGGAACCTATGGCTAGTAGTGAACGTCTTAACAAAGTCGAACAAAAACGAACCTTATCCTAAGCAGAATATAAATCAATATTCCTCGTACTAGTGTATACTACTTATTATTCCCATCTACATCACTCATAACCCTTTATACGCGACACTTTGAGCTCCATAATACTTGCTTTATTTACGAATAAACATCTAATATTAACTCAGCAATAACATGTCTGTATAAAAATAAACGAATAATTTTAGTAATATTGTTATATAAGTATGTACTTTATTCTTTCTTTTCTTGAAAAATATTATGGTTCTCCCGATTCTGCTTCTGTAAGGTCAGTTTTTTTTCGATTTATAGATAATTCCTGTAACTGTTTCATTCCATTTCTATCTTAGTTTACCAAGTTTGGAAATTGTACTACTGTATATAGATACCGTAGTACAATTTAATTTAGATTGAAAATAAGAAAAAGTTTAGGAAACTATAACTTAACTACGTAAAATTTTGTGATAAAATATGTTTAGTCTATGTAATCCGTGCTATAATTACGAATCTACTGACACCTTATTTATTAAACATTGGTTTAGCGTTTTATGCCCTACGGTGGATCATATAAACATACATAGACTGCCAAATCTGTTACCCTTCCATTTGGCTTCAACGTAGTCCGGTAAAAAATACTCAGGGCAACATTGTTCTAATTCGATCTAGTAGTTCCTAAGATATTAACACAACAAACAAATAAATTTTTCTTTCCTTTTTGACATTGGTGAGAACGAAACTGAACTTAGCATTTTTTTTACAAAAAATGTCATTTTGGTTGCTCTCTGAAAGCCCAAGTTGTAACTTAATAGTAATTCCACTTCGTATTGTCACACTTCCATCGAAACAACCATCTTTTATACCACACACCTTGACATTTGACATCCCGAAAAAAGTAGTTTATTTTCATCTAAAGTACATTTGCAAAGAATTGTAAAACTAAACGAAGTAAATATATAGTATAACCAAAGAAACAGAGTATAAAGACCCAAAATACATCTGTTCGTTCGCAATAAGTTAGAAGGCGCAATTTACACAAAGTGGAAAGTTAACTCTGGACTCAACCCTCAACTCTTCGCACCAATTGTTTCGGTACAATAATCTTAAAGCTCGTAACTTTGCCCGTAGATGTATTGCTGTATAATTGTTGCCAGACTTTGTCATAATGGCTTGTAATTGTCTAAATGAACAAGTTATGACTTATTTACATCGAGTTTTGAAGGGTTACTTGAAGTCTTTAAGTTTGGACTTGAAATATATTTTAATTTATTATTAAAATTAATGAATAGTAGCTTAGTAAAATATTAATAAGAAGAAAAGTTTTTTTTTCCTTTAAGTAATGGGTCTACCAAAGTTCTATATCTATTTTTCCTAATGGAAAGCCAGAACAGAATCTAACAGTGGCCACCATACTCATTGCTAATGCAGACAATGAAGCATAGTGATCCACTATGACGACATCTTGAGATACCTCTGCATCATGGGCATATTCCCGTCTGTATTCATAGCTTGTTTGGATCAGACGGGAATATATTTTCACTGCTGAAGGATAAAAACCTGAAGCCTTAATCAAAGTGCAAGTACTGCTGATTCTTAGATTCTCGAGTTGCAGGTATCCATGGGCCGTAGTTGGCACTAACAATCAGTTTTCCTGCCTTTTCGAATATTTTAACATACAAGTTTAAAAGAAAATAAGTAGATTATTACATAAAACTTATTTGTTTAAAAAAATTCGCAGTTTTCGCTAACATTAATATCTCTTTAACAGTCGTTCAAAATATTATATTCTAATGAATAGAACTTTTCAATTAGATAAGCTACAAGCTAAAATAACACATAATGTTTCTTTGTAAGACAGTTGTGAGACTCAAAAATAATATAAACGGGTTTCAAAAAGCAATATGTCTTTCGAATTTTGAAGACAATAGGCTCAAAGTCATAAATTAGAATGAGAGAGCTTTACAATCATTATAATACTTAGCTTATATTTTATTAAAGCATTTTTTTTGTATTTTAATAATTTAAGAAACAAAATTCAGAAATAGTATGTCCCTCCTCGTAGTATGAACTAAAATCATGCCAAGTTTCATTTGAATCCATTCAGTAGTTTCAGCGTGATGCGCGGCCAAGATACAGACAGACTGACAAACGGACAGACAGACAAAAATTAAAAAAATACAGTTTTGGCTTCAGTATCGATTAAGGAGCACTCCAAAAAAAATTTTAAAAATATCTTTAATGTACAGAATTGGACCTGTTACATTTTTATTATAAGTATAGATCTAGGGGCACGGTCGTGCCCCCGCCAAGACGAGCCAAGCGACGCACTACCTACCTTTTCTCGAAGTGTTTCGTCGTTTTTTTGAACCCTCATAACTTTGGTTCCCGATACACCAGACCATTCAAATTCTCAGGTGTATGATGTTACCAATAGACTAATAAAACATCCAAAGTTTCAATTGCATAGCTTTAATACTTTAGATTTTATTGATACCTAAAAAACACCGATTTCGTCACTCACACACTGATGATCGTCAAAACTGTTAGGGTACTTTCTGAAGTGCTAGAAAGCTGAACTTTGGTATGTAAACTAAGTTTAGTATACAGACATCAAAAAAATTTTTAACCTATTACTTTTGCCCCCCAACCCCCAAATTTGGGGGGTGGAAGTTTGTATGAGACTTTCACAATTTTTTATGCTAGAAGTTTTATTTTTGGTACACGGACTTTTTCAAAAGAAGATGTACAAGAAATACAGCCCAAAAAAAAAAAAACTGTCTTAAGCAACTTACAAAAAGAAATGAAATCCCACCAAAAACATTTTCATGTTAAATGTTGCCAAGACAACTGCATATGGCTTACCCTGTGAAAAAGATATCAGATCTCATGTAGAGCCAAGGTTCTGAATCTACAGGCCCTAACTCTAGCAACCCTAACTTCATAAATTCTACATCTCAGTAAAAATGTATGGCTTGGCTGTTTCGTTACTTCAGAAACTAAATATTCGTATAACACATTACTTCAGAAACTAGATATTTGCAAACACAAAAGGCATTCGATTCCCCATCGTGACGGTATGGTAGCGAAACGGCATAGCGATACATTTTTACTGAGATGTAGAGTTTATGAAGTTAGGGTTGTTAGAGTTAGGGCGTGTAGATTCAGAACCTTGGCTCTACATGAGATCTGATATCTTTTTCACAGGGTAAGCCATATGCATTCAACATTTTACATGAAAATGTTTTTGGTGGGATATAATAATTTCCGACATATGGCCTGAACCCTCTCCTAAGAGGAGACCCGAGCCCAGCAGTGGGACGTTATAGGTTGTTGATGATGATGTTATAATTTTAAATTCAAACTAGGCAGAGAATGTGCTATGATTATGTACACAGAATAATTAACCGTATTCATTGCACAACCATTCGTTCTGTGTGTACTAGACTAATAAGCTGGTCAGTTGACAGACGTTTATACTTCAGCCTAGTGTCGTCCACTGGAACGTAGGTCTCCCCCTTATACCTACCGTGGGAGAGCCATGCTTCGGCATGCATGAGCCGGCTCGACCGAAATGATACCACGGCCTCACAGACCGGTGTGAAACAGCGCTTGCGCTGTGTTTCATCGAGTGAGTGAGGATACCAGAGGCCCATACCCCAAACCCTCCCCCCATCCCCTTCCCCACCTCCTAAAGGCCGGCAACGCACTTGTGACGCTTCTGGTGTTGCGGGTGTCCATGGGCGGCGGTAATCGCTTACCATCAGGCGATACGTCTGCTCGTTTGCCCCATATTTTACAAGCTTTTTATTAACTTATGTATGCTTGTATGTTCGGGTGGAATCTTGCAACTCAATTTTGAAGCAGATATTTTCAACCGATTTTGCTGAAATTTTGCAAGCATACGTATATAGCGTGACAATACAATATTATAATGACATGGAGCTGATCTGATGCTGGAGCTGGAAGGTGTCCATAGGAACTCTGTAAAGAAACGTCGCAACATCATCGAGTTTGGACTCGTTTGATTCGTCTCGAGGCATTCCAGTACAAACTTTTTTTGAAAAAGCTTTTTAATTTAATTTATTATCTTAAAAAATAGCTCGAACCATCCCGGTCCTGAGCAGTCAACATCCATCCGCTTTCAGCCATTTGACTGTAGTTTAATCTGGTCAAATTCTAAACCTGCGTAGAATGCCGATCGACACCACTATCCAGAAACTTTTGCAAGGTAGGCTACTTGGTAAGTTGACATCCACCTTAGATCTACTGTCTGATGCAGCACTGTTTCACAACGGTTTTCTGTGAGGCCGTGGTATCACTCCAGTCGAGCCGGGCCATGGATGAAAATTCGTCGCTTATTAAGACCCCTCCGGTCCTTGGAGATTACATCAAGCTGTTGGCCACTGTTGCTGTACGAACATCTGTAGGAGTATTTACAGGTAGGTATTTAAAGCAAGCGTTGGGCATAATTAAAGCTCCTAAAAGTCTTAATAGTAGACTTATAGCCGACCCCAACCTAGTTTGGAAATAAGGCTTTGAGAAAGAAACAGTCATAATTTATAAAAATATTCTGTAATCTTTATAAATATACGGAAAAGAATCATGTAAGTATGATAAATTACTATGATTTATGTATGATATATCGTACATTATATGTAATAAGGTATACCGTACATAGCACAATCCGTTAGAATTATACAAATGTAATGAATCAAGCAATTGTTTATCTTATAAAGACATATAGGTACTTACTTGTTTTTTTTTTTAACTTATATCTGTATTTTCTTGGGCTGTTCTCGACTTTTAACCCTTAGTTATTTATTACAACACACGCGGGCATGTAATTTTTTTTTTATTATTAAATAATATAATATTTTTTTTGCGTCTTCAACTGACTTCAAAACTTACGAGTCAACGAAAGTTTTCAAAACTATGTTCAAAGCAACATAAAATACAAGTACATATAAAGTTCTAAAAACATAAGTACTAAATTTTAAAAATATAGAATAGAATAAACTTTACTATACACCAGATGTTACAGTTTACATAACTTACATGCGTTTACATAGTTACATAGTTTACATAGTTTTACATAACATACATAAATCAGTTAAATGACTATGTACAAATGCTCCTGTATGATTGCCTCGTTGATCTCGCGGTTGGCGTTTACGACTGCTGATAATGAGGTCTCGGGTTCAATTCCCGAGTCGGACCAAATGTTTGTATGATCTACAAATATTTGTTTCGGAGTTTGGGTGTTTTCTATGTATAATATGTATGTATTTACAAAAAAAAGTATATATGTATTTGTATCAGTTGTCTAGTACCCATAACACAAGCTCTGCTTAGCTTGGGACTAGATGGCGTTGTGTGTTAGATGTCCGAAATATTTATTATGATTATTATCATTGTCTCCTCCTACATATGGTAAAAGTATTTCAAACAGATACACTAAAAGCTTTTTCTCGTCATCGTTCATATTTTGCACAAGTTATTTTGTTTTGTGTTGATTTAATAAATGGCGTATTATGTGAAGAGCATATGCAAAGATAACGTAGCTACAAGTTATATAATATACTAGCGGCTGCCTGCGACTTCGTACTCGTGGAGTTAGTTATTTGCACATTTTTTTATACTTAAATACCATTTAAAATCCTTCTGCCCTAAGTACTTTTACTTCAATAACATTGAACTTTCATACAAACTACCATTCCCCGTTTTAACTCCAAAAGGGGGTTGATTTCTAAACATACATAATAAGTACACTTTCGCACCATCTATAGAGCATACATTTTAAATTTCAAGTCTCTTACTTCAAAAACATAGGACTTTCATACAAACGTTCAACCCCCGTTTTATCCCCTTCGGGGTCGAGTTTCGTAAAATCCGTTCTTAGCGGATGGCCACATCCTATAAAGAATCTACCTGCTAAATTTCAAGTATTTAGGTGTTATAGTTTCTGAGATTTCGTGATTAATAAGTGAGTGGTATTTCGCTTTTATATATAGAGAAATTTGTAGGTTATAAAAATATTTTTCATTTTAATGTGTTGTTTCTTATAACAGAAAGCAGAAACCGTATGTTTTTAAATGAGGAAATGTATAAAATGTATTTCTTCTTTTTAACAACAACCTCCACGTTAGGAATATTATCTTTATCGCGGGGAACTTTTCAAACATACATAAAACGGACCCAAAGAATAACCAGACTGAGGACAACAATTTGTGGACCACACCAAGTATTAGCTCGTGTGGGCGACCGCTGAAATCACTAAGCAACCCGTGCAGTCTAACCATATTGTACAATATTGATAACGTGAAGATAATTCATTCAAAACAAACTCATATATAAACGAATTTAAAATTGTTTAGCTATGAGTAGAAGTGTAAGTGTTAAAAACAGGAGAATCATGTCCTACCTTCATTAATTAAATTTCATTTAGTATCAGATTAAAGGAGACTCAACACTGACTGCAATGACTTGTGCAACGACACTAAATGATGGTAATTACTTACCGTTCCCGCACCGTACCGTTACCGTACCATTGCCGTACCGTTGCCGTACCGTTGCCGTACCGTTGCCGTACCGTTGCCGCACGGTTACCGTACCGTTATCGTACCGTTACCGTACCGTAACCGTACCGTTACCGTACCGTTACCGTACCGTTACCGTACCGTTACCGTACCGTTACCGTACCGTTACCGTACCGTTACCGTACAGTTACCGTACCGTTACCGTACCGTTACCGTACCGTTACCGTACCATTGCCGTACCGTTGCCGTACCGTTGCCGTACCGTTGCCGCACGGTTACCGTACCGTTACCGTACCGTTACCGTACCGTAACCGTACGGTTACCGTACCGTTACCGTACCGATACCGTACCGTTACCGTACTTGAAAAACGTTAGGCTGTCATGCACGTTAGGTTTATCAATGTTTGTTGTTTTTATTTGTAAACAGTTGTAGTTAAACATAGGTCTCTCCCATTGCGTGCCACTCTGATCGATTTTGGCCTTTTGGCATTAAATTTCAGCCAGTCATCTTCTTCACTACCCTAGCCGAGAACATAAAATTTGCAATGGAAGAAGAAATAAGTAGTGGATCGTGATAGGTTGACGATATAGCTAAACATCTTGTTTGTGTATTTATCTACACAAAATCTTTAAAAAATGAAACTGTAAGCTAGGATAAGGATTTTAACCGCACGAGCCTGAATATTTACTTCAGTAGAAAATATTGCATTTGCGTTCTGTAAAATAAGAACTTAATTACCCCAGGGTTTAATGATAAAACCTATTATACACATAAATAATCCCAGAAATTGTAACAAGCCCGCAGTCCGAGACTTAAACAGGTGCCCATTCATTCCATCGTCCTAAAAATACAGCTATTTTTTTGTGTAAATACGGAAATAAATTTAAAAATCGAAACAATAAAGCGTGGTTTTGCTTCAAGAGTTATGTGTGTGGTACCCTTATCACCTGTCAGATACTGTCGTATGCCTAAGCCAGTTTTGGTCAAACATCGGATAAGACTTACAAAATTCGACTTAAAATAAAGGGCTTAAGCTTTATTTTAAATATATACGTAGGTATGTACTTGTGTTATGCGTCCATTTCTTATTTGATGTTTATGTTTACAAATTTGAACAAACTTGATAGGACTACTCTTGAGCAATACGTTGGCGTGAACTTTTAAAACGCGTGAAATAATACTACTGCTAATACTAGTGTTAATGTAAATGATTTTCTGTTTTTGAATAAATTAATCTAAATCTCTAAATTTCTTCTACAACACAATTTCCACATTAGGAATATACATCCTATGTCGCGGGGTACTTTACATACATACACGACACCGACACAAAGGACACCCAGACTCAGAAAAACAATTTGTGGATCACACAAAGTGTTGTCCCATGTGGAATTTGAACCTACAATACTTGGCGCAGTAGAAAGCGGCGTGGCGACCTCTTGCCACTAGGCCAACCGTGCAGTGCAATATTTTAGACATCTAACACACAACCTCATCTAGTCCCAAACTAAGCAGAGCTTGTACTATGGGTACTGGACAAGTGATATAAATCCATATTATGCATAGAAAACACCTAAACCCCCAAAAAAAAATTGCGGATCATATAAACATTTGGTCAGACTCGGGAGTCGAACCTGATACCTCATGCACAGCAGTCGCATACGCTACCACTGCGCCACCGAGGCAATCAAATTAGCATTTATATTAAGCTCGTTTTTATAATATTAATAGTTTATTCGACTGCCTCGTTATTATAATATTAATAGTTTATTCGACTGCCTCGTTGGTCTCGCGGTTAGCGTGTGCACCTGGTGATCGGGTTCGATTCCCGGGTCGTACCAAATGTTTGTATGATCTACAAATATTTGTTTCGGAGTTTGGGTGTTTTCTATCTATACTTATAACAAAAATGTAACAGGTCCAATTCTGTACATTAAATATATTTAGAAATTTTTTTTTGGAGGGCTCTATAATCGATACTGCCAATGCTGTATTTTTTTTCATTTTTGTTTGCCTGTCTGTCCGTCTGTCTGTCTGTATCTTGGCCGCGCATCACGCCGAAACTACTGAACGGATTCAAATGAAACTTGGCATGATTAGAGTTCTTACTACGAGGTAGGAGATAGGATACTTTTTATCCTGAAATTCAGCACGGTTTCCTGGAGAGAGGGGATGAAAGTCAAAATATGTACTTAGTTGTAATTCGATAACACATAGTCCGATTTCATTCATTCTTTTTTTGCTAGAAAGAAAAAATAAGATAACGGGAAAAGCGTTTTTTTTTGTCCGCGACTGTACACTGCCTGTGAGAAGCTGAGACAGATATTATGTAAATATGGCGGTACGAAGTTCGCCGTGTCAGCTAGTGTATAATATGTATGTATTTACAAAAAAAAGTATATATGTATTTGTATTAGTTGTCTAGTACCCATAACACAAGCTCTGCTTAGCTTGGGACTGGCATGGTGGCATAGCGTTGTGTGTTAGATGTCCAAAAATATTTATTTATTTATTACAAACGTATTTGTACAGGGCACATAAATGGATGACTTAACATATTGGACACCTTGTCCCAAACGAGGCAGGTGGGAACCTGTCTGTATCTTAGGAAAGAGTATCCAAATACAACCAGCACTTAATGCATTAAATTGCCGTTTTGACTATAACTTTTGCCCAATTGCTATCAGATATTTATTTGAAGTAAACATGACCATTAGGGTACAATAATGATAATGACTTAGCATTCTTAGCAAAATATATTAAGAATAGTAGAAACAAAGTAGTACAGTTTGAGTGCCGCTTAACGTTTCAAAAAATGAATGAGCTAATATCCTCCTAACCGAGGTCACGTTGGTACAGAACAAGTCTATATCAAGATGCCGTGTAAGTTTATCAAAACTGTTTGCGCTTCTCAGGGAAAAGGCGTTACGTCTATAGTTCGTTATTGAAAAGGGTATGTTTATTAAGGGTCGCTGTCGAAAACCAACTTTATTTACACTCATCTCCACCTTAGCAACAAGTTCTGGGCAGTCAATGGAGCCTTGAGCAACGCTTATCAAATAACAGATGTCATTCATACAATGTCTTTGCTCAAGTGATAAAAAATGTAACCTTTTGCAACTGTGTCCGTAATCCTCGGACCATTGTTCTGCTTTAAAACTCATAAGAATTTTAAATGTATAATTACATTTTTAGATGTACTGTTCTTATTTAATAAGGCAATTTATATGAATTTAGAATAATAATCTGTAACAATTAAATAACATAAATTATCACAATAGGTTCATTAAATCAATATCAACTTGGTGCCATGGATACAATATTCTTATTTTCTTTTAAAAACAGATCTAGTCTGAAGGTGTTTGGTCTTAAGAAGGAGTAATGTATTATTATAATCATCAGTTATCCAAAACATGTAATCAAAAACTAATTAACGAATATTGATCATAATTTAATGATGAAATAACACTCCAATTAAAAGAATAGTTCATTAATTTGATAAGTTCCAGACAATATAAATACACTAGTCCGGGATATCCGGAACTAATTTTGCAAGTTTATTTGCCATCATTCAGGCCAGTTATATTGAAAAGAGATCTATCAAATTATTCACCTCATTTGTTGGATCGTACAAACATGATAAAAATTATTGAATAACACTCAAAATAATTGAGTGACATAATATGCAGTCACTTATTAATTTTATGTGTTATACCATCAAGATGGCAGAAATAATTGAATACTCTCAAACATTTTCAAAGACTTTATTATTTAATAAATTTCACACACAAATAGAAAAAAAATATTACGATATGAAATGAAATGAAATGAAATGAAAATTAAATTCAATTTTAACCTTTGAGGATGCCATAAGGCGAAACCGGTCAGGTGTAACTTTAATTAAAATAGCGCAATAGGTACAAGTGAGTTTCATTCTGAAATGTACGATATTCAACATTCTATTTTTCTATACAAATATTATAAAGATGCAATGCAGTGAATACTAACATTTAAAATCACACACATCTTCAAATTACATTGTTGAACTGCAAAGCTATTATCACATAAGTGATCGTAGTAGACAGGAACTCCGGGATCATAAACATCCCCACATCCATGTTCGCGAATTTGACTTCGATTACGCTTGTTTTAGTTATTCTTAATAGATTCTTTATAGTTGTGATTTCAGCACTGGAAGGGCCTAAAAGAAAACCATAATTATGAAAACTAAATATAATTTTGTCCTAAAATATTTGCGTCCTAAAATATTTTCTAAACAAATAATATATATATATATGATAAGTTTGTGGCGACTTCCACATACAGCGCAACAAGAAAACATATGACAGCGCCATCTACCGAAGATACATCGAACTACGGAGTAACAAAGGAAACTAAGAAACTACCAATCATGAATCGCGCAGTGAAAGTTCGTGAGCTAATTAAGATACATACAACATCCCAACATCAACCGTTGGGCAGTTGGCCCGCCAGGCATGATCACCTCGCCTGATCGGAGGATCCTCCCTTTGTGTTGGTGGGACATGACAACCGTCCCTCCACAGTGGTGACCCCGACGTGATTTGGGTACGGAGTAACGAAGGAAACTAAGAAACTACCAATCCTGAATCGCGCAGTGAAAGTTCGCGAACCAATTAAGATACATACAACATCCCAACATCAACCGTTGGGCAGTTGGCCCGCCAGGCATGATCACCTCGCCTGGTCGGAGGATCCTCCCTTTGTGTTGGTGGGGCATGACAACCGTCCCTCCAAAGTGGTGACCCCGACGAGATTTGGGTACGGAGTAACGAAGGAAACTAAGAAACTACCAATCCTGAATCGCGCTGTGAAAGTTCGCGAGCCAATTAAGATACATACAACATCCCAACATCAACCGTTGGGCAGTTGGCCCGCCAGGCATGATCACCTCGCCTGGTCGGAGGATCCTCCCTTTGTGTTGGTGGGACATGACAACCGTCCCTCCACAAGTTCATTGCCCTGTGTATCACTTATATCTTTCTGAAATATTCTGTAATATTTTGACTGTATTCCGGACAAGATAATTATATAAGAATCAGAAAACTGCTTTGTTCCTATAAATATGGAGGTATTTTTGTTTTTTTGGGCCCTTACCTATACGCCAGAATTAATAGTTCAATAAGCATTTACAATGAAAACAGGAAACAGTGTCATGGCAAAATATTAAAATTTTTAAATAAATTATCATATGAGGAAACAGAAAATCTTTTAATTGTGCCACAGTAACCTTCCTACTCACCCTCTCACACACACACACACACACTCATATCCTCACAGAGAGGACATTATTTTCATAACACTATTTCATTATAAATTTCAATTTGCAGTGAGATTTAATAGAAAGTGTATGATGTATGAAAAAACTATGTTTGTGGTAAAAAACACGATAGTGCGACTTGTTAACTGAAAAGCGCTGATGTCTGGGATACAGATCTCCAATCTAGTCCAGGCACAGATGCTCCAAGTTAAATGTAACAATTGTATCTAAAGCAAAAAAAAAAAAAACTTCGCTCCACAACTTATAATAATCGTTTCAACAAGACTCAGCACGGGATTATAAAACTTGAACCTTCATAGCGTGGTTTGGAACTAACGTTTCTGACTTAATCAGAGCTGAAGACTAGCCGTCATAGAGTTCCGTTCTAAATCGAAATCATGCTTTTCCCGTATACTAGCAATGTTCTTAGAAAAGCAGACATCAGCTTTTTGATGTTTAGTTCTAACAACTTACATGTGGAGTACCAGCTGTATAACTTCGAGATAGACCTCCTCATAGTGATAGCTTCGTTAGATAGCTTCTGAGCGCTATAAAATACCATTAACATAGTAAACACTACAGATGCCACAAACCAGGTCCAATTGTACAATGTGAAGGTAATCATTACCCGCTGTAACAAATATTAGAAGATTATATCAAATCGACAGAAAAAAATTGTATTCAAATAAAACTTCATTTACTTACATTTTTTAAAATTGTACTAAATATATAATATAATAAGTAAATGTAGATCCACTTACTTATTGATAGTATGAACGTCATCTAAAAACAATAACATTATTTTAATAAAATTTAAACCAAAACTCGGACCACACGAGACTTTGTCATGAACTATAATGGTCAAGTTCATTCTAAATAATCTTAAAATTTCGGAAGTGAGTTTCTTGTTTCGCTTTATAATACAATTTTATGTGTAAACTTTTATTTCCCTTAAAAGACACAAAACAAAAAGAATAGAAACTCATTTAGAAAACCAGACTATTCCCCTATGCTATGAAATCAACTGTTACTCTAGAAAAATGGGTGTGTAAATGCTAATTTAATGTGTAAAGAGTTATGAAAGAAAGAGCCACGTCATTCAAGTTCTGGTGCGTCATGTGAAGGTCGCATTAGCACATGAATTTACGAATCTAGAAGAAAGCATAGTCTACGATGTTTACTTTTAATGTCTTATATTATTTAAAATTAAAATCCTGAATTAATTAAAAAAAAGCGATGAACAGATTCATCGAAACGTGTAAAAGCGTTCATTTATGACTAATATTCAAACAAATATTTACTTGATGTTTAAAACAGGCAGAAAGTTGCTTGCTAAGATTCACTAAGCACTTATATTTTACAGTTAACTGATGTGTTTTCTCTAAAAAGTTTTAAGAATCTGGGAGAATTTTATTCTTCTGTAGTTGTTCTTGTATCTGAGTCACTGTACTATACAAAGTATTTACTGAATTGGACAGTAGAGATAAAAAAGTGTACAACGCTAAGTATTCTAACATAAAACATATTTCACCATGCAGTAATGAGAATCCTGACAAAAAAATAACAAGTGTTGGAATATCTTTCATAAAAGTTAATATATAAACAGTGTTTAAAATATTCAGGCCCACTACGACAACGAACAGCGGAGTGAAAACTGCGAAGAATACAATTCGCAATTGCGTCAAGTTTCTTTTGTAGTTAATATCATTATTGTAAATGTTGTGCAGAGAAATTAGATCGGTTAAGAAAGTTTTATATATCACTGTTTTATACAAACTGTATAATGTAACAACTGCATCACTAGTTAAAATAGCTAAATATACTGCAAGAAATATGTATGATTTAGTATCAGTTTTCGGTAAATGTATTGTCATATAGAAATGACCTGCATATTGTAATATATTAATTAATAACTTTATGACAACGTAAAATATTATCAACAATTTATTTTTCTTCCCGTAAGACACAAAATTTCTAAAAATACACATTACATTTTCTAACATTTCTAAGTTTTTTATTATATTAATTTTATTCATTTTTTATTAGTTTACAAGTGTGTTCGCTTGCGTTAATTCAATGTATGGAATATAGTACACTTCTACAACGAATAATTCTATCACACAATCAAATTTTTTTATAATCACATTAAATAACACACTTAACAATAATTGCTTAATTAATTCAATGAATACAACATTAACTTTATTAACGAACTAGCAGCCGACCCCGGATTCGCACGTTAGACATAGGTATTTAACCAAAAATTTAAATAACATAAGTTATAACACGCTCTTAACAAACTTTCCAAGCTTAGAAAACTCAACCAAGTCTTTTTTTGGCGAAATAAATAATCAAAATCATCCGTTTGAGAGCTATAAAGCCGCAAGAACCCAAAGAGAGATATTTACGTATTCGTACGATTTCGGGGCAGCTCGTCTCGATCCGTGCGAGCTACGGGTGTTTAGGTTTTATTTTCGTTACGGAATTTCTTGATTCGGTCGCCACACTTAAAGCCCGCGATAAAAGCTATGCAATAGCTTAAAAAACCCACTATACATATATTAATTGATCAACATGTTCATGTTATTTTTATGTTGTTATATTTATGTATATGTATTAACCTAAATTTAACAGAAATTTCAGAGAAGTTCTAATTCATATAAGTACTGGCACTGTCAAGGTTCCACCACTGGACTAATAGAATTACACTGTTTAACAACTGCTACATCTATTATTTACACAAATATCCGATCTCATTTTAAATTATCACACCAAAACGATCTCATTTGATCTCTTTGATTCTGATGATTTATAAACCACTATCACTAATCAATATTATTTATATACTTTATTATATGTATTATACATTTATATATTAATATATGACTTACAGAACCCCTGTAGATTATCTTTATATTATAAATGCGAATGTAAGTTAGTTTATTACGCTTTCACGCGAAAACTACTTAACCAATCATCATAAAACGTTGTACACATATTCTTAGAGGTATTAGAAGTAACATAGAATACTATTGAATGCGAGCGAAGCCGCGGGCGAAAGCTAGTCATTAAAAAACACATATTTTTATAAAGACAGAACAATTAATACAATTACCTTAAATTTAAATAATAATTTTAGGAAATAAAATACATGGGAGAGCCACGCTTCGGCATGAATGGGCCGGCTCGACCGGAATGATACCAAGGCCTCACAGAAAACCGATGTGAAATAGCGCTTGCGCTGTGTTTCACCGAGTGAGTGAGGATGCCGGAGGCCCATACCTTAACCCCTCCCCCCATTACCCCCCATTCCTCAAAAGCCGGCAACGCACTTGTGACACCTCTGGTGTTGCGGGTGTCTATGGGCGGCGATAATTATTATTATTATAGAAAAAAAATAAAAAAATAAGCTTTTAAAAAATAAGATTTTAAAAAATCTACCGCAAAAAAAAAATACATACATATAATAATGTAATATTAACGTATGTATATTGAGATCCCCATATTCTGGTGATAGTTATCAATTCTACAGTTATTGTAGAACAGATAACATTAACAACAAATTATTATAAACTATTTAAACAGAAACATACTCGTCCGTAATGGATTTTTATAGACTTGGACTAACATTAATTGGAAGACGGCCTTGGAAGTCACCGCTTCAGAGTGGTAGATATGGGCTCTCGTACTCACCACTTCGGGTTCTTCCTTCGTGTGCCGTGCTGTCAAAACCTGGAACTCACTACCTGCGTACGTGTTTCACTCCCACCATTAACCCGGGTCCTTTAAGCAGAGCGTGAAAAAGCAACTCACTAGGCCGCCATAGTGTGGGTCACCATGCTGCATTGTCCCTATTTGCATTGAGGATGGTGACCATCACTTCTGGATTCTGCTCATGCTTTCCATCAGGCAGAGCAGAGTCATATTGGCAACTAAAAAAATCTAAAATTGCAGAGCTATTATGGTCATCACATTGTGCTGTAAGATACGAGTAAGGAAGCAAACCACGAAGGATAACGTCACTGCAGAGAGAATAATAATAAAATTTGAAACAAGCCCTATACCAACTCGTCTGTCTAGTTGAGTAAAGTAAGCCAAGCCCTCCTTTCTAAGTGCACTTTCTCCGGCAGTGGATCATTAAGGGCTAATATACCATTACAGAACATTACTTTAAAATAATTTGACTAGAATTTCAAGCGAGTTTTGCATATACCTACACGCAAAAAGGTTATGATTCGCGATCATTACCGCTTGACTGAGGAAATTTGTTTTCGGTAGTAATAGGATGTTTATTCTTAATGTGTTTTAATAATTAGATACATATTAAGATTTGCTATTCACTTGGTAAGTTTAGATTTTGAAGTTCAAACTCCATCTTATTCTGTGGAGGTTTTCTAAAGGATGGTAACGAACTCGGTGACTCTTGTTTTGAAGAGTCCATCACCGTCATCAATCATTTACCATTAAATGTCAAATATGCTAGTTTAAAAGTCGATTCATGAGTCAATTTCATAATAATTGAGCGGGGCTAACCAAAGATACAAGTGCTTTGCGTCCACTCCATTACTACAATCGCTAGCGCATCTTGTATTATAAATAACTTAAATTCTGGGTATTCTGAGTAAAGTATAATGTAGTTCTGTGAGTAATGAAGGTTCCATACCAGTCTCGGTCACATATGATGCGCTGAGACTATAGAGTAGTCTATAGCTTCTCGGTGGAAAAACCATCAGGTCAACCTTGCAGTCAAACTTTAAATGAAAACATTATTACCAATTACCTGGGTCACAGGTCTATTTGCAATCATTCAGGTCAGTTAAAGTGAAAACAGATCTATCAAATTATTCGGCTCGTTTGTTGGATCGTACAAACATGATTAAAATTAATGAATAACACTCAAAATAATTGAGTGACTTACTATGCAGTCACTTAATTTTATGTGTTTAACCATCAAGATGGCTGAAAGTATTCAATACTCTCAAATATTTTCAAAGACTTTATTATTTAATAAATTTACACACACAAATAGAAAAAAATATTATGATATTCAACATTCTATTTCTATAACATACTAATATTATAAACGCGAAAGTTTGTAAATATGGATGGATGGATAGATGGATGGATGTTTGTTACTCTTTCACGCAAAAACTACGAAACGGATTTGGATGAAACCTTACAGTAATATAGCTTATACATCAGAATAACATATAGGCTACTATTTGCCGCGATAACCGACATATAGGCAGGCGGATCCGCGGGCAACCACTAGTAAATATATAATATCATAAAGATAGAATGCAGTGAACACTAACATATTAAAAATCACACACATCTTCAAATTACGTTGTTGAACTGCAAACCTATTATCACATAAGTGATCGTAGTAGACAGAAATTCCGGGATCAAAAACATCCCCACATGCATGTTTGCGATTTTGACTTCGATTACGCTTGTTTTAGTTAATATTAAAAGATTCTTGATAGACGTGATTTCAGCACTGGAAGGACCTAGAAGAAAACTATAATTATGAAAACTAAATATAATTTTGTCCTAAAATATTTGCAAAACGAATAATTTCATCTACTTAAGCCTGTCTTTTAAACCTATCAAATAACGTACTCAGCTTGAATTTGACATAATGATAATAATATATTCATTGCCCTTTGAACAACGTGGTTGGGATCTAACGTTTCTGACTTCTTCAAAGCTGAAGACTAGCCCTCATAAAGTTCCATTCTTCGGAAATCGAAAACATTTTTCTTCCCGGATACTTGCAATGTTATTAGGAAAGCAGACATCAGCTTTTTGATGTTTAGTTCTTAACAACTTACATGTGGAGTACCAACTGTATAACTTTGAGATAGACCTCCTCATAGTGATAGCTTCGTTAGATAGCTTCTGAGCGCTATAAAATACCAATAACATAGTAAACACTACAGATGCCACAAACCAGGTCCAATTGTACAATATGGACGTGATATATACCCTCTGTAACAAATTTTAGAATATTATGTCAAATCGCGGGAAAGATTTTGTATTTAAATAAAACTTCATTTACTTACATTTTTCAAAATTGTACTTAATATATGATATATTAAGAATATGTAGATCCACTTACTTATTGATAGTAAGAACGTCATCTAAAAACAAAAATATTGTTTTAATAAAATTTAAACCAAAACTTTGTCACGAACTTTAATGGTCAAGTTCATTCTAAATAATCTTAAAATTTAGAAAGTGAGTTTCTTGTATCGCTTTATAATACAATTTATGTGTGAATTTTTAGTTCCCTTAAAAGACACAAACACAAAACAATAAGAATAGAAACTCATTTAGAAAAACAGACTATTCCCATAGGATATGTAATCATCTGTTACCTAGAAAAATTGGCCCGTAAAAGCTAATTTAATGTGTAAAGGTCATGAAAGAAAGAGCCACTTCATACTGTACTTCATACAAGTTCTGCTGCGTCCTGTGAAGGTCGCATTAGCACATGAATTTACGAATCTAGAAAAAAGCATAGTCTACGATGTTTACTTTTAATGTCTTATATTATTTGAAATTAAAATTCTGAATTATTTCCAAAGAAAGCGATGGACAGATTTATAGAAACATGTAAAAAGCGTTCATTTGTGACTAATATTCAAACAATTATTTACTTGATGTTTAAAACAGGCAGAAAGTTGCTTGCTAAGATTCACTAAGCACTTATATTTTACAGTTAACTGATGTGTTTTCTCTAAAAAGCTTAAAGAATCTGGGAGAATTTCGTTCTTCTGTAGTTGTTCTTGTATCTGAGTCACTGTTCTATTCAAGGTATTTACTGAATTGGACAGTAGAGATAATAAAGTGTACAACGCTAAGTATTCCAAGATAAAACATACTTCACCATGCAGTAATGAGAATTCCAACAAAAGAATAACAAGTGTTGGAATATCTTTCATAAAAATTAATATAGAAACAGTGTTTAAAATATTAAGGCCCACTGCGACAACGAACAGTGGAGTGAAAACAGCGAAGAATACAATTTGCAATTGCGTCAAGTTTCTTTTGTAGTTAATATCATTATTGTAAACGTTGTGCAGAGAAATGAGATCGGTTAAGAAAGTTTTATATATCACTGTTTTATACAAACTGTATAGTGTAACAACTGTATCACCAGTTAAAATAGCGAAATGTACTGCAAGAAATATGTATGATTTAGTATTAATTTTCGGTAAATGTATTGTCATATAGAAATGAGCTGCATATTGTAATATATTAATTAATAACTTTATGACAACGTAAAATATTATCAACAATTTATTTTTCTTCCCGTAAGACATAAAATTTCTTAAAATACACATTACATTTTCTAACATTTCTAAGTTTTTTATTATATCAATTTTATTCATTTTTTATTACTTTACAAGTGTGTTCGCTTGCATTAATTCAATGTATGGAAGTTAGTACACTTCTACAACAAATACTTCTATCTCATAATCACATTTATTATAATTACATTACATTACATACTCAACTATAATTGCTTTAATAAATCAATGAATACAACATTAACTTTATTAACAAATTAAAAGTACGCACACTACTATATGCTTTCATGTTTTATTTATTCTGTTTTGATAATCCATTGGTTTCGTAAATCTATCAACGAATATCTGATTTATTAATATATTTTGGCAAATTTATTTTTTATTCAATGGTACTTAAACTGTACATAATTTGAGAACTTTTGTATATTTTTTTAATATGGACACCCGCAACACCAGACGCGTCACAAGTGCGTTTCCGGCCTGTAGTGAATGGGGAGTGGGATGGGGGTATTCTCACTCATTCGGTGAAACACAGTGCAAGCGCTATTTCACACCAGTTTTCTTTGAGGCCGTCGTATCACTCCGGTCGAGCCGGCTCATTCATATCAAAGCGTGGCTCTCCCACGGTAACGGTGTTTAGTTGTTTCCACCCTTTTTTTCTATGTGGAAATCCCCCTGGCCCTGTATATTACTCACTAGTGGCTATATTGGACTCGAACCGCCTAAAAACCGCGCGCGATCTTCGGCACCTGAGTCGCTTGTGGTAGTGAAGGAATCCCCACTCCAATGACTGCCACAAGTCACGCCTCGGCTGGTTTGACATTATGCCAGAGTGAGGAGATCCGTGACCACGCAGTGGTGACACTCAGACGTTGACTACTTGCGAATCAGACTCAGATGATCGCCGAAGGATCCTTTTCCAGTGATCACCTGAGACTTGTGCGGTTTATTTTTGGACTGTCAGTATAATATACAATGCACTTCCAGCAGACGTAAGAGAGGCAATCTCGCTAAATTTATTTAAAAATAATCAACATAATCATTATTTAAACGAGATGTTGCCCGCGGCTCCACCCGCGTATATGTCGGTTATCGCGGCAAATAGTAGCCTATGTGTTATTCTGATGTATAAGCTATATTACTGTGAAGTTTCATCCAAATCCGTTCAGTAGTTTTTGCGTGAAAGAGTAACAAACATCCATCCATTCATCCATCCATATCTACAAACTTTCGAGTTTATAATATTAGTATAGAAAAAAAAAAAACACTGATCGTTGGATCTCAAGACACGCCGTTTGTGATTTTTTATGAAGTATTAGGTCCTTAGACTGCAAGAACTTTGTAATTTTTGACTGACTTGAAAAGTTCTCTACAACGTATAGCTCGTATTACCTCTGCCTAAAAAGGTTCTCCGATCATTTACAGTATTCTTAAATTATTATTGGAATTAAAATCTAACCATAAAGAAGTCATCTTGCAATGGATCGTTTCTCACATTAGCTTGATAGGAAACGAAAGAGTGAACAGAGCAGCTAAAGAAGCTTCAAGTGATGGTGAACTTTTACATGTTTTACCCGTATTCTCTGACTGCATTTATTTAATTAAAGTTTATTGTCATGAATTGTGGAAGATACACCTAGAGGGCTGGATCAAGGGTATGATACAGAAGGCAGTCCTTCTTGACACGGCACGTATAGTGAGGAGGTTTTCTGTTTTTAGACTTAGTGTCCTTATCATGGTATCACCCATGGGATATCTCCTTTCCATTAAAAAAATAATCATCAAAATCGGTTCATAAACGACAAAGCTATCCGCGAACACACATAAAAAAAACATATATACGGTCGAATTGAGAACCTCCTCCTTTTTTGAAGTCGGTTAAAAACAATTTCGATGTTTCACATCTGCCAGGCGTCCCATGACGACTCACGTATTTTTTTAACCGACTTCAAAAAAGGAGGAGGTTCTCAATTCGACTACATTTTTTTATGTTTGTTACCTCATAACTTTCGACGGGGTGAACCGATTTTGATGATTATTTTTTTATTTGAAAGCTAGTGCTTCCCGAATGGTCCAGAATTAAATTTGGTCCAGATTGAAGTTGGTTTTTTTTGTTAAAATTTGTAATTATTTATTATTATTTATATTAAAAAATGTAATGAATATGTAATTGAAATGTAATAAAGAGAAACAATAATAACATAAAAACATTTTCTTCCAGCTATTACTTAAAGTACGTTTAAGTTATTTTCCGTTAGTATTATAGCTTTTAACTTAAAACATGAACCAAATAAGATTAAAACATCAAGTTCAAGAATATAATAACGTCAAGATATTATGCCGTGTAATTTGCTTACAGGAAGAAGTAAGGACGTAACACACGACGGATGCGTGTAGCTGCGATTGTGTGTAGTACCTAGTGTCATGTTTGTACAGTAGGTACTATTAAACGTAAAATCATAATTGAAAATCGTATGGTAGCCTTTAAAAAGCAAGTATGCTATGACGTAGTTTAAATTAATTAATAACGGTTTATTAGTACGTGTTCAATAAATTAATTTAAAAGAAAACTTTTGGCAACCAAGCAACAATACCGAGAGAAGTTCAGTTTCGCGGTCACTTAGAGGAAAGAACAAATTTGATGATTGATTCGAAGAAGGTCGTAAGCTGCACAGCTGGGGCAGTATTTCACATATTTTACAAAAAAATTACTGTCATAGTTCATGAGAACTTTTGATTTTCATAATGGGTTACGGAACATAAATATTTTATGAATAACTGTCAATCTTTGACTTGGTCAGTGGCGCAGCGGTAATGTAAGCGACTGCTGTATTTGAGGTCGCGTTCATGGGTCGGACTAAATGTTTGTATGATCTGCAAATATTTGCTTCGGAGTTTGAGTGTTTTCTATATAAAATACCTATGTATCACATTATTACAAAAAAGTACATCCATACCTATATTATAAAGAAAGTGAAAGTAACTCTATCTGTCTGTTTGTCCTGCTTTCACGGCCAAAACGCTGCACTGATTTCAATGAAATTTGGCATGGAGCTACTTTGATCCTCGAGCAAGGACATAGGCTACTCTTTGCTGTGATAACCGACAAACTCGCGGGCGGAGCAGCGCGTAAAAGCTAGTAATGTATAAATATAAGCTTGGGTCTAGATGGCGTTGTGTGTTAGATGTCCTAAATATTTATTTATTTATTATAATCAGCGGTTTGTCCGCCTAACTTGTAATGGACTTTAAATTTATTGTCTTCGTGAAACAAACAATAAAACCGTTGCTTGTTTTATGATTTTATTATTTCACTTTTTCCGTTGCGTTTATTAATTATTCCGTGCCCAGGGGGCGCAGCGTTATGTTGCGTACAGCCCATAAAGTTCCCTAATGAATACTCTATACAAACGGGCCGGTTCGACCGGGGAAGGTCAACCTAATATGACAGTATTTGTGCTGACGAGTTTCGTTGGTGAGTGCGAGGCAGGAGGCCCAATGATGCAGAAGCATCTCAATAGGCCACCGTAGTGTGGGTCAAAATACTGCATTGTTGCATTATCTGCATTAGTAATGAGTATAGTGAGCACTACTCTGGGGTTCTGCTCATGTTCTTCATCACGCAGAGTAGAATCACTTTGACAGGCTCATAAAAAACGAACTGTACTTCATGGTTAATTCTATTCGTTGGTCATCCTGCAATTCGTTACCTCTCCATTATCATGAGAACATATTTTTTTTGATGAAAACGAACCTAAATAGTACCTAAAGTGTTAGCTACATAAATACCTTTATTTATCAGCTGTCGTTTACATACAAACACTTATTCATATTAGATAGGGTGCCAATTTTAATGATTATGATTTTTAATTTATCTTCGTTTGATTTGTTTGCTCTCAAATGTTTGATTGTCAAAAAACTGGCCAAGTGCGAGTCGGACTCAGGCATTGCGGGTTGCGAACAAACCTGTAGGTATATTATATATGATGTAACTAAAAATGTATGCTTCTCGCAATTTTTCCTTTATCTGTGCTATAAGACGTTGCTTCGTACCAAATTTCAAGATTCTGAGTTCACGGGAAGTACCCTGTAGGTTTGGATTCTATTGCGAGTGTCGAAAATTTGCAGCATAAACGGCTGTATGTTTTAATTGCGTTGGCTTAGAATTTTGGTCTTTTCACAGCTCTAAGGGACAATAGACCTGAGTATATGATATTAATTCAGCTTGATACCTCCACGCGTTCCTGATAAAAAGGGACAGACGGACAACAAATCCTACAAGGGTTTCGGTTTTTTCTTTTGAGGTACGGAACCCTAAAAACCACAATTTTCCTGAAACTGATAGCACTCCACCTAATTCTAGTGATCTACTATGCTAATCTCAAATAGGACCGCACCTTCTGAAACTACAGGCTTTCAGTGACGTAAATGCGGTTAGCCTAAAAGAACACAACTAATATTGTTAGTTCCACTTCAGCGGCAAACAAAATTAGTTAAAACATACCTTCCCAAATTAACTTCTTATCAATTTATTAAGTGGATCACTGGACTGTGGTAACTCTTATCTTTTTAATTAGTTGATTGGACGTTGTTGGGTGGTCCGTTTTGGTAATATCAGATTTATCGATAACAGAAATTTATTTCGCCTTGTTACTTGAGATAGGTATTGTATCTAAATTAAATATATTACATACATATTCGACAAAATTAAGGGATGATTAATAACTAAAATGGAAATTAGTATCCAAGAAGCTATTTCTTAAAAAAAATCAATTCTTGTATACATTTCATCTGAAGCTTGGAAACGGTTTCAACAATTTGAATGAAATTCAGGAAGTTTCAGGGGCGATAAATAGATCTAGCTAGGATTCATTTTTAGAAAATTGACCTTAAAGAAAATACCAAGCGGAACTCGGTCATCCAGGTAGTGTGTATTTAACAAAAATAATTACAAATTTTAACAAAAAAAAACGACTTCAATCTGGGCCAAATTTAAATGAGACCATTCGTGAAGCATTAGCTTTCAAATATAAAAATAAACATCTAAATCAGTTCACCCAGTCGAAAGTTATGAGGTAACAAACACAAAAAAAAAACAGTCGAATTGAGAACCTCCTCCTTTTTTGAAGTCAGTTAAAAAAAGTTTCTTATCAGTCAATCCAACTATATCCTACTAATATTATAAACGTGAAAGTTTTTAAGTATGGATGGATGGATGTTTGTTACTTTTTCACGCAAAAACTACTGAACGGATTTGGATACACATAGGATACTACTTGCCACGATAACCGACATATACGCGGGCGGAGCCGCGGGCAACAACTAGTGTTCATTTCTCATTTAAGGGGCAGCGATCACTTTGTGATACTTGAGATATCTTACGGCCCATAGAATAAGGTATTCAATCGCTATAACAATGTCCCCTGGAAGGAGCAATGAACCACGGCAGTGTCACCGTGTTCTTAATATATACTATACTTACCGGAGTTGTGTGTCGTCCTGTTTTCGGCGCCGTTGATGGGGTACCCCACCGCCTGGTCTGTCCTGGTACGTTTACACATACAGCTCCTAAAATGCTGTACAACTTCCTATGGTATTCGAGCTACAATACTCTCGTTTCGGCTTACGCGGAACAGCCCACAAAACTTCGCGAATCCACGACCTAACAATACGGTTTATCACTCAAGAGACCGCGGGTCGATGGACAATACAATTAGCTTACTATCAATTGATTTTCACAAGCATTAACAATCATATTCAATTACGGCGCCGGCCATTTTCAACACGACTTCATTTCGATCCCTTCGAACATTAACCTCAAACGTCAAACGTCAAACACGAACCAGCGACAATCAAAATGTTGCCAGTACAATGACGTTCGAAATCCAACAACTAGTATAAGCATAATACAAGGTCTGCTTAGTTTGAACCTAGGTGGCGTTGTATGTAAAATTTCCGAAATATCTATTACTAGCTTTCGCCCGCGGCTTCGCCCGCATTTAATGAAAAGGATCCAATGTACTTCTAATACCTCCAAGAATATGTGTACAAAGTTTCATGATGATCGGTTAACTAGTTTTAGCGTGAAAGCGTAACAAACAAACTTACATTCACGTTTATAATATTTAGGATTATTATTACCACTTCTATTGTTTTGAGTGGCACGTGTCTTCATCGGTCTCTCTAAAACTGCTGTTAAATTCTATTTTTAAGCGGCATTAAACGCGTTTTTACCAATTCAGAGGAAGAACAAAAAACAAACACTTCATCATCATTTACCTATTGCAGTCTACCACTAATCATGGATCTCTCCCATTGCACGCCACTCTGATCTACCTTGGGCTTCTCGCATCCAGTTCCTGCCAGCCATCTTGCACTTCATTCTCTCATAGTAACTTTAAATTCACTATCAAACTTTTTTTTCTCTTTTAGAAGGAAGACTAAACTCCCTTACTACGTACTGTTTGTTACACGGGCCTTCTGGGTTGACGTTTAAAAAAAAAGAAATTTGAATCTTCAACACTTTAAACACTTTAGTTTATTTTAGTTTACAAAATGGAGTCACGAAATAACATGAATTAGTAATGGAGATTTAAAAGGAAAAACGAGTGTTCAAATCGAGAGCTCGGAGAAGACGCCTGTCCCTATGCACACCGTGCTCATCTTGACACCTGATATCTAGGGAGGAGATGCCTAGGTCAGCCAAATTCCATACAGAACAGTACGTACTACCCATACTAAGAATATATCCTGTATAGCCGTGGACTTTACAAACATCCATGAAACGGGCATAGAAAGCACATAATTTCTTTTGGATTTCTTACTCTAAATGTTGTCCCACGTGGGAATATAAACACACTCAGTACAGTTCAATAGCATTCTAATAAATACTAGGTAAGTTACAAGTAAATCTAAACTAAGATTTGAAGTAACTTATTGAAGCCACAAGGACAACATCGCAGTACACAGTTCCTCAAGTTTCCAAACACCACAACTCGATAACGTCCAACTTGAACTTGAGTCCAACGTCCGCATACACAATCGGACAGTTGATCAGCTGCTGTTTATACCAAATTTAAGTAAGATGAAGTTTACTGGCAAGCAAATATAGATACAAATATAGATAAAGTAGACAAGGTTGCGTTTTATGAATCACTAACTTTTGCCTGCGGCTCCGCCTGCGAGTATGTCGGCTATCGTGGTAATCATTTTTCGGGTTATTATATTTATGTCGTTGACAAGTAACGTGGCTTTCTCTTGGTAAGAGAATTTCAAAATCTGTTCAGTAGATCCAGAGATTACTTCATATAACATTACAATCTCACAAACTTTCCCTCTATATTATATTAATATAGATTTTACGAAGTACCTAAGCATTAGTGGGCTTTACCACGGCTTCATACGTATGCCTATAGTAAAATGTTATTACCCGACTACGGCAAAGCCAAAGGAGGGTTATGATTTTGACAGGCTATGTATGTATGTATGTTAATTTGTTCCCTCATAGCTCCTTAACTACTTATTAGAACTGGACAAATGAGGTATCGTTAGAAGCGTCTTGATCGTCTGCTGGTTAAAGGCTATATGACGTGTCATTGAATCTGATGTGGCGCTCTCTAGCCGACATAAAGTACTGTATTAAAAAATAAATTTGAGATAAATATGCCGTGTTTGGTATCATTGGAAAGGGCGTTATTTGTACATTTCAAATATATATATATTATATATTAATTACTGCACCATAACATTTTAAATAAAAAATAAGTAAAAACTAAAACCCAACTACGACAAAAAACGACGCTGAAAAAGTATAAAACAAGTTTGCAAAGCCGTAGTCACACGTTGTTAAAGTGTAATCATGCGTTTCTATGTAACGTGTGACTACGGCTTTGCAAACTTGTTTTATACTTTTTCAGCGTCGTTTTTTGTCGTCGTAGTTGGGTTTTAGTTTTTACTTATTTTTTAATTGTAGTTTTAACAAAGTGTAAAATTTACTGACTAAGTAAAGAGTTGAAATAAATTAGAGTTATGGTCCGTTATTAGGCGTTGTTAAAGTATTATAGTACGTTTCTATATAACGTGTGACCACGGCTTTTAAATAAAAAAATATTAAAAATTAAAATTATAACATGAATTTCTTGGTAAAGTATATTTTAAATACCATAGAAAAATCACAATTAACAAATAAATACGGACAAAGTCACGAGTAGATACTAGTAATATATATATATAAATATTTGAAATGTACAAATAACGCCCTTTTCAATTATACCAAACACGGCATATGTATCTCAAATATATTTTTAAACACAGTACCTACTTTATGACCACTAGAGGGCGCCACATTACATTCAATGACACTTCATATAGCCTATAACCAGCGAACGATCAAGACGCTTCTAACGGTATCTCATTTGTCCAGTTCTAATAAGTAGTTGAGGAGCTATCAGAGAACAGATGAATATACATACATACATAGCCTGTCAAAATTATAACCCTCCTTTGGCTTTGCCGTAGTCGGGTAAAAAGTCAGTCAACATCATACATATCGATACTATCGAAGTACCAACATGAAGCACCGTGTGGTTTTAGTTATTTTGGTCCGATTTTAACACAATGCTCGTCCGCAAGACCCTGCTAACTTTTTTGCAACTATTTATGAAAACATGTATCTATAGGAAAATAGGAAAATAAAATCATGAATAACTTTTTAGACGTAGCTACGCCCCGTGATGTCAAAAAAATATAGCGTGATTTTTGCCTATTGATGGATGTGGTTTCACCTACCTGACCTTGTCAAATAATTTGTCGATATTGGCCGAACCTGATATTTAGGTCTACAGATGTTTAGATACTACGAAATTGGTCATTTATTCAAAACACACAACTTTTTTTAGTATCATTTATGTTGAAGTTAGCTATAACTTATGATATAGATGCAGCATAGTTATAAACTCAACTGTAATTAATAAAATAACATTAATAAACAAGTATACGTTAGAATTACAATAGAATACAATAGCAATAAATCTATTGGTGTTTACAACCTTTGATCTCTAAAAAGTGGTAAATTTGTTTGTAAATATTGCACTTTTTTTTCACACAACATATTTTTGTGTGAATGTGTGCAATATATATATATTAAAAGTAGATTTTCGCAGGGAACTTTGACATCAAAAGAGCCTAAATTGCCGTCACGTCACGGCTTGACACGACACGGAACATTAAAGTTTCGTTGTAACACATTAAAGTGCTTTAAAACCTACCCTCACTGAAGGATCGCACCGACCGACGTACCGTGAATATTACAATGTAAAGGCTTATGTCGACTCTAAATTCTAGCGACTACGGCTCGTGAAATATTGTCAGACTAGCAAGCTACATTCTCAAATTATTCAACTGCTTAGAGAAGGATGTAGCAGTAGTGTTTTATCTATTTTCTAGCGTTTAATGTAGTACCTGAATCATCTTCCTAGCTTTTATTATTTCCAATATTATTTGGGGTCAGCTACTAGTTCAACCAGTTTTCCCTGAAAATCAGTTTTTACACAGAGCGACTGGCATCTGGCCTACGCCACCCTGTGGGTGAACTGAATTCGAAGGCTGAACTAGTTGTCAGTATATTTGAGGGCACTGCCTTCCCAATAATGATTGTCATATCTATGGCAATCATTATTGGGAATCTGTTCTGAAAACATCTGTTCATGACAACCGGAACCCACGGTTTAACTTGCTCTCCGAGGCACGGGCGGGAAACACCGTCATCTTCCATACTCCGGGCTTCTATTAAGAATTTCTTGTAAGAAAAATCCAACAGCAGTCCGATCCGGGAATCGAAGCCTAGACCTTTTGATCTGTAGTCGCTTTCGCTAATCACTAGACCAACGAGGCAGTCAATGTAGTACCTGGATGACGTATTGATATTTTTAAGCTATTGCATAGCTTTTACCGCGGGCTTTGAGGCCGTTGAGCGCGGCGACCGAATCAAGAAATTCCGTAACGTAACGTAATGAAAATAAAACCTGACACCCGAAGCTCGCACGGATCGCGTCGAGCTGCTCCGAACAACGAATCTGTCAGAGACAGAACGATTCGTTGACGAGCTGCTCCGAAATCTATCTGTCTCTGTGGCTTTCTGAGATACAGTGACGAGACAGAGAGATCGAGATGACGTTATCATCACTATCGCTGGTTGTGGTTGGTCAATGATATAATATCATTGTCACCCCTCCCCATTCCCCCAAAGGCTGGCAACGCACTTGTGACGCCTTTGGTGTTACGGGTGTCCATGGGTGGCAATAATCGCTTACCATCAGGCGATACATCTGCTCGTTTGCCCGACTATTCCATAAAAAAAAGCCAAGTTTGCTTGTAAAGGCAGAAAGAAAAACAAAATTTATTTTTATTCAATACAGTTTTGGTAATATAAGTATTTTCCTTCATATTCCTGACAGCGAGTAAATTATTTAAGATTGAATAATTATTTACTTTCAATTATTTTTAATCTCTTTCTGGCAATAATAAATTGTGAATTTGAGAACCATGGTCAAACGAAAATAGCTTTTTGTGTGTCAATTACTAATTGTTTTGTGATGGCTGTTTGTGTAGGTGTTCGCCATAGTTTAAAATTATGTAACACTAGTTGTTGCCCGCGGCTCCGCCCGCGTATATGTTATCGCGGCAAATAGTAGCCAATGTGTTATTCTGATGTATAAGCTATATTACTGTAAAGTTTCATCCAAATCCGTTCTGTAGTTTTTGTGTGAAAGAGTAACAAACATCCATCCATCCATCCATCCATCCATCCATCCATCCATCCATACTTACAAACTTTCGCGTTTATAATATTGGTATAGATTTTTGTGAACCAAACTCTTTTATTGAAATATATTTAAAAAAAAGTTGATTCCTTATTCAAATTTAATTTATATGACCATGACTTGGCACTAGTATGGTTGTTATGAACATCTTTGGCATTCGTTACTGGGAAGTCAGTGCCCTCAATCCAAGGTTTAACCTTCAGTCTTTTGGAAATATTAAAGGGCTAGGAAGATGATAATTTGCAGCTGAAATACGTTACATTCTAATATTGTGTAGTAAAATACGCCACACGTTGATAATTTAATAATTCAACTTAAATCTTTTAAAATACCTTTATACCTGTAGGTAGTAGAGCCACGCTGATTTCAGCACGAACGGGCCGGCTCGACCGGGGCGGTACTACCCTCGCACAGAAAATCAACGTAAAATGACAGCGTTTGTGCTGTCGTGTTTCGTTGGTGAGTGCGAGACCGGAGGCCCAATTAGTCTAGTCAACAAGTTCCATACTTGTTGACTGGACTAAAAGATGCACAAGCATCACTAGGCCGCCATAGTGTGGGTCGCCATACTGCATTGTTGTATCCGCAATGAGTATGGCGGCCACCACTCGTGGATTTTGCTTATGCTTTCCATCAAGCAGAGTAGAGTCATTTTGGCAGGCCAAACATAAAAAAAATAAAAAAAAATAAACACACTACAAAATAAATTAAGTTGCACTGAGATAAATGTGAGACCAAAATTTCTCAGATAAACGTTAAACAACTTACTAAATGCAGTTAACCTTATATTTGTGCAATTACTTAACAGGTGTCATAAAATGCAAATGAAGTTGAAAATTGTCTGGAACTCAATTTAAAGGCGGCAACATATTTTGCTATTTAAAACGGGCCGTAGAGTAACGCGACTAAATATGCAAATAGCATTTGCAATCACAGCGGTTGACTGTTATTATAAATTTTACATGCCCTACGATATTATTGACAATTAACAATGAGTGAAGATTGATGTGATGATTGATATTTTAGAGCTTATCTTCTTATTTTGAGCCTTTAATTTATAATGTAGTGGTGCAGTAATAACATACATTCAGTCAACAAGCTAAAATTCAAAATTCAAAAAAGCGGCCAAGTGCGAGTCGGACTCCCCCATGAAGGGTTCCGAAGCAGCAAGTAGCATAGTATAAAAGTTCTTGTAGTTCGTTGTAACTTTGATCGATGTTTTAATAATAGTGTATTTTTTTGCGGTTTACCATTTATGACGTATTAAAAAAAAAACCTACTAGATCTCGTTCAAACCAATTTTCGGTGGAAGTTTGCATGGTAATGTACATCATATATTATTTTAAGTTTTTTTCATTCTCTTCTTTTAGAAGTTACAGGGGGGGGGACACAAATTTTACCACTTTGTAAGTGTCTCTCGCGCAAACTATTCAATTTAGAAAAAAATGAACTTAGAAATCTCAATATCATTTTTGAAGACATATCCATAGATACCCCTACACAGGATACATAGATAGATACACGTATGGGTTTGATGAAAAATTTTTTTTGAGTTTCAGTTCTATTTAAGGGGACCACCAAATTTTTTTATTTTTTGGTGAAAATCTTAATGCGGTTCACAGAATACATCTACTTACCAAGTTTCAACATTATAGTTCTTATAGTTTCGGAAAAAAGTGGCTGTGACATACGGACGGACAGACAGACATGACGAATCTATAAGGGTTCCGTTTTTTGCCTTTGGAACGGAACCCTAAAAACTCCCTACTCAAGCACTTAATCGAGTTATCATACGCCAAAGATATTTTTGCAGACATTCTGTTATTCTTCCCCACTTTCACTCCCATAACTTTTAAACGACTCAACTGATTTTCATGAAACATGTCTAAGAACACTTGCACGTAACTCACCTTTCATACAAAAAAAACTAAATTGAAATCGCTTCATCCGTTTGCGAGCTACGGTGCCATAGACAGACAGACAAACAGACAGACACGTCAAACTTATAACACCTCTCTTTTAGCGTCAGGGGTTAAAAAAGTATCGGGAATGGATGATTCGTTTATAGTTTTAAATAATTTTTTTGTTGTTGTTAGATTGGCACAACTGATTTTCATTTTGGCACGGAGTTTGAGTTGCATCTGTTATTTATCTATACTTATAATAAAAATGTAACATGTCCAATTCTGTACATTAAATATATTTTAAAAACTTTTTTTGGAGGGCTCTCTATAATCGATACTGAAGCCAAAACCGTATTTTTTTTCATTTTTGTCTGTCTGTCCGTCTGTCTGTCTGTATCTTGGCCGCGCATCACGTCAAACTACTGAACGGATTCAAATGAAACTTGGCATGATTTGAGTTCATACTACGAGGTACGACATAGGATACTTTTTATCCCGAAATTCAGCACGGTTTCCTAGAGAGAGGGGATTAAAGTCAAAATATGTACTCAGTTGTAATTCAATAACACAAAGTCCGATTTCATTAATTATTTTTTTGCTAGAAAGAAAAAAAAACAGATAATGGGAAAAGTATTTTTTTTTGTCCGCGACTGTACACTAGTACTAATATTAAATATTAAATAGGTCAGCTAGTATTAAATACATTTTTAGTTTTATCGTATCTAGTGTGTATTACGAATTTCATAATGGACAAAAGCATCGAACAATAAGTTTGTCTCTCACGAGGCGATCCGTACCATTTATACTATTATATAAAACTGAAGAGTTTGTTTGTTTGTTTGTTTAAACGCGCTAATCTCAGAAACCGCTGATACGATTTGAAAATCCTTTCAGTGTTGGATAGTACATTTATCGAGGAAGGCTATAGGCTATATATCATCACGCTAAGACCAATAGGAGCAGAGCACCAATGAATAATGTTTCAAAAACGGGGCAAAAATTATCACGCTACGGGCAATAGGAGACGCAAACGAGGTTGCGTGGGTCAGCTAGTTTTATAAATAATCACTTGGGTATGAAACATGCTCGGTTAGTCCCAAAAGACCTGAATTTTCTCGAAAAATTGAATTTTCTTATTTTATTTAGTTCATTTAGTGCTTCATTTTTATTACTTTTCTTTTCTATCAAATTTACAAGCTATCTTAGAATTGTTATTTTAAATAATGTTTTTGTTAAAAATATTTAATCAGCCACCTCACGGCAGAGGCTATTTTATTTAGAGTTCTATATATTTGGAGTAATGATTACATTCAATTGTATTCGAGAAGAACAAATATGTCTAACAAATATAAAATGAAATTTATCAATAAGAATAAAATGTATACTATAACCAGTTTTTGCTCGCGGCTCCGCCCGTGTGTATGTCGGTTATCGCGGCAAATAGTAGCCTATGTGTTATTCTAATGTATAAGCTGTATTACTGTAAAGTTTCATCCAAATCTGTTCAGTAGTTTTTGCGTGAAAGAGTAACAAACATCCATCCAGACTTACAAACTTTCGCATTTATAATATTACTAGCTGTTGCCCGCGGCTCCGCCCGCGTGTATGTTGGTTATCGCGGCAAATAGTAGCTTATGTGTTATTCTAATGTATAAGCTATATTACTGTAAAGTTTCATCCAAATCCGTTCAGTAGTTTTTGCGTGAAGAATGAACAAACATCATACAAACTTTCGCCTTTATATATTAGTGTGATGTGATATATGGTAGGATGTATTATCTTAAAATTAGGTTGAAATACTAAGAAATAATATAAAAAAGGAAATAACAATATTACTCTCTTAATACATACATAATTAATACATACAGGCGTCAATAAATTCCTCCGCATCATCGCCTACTGGAAGCGTTCCCAAAAAGCTGGCAGCATTGTCACGTTGAATGGCAATGCTAATTCTCTGTGCTAGAAAAAGGCCGTCCTTCTGGTCACGAGAAGCGTCGATCGAAACTTTTATTTAAAAAGTAAAAACTAAACAACAAACAGGGGAATCTTTATCAAACCAATCAAATTTTTAAAAGATACGACGACTGGATGGTCCGAGAGCTGGTACCTTTTTTGAGTAGGTATTTGAGTCAAGCTGAAAACTTGTCACAAACCTCTCCTATTATACCCCAACACGGAACTGCAGGCCTGGCTGGTGAGTAGCGGCACTAAATCAACCTCTCCCCCCCCCTCTGGCGAGGTCACGTGACTTACAATAGCCATGGAATAACGATATACTTCGCCAGTTATAGCACTCTGAGAAACAGTGCTCACGTGGGAGACACAAGTCTACGACATCATCACTATCGCTAGTTGTCAAAAATTAGCCCCGCTACTCACCAGCCAGGTCTACAGTTTCGTGTTGGGGTATATTAGGAGAGGTGTGTGACAAGTTTTCAGCTTGCCTCAAATACCTACCCAAAAAATGGTACCAGCTCTCCTACTAGGACCAATTGCTAGGCAAACATTCAAACAAGTAAGTACTGTTGGCTCTGGAAACTTAATCGACCTAAGCTGTCAGACACACAAACATTGCCGACTCGTCTGTCACGCACTCAAGTAACGAGTACGCACTTTGCGAATATTAGATGAAAATAAAGTTTGTGACGAATGCGCTTTACACGCAAAATGCTCGTATGTTTCGCATGTTAGGGATCCACCTTTAAACTTGCAATTGCGTATTCATGAATGCTGTTTATTCCTCACGTGTATTTTCAAGTTCTGTTTGAGGATAAAGTAAGGTATATAAAGTACGCCTGAATTATTATGAATTACTTTAATAAAGTTAAACTATCGGAAACCTTGATCTTCTCTTGTCATTTTTTCACAATAATGAAACTATAGTGACTACAGTGGTAAAAATTTGTTATATTCCTTTTTAGGGTACCGTGCCAAAGGAAAAAAATGGAACCCTTATAGATTCGTCATGTCTGTCTGTCCGTTTGTCTGTCCGTCCGTATGTCACAGCCACTTTTTTCCGAAACTATAAGAACTATACTGTTGAAACTGTGAACTTCAAAAATGATATTGAGGTTTCTAATATCATTTTTTTCTAAACTGAACAGTTTGCGCGAGAGACACTTCCAAAGTGGTAAAATGTGTGTCCCCCCCTCCCCGAAACTTCTAAAATAAGAGAATGATAAAACTAAAAAAAATATATATGATGTACATTACCATGCAAACTTCCACCGAAAATTGGTTTGACCAAAATTTAATAAGTAGTTGTTCAATCCTCTCGCCAATGGAGCGTTCACCATATGAAGGTTATAATGCTTGCAGGCCCATTAGTACAGGCATTAAATCGCTACTAGTCCACTGGCAGAGAAATAAACCACGGCGTTTCACCGTGTTCTTAATCTAAACTAAAATCATCAAGCACTTACTGGAGTTGTGTGGCTTCCTTGTTCTGGGCGCCGTTGACGGGGTACCCCACTGCTTTGTCTTGGTACATTCACACAAACATGCTCCAAAGTGCTGTATATCTTTCAAGGTATTCGAATTACAATAAACTCGTATTAGCTATCACGGATCACGCCCTTTTGAACGCGCCTACAAAAACTCGCGAGTCCTAACCAGACCAATCATAACGGTGATCGACGAAAACCGAGTCTTTGGAAAATGAGCTTAATATCAATTCAATTAGCTTAAACCGACAATCAAACGCGAAAAACGTGTTCGGCCGGCAAGCGTCTCTATAGTACTTAACCTCAAACGTCAAAACGTCAAACAAGAAAAAAATACAATCGAAAATGTTGCCATTACAATAACGTTCGAAATCTAACAGTAGTTTTTTTTTAATACGTCATAAATCGTAAACTGCAATTTACCTTTCATTCATTCAACAAAAATATAAAAATAAAATTATATTATGTTACTTGCTGCTGCGGAGCCCTTCATGGGCGAGTCTGACTCGCACTTGGCCGCTTTTTTCATGGTATACAGTGGTAAACGAACAGAGTGGGTAAGCGACTACCACCACCCATGGACATGAGCTCATTTTTAAGTATCTGGTAACCTTGCTCTCGGTACAACGTATAGAAAATTACTTAACTGTGGTTTTCTTCGAGCCCATGGTATCACTCTTGTTAAGACTAACTCATGACTCTCATACGATAAAATATATATAAGTTATATATTAATTTAGCTATTCACTTGAACATCTGTGTTGAAGCATTCATCATCATCTCGTAACGTAGTGTAGGGCGCCCTACGGCACGATGGACCGATGATTTAAAGAAGGTGGCTGGTGGCGAATAGATGCGGAGCTTTGTGACAGTGGACGGCGATAGGTTGATACAATCAATATGTCAGCCAAAAGAAGACCACTGATTATTCAAACATCATCTTATTAGTTCAGAAGCCTTAGCTAGATAGCATTAGTAACATTAAAACACAGCAAGAAATTTTATACTTCTAGAACATTCCCAAACTAAAAGTACGCCAGTGACCTAACCTAAAGCCTCGACTTGAATAGAATGCATTTGAACAATTCTCGAACAATTTCGAACAAATATCGAACAACTTTGTTTCATGTGTCCTTGCTTGTAAATGCTGTTTGTGTTTTCCGTTTCTTACTTGGACTTATACTTAGGCTGAATTTATATTAAAAGAGTTTTATGAAATCTGCAAAAGATTTAACCCGTCCAAATTGAATGCGAAACTTGAAGTATAATATATTTTTAACCCCCGACGCAAAAAGAGGGGTGTTATAAGTTTGACGTCGATTTCTGTCTGTCTGTCTGTGTGTGTGTGTGTCTGTCTGTGGCATCGTAGTTCTCAAACTAATGGACTAATTTCGATGCGGTTTTTTTTCATTTGAAAGCCAGTTTCCCTGCGGTGGTTCTTAGCTATGTTTGGGTAATATCGGTCTAGCAGTGTAAGAGTATCAACTCTTTTCCAAAATGACGTAAGACATTTTTGGCGTATGATAACTCGATTAAGTGCTTGACACGTGCCAGTTATAATAGTTAAATGACAATTAATTGATAACTTCCACCTGATGCTGCGTAGGGGTTTTTTAAATTTTTAATTTATTAAGTTATAGCTTATGTTAGTGCAATATTGTTATTTTCTTCCTAACTTTGGTTTAAGTAACGTGTATATATACAAATGCATTTATTAAAAAGCGGTTATTTTAATATTACAAACAGACACTCTAATTTTATTTATTAATAATAATATAGAGTATAGATGTAAAATACTCATTTTATGATGGGTTTCATAAAAGGATACCTTTCTCGATAATAAATAGAATTATCATACAATATCATTACAAGAACGAAATTTCTACACAAAATAGGTCTATAAATTTATTACATCATTAATTAAATTGAGTTGAACGCTTTTAGGGGCCGTAAAATGTAGCGATACCTATCTGTACTCACATGTTGAAGATAATATATCAACTAAAATTGATGTTAAATTGGCAATATGTTTACTTACATTAAATTAGATTTGAATATGGCCTGACTAATTGGAACTCTTATTGGATCCATCCATGTCCTACTAATATTATAATCGCGAAAATTTGTAAGTATGTATGGATGGATGTTTGTTACTCTTTCACGTAAAAACTACTAAACGGATTTGGATGAAACTTCACAATAATATAGCTTATACATCAGAATAACACATAGGCTACTATTTGTCGCGATAACCGACATACAAGCGGGCGGAGCCGCGAGCAAAAACTAGTTAACAATAAACCTGTCCTGCCATTACCTACTCGCCTTGGCAAATTTTTCATCCATATTGAACTAAAATTTCCAATCAAACTTCCAAAGTGCCCAATTGACGTTTATATGTTTGGTGTCTATTTTTAAGTTGGATTATAATATTAATTAGTTTTCACAAGATAGCGCAATGACTTTGCAGGTGATTGATTGATAATTACTTACACTTACTGAAAAATTCGTATAAATTCGTCGATTTGGAACTGTTTTAATCAAATTATTAATTGAAGGTAGTAAAACCATACTGATTTCATCATGAACGGACTGGCTCGATCGGGATAGTGCTACCCTCGCACAGAAGATCAACCTAAAATGACAGCATTCGTGCTGTCGTATTTCGTTATTGAGTGTGAGACCGGAGACTATGGCGGCCCAATGATGCATAGCGATCACTAGGCCGCCATAGTGTGGGTCACCATGCTGCATTGTTACACTGTCTGCATTCGCAATAAGTATGGTGACCACCACTCTTGGATTCTGCTTATGCTTTCCTTCAGTCAAAGTAGAGTTATTTTGGCAGGCCCATATAAAAAAAGGTTAACTATTGAAAGCAACATTTTATTCATCTCATCCTAAAATGGAGGGTAGTTAAACATCAAACATGGTTTTATAGCCACCATAAGAGGACTGGAGCTTTTATTATGTACCTCCATTCAGTTTTAATTGTATTGCATGTGGTAATTGTTTCAGCTTATCACATTCAGACATGGCTTAAGTTTTATTTTCACGAATTGTTATAATTTCTGGCCATTGGAAAGGAATACTTTTGCTTGTATAGGCTAGATCGATCAGGTTGATACCAAGGTCTCTCAGGAAACTAGTGTTAAGCTGTTTCGGTGATAATGATAATTACCTTAAGTTTTTTAAACGTAATAATTACGTAATATTTATCAATCTCATAGACCCATTTCAGATCTTATAGTATTTACCATTTTGTTGCAACGTATCATATAACTAAAAAAACGGGTTGCACTCCGGGAGTGCCGGCAGAAGTGAAACGTTGTGCATTTTTGATTTATTAAATTTCAATTTCTTTATGTGCTATATTTATTAAACATAATGAACGATGGTATACGAATCTATGCCTTGCTTTGCCCTTCATATTCCTTGAGAACCGATAACTACACAAATGCTTATTGTGATGTTATAAAAATATATGTTAATGCTATACAGTATAAACATATTACCCGAGCGAAACTGGGTTTTCATCTACTAATTTTATAAAGTACCCACTCATTTCTTTCACTATTTATTCATCACTTTTTTCATTGATAGATGCACTTTGTTCAATTCCCATATTTTAAACATTTGATATACACGAATTTTACAAGTAACATATTACCAGTCATGTCATATTAGACAGTCGAGCCATCAGCGTCACCATGCACACTCGCGCAAGCGCCCTGCGCCGCCGTACTTGCGCAAGCACCTTGCGCCGCCGTCTTACGGTCAGGTCACGTGTCCTGACGCGAGTTTAACATTGTTTACCGATCCCGAAATAAAATTTGCTAAAGTGCACAACGCCGCTAAAGAAGTTTTCACTTCAAAAATAAAATAAAACTAAGAAGAATCAAAAAGAAACTTGCTGACAGTTAAATCTGTCCGTTAATATAAGGACAAAGGACAAAAAGACACATCAACAGGACAGCTATTAATGATACCCAAGACGATTATTCTAGTCGTTAACGGTTAAATAGAGTTTTTAGACCGATTCATTACTCAGCAGTCTAATAACTATGTACTTATTAACTGACATTTTAGCGAAGAACATGCTTGCGTGCTTGCGCTGTGTTTCACCGTGTGAGTGAGGATACTGGAGGCCCATACCCCAACCTCGCTCCCCTTATCTCCCCCCCCATCTCCCTAAAGGCCGGCATCGCACTTTAGACGCTTCTGGTGTTGCAGGTGTCCATGCCGCCGATGCGTTCCTGGAGCTCCTCTAGACTGCGGAGGTAGGCCGCCGCGGGGTTTAGTGGGTAGACCGGTCTTCCGGGAGTCCCACACACGCCCTTCGTCTCCCCACAGAGGGTATAGTGAGAAAAGCATTCCCCGCGTAAAAAAAATAGCTTCTTAAAAGTATAAACAAAAATTATGTCTAAAGATTTTATTTGGCTTTGTCAGGATGATAGCCGTAAAAAAATATAAATTTATAGCATAATCAAAATATATATTTTAAAACCATAAAAATTGTTGTTAAGATCACGGGACCATTATTAAGATTATTATAATTTGTGTAGTTAAGTTTATCGATAACTGGATTGTCACACCTAAAACTTTTACAGACTTTTAACTTGTGGAGGAACGGGTGTCATGTCCCTCCAACACAAAGGGAGGATCCTCCGACTAGGCGAGGTGATCATGCCTGGCGGATCAACTGCCCAATGGTTGGGAAGTTGTATATATGATTATCGGCGCGAGAACTTTCACTGCGCGATTCAGGATTGGTAGTTTCTTAGCTTCCTTCGTTACTCCGTAGTTCAGTGTAACTTCGGTAGATGGCGCTGTTGTATATTTATGTTGTGTTGTATGTGGAAGTCGCCATAGACTTATAGAACAAAAGTTAAGCAGGTAATGGGCATTTTTGTTTTTCTTGCTTAGCTTCTAGTATTCTTGTCAACTAATATGACTAAAAGACACTTAAAGTGAAGGTACAAAGAGCAAAATACTCTAATATAGTATTACAGTCTTGAATGCTGTCCCAAAATTAACGATCTATGTAAAGTCACGTTTGGTCTCTCATTGATACTATGAACACTAAAAGGGTATACTCCTAATAGTAAACCACATACCTTAACAAGTATATTACATTAAGGGGACAGGTTCGTGTAATTCGGGGCCTTGGAAACAACGAATAGCTTTTAAAATTCTCTGTATAAACTTGTTATTGCCATTTCATTACTAATCTATTTAGATTAAATCAGTAGTTTTCCTAAAAACATCCAAGTGAGGCTATAAGACGGCGCGGGAGACAGAAGCCTCCAACGCATTATTGACTCTTGTAGCAGGTAGTCAGAAAGCAGTAGTCACTTCGTTTCAGGTAGTCGGGTTTTATTACTCGTTCATGATTATTATTCTCTTTATTACATTTCAAAAACGAAATGGCGGTTTTATCGCCAGTTTCGATTTCTTCCACACACACCTTTCAGAGAATAGGAACATAGAGTTTGTATATAGCAGTTAAATCTCCACCGTGGGAGAGTCACGCTTCGGCAGGCATGGGCCGGTTCTATCGGTGTGATACCTCGCCCTCACAGAAAACCGGTGTGAAACAGCGCCTGCGCTGTGTTTCATCGAGTGAGTGAGGATACCAGAGACCCATACCCCAACCCCTCCCCCATCCCCCTCCCCCAAAGGCCGGCAACGCTCTTGTGACGCCTCTGGTGTTGCGGGTGTCCATGGGCGGCGGTAATCGCTTACCATCAGGCAATAGGTCTGCTCGTTTGCCCCTAATCCCATAAAAAATGGTACACGAATGAAGATAAGAACCTTATAGGAATCCTATAAATTAACTAGAAAGGTATTAAGCGGTCTGCTTTTAAGTGAAAAGTATTCTAGTCTAGACTACACTGGACATAAATATCCGTTGTTACGTCAGCAGTAAAAACAAATACCGGAACGCTTCCATTCCGGTATTTATTCAGACTCGAGTCTAGAGACAGGACAGTTCCGCCAAGCATTTATGACCAAATGGATAATACGATGTTCACCAGTGGACTGTTATACGCTGTTGATATGACGTGGATATATCATTGTTCAAGTACAAATACGATATGTAAAGCATATCGTGTGCTTATTGCTCCATAAACATAAATTTTACTCCCGAGTCAAACATGAGTGGTTTTGTATGTGGTATTGTGTACCGAGTTCGCATTAACCCGTTAATCGTAGGAGAGACATGATTTGGTATAAATGAACCCTGTTCGATCAGAATGATATACACACACACACACACAGAGAGAGAGAGAGAAAACCGGTGTTTTAAATCCAGTGAGTGAGATTAGACCACACACCATCCCCTTCATTCTCTATTCAAAAGTAGACATACTTCTGAGTCTTGAGTTAGGTGGACATGAAGGCTTCAGTCACTTATTATCATGTAAATTGTCTAGTCGTTTGAACCATATTTCATCATTTTCCTAGCCTCTATTATTTCCAACTTATTTGGAGTTGACTACGAGTACAACCAGTTTTACTACAATATCAGTTTTTCCACGGAGCGATCTGAATTCGAAGGTTGTACTAGTTATCACTAAGTTTGTGGGCACCGACTTCTCAATAACAATCGCCATAGACGTTCATGACAACCGGGATGATAATACCAAACTGCCATATTCCAGGTTGTTTTTAAAAAAAAATTGGAAGAAAAACCACACAACACTTTTTTGGCCCAACCCAGGTATAGAACAAGATACCTCTTGATAGACAGTAACTTACGCTAACTTTTAGATCAACGAGGAGTTTACCCAATATAAAATTACATAAATATTTTTGTCTTTTGTTCTGTAGTACGTCCAGTAGATGGGACTATATATTAAGGATATTAGTTACATTAAGGGCTATATAGGGTCGATTGAAACAATTAGATTGCTTGAGGGACAATCGAATATGATCCAAAAGTCCCTCGTGACAGCTTCAAGATGTGTCAGTTACGAAGTAATATTAAATATCTGTTTTGATAAAGATGAATGAGTGATCCAATGTTTCTTAAATAAATCTTAAAAAATGAATTTCGGAATTAAGTTCAACCAAAGCGAAACCGATTTCATCATTTCATCACTGATGACTGAATCACGTGTTTCTACATTTCATTTCCTTCTAACTCCGCAGAAAAGTTAATAAAACGCTCACAAAATCTTACTTTATTATCCTGAAGATCCGAACGCAGCCATTGAATGAGCTCTTAAAAAGCAATCACACACATATTCCGGTTAGACTAAGTGTCTCATCCGGTTTCAAAAACTGATGACACATTTTTCAAATCGTAAAAATATGTTATCTCTTTACACTATATATGTCCTAGAGCAGTGGAAAGTGAACTCTTAAATCTGACAAATAGAGATTAATATAATTTGTAGAAGTTTCAGGATATAAAACGCGAGTGCCTTCTTTATTAACTCCGATATTATGAAAAATTACACTTTTACCTTAATGAAATTTTTTTTTTCATATATCGAAATATAATGTGAGCAACACATTATATTTCGATATACTCGTCATTTTCTAATACAATTTCTAGTTGCTTGCTACTAAGTAAGTGGAGCTAATAATAATTGCCTAAAAATTGTGACCAATCAATATACTTCTGCCTCCTCTTTAGAAAATATAAATGTGGTACACTCATGCCCATATTTTCTAAAGTACATATTACTTATAAGATCGTCATCAAAATTTTCTGAAAGAAATACATCTAACGAAAAGAAATAGTCGAATCAGTAGTTGGAAAGATTCCTAACCACCCAGTATTTAGTAGTAATAAACCGTTACTAAAACGGATAGAGGCGCAATGAACCGGACCGTAAAAGTAAGCATTTAATGTGTGATTGCCTTAAAGCTTACGATATCGGCATTCGTAAAAACTGTCTAACTTTATTTTCTTACCGGCGTTAGTAGCTCCCGAATTTTCTGATATATTAAAATTACTTTCGAAGTCTGACTTGCGAAGTATCAATATATTAACTTACTTACAAGTGCAATATTAAAGTTTTCTCGAAAAGATTATTTGATAACGAAAAGCTTTATGTACAAATTCTTATATTATATTTTTAGGAATAACATACAATTTTATTTACTCTGACTGACATTTTTTTAATGCAGTGCCCAAAACCGTTATAATTATTTTTCTAGTGATAACTTTTTATGGGGGTAAACCGCTTCGTTACGTAACGCGTTATTGCGCTAGTCTGTCTGGCGTCCCTTTCTCTCACGCATACGGCAGCGGTTGGCTCCTCCTCTCTCACTCTAACCCCTAACGCTAGCCGTATATTAATATACATAAAATTTAAGTAATAACCAAAGCTTTTCTCAAGTTAAACAATTTCAACATAAAAAAATAAATAAAAAAACTGTATTTCTGAAATAAGTCAAATTCATATTTTCATAAGATTTGCAAGGAAGTTTATTGCTGAAAAAATTACAATTCCTTTATTATTTTTCGGTTTTCCATGTTCTGCAGATCGATATTTAAGCTTAAAAAATTGCAATAACAAATTGAAATAATTACATAATTATACCATGACCTTTTATTAATTTTATAAGTGTAACCATACCTAAAGCTAAACACGTCCTGCTGAGCACATAAAAGTGAAACAATGTGATAAAATAACACTTTTCGTTATGATATCACGTACACCTAATGTGTCATTATAACTAAAGATTATAACTAAATATGTCCTTTTTATGTAACATGTTTTATATATTGCTATAAGCTCTCGGTGTTCGCAATAAATAAAATTATATTGCCCGCGTGAACACACTTGTTATAGCCATTGATTTATTATTCTTTTACTAGCTGAGTCCCGCGGTGTTACCCGCTGCTATTGTTGCACTTTTACAACCGCGGGAATCACCGTGGGGCGAAGCTAGTCGAAAAAAAAGTTGCCTAAGTTACTGCTTATTACATCAGCTATCTGCCAGTGAAAGTCCCATCAAAATCGGTCCAGCAATTCCAGAGATTAGATAGAACAAACAGACTGACAGACAGACGACAACCAAAAATTTTAAAAATGGTTATTTTAGTATATTTACCGTGTATAGTAGTTATTTAGTAAAAAGCAGTTATTTTAATATTACAAACAGACACTCCAATTTTATTTATTTGTATAGATACTATAGGTTTTTTAGGATGAATTACTTTTTAATTTTTTTTTACCTAAGTCAAATACACTTCCTCGCGTTCCAGTCCCCTGACTGTCGGTGATTTAACTCAGATTTCAATAACTACTTGCAGCAATTTGGCATAGCTTGAACCGTTAAATTATAAAATGTATAAATCATTATTATTAATTAGCTGTACCCTGCTTCGCTTGGCTATGGAAAATTGGAGTTTAATTGGTCAAGACTTTCTTAAGTTTTTGAGACATACACGAAACAATTTTATAAACAAATATATATGACACTAGCTTTTACACGCGGCTTCGCTCACGCAGATTTTCATCCCCTTATTTACCCCCTTAGGGATGGAATTTCAAAAATTCCTTTCTTAGTGCTCACTTACGTTATATAAAGAACCTACATGCAAAATTTCAGGATTCTAGCTTCAGCGGTTTGGGCTATGCATTGATCTCTGGATATGTCAGTAAGTCAGTCAGTCATCTTACTCTTCTATATATATAGATAGATTTACATCGATATTAGCGATATGTAATAAACCATGAGAAATGTTTAGATACATTAACAGTTTGCCGTTCATGGTATCAATAAAGACCCTTTCTAAGTTCGTATAAAATGACATCCAGCTATAACGCCTGCCCGGTGCGTGACCTGAAACACCAAGTGCCTGTATTGTCATGCATGGTCTTTCTTTACACTTATGAAAACTTTAAGTATACCTTGATATACAGACAAGGTTTGAAACTTTTTAATATTTGAGTATAATATTAAGCTCTGTAAATTGTATACTGAAAAAAATCAAAAGTAGTAGAGCCACGCTGATATCAGCACGAACGGGCCGGCTCGACCGGGGCGGTACCCTCGCACAGAAAATCAACGTAAAATAACAGCGTTCGTGCTGTCGTGTTTTGTTGGTGAGTGCGAGACCGGAGGCCCAAATAGTCTAGTCAACAAGTTCCATACTTATTGACTAGACTAAAAGATACAGAAACATTACGAGGCCGCCATGGTGCGGGTCGCCATGCTGCATTGTCGGCATTCGCAATGAGTATGGTGACCACCACTCTTGAATTCTGCTTATACTTTCCATCAGGCAGTAGAGTCATTTTGGCGGGCCATACATAAAAAAAAAGTTATGTAAATTTAGATGACCTACATCCATTTATTCATGTGTAACATAAATGTTTGGTAGCTAACAAATATGTCAATCGTTTCTCATAGGCAATTCCCACGCTGGAAATATGTTTTATTCGCGATTGTCGATATTTGAGTCGCAGATGTTCTTTAATTTGGGGGGACCACGTAGCTTATCACTGCAGATGACTTCACAGAAAACCTGTGTACAAATATTTTTTTTTGCATTTGGTCCGAATGAGTAAAGATATTGGAGATTAATCCCCTATCACTGAGACTAATACGGGGGAGAGACTGAAAAAACGGCAACGCATATTCTGCAAAAAGAAATCCATAATAAAGAAAAAAAAAAAAAAAAATCGTCGTTCGGAGCAGCTCGTCTCGATCCATGCGAGCTTCGGGTGTCAGGTCTTATTTGTGCTACGTTGCGGAATTTCCTGATACGGTCGCCGCGCTCAAAGGCCTCAAAGCCCGCGATAAAAGCTATGCAATAGCTTAAAAACAGAACATACAACTTGCGAAACGAATTCCCTTAAATGGAAAAAGTAAATTTTAACACAATAACTTTTATATTATGTGTGTGTGTGTATTATGCGTGCCTTGAAGAGCACGTTAAGCCCTCGGCCCTAAGCCCAGTTGTCATGGACACCTATGACAATCGTTATTGGTTTCAAATATACTGACGACTAGTCCAACCTTCGAATTTTTCCGAACTTCTATTCAGATAAAACGTATGTATACTTAACGTAAAATATACTAGTTGTTGCCCGTGGCTCCGCCCACGTATATGTTGGTTATCGCGGCAAAAAGTAGCCTATGTGTTATTCTGATGTATAAGCTATATTACTGTAAAGTTTCATCCAAATCCGTTCAGTAGTTTTTGCGTGAAAGAGTAACAAACATCCATCCATCCATACTTACAAACTTTCGCGTTTATAATACTAGCTGTTGCCCGCGGCTCCGCCCGCGTGAATGTCGGTTATCGCTGCAAATAGTAGCCTATATGTTATTCTGATGTATAAGTTATATTACTGCAAAGTTTCATCCAAATCCGTTTAGCAGTTTTTGCGTGAAGAAGTAACAAACATACACACAAACTTTCGCTTTTATATATTAGTGTGATTAGTATAAATGAATATAACGTATGAATGTAACTTAGTAATACCTAGCTCACAGGTGAGATTGAACTTTACAATTTAAAATTTTAACAAAAAAAACGACTTCAAGAAATGGACCAAACTGAAATAGGACCACATGGAGAGCACCAACTTCCAAATAAAAAAACAATCATCAAAATCAGTTTACCCGGTTTCAGAGATAACAAACTTATAAAAAATACAGTCGAATTGACAAACTGGAGTTTGTCAATTCGACTTGTGGAATTTTATTTACAAAAAAGGTCCACCTTTTTTGTAAATAAAATTCAATACGATACATTGTGTGCACAAGTTATTTGCCAATGTTTGCTGCACATTCCGAAGATCCATTAACGTCCGTCAGACTCGGCAAACTAAGCGCACACAATGATTCAAACGCAGTGTCCATCACTTCACTACGATAGGTCAGTAGGGACTGCATGTTTAGGAGTTTAGCAGTGAACATTTTTGGGAGTAACTATCGAATTTCAGTAGGTATTGAAAGCAATGAAAAAAAAATTGGTCGTCTGTCGGTTTGGTTTACGGACGATAGTTTAACGTGACAATATCATAACAAAACTTTGTTGAAACAAATTTAAACAAAAAAAACCGACTTCAATCTGGACCAAATTTAAATGGGACCACACGGGAAGCACCAGCTTTCAAATGAAAAAGAATCTTCAAAATCGGTTCACCCAGTCGATAGTTATGAGGTAACAAACAAAATAAAATGCAGTCGAATGGAGAGCCTCCTCCTTTTTTTGAAGTCGGTTAATGATGAGAGATAGATACTCTTATACAACGACGTACAATGAGCGTAACGGGACAATGGACGTAACGGGGATGCGTAACTGGACAATGTTCGTGACCAACTAGACAGAGCTTGTATTATAGTAACTAATCAGTTGATAAATATACTTTAAAATATAAAAATAAATATATTTTCGGAAATCTAACACACAACGCCATCTAGTTCCAAGCTAAGCAGAGCTTGTGTTATGGGTACTAGACAACTGATACAAATACATATATACTTTTTTTTGTAAATACATACATATTATACACTAGCTGACCCACGCAACGTCGTTTGCGTCTCCTATTGCCCGTAGCATGATAATTTTCCCTCGTTTTTGAAACATTCTTCATTGGTGCTCCGCTCCTATTGGTGTTAGCGAGAGACTGAGAGATTTTTTGAAATTGGACCAGTAGTTCCTGAGATTAGCGCGTTCAAACAAACAAACAAACTCTTAAGTTTTATATATTAGTATATAGATGTATTTATTATACTATTCTAAGATCTATTACTCATAATTACAATAACAATACAGTTATTTGGATAAAGATTAATATTAGCTATTATATTGATAAAACCTCTTTGGCAAATAATTCATTATTAGGTACCAACTCTTAGCGTCTTACACTCGTGATAACTTCTAAACGAAATGTACGATTCGGATGAAACAAAAAGTATTTTACTTCTACATAAATACCCTTGATAACATAATGCTTAATTTGGATAAGGATTAATATTACGATACAGATTTAACGTAGTTTCTTTTTTTCTGAACACAAAAGCGGTTATTGTGACTAAACCATGATAGTTAGATATATGCTCTCGCGGACATTTTTGTAGATCTTAATGGGACCTACAGACCCGTAATATATTATTTTGTTCTATTGTTAATAGTTGTTGCAGCGCACGCAAAAATATGTTTTCAATTTCACACCTTGGGTTACGAAATAGCAATTTTCTTACGGATCCCAACTTTTTTGAAAATAAAATATAGCCTATAGCCTTCCTCGATAAATGGACTATCCAACACTGAAAGAATTTTTCAAATCGGACCCGTAGTTCCTGAGATTAGCGCGTTCAAACAAACAAACAAACAAACTCCGCAGCTTTATAATATTAGTATAGATATGTATAAGTGTATGTACATATAATTTTATCTGTCTACGGAACCGGCGCGAATTGGCATCCATTTTGTTTTATTACCCGACTACGGCAAAGCCAAATGAGGGTTATGATTTTGACAGGCTATGTATTTATGTATGTATTTTCATTTGTTCCCTCATAGCTCCTTAACTACTTATTAGAACTGGACAAATGAGGTATCCATAAATTAGTCTGATACAATTAGATTTTGCTAGCCCACAGACATTATTACTAGAATAATATTGTTTAGTGAAACTTAAATTCAATTATTTAGAGTTATTGGGCATTGATAAAGTGAAACTTGTAGGTAGATATAAATCTGAGATTAAGTGAGTGCACAAGCACTTAATAGTGTTTTATATAAGGTATCTAATAGTGTTTAAATAAATAGTTTATTACATACATAATAATTAAATATTGTAACTTGTAAGTAACGTTCTGCGCTATGTTATTGTCATTGTACCGGGCTAAGATTAGCAAGGAATTGAGATGGTTTACATCGGTTCAAGGCCTCATAGGCCGACCAGATAGACAAGATGCACTGTTGGCTCGAGTTTTGGATGCGCCAGCCCGGCTGGAGATAATGATGGAAACGCTTACCAAAGTCGAGGCCCTTGAGGAGGAGAAGGTCAGCGATCAGATAAGGTCCGCGATGCAGGCTGATGTTGACCAGTGCCTCTCAATTGCTGATGACATTCAGCAGCGCATAACTGAAATAAAGCGCCAGCGCAGAACTGGCTGTGATGAAGAAGCTGTGGAAGGCCCACACTCTCGCGGGGTTGTATCAAAACTGCCTCAGATACAATTACCCAGTTTTGATGGAGAGCTCGGTGAGTGGGTCAGCTTCATCAATTTATTTGACAGTTTGGTCCACTGAAGGGAGGATTTACCTAAAGCCTATAAGATGACACAACTGATGTCAGCTTTGAAGGGAGAGCCTAGGGAACTGGTAGCCCATTTGACGGTGACCGAGGACAATTATGAGATTGCCCGTCAAATGTTACTCATGAGCCTAAGACATTGCAAATTTCACAAGGTGATCGCTGCATTGGCGAGAGAATTGAACATTTTAGAGAATTGAACAACCCGTCTATTATAACCGCTTTTTAATAAATGTATACATATGCATTTATTAAAAAGCGGTTATTATAATATTACATACAGACACTCCAATTTTTAACCGACTTCCAAAAAGGAGGAGGTTCTATGTTCCACTGTATGTATTTTTTTTTTTTTTATGTATGTTCAGCGATACCTCCGTCAGTTGTGGACCGATTTTGAAAAATTTTCTTGTATTCGATAGAGTATGCTTCCGAGGTGGTCCCATTGCCAGCATAAACAGATTCTAGGTACCTAGCACACATTATAATACTACTATTTAAATGAATAAAGAATTAGGTATAGGCAATTTATGGAGAACCAGTTTATTTTACGCTTTTAAGTGTTTTTTTGGCAGAGAGTTTTCGTTGGATGTTTTTTGGAAGTCGGTTTTTTTTTTTATAATATTTATTGGTATAGATTTATAGCTAAAAAATCTTCGTCGTATTTTCTTTAAAAAAAAATATTTTTAACAGTACATAGGCTGTGAATAACATCCAAAAGTTGTACTTTATCAGAAAACCATGGCTAAAGATTGATATAGGTTGTACTCGGGTACGTTTCGGGAAACACGGACAAATCGCAAAAGCGATGGGAGCCCTTTTATCAAGGGAAAGTCATTTTTCATTTAGTGAATGCTTGGAATACATTTTATAAAAGACTGACAGGCTCAGATCAAAGAATTCAACTTTTTTTACAATACTATCTGAGCCCCACGGTGTTACCCGCGGTTGTTTTTGTAACGCAAACGCGGGTAACGCCGCAGGGCAAAGCTGGTCTAAAAAAAGTAGCTTGAGTAACTCCTTGTATCATCATCATCTGCTAGTGAAATTCCGTCAAAATTGGTCCAGCCGTTCCAGAGATCAGCCGGAACAAACAGACTAACTGACAGACAGACAAAAATTTAAAAATAATATATTTTGGTATATGTACCGTGTATACATACATATGCATTTAGTAAAAAGCGGTTATTTTAATATTACAAACAGAGAATCCAATTTAATTTATTTCTATAGAGTATAGATTATTTTTAACCGACTTCCAAAAAGGAGGAGGTTCTATGTTCCACTTTATGTATTTTTTTTTTTTTTTTTTTTTATGTATGTTCACCGATTACTCCGTCAGTTGTGGACCGATTTTGTAATTTTTTTTTTGTATTCGAAAGGGTATGCTTCCGAGGTGGTCCCATTGCCAGCATATCAGTATCTGATGATGGGATCCCAGGGAAATCGAGGGAAACCCTCATTTTTTATAGGCACGTACTATGTTTTTCGTATATTTTCTGAAGTTACACCGGTATTTGCGTCTGGTAGTCATCATTTTATGATAATGAGCTGATGATGTAAGGTACAACTCCTTAACGGTTAGGAGTTGGAGGATAAATCTTTAAATAGCATAATTATGTATATATGTTACCTTTAGTCGTATTCTTTCAAATAATTTAGGTAAGCTGATGATGGAAGGTGGAAGGTACAACTTCTCAACGGTTAGGAGTTGGAGGATAATTCTTTCAATTTCATACGTATCTAAAGACCTTCAGTCGTATACTTTCATGTTATTTAGGTGAGCTGATGATAGAAGGTTAAACTCTTCAACAGTTAGGGATTAGAGGATGAATTTAATATTACACGAACGTATAGACCTTAATTTGTATTCTTTCAGTTATTCAAATGGATCGTTTTATTGAGTAGACACCCACTAAGGAAGGAATTTTGGAATTTCTATCCCTAAGGGGGTGAAATAGGGGTTGAAAATTTGTACGCAAGTCCGTAATTTTTTTAAGTTAGAAACATGAAACTTTATCTTTGGGCTACTGATTAAAAATGAGTAGATACGTATTTAAGCGTTTCTGGATATTCTACCCCTAAAAGGGTAAATAGGGGTTGAAAGTTTGTGTGGAAATCCGTCATTTTTTAAGTTAGTAACATGAAACTTTATCTTTGGGCTACTGATTAAAAATGAGTAGAAATGTCTTTAAGCGTTTATGGATAATCTACCCCTAAGAGGATGAAATAGGGGTCGAAAGAATGTTTAAAAGTTCTATTTTTTTAAGTTCCTTACTTGAAACTTTATTTTTGGGCTACTGATAAAAATGAGTATTAACGTATTATGTAGCGTTTCTGGATATTCTATACCTAAGGGGTGAAATAGGGGTTGACATTTAAGCCACTAAAGCTATTTGCATCAGCAGAAACTTTATGAAATAGTTCAACTTACTACTTACCTACGATTGTTTGCACTAAAAACTGAAAAATAAAAACTTTTTATAAAAAAATAAAAAAACGGCGACGTGACGAATCTATAAGGGTTCCGTCTTTTGCCTTTGGCAGGGAACCCTAAAAACCGACTTCCAAAAATATCCAACAAAAACTCTCTGCCAAAAACACTAAAAAGTGTAAAATAAACTGGCTCTTCATAAATTGCTATGTGCCAATTCTTGTCTATACCTAATTCTTTATTCATTTAAATAGTAGTATTATAATATGTGCTAGGTTCGTAAAATCTATTCGGCGCGGTTCGAAGTATAAAATGTATGTATTTACAAAAAAAAAGTAATAGCAATTTAATAGAAATTATTTAATTCTTAGCTTAATTGTTAATGAGTTTAACATGATTTTCACCTTTTATAATTATCTATACTGTACTTCTATATAAAGAGGTAAAGTTTGTGAGTTTGTGACGTTGTAGGGGGTAATCTCTGGATCTACTGAACCGATTTTAAAAATTCTTTTACCAATAGAAGGCTAGGTTATTTGTGAGTGACATAGGATATGTAATAACCCGAAAAGTAGAAATACTTTTTCGTGGTAGCCGGATATGCAAAGTAAGTCGGAGAAAAAAAATGTTTACCGCCCAACGAAGTGGGCACGGGTCAGCTAGTATTTAATAATAGAAAGAAAGAATATAAAAAGTTTTGAAAATTCAAAATGATTCATTAAATGATTTCGAAATTTATAATTCTTCACAATTTTTGAGAACAAAAGAACAGACGACACACATCATGGTAAGTGACGACGAAAATATGAGTCGTTAGTGAGTTGCAAACCTTAATATTCCCGCAGTGCTCTTTTACCGAAACTTAAATTACACATAATAAACGTTATTTAAATAAATTGAACCATCCTAGTACTTAATATTATCTCAGCTTTAAATAATAACTCTTTACAACTTTAATTCCACCTCATTAGTATTCCTCCTCTGGGCTAAAGCCTAAAACCAATTTATTAAGTGTGTGTATTTAAGTGGAGGAAGCACTGTACCTGCCAAATTGATGCTTCATTCTTCAAGCCTTGTTAAAGTTCGTGATGTCAGGACAGTCTTTTATAATATAATACTTTTAATATACTTACTACATAATATTTCGAACATATGACACACAACGCCATCTAGTACCAAACTAAGCAGATTTCTAAGCTTTGACTGGTGTTTTCAGAGTAGAGGCATTTTGGTAGCTTGTATATAAAAAAATCATAATATGAGAACTGATATATTATTATTATATTATTATAGAAAACACCCAACCCTAAAACAAATATGTGCAGATCATACAAATCTAACCTTTTTTTTTTTTTTTTTATAACGTGTGGAAATCCCCTCGGACCGTCACCCCGCCGGGGTTTGCGGCGGGGCGGTGTGTCGGAATCGAACCGACTAAAACCACACGGTGTGCCACTCTGCGCCTGTGAAGGGAGGAATCCGGGAACTGCTGGTATTAACACGTCCGGATCCCTCCCAGCGCCTGCCCGCACAGAAGCGGGCACCCTCTTCCAGGAAAGTCTCAATTTAGGCGACGTACGGCACACGCGTACGTCGCCCCCTCGCGGGTGGCCACTATAGCGGATGGAGGGGAAAACCCGTCCCGACCATCCGCGGCCACACTCAGGGCGGCATGAGGTGCTGATAGGCGCGCCTCCGCCGCCCGGTTCGCCGGCGGCGGATTGGGTCCGAGTGGATATCATCCTCCCGGGCCTTCTCCGCCACCTCTTTCTGCGAGATGACTTCTTCGCAGAAGGTTGCGACCGCGGTAAAACTGCTATCGCTACCGGCCATGGAGCGTATGACGGCCGGTAGCGAGAGATCTCCTCCGATGAATGCAGTGAGGGCCCGACGCTGCGGCGCCCAAGTGGGGCAAACCGCCAGCGTGTGCTGGGCCGAGTCCTCACTGCAGTCGCAGTGGTGGCAGGCGGGACTAAATTCCCTCCTGGCGACCGAGTGCAGGTACTTCCCGAAGCAACCGTGCCCGGAAAGGACCTGCGTCAGTCGGAAGGAAAGGGTCCCGTGCTGCCGCCCTGCCCACTCGAGGATGACCGGCTGAAGAGCCTCCACGGCGGCAAAGCCAGCGCGTGGAGTCTCCAGCCGGAGCGACCATCTGTCCATAGTGGCTCGACGAGCGGCTTCACGCCATTCGCGTACCTCTTCGGGCGGAGGGCGATAGCCATACTCCGCCCGATATCCAGCCACCCGTCGATAAACTTCGGCGAGCACTTCCGCCTCCAAATCCCACGGGGGTGTTCCGGCCAAGGCGCACGCCGCCTCGGTCGACACCGTGCGGTATCCGCGTATGGCTCTGACTGCCAATACCCTCTGAGGCCGCCAGAGGCGGGCCTTATTTAGGGCAGTCAGAGCCGCCACCCACACCGGTGCAACATACAGCGCCATCGACCGGACCACCCCCGTGTAGAGGAATCGTGTTGCGACGCTGGCTCAAATTGGCTGCAAATGGGGCAAAAGTCGCCCAAGGGCGGAGGCAGCGTCGACCAGCTTTGGACCAAGCTGTCGGAAGTGCTCGTCGAAGAGCCACCTACCGTCGAGGATCAGGCCCAGATACCTCATCTGGGCCCGAACCGGTACGAGGACCGAGTTGACCTTTATGGAGGCGCCGGCGGGTGGACCACGACGGGGCCCATGGAACAATAGGGCCTCCGTCTTGTCCAGGGCCACCCGTAAGCCCAGCGCCTCGATGCGTCCGACCACCAGAGAAACACCCCTGGTGGCCAGGCACGCCGCCTCTTGGAAGTTCGCCCCCCGAGCTGTGACCAACGTGTCATCGGCGTAACAAATTACGCCCAGCCCGGGGGGGAGACGACCTCGTAGGACCCAGTCGTATCCCACGTTCCACAGGAGTGGTCCAAGGATAGACCCCTGCGGAACGCCGCACGACATGGGTCGCCGTCTCAAGACGCCCTCTCGGTCCTCGTACACGACGGTACGCTCCTCTAAATAGTCTGCCACTAGCTGCCTCAGGTACTCTGGCACCCCGTGGTAGTGGAGTGCTTCCCTGATGCAGCTAAATAGCAGACTATTGAAGGCGTTGGCGATGTCCAAGGACACCGCCAACACCACGCCGCCACAGCTCACTGCCTCTTCGGTCACGGCCCTAAGGCGCATCACGGCATCGACCGTCGAACGCCCCTCTCGGAATCCGAATTGGGCGTCCGACAGGTCAGGCCCCACCTGGGTTGCCGGACGATGCGGGCAGAGAGTATCCTCTCAAAAAGTTTACCCGCCTCGTCCAGCAACACGATGGGCCTATAGGCCGCGACCGAATCGTCAGGCCGTCCCGGTTTCCTCAACAGGACCAGCTTCCCACAATTCCAGCACTCAGGGAAGCGTCCGGACGCCAGACTAGCGTCCAACACCTCCCTGAGGCGGTCTGACATATGGTCGAGGGCTCGGGCCATCACTCGGGCTGGAACCCCGTCCGGCCCGGGGGCGGTGTTCTTGGAACGGATCCGAAGAACAGCCGCCCCAACCTCCGATTCCCTAACGGGCGGCACTTCGTCCTCTCTACCCCCGCCGTCTATGACCGCATAGGCCATCGACGGGGGTGTGTGCTCCGCCCGCTCAGGGAAAAGGCCCTCGACCACTTCCTGCAGGAAGCTGGGCTGGAGAGTCTCTGTAAGGGGGGGGCCCGACGTGCGGAGCTTCTGACGCACCGCACGGTATGGGCGACCCCAGGGGTCACGGTCGAGACCCTCCAGCATCTCCTTTCTCTTTTCCTCTTTGGCGCGGCAAATGGCCAGCTTCAGAGTTTTCCGAGCTTCGCGGTACTCCTCATGAAGCTGGTCCCCGCCACCGTCTCCACGGTGACGTCGCCTACTGCGGGTGTAGGACCTCCGGGCACGAGTACAAGCCGCACGGAGGTCCGCCAACTCCTGGGACCACCAGTAGACCTCCTTCCGCGGAGGCCGACGACCTTGGACGCGGGGCATGGCCGTATCGCAAATCTGCGTAATCGCATCGCGAAAACGGCCAGCCCCCACGTCCACGCCGACCTCCTCGGTCGGGGCCTGCGGAGACAGCCACGATTGAACAATGGCCGCCTCCTCTAGTAGGTCCCTATCCAGCTTGGCAACAGCCCACCGCGGAAAGCGGGAAGGATGCCGCGCCATGTGACCCCTACTGGGGCCCTATGACCGGGAGAGCTCGAATCGGATGTACAAGTGATCCGAGAGCGTCTCGACCTCTTCCAGGACACACCAGTTCTTTACTCGTGCGGCAACAGCAGGGGTAGCGAACGAAAGGTCCACTATCGACCCCCCTTGCTCTCGTACGCACGTGTTGGTGGAGCCTCTGTTCAGCAAACAGAGGCCCACCGAAGCCGCCCACTCCTCAACGGCTTCGCCCTTGGCGTCCGTCCCGGGGGACCCCACGCAATGGATTTTGCATTGAAGTCCCCCAGCACGAGGACGTGCCCAGACGCTAATCGCCGCATCGAGGTCTCCAAGCTGTTAAGGAAGACCTCGAAGTCGCTCAGACTCCGGTTGGGGGAGAAATATACACCGTAAAGTATATTAAAGTATCTGACTCAGCTGGGCGTCAGATATCCCAGTGCTAGCAGGTGCTTGCTGTGACGCAGATGAAGCCGGCCGCGACGTAGACTCAGACGGGGCCGGGGCCTCCTGCCCAGGGCACTCTGCCCGGAATTGGGCGAATTGAGCGCTCAGCTCCGCCACCTGCCCCGTCAGGCGGTCGTTAGCCGACTGGAGGCGAGCCACGTCCCCAATTAGGGTCTCGACCACCCCCGCCACTACGGAAGAGGAGTCCTTAAGGGCCCTCACAAAAGGGCCCTTTAGGTTTACGGACTTGGTGGCCACCTTGTTTATGATGGCCACTGCCGCCTGCCCCCTCTCCTGCAAAGAAGCAGATGATTGGGGCACTAAGTCCCCCGTCACCGGCTCCCCGATCGTAAGCAGGAGACCCGCGATCTCCTCTTCCGCCTGGAGTTCCCCATCCGCCCTGGCTCGCTTGTAAGACTCCGCCTTAGAGAAGGCGGAGCCCGACGGGGCCAACACCGGAGTTCTCGACCTCGATCGCCCCCTATGGCCACTTGGGATTATAGGAGGCAACATCGCCTGAGCGATGTCACTCTCGCAGCCAGTGGGGCGTCCGCGCTTCCGATATTCCTCCACGTTCATCGGCTCCAGTGCGTCCGTCCTCGCACTGGGACCACCGCCCGTGACGCTCACGGCGGACCTGGAACGCATGCGCTCCATTGTTCTTCGGCTCCCAGCAGTCGGATAGACTTCTGGGAGCCCCGCCGCTGCAGGCGTTCCTGCCGCAGCAATCTCATCGTTCAAGGAGTGGGCGTCCGCCTTCCGGAACTGTCCGCGGCTGTTCCGCGTCTGGTGCGACACCGCCCCACTTCTGGTTTCCGCGACCTTCGCGATATCGGTGCCGGATTTTACGCTCGGCGACGGGCGTATAAAACAGTGAATGCCCCCCCCATAATACGATTGGGGGCTACCGGAGCCGACTGGCTCCGGGAGGGATTCCCCAGACGCGTCGCGTCTAGGACCCTCCTGGGTAGGTTTTATCCTATTGTTGTCCATTGTCATTATTTTTTTTGAAGTTTAATGTCCTCCGACAGAGGACGCCCTTGGCACTGGACTCCCACCAGCGATTCAGCTCATTGCCAGGCGTCAGAGCGTGAGCTTGGGGTATTTTTTATAGAGGTTTACGTCCTCGTGGCTTCGAAGAGCCACCGGTCCCGTCCGTTCAGGATTACGGCTGGGCCGGACGGGGTCTGCACCAGACCGGATCCGTCCGCCCCCTGTCCCTCTCGGAACTACTGGCACTCTAATACGCCCTCTGCTAGAGCAGAGGGATGTTAAGAGTGCCCCACACGGCAGTCTGTAAAGACCCCGTCTCGTATCCCATTTAGTCTGGAGTCTCTTTCTGGGCCTATCCGGCATGAGTGGCTCTACCGGCATAGCCCCAGAAATCATCGACTCACGCAAGCCCCACCACGACGACAACGTAGGGATACATTGGGGGGATACAAATCTAACCTTACCTAACGGGAATCTATCCCGAGACCTCAAACAGTCGCATACGCTGCCACTGCGCCACCGAGGCATTTACTAATTATAAATTTACCAAATTTGAAATATCTTCATTTAAAGTCGTCATTTTACTAATATTGCAATACACAATCGCCTTTTAAAGAATCGTGTTCAGCATTTTGGATAAGTGCCGCAACAATTGGATTTGCTTCTCAGAATTGAATTGCCAGACGAATTTCGTGGATTAGATCTCTCACTTTTCTGTACTTTAATTTTAGTACTAAATTTAGAAAACGATGATGGTGTAATATAGTAATCAGAATTTAGTAATATGTTCTGTTTTATAATAATTATTTTTATTGTTGTGATTTGTTATTTATTTATAATTCTTGCAAAAACATTAAAAATAAAGAAGTTATGTATCATTTTATTTATGTCATAATGTGTTTTTTTTTAAACAGAGAGCATAAGATCTGTCAAAATAATTAAGAAGGAAATTTCTTAATCATGTTGTTAGAAAATAACGGTCAAATAACTATTATGTATAACTTACCTTAAAATATTCAGACTCCCGCATCATCAAAACCTTGAGTAGTATACCGCTGTACATAGATCTCCCTTTAGAAATAAAGTTTTGGTTAACTATACCACGCTGGCCAAATGAGTTGGTGTAGGATTTGTGTCAAATCTCCCGGCTGGAGACTCCGCGCGCTAGCTTTGCCGCCGTGGAGGCTCCAGCCGTTCATCCTCGAGTGGGCAGGGCGGCAGCACAGGACCCTTTTCTTCCGACTGACGCAGGTCCTTTCCGGCTACGGTTGCTTCGGGAAGAATCCTTCTTTTATTTGTGACCTTATCCATTCTGATAAACTCAAGTGTTCATAATTGGATGTCGTTAATCTTTTCAAAGTTATTAATTTTGGTTCGTTATTTTTTCGATTTGCTAGTTTTTTCAATTCACATCGAAACATCCGATTTTTTTTTTAAATGTATGACTACCAAAGATATGTATAATTTGAGCCATTTATTTGAGTAATTCCACATTCCACACGCCCACTACTCTAACGACTGTACAACTAGATCAAAAGCAGTGATACTCGAATACGTTAAGCTAATGACACTCATGAAGTTCCGGGACAAATAAAACTATGTATGTTTGAACCAGCAACGAAGTTAATCAAAAGAAAATACGTGGAGTTAGAAACTTACATACTTTGGACTGTCAGAAACACTTCAACAACAAACATTTTAACATTTCCAAATATATAAAGGATTTTCAATAATTACAACATAATTAATTCCTTCAGAACTTTTTAACATGTACAATGTGGTAAATCAATTAAAATTCACCAAGATGTAACCGATACAAAAACCATTAAACAAATTTTTCAAACTTTTATCGTCAAACTCAAATAAAAGTTCAGTTAACAACTTCAGCTTCGGTTTAGAAGCTAATTTCAAATAAAGTACCACATAAAATATTCGATAGCGAAAATGTATCATAAAATGTTGCAGACCAAAGAATCTGTGAGTAGTTCAAATTTTAAAAAACTTTGTCAATTTCCCATTGAGGCAAATTTAATTCTTCTTTACTACCTTAAGTTCTGGTGATCAACTTTTCAATATATACAATGTATATCTTTTGGTAACATTTTCCGACCGAATTGTAATGTTCCTATTTATTTCTTTTTTTTTCTCGTGCGGGAATCCCCTCGAATACCACCTCCTAGTGGCATGTCGGACTCGAACCGCCTAAAACTGCACGCCGTCTCGGGTACTAGGAGCCGGGGAACCAGGTACACCCTAGAAAGGCAAACCCTGGAACCCCGACGTACCTCGGGCTTCTACGTTTGTAGGTGGCCCCCTCCTGAGTGTAAACCCCGTTGTTTCCGTTACTGTCCCAAAAAGGTGGGGCGCGAGTGCCGTGGATCGCGCGCACCACCCACCCGGGCCTGCTTCTGCTAGGGTGACATTGGCCTCATCTGTCACCCTCAGGCTTGCGCTTATAGAGGATGGAGATCATTTTGCGATCTCCGGCGCTTGAGGTGTCTAGTTCTAAGTTATTAGTTGTTGGTAAGCTTTTAATCTGATATATACAACAATTACGGTACACCGTAATGTGTGAATGTTAAGTACACTTAACATTCACAACAGTATTAGTACAGTGAGACAAATACATGCTCCTTGGGAAGCATAACTTGCTCGCAGAAAGAAACGGCGGAGTTCCACGCGCTCTCGCTCCGCAACATGACCGCAATCATGTTACCGAGGGAGAAAACCCCCATCCCGATGGCCGCAACGAGATCACGCCTCGGCTCCTCCTACGCCTATCCTCTATAACGGGTCTTACCGCCGCAATAACATACCCAGCGCTCGGTTGCCCAAGTCGATCCTTCTATCCCTGCACGAGAACCTGACGAAGTTGGGATTTTTGATTATTGATTTCTCGAGTTTCAGGACTCGTACCCAACTCCCGCGCCTCCTTGCGCCACTGGTAAAGGGCCGCAAGGGCTCTCGCCCCCAGGTCCCGTGGTGGAGTTCTGGCCAGGAGACTTGCCGCCTCAAAGGAGACCGTGCGGTACCCTCTTATGATTCTGATCCCGCGAAACCCCCTGCATACAAAATTTCATGAAAACTGTTGGAGCCGTTTCTGAGATTCAGATTTTATATACAAGAATTGCTCATTTAAAGGTGTGGAGGAACGGTAATACATTTTTGACACAAAGACCACAAAGCTGTAATTTGTGTAAGAAAATGTCGAGTGATCATGGAAAAGGGAAGAAGACTTATTGCACCGACTGCAAATCAATAAAACAATTTGTGTAAAGGGGTAGAAAGAAGATTATTTAATGACTGTTTTATATGGTACTAGTAGATGTATCGCTTGATGGTAAGCGATTACCGCCGCCCATGGACACCCGCAACACCAGAGGCGTCACAAGTGCGTTGCAGGCCTTTGGGGAATGGGGAGAGGAATGGGGGGAGGGGATGTGGTATGGGCCTCCGGTATCCTCAGTCACTCGGTGAAACACAGCGCAGGCGCTGTTTCACACCTCACACACACCGTGAGGCCGGTGGTATCACTCTGGTCGAGCCGCCCTATATATGCTGACTCTCCCACGGTACCAACCTAAATATTATACAAGAAAAAGTTCAAAAAACTATAAAACGACTACAAGTATAGTCTTTTAGTAAATTTTTCATAGCCTGTGTTACCTGGTCCATTATTACGAATCCATTGACACTCATTCATTAACACCAGCTCAGTAGTTTAGACGCTACGGTACAACATACAAACATACATACACTACCAAAACTTTTAGCCTTCCTTAAGCATTTGTTACAGTCGGGTGAAAATAGAAGTGTGTTTGTTTGGTTGAATATCACGAACTGTTGTTTTAAATAAAAAAATAGTTAAGTATTGGATAGTTCATTTATCAAAAAAGGTTATATGCCATTATATCATCGCGCTACGAAATATTGAGAAAACGGGGAATATTATTCTGTTTGAGAGACACAAACGAAGTCAAGAATAAAAAGTGTTTATTAAAACATATTAAAGTTCGAAACAATGAACTTAGGAGAGCTACTGTATAAATTAAGCAAAAAATATTCTCGAATTTAATATGATCTCGAACAGTTCGTGGACGGAAAATTCCATGAATCCCTTTCAGAATGTAGGGTATCAGGAGGCACCGGAGCGTGTTCCGCCACAATGACAAGTTTCCAAGTAAAATCCGTTCTCACATCTTAGTTCTAGATCACTGCGTTACAAGACAACCATATTAAAATTTATCGATAAAAACATTATATTTTTGAAGATCACGAAGGATATTTGAGTTTATGAAAAAGGTTTAGTTACTTTTGAGGGCTTGGTAATGTTTCCTAATAATAGTAGCAATAATAGTATATATATGTAATAATAGCAATAATAGTAGTAATAGTAGTAGGATATTTTAATAACAATAATAATATTTCGGAAATCTAACACACAACGCCATCTAGTTCCAAGCTAAGTAAGTAGGTAAGGTAAGTAAGTAGAGCTTGTGTTATGGGTACACAACTGATATATTCATATATACTTTTTTTTTGTAAATACATACATATTATACATAGAAAACACCCAAACCCTGAAACAAATATTTGCAGATCAAACAAATATTTAGTCGGACCCGGGAATCGAACCCGAGACCTCAAGCACAGCTGTCGCATACGCCACCACTATGCCACCAAGGCAGTCGGTATGACATAATAGACTATTTTAGGTCGTATGACATTTCCAGTATTGCGCCTCAAGTAAAAATATCCTTATTGTATAGCCTCAATAAACAAGGGTTGAGAACGGTGTGAAATGTAATAGTTGCTTATTATAATAATACCCTTAAAATTGTTTCTATGTATAAATTGTATGTATTTACAAAAAAAGTACATGTATTTATACCAGTTGTCTAGTACCCATAATAAAAGGTCTGCTTAGTTTGGGACTAGATGGCGATGTGTGTCAGAAGTCCGAAATATGTATTAGATATTACTGACGTCTGAACTTGCGATGTTCTTTGTCGATTTTTTGTATCTTGAATTGTTGATATCCTTGTATTCTGTCCCAGGACAGTCTATTGCAATTGCCAGTGTATTGACCAAACCTATTTGTCAGTGGTTAGTGGCCCTGACTGCTTAATCAGAAGCGGTGGGTTGTATTCTCAACTAGGAAATTAATTGCATGTTGAGCATAATTATTTATTTTGTTATTTAGTGAATTTTTATTATTATATTACGAATTTGTTTATAAAGATAAGTATGTTTATCAAGCGTATGTTGGGATCAATCTGTATTTTTGCCATGTAAGTTTAGTATTTATTATATTAGTTTTATTAACATTTATATTTTGTTTCTCTTATTATCATGGTTACAGACGATGCACTTCTTTATCCCGAAATTTGTAAAATAGCGCGACTTTTAGTACACAATGTTGGAGATCATAGCAAACAACTTCACTAGAAATAGTTTCAAAATATTACAGTAACCTGATGTTTTTTTTACTTAAATTAATTTTAAGAAGCAGAGTTTAAAATTTAGTTTTTTCTTTCATGTACAGGAAACCCTCAAACTACGTTGTATCCAAAAAACAAATATAAGACCTCAAACATATTTTTTGTAAACTGTTTCAAATGGTATTTTTTTCTCTGAAACCGATAAAATGGAACCTTTCCTCGGAAAAAGCCTTCAATAACCTTCAGCTGACTTAGGCAGGAAGCGGTTCATTTTGGAATCATTTCCGATCTGTGAAATGGACTTCCGATGTAGACATCGATTTGGAGCATCGCTTTAAACCTTCTATATGTTATGATAACATTTAAATGAAAAGAATAAGAAATGAGCGAGCCTTATAAAAACTCCAACACCACTCACGCTTATTGGACAAATAAAATAGCACTTGCTTTCGAGTTCGAGTTCTTTTTCAGGAAATCGGTCGTACAAAAACGCGATATACGATAAATGATAAAGCCGACTGGACCGGAGGGATACTGGAAACTAATGTTAAACAATTTTCCTTGCCTTTCACAGTCACGAGACATAGGCCTCTACTGAGAACGGAGGTCTGGGCCTACTATATCATGCTCCCCAGACGAGTTAATATAGGGTTTGATTAAAATTTTCCATCTATTTGCAGTGATGCTGTTCTATGTAGTTGGTTAGCCTTTTACGGCACTTAATGGGATTTTAGATTGAGAATACAGAGATTTTTTTCATTACTAGTAACCAATGTTAAAGGAACCTTAGCACCGGGGTTTCAGGTGAAAGGGAGGCTCGAAGAGTGGGAATGCATCACCATCAACAACCCATATGTGCTCGGGTCTCCCCTCAGGAGAGGGTTAAGGTCATACGCCCCCACGCTGGCCGAGTGCGGGTGGGGGACTGGCAAGACCACGTTGTGGCTACGTAATCTGGCCATTGGATGTTTTTAAGCCGCCCAATGTGGAAGATATATAATTAAGAAACCTCCTTTTTAAGAAAAGGCCTTCAAAGAACAGTGGACTACTCAAAGCTATTGAAGGTTATGATAAAGATCAAACTGAGTCTTAGTATTATTATTTGGTATTTGCTAGTCGTATGGAAAATGTGTTACTATTTGTATTCCGGCCAACCCATAACTTAAAGTGAAGGATCAATTTATTTCTGGTCGTCGGAAGAAATGAGACATAAATAGTGTGTTTAACTTCCCGAATATTCTATCCAATTAAGTTTATTTACTTGACAAAATATATTTTTCTGAAGCTGAAAAACTTGTATTAGGAGTGATTTATAGCATGTGTAGCTAAAAGTTTTCGTTTTGTTACTCCGGTTGAGTGGTTGAGTTGACTATTCTAGAATGTATAATTATAGAATTAAACTTACTTGTACTTATTCCACTATTTTTATTTACTTCAATCCTGAACGGTTGCGCCCTATGGCGATATCTATATCTATACAAATAAATAAAATTGGAGTGTCTGTTTGTAATATTAAAATAACCACATTTAACTAAATGCATATGTGTATGCATGGTACATAATAATATGTCAAAATATTATTTTTTACAATTTTTGTCTGTCTGTCTGTTTGTTCCAGCTAATCTCTGGAACGGCTGGACCGATTTGGACGGGACTTACACTGGCAGATAGCTCATGATCTAAGGAGTAACTCTTTTTAGACTAGCTTTACCCGCGGCGTTACCCGCGGTACGGTTCAGCTAGTCGTCAATAAAACTAGTAGAATAATTACAAGTGAGTTTAATTCTAGAATGTATTTCGAAAAGTTTCATCAAGTGCCGACAATCGATAGTATAAATTGGTTGAGTTGATGTTGTATACGAGGTCTAGTTTGAAATATGATTATCATTAGCTACTTACTACGCCGTCACCTTGCTGATTCTATGAGAACACATTATTTTTACCCGACTGCGAAAGGAGGGTTATGTTTTTCGAGTGTATAGGTACGAGTTGGTAGCGGACTGCAGACAGCAACAGCAGACGACGTGTCGCAGCGACACTACTGGTTTCTATGTATTTCTATCAAATACCCTCCGAAGCTAGCGACACGAAGCTAACGACGTGTAGTCGAGCGGCAGACGGCAGTGTCGCCCGACCGCAGATCAGTAGTGCCGCTGACGCCGGGGCGACGACACGTAAAGGGAGTTAATTTTCAAAATGAATTTTTCCGATTCTGAAGAAGAGATACTTATAAACGAGGTGGCTCAACATCCCGCACTGTATGATGCATCTCACAAAAATTATATGAATACGGTCATAAAAGATAATATTTGGAAAAATGTTGGAAAGGTGTTAAATAAAAGCGGTAAGTAATTAATTGTTTCTATTTATTAATTGCAATCACAGTCACCTATAGCCCGAATTAAACTAATGCCGGCTCTGAACATTGTGCCTGTCGCTGCGCAGAATATAATTTTAGGTATCAGCGAGACGTAAAGGGGTACGGGGGGAGGTCACGCACGCCGAGTTTTTCTTGTGTGTGATACGAGTATTGAGTACGATGTTCATTTGTTTTTATTGGAAATCGCCACAATGTGTCCCGTACTCATGAATAGGTATACTAATTCTACTTAATGTTATAAGAAGAAATAGTTCGCAATTCGTGGTTCTACCTATTCTGGTTAAATAAAATATTTGTTACCTACTATTTATCTGCCACGCGTGTCGATAAGCTCAGGGTATGCGTGAGTTGTTGCGAGTTGTATTGTAAAGAGAGTGAGTGAGATAGGCAGATGTATGTACTACCCGTGCGTGATAAGTTGAGACCTGAGTGCGGTGACGTCACTGCGTTGCCTATAGTACAACACGGGGGCAAGAGGGAATGCGACAGGTGTAGCGAGTGGAGAGTTGCAGGTCTCAACTTATCGCGCACGGGTTATACAGTTGAAATTCCGTTAGCTAGATGAAGGTAACAATAACAAGTAATAAACAAGTGAGTTTTTATATATTTATTGCAATATTACATAATTATGTGAAAAATAATAATACTTGTGGCAAAGTTCTAATTACTATTTGAATGACTTTTTGGAGGATAAAAAAAATTGACAAATTCTATTACGTTCTATCTATAGCGGCTTCTTGCCATAAAACTGCACCATTTTCGCTACAAAAGAAATCTCTAAGTTTGTCTCTAATTTCGAAACCGTCGCTACTAGCGAATCCACCAAAACGCGCAAAGTTTATCATGTTATCCTCGGTATTATCTCTATCATTGCGGCTATAGAATGGCAGGCTGTTACGTTCAAGATAACCATCCCGAAGAAGATTATGTAAACAACATGCTGTTAATATTAGGTCATCAACTACATCTGATGCTATAGCAATCGGAGAATAAAATACTCTGAATACTTGGCTCAATAACCCAAAAGCATTTTCTGTTACCCGGCGGCCTCGACATAATCTTAAGTTATAAATTTCTTTGTTTCTTTCAAGCCTTGCCAGTCTTCTAGAATAGGGTTTCATCATGTATCTACTTAACGCAAATGCTTCGTCTCCGACCAGAAAATGAGGGAGCATTACATTTGTTCCTGGTAAAACTTTTGGTGGCGGGATATTAAAATTATTGGTTTCTATTTGCCTCCCCATCAATGATTTTTGAAATATACCATTGTCTGATTCCTTTCCGTAGGCACCAACATCAACTGCTACAAACTTATAATTAGCATCCACGATTGCTAATAGAACAATTGAAAAGTAGTCTTTGTAATTAAAAAATAATGATCCACTATTTTTAGGTGCCCTCATTCGCACATGCTTCCCGTCGATTCGTCCTACGCAATTTGGTATATTCCATTTTTCCCAAAATTCACGTTCTATGCGATTGAAATCGTTTTGTGATGCAGGTTTCATTAAAATAGGCAATAATTTCTGTCTCATAACTTTAAGAACGCTCTTCAAAATTTGGGATATATAGCACTCTGATATGCGGTATGCCGTTGACAAAGACTTATAGGTTTCCCTTGTAGCCAAAAATCTGTAACAACAAAATGTTATATTTTTACTATTTTTGTTTGCAGATATAGACTGTAAAAAGAAGTGGAGATCAATTCGTGACAGTTATCAGAGATTTAAGAAAAACTCAAAATTGGGCACTGGCTCGGCTGCCCTAAAAAAATCTAAGCAAAACAGACATCTACAATTATCGTTTTTAGACAATGTTCCACACCACAGAGCCGGAGGTACCAATGTAACTCCATCACAACAGGAGCTTGATGTCAATAATGAAAATGTTAGTGTTGATGAACAGGAACAAGATTCGTACACGACTTTATCCAGTAATAATGCAGAGCAAAGTAATACTGGCCAGGAAGTAGAAGTTTGCACCCAAGTAACTAAAACGGTGCCTAATGTTGTAGAGGCAGTAACACCCAAAAAAAAGAAGAAGAAAGAAGACATATTTTTGTCAGTATGGAAACAAAGAGACGAACAAAGACAGACACTATATAAAAATATAGTCAGAAGGATGGATGATGATATTGATTTATTTTGTAGATATATTGGTGAAGTTTTGCGTAATTTACCACCGTATGAAAAAGCAAAGGCAAAGAAACATTTAGGTGAAGTTCTTTCGGACTACGAGATTATGACGGCGAGTCACTTATCTGTAAGAAGCTCATCTTTATCTCTCTCAAATTCAACGTCGAGTGATCCTGCATCGACATCCCCAGAATTGCACACACCATCCCCAACATATAGTCGACATTTTATACGATCCTGCTCTCCTCTTGGTACAACGACAGTTTTGCCAGAACTCACCGGACAAGGCAATGCACTACGTAATTTACAGTTTGAAGCATATTCTCCTAATAGGTCCGCGGCAAAGTCACCAGGACCCTCCGGAACAACCAGCTATGTACCAGGGCCAGTACACACGTCATATCCCAATTCTCCCAAGAGTACTGAGATACGGTCGCCAGAACCCACTGATTTATCCTTTCGGGTCAACCAAATCGACCGAAAGGAAGAACATGATTTTGTCGACACAGTCCTAAATTTTCCATGAAAGTTTACAATACCAAACATTTAGTAATAATAAGTAAACTACTGACTTACCTCAATGTTATAAATATGTAGTTTATGTTCAGCGTTAATGGCATTTACTTTCTTTGGCTCAATTTCTTCTCGGATTAAACTTAATATAAAATCGAACTGTTTTTTATTTAAACGACAATACTCTCTGAATTCTTTTATATCGCTTTTCAAATGGTTTTGGATCAGTATTGAATAAGTTCCCTCACTTGCTCTGCATTTAAGCATAGGACGTGTGGCTCTTCGTCTTTTTCTGTATAACAAAAACAAATCATCATCGTCTTCTTCCTCTTCTAATAATAAAAGATATAAAAAATTGCGATCACTATTCTCGAACACGTCAGACATCTTGTTTCACGAAACACTCAGAACCAACTGGATGCCATCTGCTGTTGTCGTCTGCAGTCGGGTTCGAATTCATGAATGCAGCGACAAGACGCAACGACGTGTCGTGGCGACATGAAACGACGACACGTCGTCTGCTGTTGCTGTCTGCAGTCCGCTACCAACTCGTACCTTATGTTTGTATGTATATTTCTTAGGCACACCCTAGAGCCTAAACGGCTTGTCGTAGTTTCATGTGAGTGGTGTCAATAGATTCGTCTAAGTCGTGAGAGAGCACTGGGTACATCAAAATAAAAAAAATAGATTATTGGCGCCAAAAAGTAATATAATAAATAATCATGATGATCAACTCTTTTAACTGCATTAAAAGAATTTGACGTATTATTGTTGTTTTTAACCCCCGATGCAAAAAGAGGGGTGTTATAAGTTTGACGTGTCTGTCTGTGGCACCGTAGCTCCCGAACGGATGAATTGATATCAATTTAGTTTTTTTTTGTATGAAAGGTGAGTTATGTCCGAGTGTTCTTAGACATGTTTCAAGAAAATCGGTTGAGTCGTTTAAAAGTTATGGGGGTGAAAGTGGGAAAGAGTAACCGAATGTCTGCAAAAATATCAACGAGTGGGGTCTCAAATAAAAGCGCATAACGTGTTTTTTACCTTTTAAAGGGAACTCAGGTTATTATGCCGGGGTTTTTTTTTAATTTTGAGAATTAATAGTTATTGAGTATTATGCCCACAACACGATACAGAGATGAAATCAAAGATGTTTTAATTCATGTTTTTATGAACATATTATTATGATATACAACAAAAACTAATTAGTTCTAAAATAATATAGAACGTATTGTCTGCAACGAAGTAAAATGAGTTTTGTTTCTTCCATTGTACTGTTTTAATGTCTATATGCCTTAAGTTGTTAGGTCCAGAATAACTTGTTCTATTAAAAAAGCGGCCAAGTGCGAGTCGGACTTGCCCATGAAGGGTTCCGCGAAAGCAAGTAACATAATATAATTTTTATTTTATTTTTATATTTGTGTTGATTGAATGAAAGGTAAATTGCAGTTCACGATTTATGACGTATTAAAAAAAAGATTTCGTTCAAACCAATTTTCGATGGAAGTTTGCATGGTAATGTACATCATATTTTTTTTAGTTTTACCATTCTTTTATTTTAGAAGTTACAGGGGGGGGGACACATTTTACCACTTTGGAAGTGTCTCTCGCGCAAACTATTAAGTTTAAAAAAAAATGATTTAAGAAACCTCAATAACATTTTTGAACACCTATCCATAGAAACACGTATGGGTTTGATGAAAAAAAGTTTTTAAGTTTCAGTTCTAAGTATGAGGACCCCCAAAAATTAATGTTTATTTTTTATTTTTGTGTAAAAATCTTAATGCGGTTCACAGAATACGTCTACTTACCAAGTTTCAACAGTATAGTTCTTATAGTTTCGGAAAAAAGTGGCTGAGACATACGGACGGACAGACAGACAGACAGGCAGGCAGACGGACGGACAGACAGACAGACAGACATGACGAATCTATAAGGGTTCCGTTTTTTGCCTTTGGCACGTAACCCTAAAAATGAAAATGTTCTTTTGTTGAAAGTCTTTTGTTTAGTCATGTCCGTAAAACTAGAACAATTGTTTATTTCAGTGTTCTTAGAAATATTTTTAATTACATTTGCATTGTTCGTTGCAAAAGCGCGGCTATTGGTTATTTCTTGGACGATTTTATGAGTTCAAAATGTTGCCTTTTATTTTTTTTATTTGGAAATTTTAATTTTTATCAAACTTCAAAATCTGAGCCGAAACGCCCACTGCTAGGCCTATACTACACTATATAGGTATACGACTAGTATTGACGTAGCTTGTTTAGTATTTAAAACGACCTAAGTACGGCGTGCTGTTGTTGCTTTGAAGGTTTAAATGATTTATTGGCAAAGTGTGGCATGATTAACGTGGGAGAGCCAAGCTTTGGCATTCATGGGCCGGCTCGACCAGAGTGATACAACGGCCTCACAGAAAACCGGTGTGAAACAGCGCATGCGCTGTGTTTCACCGAGTGACTGAGGATACCGGAGGCCCATACCCCAACCCCTCCCCTCCATCCCCTTCCCCATACCCCAAAGGCCGGCAACGCACTTGTGACGTCTCTGGAGTTGCGGGTATTCATGGGCGGCGGTAATCGCTTACCATCCAGCGATACATCTGCTCGTTTGCCACCTGTTCTAAAAAAAATGGTTGTCTATATAGTCGGTTTACGAACGACAGTTTATCGTGACAATGTCATAACAAAACATTGATGAAATGATGAACGTAACTGGACAGTAAACGTAACGGGACAACGAGTCATCAATTTATTTGCCTTGTCACGTCAAAATGCACTTTAAAAGAGGGAAATCTTTGTTGTTTTGAAGGTTTAAACGATTTAGTGGAAAAGTGTGGCATGATTTAAGTTTGTCGATAGTACCAGGAATATATATTATATCGCCGGGAATTTACAAGTATTCATGAAACGGACACAAAGACCGACTCGGAATAACAATTTGGGGATCACACAAAGTGTAGTCCCATGTGGGATCAAACCTACAACACTCAGTGCATTAGTAAGCAGAGAGGCGACAGCTTAACCAACTACGCCATCAGTACAGTTAGAGTGAAAGTTAGTGCCATAAAAGAAAACTGCTTACCCCTATAAAGGTTAAATTTTCTTTTCTGAATAAAATCAGAACGTTAGATTCAGATGGAACTATTAAAGGTTTTTAAGTAGAACTCTCGCGTAAAACGATTTTTCCTTCAATTGCACTGTATTTAACCGACTTCAAAAAAGGAGGAGGTTATGAATTCGACTCTATTTTTTTATTTTATGTTTGTTAACTCATAACTTTAGACTGGGTGAACCGATTTAATGATTCTTTTTTTTTTATTTGTATACTGGTGTTTCTCGTGTGGGTTCTAGTTCTTGAAGTGGGTTATTTTTTGTTAAAATTAGTGATTATTTGCAGAAATGATTGAATACACAAAATAGATTAAACTGTTTCAAATATTCTCTCTTATTACTTGACTAGGCAGAATTGTGTGTTTGTATCTAACATCCTAGCATCTAAACTACTGAACCGATTTTAATGAGTGAGATGTCAATTTATTTAAAATAATGGCCCGGGCTGACGTAGGCTATAATATATTTTTAAATATTATTGTAGCTTTTTAAACTTTTCTTGTTGATAGTTTTGCATAATTAATTTTATATATTACCCTAGTTACTTCATCTAATACGTATTATAATTATTTCTAGAAACATAATTATATACAGACACATAACCAATGGTTAAAAGGTCGGCTTCCATGCCAATTTTTTTGTTTTTTTTTTAATTGTGACCCTGCCAAAATTACTCTACTCTGTCTGATGGAAAGCATAAGCAGAATCCAAGAGTGGTGATCACCATACTCATTGCGAATGCAGACAATACAGCATGGTGACCTACACCATGGCGGCCTAGTGATGTTTCTGCATCATTGGGCCTCTGGTCGACCAACGAAACACGACAGCACGAACGCTGTCATTTTACGTTAATTTTCTGTGCGAGGGTAGTACCACCCCGGTCGAGCCGGCCCGTTCGTGCTGAAATCAGCGTGGCTCTAATACCTTTACGAATTGACATTCTACAAACGAACACATTAGTAGAAAACTAACAAATGTATAGAAATAACGCCATCTGAACTCTAAGTCACGTGGTCGAAACAAAATTTCACCCAATAATACAAGAGAATAGTTGGCGATTGTAGAAAGACAATCGAGGCGAAACAGTTGCATATCGACTAAGGGAGTTAATCTTTGCCACGGTCGTGTCGGATAGTCGTGCCATCGGATTATGAGAGTGGAATAAAAAAAAAGTAAAAACTAAAACCCAACTACGACAAAAAACGACGCTGAAAAAGTATAAACACACAAACGTTTTTTGTCGTAGTTGGGTTTTAGGTTTTAGTTTTTTTTTAATTTAAAATGTTTTAGTGCCGTTATTAATATATAATATATATATATTTAAAATATACAAGTAACGCCCTTTCCAATGATACCAAACACGGCATATTTATCTCAAATTAAATTTTTAATACAGTACTTTATGTCGGCTAGAGGGCATTAGAGGGACATTAGATTCAGCGACACGTCATATAGCCTATAACCAGCGGACGATCAAGACGCTTCTAACGATACCTCATTTGTCCAGTTCTAATAGGTAGTTAAGGAGCTATGAGGGTACAAATGAACATACATACATACATAGCCTGTCAAAATCATAACCCTCCTTTGGCTTTGCCGTAGTCGGGTAAAAATACACAGTGCACCTGTGCTTGAGCACATACTTGTGAATTATAACCCGCACGCAATTTGTGGTTATTATTGTGAAATACGAATATATTAATTCATACAATGGCGTAAACTGACAAATCATACTTGCAAATCATTGCTTGTGGGTGTACGCTGCATTGATTGCATTTGATTTAGTGGCGGCTTGCCGAATGTGCGACGGCGGCGCGATCAATGTGACCGTATCTAAGCGAATGGACTATACAATAGTAACAAAAATACGCCGCTAGAAAGTTTAGTGTGTCATATAAAATGCAGATTTCAAATATAAAAGTAATAATACATTCATTGTGAAACACAATTTAAAAAAAAAATCTTACATATCAAGATCGCCAGGTAAAAGTACCTATCAACTTTTTTCCATCGACAATAAAGCCAGCACTTTTGAGGAATTATGCTCTTTAATCTCTATAACAGAATCCATATATTGCATCCCCACCGGGTTATGGGCACAGAGTAAAATAATTAAAAACGCTGCAGCAAGCGTTTGCAATCTGGCGAGGACCGTGGAAAACTCAGTCGTTCCACGCAATTCGTACGCCGTGCATGCCTCGACGAGTACGCGCGAACGTTCCAAAACTTTCAAAATTCGAACATACTCTTGTTAATTTTGAAACATTTCCTATCTTATGTTCCCTAAAAAAAAAACAATTCAAATTTGGAATCTTATAAACTATTTTGAAACATACTTTTTTTAATTTAACTTTTTTTGTGAATTGTCAGTGATAGTAAAAAGTTACAATATTTAAAAAGTGTTTTCGTAAATTTCAATTAATTCACTTAAAATTTCATGAATTTAAATTTTAAATATTAGTGTTTGTGTACAGTTTGTAGTGGATTGTTTGTTTTGTACAATTAATATTGAAGTGTGTGGTTATTAAAATTGTCGGTTCATTAAGAAATCGTTGAAGTGATGCCAGAAATCATATAAATCGTAAGTAAATAATATTAGTGTCGTTCAAATTATTGATATTTTAAATTCCACAAAAAAAATATTAAACGCAGGAATTGTTGCGTACTATTCTTTTAGTCTTTTTATTATTATTAGGAACGGTTAAATACGAACGCGTGCTTTATCAACTTCGCGTTATTTCTATTGAGTAACATTAAGAAACATTGTCACGGAAAATATATTTAAAATGATTTAATATATTAAATGACTTCATTGTCATTGTATTGTTGTGGGAAAGATAAGATATTATGTAGGTACATGTTTATGTTTCCTTTTTTAAATTTTATTTTGTTAATTTCGATGTTTAAATTTTAAAATGTTTGAATATGCGAAACTTTGTCTGTTTTTTCTCTTATTGTAACAATTTTTCAAAAAATGGCCATAGAATATTAAAAAAACTTCTTATTGTTTAGAAAAAGGTTTTCAAATTGGGAATAGCTTTTAAAATTAAGTTTTAGGTAAGTACATAATCTAGAGTTTATCTGACTAAATGTAAAACTGAAGGATTTGGAAAACTACAATAAAACAAATAATGTTTTGTTGTATTTTCTATATTTTTTTTACATAACATTTTTTTTACATCTCACACACAACGCCATCTAGTCCTAAGCTAAGCAGAGCTTGTGTTATGGGTTACTAGACAACTGATATAAATACATAAATACTTTTTTGTAAATACATACATAAATTATATATAGAAAACACCCAAACTCCGTAACAAATATTTGCAGATCATACAAACATTTGGTCCGACCCGGGAATCGAACCCGAGACCTCAAGCACAATTTTAAATATATATTTGACTAGCTGACCCGGCGAACTTCGTACCGCCATATTTACAGATCTGTCTCAGCTTCCCACAGACAGTGTACAGTCGCGGACAAAAAAAAGACTTTTCCCGTTATCTTTTTTTTTCTTCTTTCTAGCAAAAAAAGAATCAATGAAATCGAACCATGTGTTATTGAATTACAACTATGTACATATTTTGACTTTCATCCCCTCTCCCCAGGAAACCGTGCTGAATATCGGGATAAAAAGTATCCTATGTCCTACCTCGTAGTATGAACTCAAATCATGCCAAGTTTCATTTGAATCCATTCAGTAGTTTCGGCGTGATGCGCGGCCAAGATACAGACAGACAGACAGACAGACAGACAGACAGACAGACGGACAGACAGACAGACAAAAATGAAAAAAATTACAGTTTTGGCTTCAGTATCGATAATAGAGAGCCCTCCAAAAAATTTTTTTTAAATATCTTCAATGTACAGAATTTGACTTGTTACATTTTTATTATAAGTATAGATATTTATATTAGTACCTGGATTTTTGTGATTAATTTTCTGAAATGAATTCTAACTAGATGGATTTATCGCCCCGAAATACTTCTACTGCATTCTTCATTTCATTAAATTGGTTGGAGCCGTTTCCTATATTCAACAATTCTTGTAGATGCTCATATAAAGGTATTAGATATTATTTTCCCCCCATTGCCAAGTAAGATTCTCAGGAAAAACAAAACAAATGTTTTTCTGTGTGTCTTGTATGTATGTCTGTAAATTTCTTTATTACCAAGTATCATTTAAATGCTTAGATGGACTTCGACAGATAAGGTTTTGTACAATTTAAAAACCTAAGTGTCCTGAGAAAGCGTTTAAAAAAACAAAAAAAGTTAATGGCTTTAAAAAAATTTAATAGTAAGACTAGGTTACTAAAAAAAAAAAAAGTGTATCTTCTATACTTATACTTACTTACTTAAGTATAATAATATAAACGCAAAAGTTAGTCAGTATGGATGGATGGCTGGATGGATGGATGTTTGTTTGTTACTCTTTCACGCAAAAACTACTGAACGGATTTGGATAAAACTTTACAGTAATATAGCTTATACATCAGAATAACACATAGGCTACTATTTGCCGCGATAACCGACATATACGCGGGCGGAGCCGCGGGCAACCACAAACACATAAATAAACTTCAAAGAAACATTGTCTCTCTGTTACGCAAAATCGCTGTACCGATTAAATGAAAATTAGGCATGGAGATACTTTTATTATTGAAAAAGGACATAGACTACTCTTTGCCGCTTAACCGACATACACGCGGGCCAAGCCATGTGTAAAAGCTCGTATAGTTTTTTTTTTATGTTTGACCCTGCCAAAATGACTCTACTCTGCCTAATGGAAAGCATACGCAGAATCCAAGAGTGATGGTCGCCATACTCACTGCGAATGCAGACAATGCAACAATGCAGCATGGTGACCCACACCATGGCGGGCTAGTGATACTTATGCGTCATTGGGCCCCCGGTCGCACTCACCTATGAAACACGACAGCACGAATGCTGTCATTTTACGTTGATTGATCTTCTGTGCGAGTGTAGTATCGTCCCTGTCGTTCGTGCTGAAATCAACGTGGCAACACTACATTGAACATTTTTATTGTCATATATTCAGCTGATTAATGATAAAGATTATAATTTTTGAAGTTAGTTCGCTTAGCTTTCTTAAGGGCCACTATTTTTTTTGGCCCAGATTCCCATACATTATTTCAGGTTCAAAGTTTTGATCATTTTGACATATAAATTTTGAAATCTATTTGGAAAAACTTCATCACTTATCATCATCAAAAACTACCGAGTAAAGCTCGGTCATCTAGGTACTACATATCACTATCATCACTACATAGTATAAAACAAAGGCGCTTTCTCTGTCCCTATGTCCCTTTGCGTGCTTAAATCTTTAAAACTACGCAACGGATTTTGATGCGGATTTCTTTAATAGATAGAGTGATTCAAGAGGAAGGTTTTTATGTATAATAAATGCATAATATAGCATAGAAACACTGTTAATTTTCGAGGTTTCTAATGTGCTAAGCTAAGCGCAAATAAACACATTTTTTTGCGCTTACATTGCAAACGCTGGTTGCACCGTACGAGATAGATCAAAATAATGTACTACAGTATTGTACACCTTAAAAAGTACTACAAAAAGTCCGCGACGGTATATGTCTATCTCTTAGGGATAACTCACAACAACCATTTTTTATTCCTTTCTTTTTACGAGAAATAATGGCTTATTTACGAAGTGATTTTAAGCAATACGGAATGAATCCTTATACAATTAAGTAAATTAAATACTTTGTGCATTTAATATAGATCAAAATGGCCCTTTACAGTATCTAATTTAAATGAATATATTCGAAGATATTACAGATTTAAAATGCACGAATCGTGTCGTCGGCGGGGGCATCTGAAATCCACCCGTGCGAAGCCGGGGCGGGTCGCTAGTATACATATATGTGTCTTAAAACACTCAGTAAAATAAATAAATATTACGGACATTTAACACACAACGCCATCTAGTCCCAAACTTAGCAGAGCTTGTATTATGGGTACTAGACAACAAATTTTAATACTTAATATATTTACTTTTTTTGCAAATACATACATATTGTACATAGAAAACACTCAAACTCCGAAACAAATATTTGCAGATCATACAAATATTTGGTCCGACCCGGGAGACCTCAAGCACAGCAGTCGCATACGCTACCAGTGCGCCATCGAGGCAGTCAAAATATGTATTCCTTTCTTTATATATACATCTAAGAAGAGGTGAAGAAATAAAATAAAATGCAGATCTCCTGCCTCTACGACTAAAGGTCTGAGAAAACGGCTAAATCATAACCTTTATCTTAATTGGCCTTCCAAGAGATAATCTTTACTTCTTAGTCGTTAAAACAGAGAATGGCACTTGCGATACGTACGTACACATTGTTATAACTGAAAGGATTTCTAAAGTCAAATACACTTTTTTTTCTTTCTTTAAACACTTTATAAGTATGTGTATATATAAATATATGTTTTACGTTATATTTATTAGCAAATAATATAATTAATTAAAAACTCACTGCACCGTCAACTACCACTGTCTCTCCTACACATTTTGATCCATCCTAAGGTTGCCTGGAAGAGATTGCTTTTGGCAATAAGGCCGCCCTTTGTACACTACAACTCATATTTTATGTACTCTTGTAACTGTGTAATATTATGGTGTACAAATAAAGAGTTTTCTATCTATCTATAAATTAGGTTTTTAACCGACTTCAAAAGGAGGAGGTTCTCAATTCGACTGTATTTTTTTTATGTTTGTTACTTCATAACTTTCGACTGGGTGAATCGATTTAGATGATTCTTTTTATTTGAAAGCTGGTGCTTTCGGTGTGGTCCCATTTAAATTTGGTGCAGATTTTATAAAAAGACAACTCCCGCACTAGAAATAAATCCTGTGTCGCGGGGGACTTTACAAACATACATGAAACGGACACAAATAACACCCAGACTCAGAACAACAATTTGTGGATCACACAAGTGTTGCCTACGTGGGATTTGAACCCACGACACTTGGCGCAGTAGGAAACGGCGTGGTGACCGTTAAACCACTAGGCCAAACGTGCAGTTGTGATTATTAAGTATGGCAGTTACAAATCTTCTATACAAAAAATAAAATTGGAGTGTCAGTTTGTAATATTAAAACAAGCGCTTTTTACCAAATGCATAATTATGTATGTATACACGGTACATAATTTTACCATTTTTTTTTGTCTGTCTCTTTGTCTGTTTGTTATTATATATTTAAATATGTTATTAATATATTTAACGGCTGGACCGATTTTGACGGGATTTTCACTGGTAGTATAAGGAAGGACTAACATCCCAATAACGTTCTCCATAGATTTTCGTGACAACCGGCACTGACACACAACAAGCTTAGCATCAAACTAAGCAGAGCTTGTACTTTGAAAGCTAGATTGATTGATAGAATATTTATATACTTTTATGTAAATACATACATGATTGACATAGAAACTCCGAAAAAAATATTTGCAGATCATACAAATATTTGCTAGCTAGTGTTTTATTTTTATTTTTAAGAGCCAAGTGACTATCTGGCTGGTTGAAAAAATTAGCAGAATCCAAGCGTATCCAGACAATTCAACAATACAGCATGGTGATCCACTCTTTAGTTTGATCTTCTGTGTGCTGAAATCAGCGTGGCTCTACTACCTTTAAAGTAAATATAGATATTGAATTTCAGGATTTTATTAAAAACAAGTGCATAAATCTTCATAATATATAATAGCTTTCTGATTAAATACAAAAATATAGTCGGCCAATAACTGAAATGAAACTTAATTATACTCTGAACTGAGTAGTTAATAACTAGATACTTATTAAGTAGAACAATAGTCATTGCAGTAGCAACAAAAGAACGGAACTACTCTTTTTAACCGACTTCCAAAAAGGAGGAGGTTCTATGTTCCACTGTATGTATTTTTTTTTTAATGTATGTTACCCGATTACTCCGTCAGTTGTGGACCGATTTAAATATTTTTTTTTTGTATTCGAAAGGGTATGCTTCCGCGGTGGTCCCATTGCCAGCATATCAGGATCTGATGATGGGATCCCAGGGAAATCGAGGGAAACTCTCATTTTTTATAGGCACATACTATGTTTTTCGTATATTTTCTGAAGTTACACCCGTATTTGCGGCTGGTAGTCATCATTTTATGATGATGAGCTGATGATATAAGGTACAACTCCTTAACGGTTAGGAGTTGGAGGATAAATCTATAAATATCAGATGTATATATGTTACCTTTAGTCGTATTCTTTCAAATTATTTAGGTAAGCTGATGATGGAAGGTGGAAGGTACAACTCCTCAACGGTTAGGAGTTGGAGGATAATTCTTTCAATTTCATACGTATCTAAAGACCTTCAGTCGTATACTTTCAAGTTATCTAGGTGAACTGATGATAGAAGGTTAAACTCTTCAACAGTTAGGAATTAGAGGATGATTTCAATATTACACGTACGTTTAGACCTTCATTTGTATTCTTGATGATGAAATTTGATGAAATAGTTCAACTTACTACTTACCTACGATTGTTTGCACTAAAACTGAAAAATAAAAACTTTTTATAAAAAAAAAAACGACTTCCAAAAAACATCCAACGAAAACTCTCTGCCAAAAACACACTTAAAAGCGTAAAATAAACTGGTTCTTCATAAATTGCCTATACCTAATTCTTTATTCATTTAAATAGTAGTATTGTAATGTGTGCTAGGTACCTAAAATCTGTTTGAAGTCAGTTTTTTTTTAGAATGTCTAATTAAAATTTTCCTAAATAAGAAGTTAAGCGGATTTTACTTCCCACTATGATCCCAGATCATAGAGTCGATGCGTGAGAAAGCTTCTTACTAAATCGCCATAGTGTGGATCGCCATGCTGCATTGTCTCCGTTCGCTTCTTCTATTATATCCGTCGACTTCCATATTTAAATACATCTTCACTAAATTTTGCTCATCTCTACGCATCACATGTCCATATCAGGATAATTTGTAGTTCCTTAAGTTTTCATGCACAGTCTGGAATCAAAAAATAATGTGAGAACTTTTTGTAGAGCGTTCAAGCAGAGCAGAGAAATTTTGCAGAGCAATTTATGCCTCATTAGTTAAAAAAATCAGAACAAAAATTAACAAAAATCCTGTGTCATTCTTATGGGAAATCGAAAAGTGCGATGCGGACAATCTTAACATTAAGGGCTCATATTTTCAGAGGACTATTTTGGCATCTAACTGAAACTTTTGAGTCTAGTTCCGAGAAAAAAGAAAAAAAAAATTTTGAAACGCCCTAAAACGAGTATATCTATATCTATACTTATAATAAAAATGTAACAGGTCAAATTCTGTACATTGAAGATATTTTGAAATTTTTTTTGGAGGGCACTCTGTTATCGATACTGAAACGAAAACAATTTTTTTTTTCATTTTTGTCTGTCTGTCTGTCTGTCTCTCTGTCTGTCTGTCTGTATCTTGGCCGCGCATCACGCCGAAACTACTGAACGGATTCAAATGAAACTTGGCATGATTTGAGTTCATACTACGAGGTAGGACATAGGATACTTTTTATCCCGAAATTCAGCACGGCTTCTTGGAGAGAGGGGATGAAAGTCAAAATATGTACACACATCAAAAGTGTCTAGGGATCAACATATGTGTCTAGGGATCAACATATATTTTTGCAATAACTTTTCTCTTGATTGATATTAATTAAAATTTTCTTTAAGGATTCATCAAATAAAGTGTTTTCGTTTGTCACAGTAACGATAAACCAAGTCACCTTTGCATTAATAAAGAAATTTGCCATTTTCCTAATAAAGGGATTTTTGACATTTGAACCACTAACATTAAAGTTCGAAAAAAAGACTGAAATAACAGTTTTCTTTAAAATTTTATTAGGTAACTTAAACAATTAATAATCCGTGTTTCTACCGCGAACACTAACATAAGAACATCGGTTTGGCATACTCAAAATGAGTTCATCCAAATCACGCTGTGGAATGGCCGCCCATGTTCGTTGCAACAACAAAAAAAGGTCTTCTTGCGACTGGATACCCCCCTTTTTTGCGCAGAGCTCTTCTCTGTAGCATATCCCATGCATGCTCAATCGGGTTCAAGTCTGGCGACTGAGCAGGCCAGAGCCAAAGCCACATCTCAATCTCAAGAAATCCGCATAAAAATGCTTGATCCCTAGACACTTTTGATGTGTGTACTTAGTTGTAATTCAATAACACATAGTCCGATTTCATTCATTCTTTTTTTGCTAGAAAGAAAATGAATAAAAGATAACGGGAAAAGTGTTTTTTTTTTTGTCCGCGACTATACACTGCCTGTGGGAAGCTGAGGCAGATATGTAAATATGGCGGTACGAAGTTCGCCGGGTCAGCTAGTATATAATATTTACATATACTTATTGTGTATTTATTAGCGACTGCCTAGTTTGGAATCAAATTGCCGCATGTGTCAAGTTATTATTCGAAAAGTTAGGAAACATAAACACATTATATGCTTATGCTCAACAAATAGCCCTACTAACATAGTCTATAAACGTTTAGAAACATGAAAAATCTACGTGTGTGTAATATATTACAATGACCTCACCCAAACACTTGGCTCACTGAGTTATCAGCGGTCACGCTCATATAACAAATCGTAGAAACGCATTTCATAGCATCACGTAAGCTAATGCATATTGCATTTACAGCAAGATAAATAAGAAATGTTCAACTACTGTGGTTTGTTAAAATGGTTCTTTTTCATATTTTTTTTTTTTGATGTGAAACAAGTGAATAATTGAGTTGTCGCAATTTCAAATAAATTTCAGAAAAAGAAATGAATTTTTGTATTATGTATTTAATTAAAATGAATATTAATGTAATAAACAGTCATTTTGTTTTATGGAACAAATAACTCATACAAAACAATTTCGATGTTTCACATCTGCCGGGCATCTCGTAACGGCTCATTTTTTTATGTATGGCCCGCCAAAATGACTCTACTCTGCCTTATGGAAGGCATAAGCAAAATCCAAGAGTGGTGGTCACCATACTCATTGCGAATGCAGACAATGCAGCATGGCGACCCACACCATGGCGGCCTAGTGATGCTTCTGCATCTTTTAGTCTAGTCAACAAGTATGGAACTTGTTGACTAGACTATTTGGGCCTCCGGTCTCGCAACACGACAGCACGAACGCTGTCATTTTACGTTGATTTTCTGTGTGAGAACCCTTATAGATTAGTCATGTCTATCTGTCTGTCTGTCCGTCCGTATATAACAGTCATTTTTTCCGAAACTATAGGAACTATAATGTTGAAACTTGGTAAGTAAATGTATTCTATGAATCGCAATAAGATGTTTACACAAAAAATAGAAAAAAAAACAATATTTTTTTTACTTAAACATACTTAGAACTGAAACTCAAATTTTTTTTCATCAAACCCATACGTGTGGGGTATCTATGGATAGGTCTTCAAAAATGATATGCATTATCATGCAAACTTCCACCGAAAATTGGTTTGAACGAAATCTAGTAACTAGATTTTTTTGGAACGTCATAAATCGTAAACTGCAATTTACCTTTCATTCATTCAACACAAATATAAAAAAAAAATAAAAAAAATATTATGTTACTTGCTGCTGCGGAACCCTTCATGGGCGAGTCCAACTCGCACTTGGCCGCTTTTTGTTTTAAGACAATTCCCGCATTAGGAATTCATTCTGTGTCGCAGGGGACTTTATAAACATGTTAGAAAGGGACACAAATAATACCCAGAAATTTGTGTATCACTCAGCATTCTTGCTGTCGTGTTCCGTTGGTGAGTGCAGAAGCATCTCATTAGGCCACCCTACTGGTGGTCACCATGCTCCATTGTTGCATTGTCTGCATTCGCAATGAGTTACCAATATTCTTCAATTCTGCTAATGCTTTCCATCTGACAGTCTTTTTTTTTTTCTTTTTTTTTCACACAACGCCATCTAGTCCCAAGCTAAGCAGAGTTTGTGTTACAAATACATATATACTTTTTTTTGTAAATACATACATATTATACATAGAAAACACCCAAACTCCGAAACAAATATTTGTAGATCATACAAACATTTGGTCCGACCCGGGAATCGAACCCGAAACCTCATGATCAGCAGTCGCACACGCCAACCGCGAGACCAACGAGGCAGTCATTTTGACAGTCTCATATAAAAACAGTTGTTCCCTATGTGGGGTTTCAAACCACATTACTTAGCATAGTAGAGAGGGGTGTGGCAACAGCTATATCATTCATGCAGTCTGGCATTAAGGTGATGGTGTTTGTTTGAACGCAATAATCTAAGAAACTACTAATTTGAATGGAACAATTATTTCAGCTTTATATAGCACATTACTCGGTAAAGCCTATAGCTACATAACATCACGCTACTCTTAATAAGAGTCGAGCATCAATGAAAAAAAAAAACTTCGTTTAAAAAAACCGACTTCAAAAACTGAAAAGTATAAAATAACTTAATTTGTATGTGCTACCTATTCATAGGTTTGAATTCGGCGCCAAGCCAAATGTAATAGTAGGTACCACACTCGCTATATTTCGAGACGAACGTCAACGACGTCACCGACGCTTCGGTTGTTTTGTCCTACGCGAAGAGCAGCTATCCCGCTCAAGGTCACGCGCGGCGAGTCCTACTATTACATTTTGGCTCAGCACCTCACCTAAATAACTTGAAAGAATACGACTAAAGGTAACATACAACATACATAAATAAATATTTCGGACATGATGTTTACAGAATATGAAAGCATGCAGATTGCCTTAACTTTAATGCAGGCGCTCACGTAAATTTGAGGGTTTCCTTCTATTTCCTTGGGATCCCTTCATCAGATCCTGATATGGTGGCCATGGGACCACATGGGGAGCATATCCTTTCGAATACAAAAATAATTTTCAAAATCGGTCCACAATTGACGGAGTAATCAATGTACATACATAAAAAAAAAAAAAAAAAAAACCGATGAAATTGAGAACCTCCTACTTTTGGAAGTCGGTTAAAAATGTAACAAAAAGAAGAAAATGTATTCCTTTTGGAAAATAGACAAAATTGCACGGGTGTGTTAGTAATTCTAGTTTTATCTAAATGACTGTAGCATTTAAAATTAATTTTCTCTGTCTTTTGAAACGTACATAAACATTTCATATTTATGTACATTTATAATAACCGTGGATAACACCGGGGGGTTCAGCTAGTTATGAATATATTTATTTCTTTACTAACTGAACCCTGCGGTGTTACCCGCGGTCATTGCCGTACCGCGGGTAACGCCGCGCGTCAAAGCTTGTCCAAAAAAGGAGCTTAAGTTACTCCTCAGATCATCAGCTATCTGCCAGTGAAAGTCCCGTCAAAATCGGTCTCGCCGTTCCAGAGATTACCCGGAACAAACAGACAGACAGACAAAAATCGTAAAAAAAAAAATTTTGGTACATGTACCGTGTATACATACATATGTATTTATTAAAAAGCGGTTATTTTAATATTACAAACATACACTCCAATTTTATTTATTTGTATAGATGTTTTTATTATATTTGTTTTTAAAACACAGCAGTCTCAAACCAAATAAATTTTCTTAGCTCAAATGCAATCTACTGTTTTAAATTCTTAATATTTTTTTATCAAAATAGGATGACAATAACTGGTATACAAGTCACGTAACAGGAAAATAAAGTTAGATAATTATAGAACTTTCCTGATAGACATAACAAAATTTTGAGTGAAAAAAAATATTTCTTAATATAAAATTAAAATGTCTGTTTTCTTATTTATTTAAACTACTGAATGGATTTTAATGCAGTTTTCAGCGATGCATAGAGTGACTCATGAGGTAGGTTTAGCTTGGCGGGCGCGGCTCGAAATCCAGGGCTGTGGCAGTCAATGCACTGTCGGAGCCGTTCTGCCGAGCTTCGAAGCTTGGATAGAGAGAACCGACTGTGTCACCTACCTGTTCACTCAGATACTCACCGGGCACGGTTGCTTCAGTGAGTATCTGAACAGGATCGGACGTGAGGCTACGGCACTATGCCACCACTGCGGGCTCGACCGGAACTCCGCCCAGCACACGTTGGAGGACTGCCCTGCGTGGGAGTCCGAGCGTCGAGTCCTGGTGGGACAAATCGGACGAAACCTGACACCACCAGCATTGATCGCGGCAATGCTGGCGAATAGTAAGGGATGGGAGGCCGCGGTCTCGTTCTGTGAAGACGTTATGCTCCAGAAGGAGTCCGCACAGCGGGATCGGGAAAGAGACGATCCCGCTCGAAGGAGGTGAGGAAAGGGACGCGGCCGCTACCTCCCCAATCGTCGCTTAAGGGTCATTGTGGCCACATCTAGGGGAGATGTGACCGCTCCAAATGACCCGAGACCGGTTACACCCGGTGCGGCCGGGGGGTGTCGTCTAAGGCGGGTCGGTGTTCCGACTGTTACTCGGTGAGAGGCGGTTACCCCGGGATGTACCTCAGTCCTGAGGTACGGCAGGGGGGACTCCAGAAGCCGCTGGGTAGCAGCTGGCTGGGCAGGGTTTAGTGGGTAGAGTGACTCGTCGGGAGTCCCACACACGCTCTTCGTGTGTCCCCCCCACCCCCCACGAGGAGTATGGTGCAAAAAGCATTCCCCGCGTAAAAAAAAGGTTTATATGTGCAATACTTACTTAAAGTAGAGAAAATCGGATAATTTCAATTTCGCTAGTAAATTTTTGTAGAAATAGTATGCCTTACCACGTTTAATATGGAACAGCCCTTCTCTGAGAATATTCAGAAAGGGATTATTATCAGTCCTTACAGTAAATCAGAGCCTTAATATTTTATCATAGGTATACATGTATGTCTGTATTTATTAATAATATTTATGCAGGTATTAATGTATTATTTTAAAGTTACGACAACAATCACGAGTTACACCGCGGGAGGCAACTAGTAAAGAATAGATTTAAATAAAATACAAATTTTTGATTTGATAGTCAATAATTTTATTTATGATTATCCGATATAAACCATTTTATTTCACGTATTTTCATGTCAACACACAATCTAAAGTGATACAAATTTGACTAGTCCATCAAAGTGCTTTAATACAAATATTCAAATACAAATCATTTTTTCGAAGCAGCTCTTGAGAATATGTTACCTGATATGAGACACAGATACAGATTTGATTTGACAGACAACTACTTTATTAGATACATACATGATATATTGTCTTTTTATGTTATTTGTGAAAGGCATTGTTTTGGTATAAAAAATATTATATGGTGTTCGTATATTAAGTATCTACTCATCAATATAAATAAAGTTGAAGTGTCAGTTTGTAACTTCAGATAACAGCTTTATTAATAAACGCTTTCAAAAGTTTTTAAGGCACTTATTTAAAAAAATGTTGTATATTTGTCTGTCTGCTGTTTGTTTTGGTTAATCTCTGTAACGGCTGGATTTTGACATGACTTTCATTGGCAAATGGCTTATGTCATAATAAGTAACTTAGGATACTTTTATTTTAAAATAAAAATAGGATTATGCGACAAAAACTGCGGGATACAACTAGTTTTATGGTTTAATTTGTAAAAATTATCTCATTCAATCTTTATGTCAGACACTTTCTGGTCCACGAAGAGCGTCAGATTTGATGGGCATTAAAAATAGCTACGCTTTCAATTATAATGAGAAGCTTGTTACAATAAAAAGTATGAATTATCAAATTCTTATGAAATTAAGTTTAGTTACACACCTAAATTTACTTGGTAAGTAAAGATTGAAATGAAAATAAGTTCTAATATTACTAGATATCGATTTACACAAACCATTTTACTGCCTTTTTATAATTTCATTGACCAAGATAGCTTGACCTATTATTATATAGACTTTGATATTTTTATACCACAATCAATGTACTTAACTCATTTCTCCGTGTGGCGATGGATTCACAAAAAAGAGTGTCACCACCCCCTATTCATTCTTTGGGTGTCATAAATGCCGACTTAGGGACCAAACTACCTTCCTCCATAAGCGCAAGCCTGAGGGTGACAAGTGAGGCCACCAGTCACCCTAGCAGCCGCAGGCCGGGGCGGCGGTGCGAGCTCTATAAAGCGCGCCCTATTCTGAATAGAAGTATTAGGGTTCCTACACAGGAGGGGGCCACCTACAAATAGTGGGTGGCCCGAGGTACGTCGGCGTTACAGGGATTTCCTTTCGAGGGTGCACCTGGCTCCCCAGCTTTGAGTCCGACATAACCACCAGCCGGTGGTATCCGAGGGGACTTCCGCACAAAAAAAAAGAGACCAAACTACCTTGGATAATAAAACTGCAAAGAGAAAAAAATTTGGAAAGAAATCCTATACCAACTAGACGATGATAATAGCAAAATTTAGAACTAATTTTGTAGCTGCAATTCTTTGCATAGCAGCTTATACTGAATGTTAAACTTTATAGCACATATTGAATAATTTTTTTACCTTTGTGCACTTCTGCATACAAACTTTGTGCTTCAAAATTTCAAAGCGTACAAAGAACACTGCTACTTTAATATATAGATAATATAGTATTCGGCACAAAGGAGAAAAGATTGGCAGCGTTTACAACTCGAAACAAAACTTATTAAGAATTGTTATATAGGGGTTCATTTTGAATGAACTTCCTCCGAGTTTGTTTCTTCAAAATTATACTTATATACGTTCTTATAAAGATTGAATCTTTATTTATTGAATCTATACGCAGATTTCAAAGTTCTGAATTTGGTTCGTGTTATAGATAGAATGTAAACCATATATGAAAAAATAATCACCAATAAACATGCATGATTGCTGAGTATAATTAGGTAATAAAATATTGGATCGTGGGTATTTATGGAATTATCATTTTTAAAAATAGATACATATAGAAGATACTACTACTTTTCGCTTTGACACTTGCCTTCGTTTAGGAGCGCCTTGTGTTTCTCCGCATTTTTGTCACTGTGGAGAAGCTGTTGACAGTTTCGGACATCATGGCCTTTCTTGTAGCAGAAGCGCTGGCCGAATATTTCGACATGCCAATATTAACGACATTATCCGTCGTGCTCTTGTTACCGCCGGCCTTTCAGCTGTACGCGAACCAAATGGTCTGGTACGGGACGACGGCAAGAGACCAGATGGTATGTCATTACTGCCATGGAAGATGGGTAACCCTTGGGTGTGGGACGCAACTTGCGTTGACACCCTCGGGCCATCTCATCTTCCAAGTACAGCTGGTTATGCCAGCGCTGCTGCTGCTTCTGCGGAAAGCCTCAAACGGCGTAAGTACCAACATTTAATAGGGAATTACATTTTTGAACCGTTTGGGGTAGAGACGCTAGGTTCATGGGGTCCGAGTGCTCGCGCTATGTTTAAACAACTAGCCAAGCAACTGATTGACGCTTCTCGCGAGCAGAAGGCCGGCCTTTTTCTAGCACCGAGAATCAGCATTGCCATTCAACGTGGTAATGCTGCCAGTCTTTTGGGAACGCTACCAGTAGGCGAAGATGTGGAGTTTTTTGACGCTTGTATGTAAATATTGTTACTTATTTTTTTATAAATTATGGATATGTACATAGGTTTCTATATTATGTAATAAAACATTTTAAAAGTTGAAGATACTTATATTCCCTATTTAAAATTACGGTATTTTATCATAAAATGTCATTTTTGATTTTTGCGCATCTACCATGTTTTACTACTAAATCGCCCTAACGTCAACTGGAGGAAAATGCGTACTTCAATAAGTTAACTTGTGTTACGTTTTATAAGTGCAAAATGTAAATTAAAAAATAACTACAAAAAACTGTAAGTAAAGTAAACCTCAATAGGATATTCGTACATACATATATTGCTCAGAATACGACTGCATGTCAAAATTGTAGATATAAAATTTGATATATGATTTTAGCATGAACGGGTCGGCTAGACCAAGGTGGTACTACCCTCTAACAGACGACCGACCTAAAATGATAGCATTTGTGCTGTCGTGTCATGGTGAGTGCGAGACCAGAGGAGGTCCAATACAACAGAAACATCTCAATAGGCCGCCATACTGTAGGTCACCATGCTAAACTATAAAGCAAAAAAAGAAAAATTAGAATTTCGTACAATTTTATTAACATTACGACACGGGACAGTAAATTCAAACATTCAAATATAAAGCCCAGAAAGCCAGGAATCTCAGTAACGACCGTAGTAACACGAGAACTCAAATATTTGCAAAACTTTACGCCGAAATCCGAGGATACGTCTATTTGTAATATCTACAGACATTTCTGGTATTCTAACACAATTTCATTGAAATGTAGGATGACAATTTTACTTTTGAATAAATGTAAATAAAAATATACTTGAGGTAAAGAAATATATGAAAAACATAGTACGTGCCTAACAAATTTGAGGGGTATCCTTCGATTTCCTTGGGATCCCATCGCCAGATCCTAATATAGTGGCAATGGGACTATATGGGGAGCATACCCTTTCGAATACAAAAAGAATTTTCAAAATCAGTCCACAATTGACGGAGTAATCAGTGTACATATATAAGATTAAAAAATACCACTCAAGTTGAGAAACACCTCCACTTGGAAGTCGGTTAAAAACGAAGGAAGATACAGTAAAAGCGATCAGAAAGAATTGTTTTGCTAATCAGATTCAGATAATAGGTATAACTCTTTTTCTTTATCTAAATATCTACAGAAATAAGTAAAACTAAAGTGTTTCTGTGTAATTTCATTTAAAAGCTTTCTCCTTAATGCCCATGTAATATACATATATGGTACTTACATAAAAAGTACAAAAATTTTTTGCCACTTTTTATCTGTCTGTTTGTTCCACCTCTGGAACGGCTGGTGCAATTTCGACAGGATTTTCGGCTTAACTTAGGCTACCTTTTTTAAGACTAGCTTCACCCCGTGGCGTTACCCGCAGTTGTTGTTGCAAAGATAGAACAACAACCGCGATGTTCAGCTGTTATAAATAACATGGACACTATGAAAAAATCCAAAATGTATATTTTATGATACTCTAGAGTCAAACTTATAACTGCATAGCAAAAAAACGGTGATAAGCAAGCTATGTAAAGGAAAACGAATGAATGAATGAGGGAATGATTGAAGAGAGTGTGACAATGCACTTGCACCTGTTGAATTACAAAATACAAAAAGCTGTTTCGATGCTGCATAATTATGCAACTGCTGTACTGAAGTATCGGGTTTGATTCTCTAGTTGTCCGACAAATGTTCGTATGATCTGAAAACATTTGTTTCTGAATTTGAATGTTTTCTATTTATAAAACTATGCGTTCTACCTATAAAATAAATTAAAAAGCTATTTAAAAACAAGCTTTTACTGGAATGCCTCGAGACGAATCAAACGAGTCCAAACTCGATGATGTTGCAACGTTTCTTTACAGAGTTCCTATGGCCACCTTCCAGCTCCAGCATCAGATCAGCTCCATGTCATTATAATATTGTATTGTCTCGCTGTATACACATGCTTGCAAAATTTCAGCAAAATCGGTTGAAGATATCTGCTTCAAAATTGAATTGCAAGATTCCACCCGAACATACAAGCATACATACATGGCAACTTTTTTTTTTGGAATTGGCGGGCAAACGAGCAGACGTATTGCCTGATGGTAAGCGATTACCGCCGCCCAAGGACACCTGCAACACCAGAAGCGTCACAAGTGCGTTGTCGGCATTTTGGGGATGGGGGGGAGGTAGTGGTAGGGGATTGGGGTATGGGCCTCCGGGATCCTCACTCACTCGGTGAAACACATTGCAAGCACTATTTCACACCGGTTTACCCATGTAGCGTGGCTTTCCCACGGTAAGTTAAGTTAACAAAAAGCTTGTAAAAAAGGTATAAAATTATTCTATAAGTCAGTCTAATTTACATAGTGCGAGTCCTGCTTAGTTTAAGGCTAGATGGCGTTGTGTATCAGATGTCCCAAACCTTTATTAATTTCTATAACAGCGGTGTATATATAAATATTATTATTGTGTTGTATACGACCATACTTTGGTTTCGAGGTTATAGGAACCTAAATACGAGTATAAAGAGAAAAAAAGTAAAAATATATAATAATAGGAAACTGCAATAATAATAATTATTATAAATATCTAAACTGGTAATTTGTAGTAATAGTAGTACTAGTAATCTCTACTGATACAAATTCTGTCTAGAGTTACTCCATACTTGTTACATACAACTTACAGATGTCGCTATACTAAGTTTTTCGTTCACGAAATCTTACGTTACGGACGTTTTTTGGTGGCTAGGGTACCCCTCCGCAACGCACCATAAGGAACTTCGTTCCAAAAACTTGGGACAAACCCTACACAACCCGTCTGACCAGTGTGGTATAGTAGGCGTAAACCTCATTTCTACATAGTTAGAGGTCTGTGTCGAAGATTTAACTTTTAAAGGATGTTAATGTAATGTGAAATACCTTCCCTTCTATCTTAATTTTAGAGAGACTTGAAGGGCGACCCCCGACACCGACACTATCTATAATCTATACTAATATGTATTATAAACGCGAAAGTTTGTAAGTATGGATGAATGGATGGAAGGATGTTTGTTACTCTTTCACGCAAAAACTACTGAACGGATTTGGATGAAACTTTACAGTAATATAGCTTATACATCAGAATAACACATAGGCTACTATATGCTGCGATAACCGACATATACGCGGGCGGAGCCGCGGGCAACCACTAGTAAAAAATACAATTTCGAACTATCGTATAATAATACCGATAGTTCGAAATTGGGTTTTATCGGATTTATTAAATGCGAGCGAAGCCGCGGGCGACAGCTAGTATAACATAAGAGGTTCTTGATCTTATACAGAATATAATATTACCCAATAAACAATAAGTAGGCATTATATGGAATACTTACCTTACTTTTGATTATATCCGACGAAACCTATTTTAGTTTGTTTAACCTTTATTCTTTTTTAACCGACTTCAAAAAAAGGAGGAGGTTCTCAATTTGACTTTATTTTTTTATTTTTTTTAATATTTGTAACCTCATAACTTTCGACTTTTCGACGAAAAAAGAATTATCAAAATCGGTTCACCCAGTCAAAAGTTATGAGGTAACAAAAAAAAGTTGGGTTTTTTTTTGTTAATATTTGTAATTATTTAAATTATGGTTTTTAATCATCTTAAATATCATGTTGACAGAACTCAACTATAAAGAACCTTTAATTAATTTAATCACATAAAAGGTTTGAACATGACTTCGAAATACCTGTCTTTTCGAACAGGTTATGCTGGTCGTTGTTAGGTTTTGAATCCACAACACCAGTGAAAATGAATAGAATGCGGCGTGGTGACCAATTAAACCACTAGGCCAACCGTGCAGTCAAAGGCCTCAGGAGGCACAAACCCTTAGAATCCAGTGGTACAGGACTATAAATATTTTGCTTAATATTTGGCAATTATTGCTATGAAGTGTGTTTATCTCATAGCAACACACTTAATAGCAATAATAAAACTTCTCGACATAATAAACAATTTCAGGTATTGTAGATATTTGATGTATTGAATTTGAATAAAATATCTGTTTTATGTGGAATGCGATCTTGTTATAATCTTTTGATATTTATAAATTTTAAACAATACTTTTTAGAACGGAATAGTTTTAGGTTTTTTATTTTGATCAATTTAGCATTCTTATTTTCGAAATTGTCATATTATGTGATTTAAGTACATTTAGAATATGGGGCAAACGAGCAGACGTCTCACCTGATGGTAAGCGATTACTGCTGCCCATGGACACCCGCAACACCACAGGCGTCACAGGTGGGTTGCCGATCTTTGGGGGATGGGTCTCCCGTATCCTCACTCACAGCGCAAGTGCTATTTCACACCGGTTTTATGTGAGGCCGTGGTATCACTCTCATCGAGCTGGCCCATTCATGCCGAAGGGTGATATTCCCACGGTAATATCATAAAAATACGAATGTCATGTCACAAGATACTCATCTATATTAATATAATAAAACTGAAGATATTGACTGAACGTGCTGCTCTCAAAAATGTACGTCCATTGAGAGACCTGAAGGGTAATTCAATTTGTACCTCTGTTGTTTTGTTATCATCTGTATTGTGTTGTGTGTTGAATGGTTTCAGCAAAAAAATCAATCTAAGAACCTTAATCACTAAGCTTAGTTGAATTGAGATTGATTTTAAATGAAAAGTGATCGGAAATTATACCAGACTTCAATCAGACTAGAAGGTATCTATTGCTAATATAATGCTATCGGTATTCAGTATTGCGATTGCGACAAGTCTAAACTGAAGATAAAGAAAACTTGACACCAACCCTATAATAGCCTGTCTGAACAGCGTGGTATAGGTCAATACTTCCTATTTAAGGAGAGGGTTACTCCCAGTCCGTAACAAAATGTTATAATAATCTCTTCAGCAAACGCAAAAGCGTTCACCTGAACACTATAGAATAAACACGATCTTCAGCATCGAAGCAGACGACCGAAGAAAGAGAAGACCAACGGTAGAAACACCCTTCATCAATAACCCATAACGTCCCACTGCTGGGTCACCTCTCAGAAGAGGGTTAAGACCTTAAGTCCCCACGCTGGTCAAGTGCGGGTTGGGGACTGGCAAGACAATGTTGTGGCTACGTATACTTGCCGTTGGATATTTCGGACAGCCTTTATTATTATTTTTTTTATTATTTTTTTTAAATATTTATTTTATATATATCTAATAGTTTGCGTTCACCTGTAACCATTCATTCAATAAATAATTCAAATGCTTTGACTAAATATTTTTTCGGGTTGCTTTTCTTTAATTAATTAGATGTTAGTTTTCAAATGTTGTTTTATGAGTTAATATTTAACAAGAATATTTTGTGCAAACATTATGGGTTTTGATTACATAAATATTTTAAAACATTTTTATTTGGCAGAGATGTGTTTTTCTGACTTTTGGTATTTTGCTTTGTGTTGATATATGCGGTAATTTTTTTAATAACGTAACAAGTACAGCAAAGCTTGCGTCAAAACTTGCACAGTTTAGAGATGAAATTTCAAGAAGAACAGTTGACCGGGGCGGTACTACTCTCTCACAGAAGATCAACCTAAAACAACAGCATTAGTGTAATCGTGTTTCGTTGGTAAATGTGAGACCGGAGGCTCCATGATGCAGAATCATCTCAATAGGCCGTCATAGGCTCGTCCTGAATGATATCACGGCCTCACAGAAAACCGGTGTGAAATAGTGCTTGTGCTGTGTTTCAGCAAGTGAGTGAAGATACCGGAGGCCCATACCCCAACCCCTCCCCCTATGTCCCCCTCCCCCATACCCCTAGGGCCGGTAACGCACTTGTAACGCCTCTGGTGTTGCCGCTGCACTTGCCCGCAACACCAGAGGCGTTACAAGTGCGTGGCCGACCACCCATGGACACCCGCAAGTTGCGGGTGTCCATGGGTGGTCGCTTACCATCAGGCGATACGTCGGCTTGCTTGCCCGCCTATTCCATAAATATAAGATACTTTTAACAATAAAAAATGATAAAAACAATGAAAATGTCTTATTCATTTTATATTCAATGCAATATAACTATCACAAGACGTGAAGCTCCTTCCAGTAAGTATATAACCTACATGTAACTCCAACGAGTTATAATGAAATACATATCTTTTGAATGTGAAAAGAGAATGAATTTTTTTGAACAATGAGACCTCTTTGAGGGACAAATACTCGTATGAAGTGTAAATCCTCATTGAAATCGTGATGCCTGATGTAACTCATTTCCTCCCTAATATACATAATATATTGGTGAAAACCGTCGTAACAAGGACTTCGTAAATACTTTTTTTGATCATTGTTACTTTTTCGACGGAACATTTTGTGTTAGAACAGTTTTGTGTTCTTTTAACTGGAAATGCTTAAATCGTGACTGTCTGATTATTATTAGGCAGAACTTGTGCTCATGTAGTCAAACTGCTCATAAATAAAGTTCTTCTCATGTCTGTCTCGCACAGAAAATCAACGTAAAATGACAGCACTCACTAACGAAACACTCGTTAGTGAGTACGCGCCCGGAGGCCCAATGATGCAGAAGCATCACTAGGTAAGGCTGTCATGGTGTGGGTCACCATGCTGCATTGTTGCATTGTCTTCATTTGCAACGAGTATGAATACCACCACTCTTATACTAATACTTTCCATCCGGTAGAGTAGAGTCATTTTGGCAGGTCATACATAAAAAAAAAACATAACGTTAGTTTGTAAACGCAGTTCTTAGAACACCGCACAGTTATTATTATGTTCACAATTATTTTTCCTTTTTCTGATTTTGCAGCCATCATAATTAACTGTCAGAATAATAGTCCTACTCCACAACACAGTAAAAAGAAATAGTCTTTTATACTAGTTTTATTTATATCTTTAACATAAAGTATTATTGGCAATAAAGAAAGCTTTAAGCGTATATTTCCATTCTTAAGTAACATCCTAATCTTGGCAATAAACATGGATACAGACCCGATAAACGCCATTATGTTTAAAAAATGGCTCTGGATACGACTAACCAAAGAATGAGCTTAGTATCTCATCCTCTGTAAGAGCTTTTTGCACCATTTGTCACTTGAATTATTTCTTTGAGTACGTCTGTTACTCAGTTTTAATTACTCTGAAAAAGTAAGAATTGTTTAATTATCTCAGTAAGGCTACGTCCGCACAGGCAGGAGGCTTGCTTAGCGCCTAGAGCCTTGCGGGTCGCTTAGTGAGCAACTTAGTAAAACGAACGTTCTAAAAAGTTCGCGACCGGCCGCACTTCGCGCTTGGCGCTTAGCTAGTCGCTTAGCGTGTATCCAAGTAAACAAACGTGTTGGTTTTTTGTAACTAGGCGCGAGGCATTTTGAGATAAAAATGGATGAAATATTAATTAACTCGACTTTATTTCTAATTTTTTTGACTCGGCTTTGATTACTTACATAAACAATTACAAATAATTAAATAAAGAATTAATAATTAAATTAAATTATATACTTTTCATAATAAATTACTATCATAACTTGACTGTTCTTTTCTTATATCTTAAATTACATATGTTTTTTAAGTTTTTGAATAAATAAAAATAAAAGTCATTCGTAAAATTTTTCGTCAAAATTACGCAATTGTTTATACAGAACATTAAACTCCCCCTGACTTGACCGTGTCTTATTTATATCATGAACCCAACATGATGGATAAGGCCGTGAAATTGTAAATTTTAGAGTTGAATTTTCTGTAATTAGCAGTTTTAGAGCTACTTTTCACATTTTTACATCTCGTCGCCGTGCCGACAAGCAATGACCGAGGCACCTAGCGACCCACCAAGCAAACTACCTGTCAGTGCGGTCACCATGTACCTAGCAAGTAGCCAGGATGCTAGCCACTAGGCGCTAGGCGATAAGCAAGCCGCCTGCCTGTGCGGACGTAGCCTAAGAGTATTAATATGCCCCATTTTGCCTACTGCCTAAACTCTTTATAAATCGTTGCCGGTTTCTTTTATTTATTTCAATATAGGGCTGTTAATTATTGGTACTATTAGAAATCTGCTCGGATGGCATAGTTGTTTAAGTGGTCGCCTCGCTAAGTATTCTGCTCGATTTCTTTTAAGAACAACGCTTTGTGTAATTCACAACTCACTGTTCTAAGTCTAGATGTTGTTTGTGTCCGTTTCATGTATGTGTAAAGTCATACGGGATACAGGTTATATTTCTACTGCAGATATTGTTTAAAAAACATCTACAAGAAAAGAACCTATGATCCATTGTCGATCTGCATTTTTTTTTAATTGAAATCGTATTAAAAGGTATTTTAAAGATGGACGAGTTTTGGTTGTTATACTCGTACCTAATATATAGAAGAGTAATATCGCAGAATAAATGAATAGGTACTGAATAAATAACTATCCTATAGAAGGCTTAATCACGACAAGTAAATAATTAATTAGCGGCTTTTCAAGAACGCGAACTTGCTTAACCATTATATATTTGACATTCCAAACATTCATGTTGATTATCCTTATTTAATGTAATACGCAATATGATACACGGCTTTTTTTTTTATAATTTATACTCCCGATTGTCGGCACTTGATGGAACTTGTTGCAATACATTCTAGAATCAAACTCACTTGTACTTGTTCGCATAACCTTTGAGAATGCCATAAGGCGAAACCGGTCAGGTGTAAAGAAAAATAGTGGAAGAAGTACAAGTGAGTTTGATTCTAGAATGTAATACACGGCTTTATTTACGCGTATTTTTCGGTAATTATTAGTTTTATTATTATCATTTATTGCAGACCGAAATTCATACTACATTGTTAACTTAATGTTAGTAAAAGTGGTAAATATATAAACAAGCAAAATAAAATACAGATTATTAAATACCCCATAATGCACGATTACAACTGATGAAGTCGACTTTTTTTTAACCGACTTAAAAAAAAGGAGGAGGTTCTCAATTCGACTGTTTTTTTTTTTTTTTTATGTTTGTTACCTCATAACTTTCGACTGGTGAACCGATTTTGATGATTCTTTTTTTATTTGAAAGATGGTGCTTCCCATGTGGTCCCATTTTAATTTCGTCCAGTTCTGACATGTCATCCATGAGAAAATCATATAAATCTTCTATTTTCATTATGTATGTGCGCGACAAATTGACGAATTACTCAATTCAATTTGGTCGTTCTTGAAGTCGGTTTTTTTGTTAAAATTTTATATTATTAACAAAATTTTCCAAAATATGAGTTATATGTTTTTTATTATTTAATGAACTGTTTGTAGGATTCTCTGTGCTGTTAGATTGGTTTTCAAAGTTTAAAACAAGAGAAAATATAAATGGTACAAATTGGGATAACTCGATTTTGGAAAATATTGCCACAATTCAAGCTTGGGACAAATGTTATCTTTGTAACCCAGTTGCTCCCTTTGTGGTATCCGCTGTGAAATCTTAATTTACGTGAAGAACTTCATTCAGAGCAATGAGAGCTTTGTAAGAAAATGGAGCAATTTGTGTATTTATTGTTGCAGGTACATATTTTACTATCCAAGTGTTATAAAATTCTTCAATCCTTCAGAAAGTTTCTTGAATATTCGCGGTTTATTCTCTGCAATTGGGAATTTCATTATTTTTTTATTTTGATGTTGATTTTTTTGTTATGTTATGAGTCTACCTCGTTCATGAAGGTAGATTATGAACAACATCACTACCAAAAACGATTAGCCGTTTATTTGGGCAGACTCGTGCTGACCCGAACGCTGCGCGAATTATAGAAAGTGCATGGGACACCATGTGGGATTCGAACCCACAACACTTGGCGCAGTAGAAAGCGGCGATTTGATAAAGGCCATTTTCAATAACCTATCTCCATTTTTAAGTAGAGATAGATTATTGAAAACGGTCTGAATTTACGTTTAAAAGAGTTTTTGTTTTTTTTTTACTACTAAAACTTGTCAATAAAACTGGGAAGTGTTGAAACATACTTAATGAAAAAATACATATTTTTTTTCAATATGATTGATTCGATACTTTCAGCAACCAACTATCTCCGGTTTTAAATAGAGATAATTTACTGAAAACAATTGTACCCGACATGAGAAAAATACTTGAAAACAATTCTTTTTAACCGACTTCTTAAACCAAGTAGTTCATTGTATTTTTGTAACGAGATATTTTTATCATTTATAAAAAAAACAATGATTCTTATTTAATCATATTATTTTCATTCAAAGGGCCTCATTTAAATTTGAAGATAATATTTCATCTTTAAGAGCTATAAATTAAGAAATGAAGAAAATGATTTATTACAATTTGTTATAATTTAGGGACTATGAAGTCAGTGGATACTTTTTGAACGTTAATTACCAAGATTTTATATTTAAATTGTTTTATTTATTTGATGTTCGTCCAAGAAAACATTTTCAGTCTCAAATAAATAAGAAAAATAGATAACTAAAATTAATTCCAGTTCGTTATCGTTTTTCCAAGAATCACGTTTCGTTTAAAGTTAGGAATATTATATTGTGTTAGTTATGAAAGAGTAGTAAAATGAATGTAAATTTTTGATTTAAACATAAATGCAGTAAGTTTACATGGTAACTGTAAAAATGTGTTGGATTTTTGTAATATGGGGATAAGACCATGTTGAAGAACTACGGGCCCATTTCCGTTTTAAGCCACGTCTACAAGCTGTTTTCAAGAGTCATCACGAACCATCTTGCGCGAAGATTCGACGAATTCCAACCACCGGAGCAGGCTGGGTTTCGGAGCTGATATGGCAACTGGGTTGGGCAGCGTTTGGGAAGCTTCGTAGGGTCTTCTCATCGTCGATCCCACAGTGTCTAAAGACGAAAGTCTTCAATGAGTGCGTCCTACCCGTAATGACCCAATGGAGGCCCAATTAGTCTAGTCAACAAGTTCCATACTTGTTGACTAGACTAAAAGATGCACAAGCATCACTAGGCCGCCATAGTGTGGGTCGCCATACTGCATTGTTGTATTCGCAATGAGTATGGTGGCCACCACTCGTGGATTCTGCTTATGCTTTCCATCAGGCAGAGTAGAGTCATTTTGGCAGGCAAAAACGTAAAAAAAAAAAAAAAAAAAAAAAAAAAAAAAAAAAAAAAAAAAACATACGGAGCCGAAACGTGGACACTTACGGTACGGCTGGTGCACAAGTTCAAATTCGCTCAGCGTGCTGTGGAGAGGGCTATGCTCGGCGTTTCTCTAAGGGATCGGATCAGAAACGAGGTGATCCGGCAAAGAACCAGGGTCATCGACATAGCCCATAGGATTAGCAAGCTGAAGTGGCAGTGGGCTGGCCATATTTGCCGTAGAACCGATGACCGTTGGGCTTGAGTGGAGACCGCGTCTCGGCAAACGTAGTGTAGGACGTCCACAGGCCAGGTGGAGTGATAATTTACGCAAGAGCAGAGCAGAGCAAGGCTGAATCGATGAGAAGCCGAGGATGGAAGTAAGTGGCGTGCAATAGGCTTTAGAATGATTATTACATGTAAATATGTCATGACTATTGTAAAAAAAGCTGTTGAGTTTCCTATTAATAAATAAATAAATAAACACGCATAAAAAAAATAAACGGTCGAAAAAAAAAAAAAAAAAAATATTGGAGAGTCCTATGTCCAGCAGTGGACTGCGATAGGCTGATGATAAATGTGCAATAGTCGCACTTCCATGCATAATTTAGAGACGCTAAGCTGGATAACCGAGTCCATAAGTTACAATTTGAGAAGTAAAGAAAAAGTGATTGTGTCAGAGCCACGCTTCGGCTTGAATAGTCTGACTCGACCGTAGTGATACCACGGCCTCACAGAAAACAGGTGTGAAACAGCGCTTGCTCTGTGTTTCACCTAGTGAGTGAGGATACCGGAGGCCCATACCCCAACTCCTCCCCCCATCCCACTCTCCATCCCCCGAAGGTCGGCAACGCACTTGTGACGCCTCTAGTGTTGCGGGTGTCCATGGGCGGCGGTAATCGCTTACCACCAGGCGATACGACTGATCGTTTGGCGATTATTCCATAAAAAAAATTGCTCTCGTGCTTATAAATGATGCTTCCACACAACTCAAAACATAAACGAGCAGTCAAATACAGGTGTGCATCTGGACTGAGGGCCCATTTTTTAATTTTTTGCGAAACGATATAAAATTCAAATAGGAATTAGTTAGTCATAAATTTCTTAAATGTGAAATAAAGCTGTTATGATCAAGGAACTTGGGCGCTCAGTTCAGATGCTTGCAAAAAATAACATAGTCTAGATCTCAGGAAGTACTGCCTCTAGGTCAATACTTTTTATTTAAGAATTTAGTTAAGAATTTCTTAAAACTTTTAAGAAAATACACCAAGAAGGTTCCGAGTCTGAGTTTTTAATAAATTAAAAAGGGTTGTATGATAAATTCGGCACCATGGAGGTAGAAGTACAGAGGTGTTGTTTTGAATTCACAAACTTAGTTCACACGATGTTCGAAATTCAATTTACTTTATCCTCTAGTGGATAAAAACAGCTTTTGAATTCAGATATCGAAGGGCAAAAATACTCTTTCCGAGATGGGGGGATGAAAAGGTAATTGATATGTATTTCTGGCTGTAGTAACGCATTGTGTTACAAGTGCTTATGTAACATATTTGCACATACACCATGTTTCAAACAATGTGTTCTTGACTGTGAATAATACGTAGGACTTTGGTCAAACAATCGACTTGACGGTCAAATTACTCGAATGCGTGCGTTTCGATCAATGTATTTTGGCCAATCTATGCAATCGAGCGATAATGTTTCGTTTGTTATCCATACTGCTGTGCCGTAATCGAGAGGGCAGTAAGGCAAAGATGGACATTTGACTTATTTGGAATATCCTTAAATCAATAATTCTTCCTGTCAAGGTTTAAAAATTTAAATAAAAGTGCATTTTCTTGTTAGTTAAAGAGTAGTAAGTACTAGAAAACGTGCGTGGTGTTTTCTTGAAACCACCTTTTCTGAGTTACTGGACTCTCAATTACCACGGCAGCATACTGTTGAGTGGTTTCAATATTTTCCTGGTCAGTTTTTTCTTATAAAATCCAATGTATTTTTATAGAATTGTTCACGTATAGTCTGAATTGGTTATATATGTGAATAAACTAGCCGCGGGGCGAGACAAGTTTAAAAAAAAAGCGGCCAAGTGCGAGTCGGACTCGCCCATGAAGGGTTCCGAAGCAGCAAGTAACTAAATATAAACGTTCTTGTAGTTCGTTGTAACTTTGATCGATGTTTTAATAATAGTGTATTTTTTTGCGGTTTACCATTTATGACGTATTAAAAAAAAACTACTTACTAGATTTCGTTCAAACCAATTTTAAGTGGAAGTTTGCATGGTAATGTACATCATATTTTTTTTTTACATTTATCAATCTCTTATTTTAGAAGTTACAGGGGGGCGACACACATTTTACCACTTTGGAAGTTTCTCTCGCGCAATCTATTCAGTTCAGAAAAAAATGATATTAGAAACCTTAATATAATTTTTGAAGACCTATCCATAGATACCCCACACGCATGGGTTTGATGAAAAAAAAAATTTTGAGTTTCATTTCTATGTATGGGGACAAAATTTGTTGTTTTTTTCTTATTTTTGTGTGAAAATCTTAATGAGGTTCACAGAATACATCTACTTACCAAGTTTCAACATTATAGGTATTTTAGTTTCGGAAAAAAGTGGCTGTGATATACGGACGGACAGACGGACAGACAGACAGACAGACATGACGAATCTATAAGGGTTCCTTCCTTTGGCACGGAACCCTAAAAAGTAGCCTAGGTTACTCCTTATATCATCAGGTACCTATCAGTGAAAGTCCCGTCAAAATCGGTCCAGCCGTTCCAGAGATTAGCCAGATCAAACAGACAGACAGAATTGTAAAAAATGATATTTTGGTATATGTACCATATGCATTTAGTAAAAAGCGGTTACATTAATATTACAAACAGACACTCCAATTTTATTCATTTGTATAGATTGAGAAGCTAAAGAGTTTATTTTAAAGCTACTAGTTTGAATTAAAAACTGCTTTAGAATTTAAAAATCCATTTCATGGGGAAGACTAGCTAGATAGGTCAGTCTATTTCCACCCTCCAAAGAGGCACCAAACCTCAAAGTTACAAGTGAACAATAAAGTTGACCTAGGAAGAAGTGGGCCCAGAATATTTACGTAAAGTATTTCGTATACACCTCTGCACGCCTTGGTGTTACACTCACTTATTGGGTTGGTGTTTGGGCAATGGATTTTGATAAAGGCTTCCTTCTTCCTTTAAAGTAGCTTCCATTTGTTGGCACACCATGTGGTTTTAGTCGATTTGATTTCCACATATTACTTCAGTGCTTCGTGTAAATGCTAACTCGTGAGAGTACTCCCGTGATAAAAAAATATGCTAAATAAAATAAAAAATATATATTTAAGGACACATTAGCCTATTTGAATTTTTTATTATGAACTATTTATTGGTAAGAGACCGTAAACCTAAAACACAGTAATCCCAAACTTTAAAGTCCAGTAAATAATTCACTCTAAGGATTAGCTCCTAAAGGTTAGTTGCCATTTTACTCTGGACCAAACTTACTTAGACCTAACATGTATATATTATTTAGCGCCTTAATATAGATCTTAAATATTGAATCACCATTCGATTACCCTTTACTAATTACCATTTTGTGATCGCTTAGTTTGTTTCGTCCGTTCTTCTCAGGACTAGTCCAGTTAGGAAAGGCCAAACTCATCTGCTCAAAAAAAGTTTAACTTGCAAAAGTGTTCATGTAACCTAATTGCAGAATAAATAATTTCATTTCATAAATGATTTCATTTCATTTACTAAGCGCCTAAAGGCGGATACAAGACCCGAAATCTCAGCAAAGCAGTAGCACACGTCTGCACTGCACCACCCATGCATTCTTTGGCATAGAATCGAGTCAACTGACATTGTTGTTGCTATTAGATTATAGTTTCTACTCTAAAACAAGTCTTGAACCACGGTCAAAGTTGTCTAGAATGTCAGCTGGCGTACAAGTTGAACATCGATGAGAACAAACTTTGTAATGTATGCCGATAACTAGGCCAGATGCTCCGACTTTCGATATTAGCTAGTTGCGTTGTTCAAATTGAGTTCTGGTTTTATTTATCGATTTAGACTTCACATTATAGCAGTAAGCATTTATTAAGCAAGGTTATCAATTCGACTGTATTTTTTTTAATGTTTGTTACCTCATAACTTTCGACTGAGTGAATCGATTTTGATGATTCTTTTTTTATTTGAAAGCTGGTGCTTCCCGTGTGGTCCCATTTCAATTTGGTCCAGATTGTAGTTGTTTTTTTTTTGTTATAATTTGTAATTATTTACATAACTATACTGTGTCCATTCGTTTATTTTCTTTTTGACAGCTCACGTCTATAAGTTACCGTTTTTATTTTCGGAATAATGTACTACAGTAATGACGTACTTTATTGACGGTGACGGTACTTTAGTGAAGTGCCCTGTGCATAACAAAAACCACAGACTATAAAACAGTTTTTGAAATACGATAAATCGATCATATAATAAAAATAATTTGACTTCATGTAAGTATTTTTTCTGTAAATTTAATTAAAAAAAGGAAATAAAAATAGTATCTTTGACTCCAAGATTGATTACTTGCATTACATTGATTATTTGCAAGGAATTAAGTCGAAATCTTGGAATTTAGGATCAAACCAAGAGTAAAGAACAATAACTCTGTTCATTCATCTAATTTACTGATTTATTATTTATATTTTTGTTTATTTCTTACATAATATAAAAAACTAATAAAGGAATAATTAATATTTAAACTAAAAATATTTAATTAAATCGATTGAAAGTTCCTTATAAATAAAATTGCAAATCGAATCGGTAATGTGTAAGGGCGTCACTAATTTTGAAATTTCTTGAACTGTCAAAAAGCAAATAAAGGAATGGACAGAGTATAATTGAAAGTAATGGTTGCTTTTAAAGCAGTGCAGTTATTTTTATTTAGTTTTTTTGTTATAACTTTATAACATTCCAGTATTCATCACAGTCATTCATTAGCATCAAACTTTATTTTTATGGCATAGGGGCAAACGAGCAGACGTATCGCCTGATAGTAATACGTATTTCCGCCGCCCATGGACACCCATAACACCAAAGGCGTCACAAGTGCGTTGCTGGCCTTTGGGGTGTGGGGAAGGGGATGGGGAAAGGGTTGGGGTATGGGCCTCCGGAATCATCACTCACTCGGTGAAACATAGCGTAGGTGCTGTTTCACAGCAGTTTTCTGTGAGACCATGGTATCACTTCAGTTGAGCCAGCCATGCATGCCGATGCGTAGTTCTAACTAAAGTAATTTTGACTTTTTTTAATTTATCAAATTATAATTAGTTCAAATTTTATAAGAGGATTACGTATTTTAATGGTAAGTCTTTAGGTCTTTAGGTTTAGTCCATTGCAAAGCTTGCTAAACGATTCCAGGTATATCAGTAATCAGTAATAAAGGGATTTGTGGATGATGTAAAGTTTTAAAGAAGTTTACATTATTTCTTCATTTTCATTTTGGAAGGATGTAGACTGCCAGAGGTCAGGATTGTAGGCGTTTATTGAAAGAGACGTTTATTCAGCACTGGGGCGCAATAAGTTGGTTGAAATCTTGCTGCCCTTTTCTGATAGGTTATGTTACGAATCTAAATCAAGCTAAGCATTTTTCTTTAAGATTGTGATATCACTCCGATCAAACCGTCCCATTAGAGCTGAATTGATTAGATAAAAAACTGAAAAGAGAACATCAAATGGCCAATATTTTGGCTTATCACATTTTACATCCCAATTCATCACAAAACCCAAATATTCGTAAAGGATGTCTGATTAAACTATGTGCACAATACACAGTTTATCTAATATTCATCTCGAAGTAAGTAAAGGTTCAATTATAGAACAATTTACGTACCTGAAGCCACTATGAGCCATAACATGCATTCAATTAATCGAACAATATCTTACAATCGGGGAATACGCCAATTTTAACACAGATTGATTGATGGAGGACCAAAAGTCAAGTAGGTATACCAAGTTATGATGATTAATTATTCGTTCCACTTAGAATTATTTACTTAGCGAGTGATGTTATATAACTTTGATAGAAAAATCTATTTATGTAATCTTTTAGGTGAGTCTTTATATTTACGCTTTGAGAATAGATTTGTATTCATAGGAGTATTTGTGCGTGCGAGTGCGTGCGTGCATCAGTGCGTGCTTGCACTCACACATATTTATATGCATTCATGCACAAATGTGTGTTTTATTATTTTATTCTTTATGGAATAGGGGGTAAACGAGCAGACGTATCCCCTGATGGTAAGCGATTACCGTTGCCCATGGACACCTGCAACACCAGAATCGTCACAAGTGCGTTGGCGGCCTCTGGGGGATGGGGAGAGGGATGTGGGGAGGGGTATGGGCCTCCATTATCCTTACTCACTCGGTGAAACACAGCGTAAGCACTATTTCACACCGGTTTTCTCTGAGGCCGTGGTATCACTCCGGTCGAGCCGGCCCATTCATGCCGAAGCGTGGCTTTCCCATATACATCAGCCATATATATCATTTACTGTTATAATGTAATCATTTTGAAACGATTGACATTGAAAATGATTGAGAATGACAGTCGACTTTAGAGATCTTGGTGACTTGACCACTATGACACGAATAAATTATGCTATAAAGAAAAGGTTTTTTTATATTATAGCTGCCAAAATGACCCTACTCTGCCTGACGGAAATGATGAGACTTTAAATAATTTGTGGTCGCTATCCTTATTGCGAATGACAATGCGGCGTGGTGACCCACACTATGGCGGCCTAGTGACTTTTCACTATACCGCCTCACTTGCAATTCATGAATTCCTTAAACATTTTTGTAAGGAAAAGTTTACTATGTATGCATATTTTAGATATAAAGTACTAGTGGTTGCCCACGTCTCCGCCCTATGTGTTATTCTGATGTATAAGCTATATTACTGTAAAGTTTCATCCAAATCCGTTCAGTAGTTTTTGCGTAAAAGAGTAACAAACATCCATCCATACTTCCAAACTTTCGCGTTTATAATATTAGTTTAGATTTGCCTGGGTACTGTGTAACTATATTAATATGATAATTAAATTTTGAAAAAATATTTTGTTTTTTAAAGTTTACCGTAAAATTTTAAAACATTTATTAAGTAAATAAAATCAAGAAACATAGTTTCAAGATAGGCTGTAAACCTTGGTAGTCTGTAATAACTCATTAATTTTAATTTAGTCGGTTATGTTATTCTAAATTGTCCTAATTCATGTAAATGTAGGCTAAGGGCCGAGAATCACATAATTTACGTTATCATTGTAGAATATAAATATTTAAATAGTCTTCAACTATAAGTGCGAGGGTGGGGGAAGTTCATAACCATCAAGAGCCTCTATAATAAACTAGCTGACCCGGCGAACTTCGTACCTCCATATTGACATATCTGTCTCAGCTTCCTGTCGCGGACAAAAATATTGACTTTTCCCCTTATGTTTTAATTTTTCTTGTATACAAACCTTGTCCTAACAATAAACGAATACATAAAAAAAAGAATTATTTAATTTGGTGCAGCCAATCGCAAGTTATGCGCGTACAACATTTCGGCGATTCATTTTATATATAATATATATACTAGCTATTGCCCGTGGATCCGCCCGCGTATATGTCGTATATCGCGGTAAATAGTAGCCTATGTGTTATTCTGATGTATAAGCTATATTACTGTAAAGTTTCATCCAAATCCGTCCAGTAGTTTTAGCGTGAAGAAGTAACAAACATACACACAAACTTTCGCCTTTATATATTAGTGTGATATAGATAATCGCTTTATTGTACACCATATTAATTCGTTGTCTGTCGTGTTTCGTTGGCGAGTGCTAGACTCGAGGCCCAATGATGTAGAAGCATCACTAGGTTGCCATGATGTTTGTCACCATGTTGCATTGTCTGCATTCGCAATGAGTATGGTGATTATCACTCTTGGATTCTGCTTATGCGTTATCAGGCAGAGTAGTGTCATTTTGAGAGGGCCATACATAAAAAAATAGGGTTAGACTTTAATTTTTTTTCTCTTTGAAGTGCTGTTGTCTTGAATAGTTTTGCTACCTTTGTTGGTTGGTTGGCTTTGTGTTAGGACACCCATGGAATGTGACACTACGTGTGACTACGTATTATTAATCCTTCACCCGATGGACGTCTAAAGAAATCGTTTAAATATAGACATTTCTAGTGCTCATGCACTTTTATCAAAAATTGTGTGCACAAAGTATTCCCTCTATAAAGAAACATAATTGCAAATCTAAATCTAGCTCAAATATTACAAATTAAGTGTAAAAATAGCTCTTAGTTCACTTCCAAGCTATTTTTGCACTTGATACGATCGGTGCGTCATATGGTAGCCCATTATTTGTTTCGTGGCCACAATGTTCCACCTTTATTAGTCACTAGTTGTTGCCCGCGGCTCTGCCCGCGTGTATGTTGGTTATCGCGGCAAATAGTAGCCTGTGTGTTATTCTGATCAATAAGCTATTTTACTGTAAAGTTTTATCCAAATCCGTTCAGTAGTTTTTGCGTGAAAGAGTAACAAACATCCATCCATACCTACAAACTTTCGCGTTTATAATATTAGTAGTATATACCTACATAAAACAACACAGGCCGGTGGACCGGAAAGGAGTATCCATAGCATCTTTTCTCAATACAAACACTCTGTCATTTTTTGAGAGGGGAAATCTTCACACATACCAACACATTTTAATCCGGGTCTCGTGCGACACTTTTTTATGTTTTGAAACACCACACATCAAATATCTGTCAAAATTTGGGCGTGGCCTAACTATTTTGATAATTCTAGCTGACATAGGGTTGTGCATTTACCACATAACATTGGATGTTATCGACTTGCTGACCAGTGATCATTTTCGTTATAAGGAGTCTGATTTAGCTTATTATGTAAGTGACAATCATGAGATTGTATTGTTCGCGGATGACACATCGTTAATTTTTAAAGTTAGGCGCCAACTTGACAGTTTTACTGAAGTCAACAGTGCACTCTTGAAAGTGGTACATTGGTTTAATACAAATAACCTTCTCCTTAATGAGAAGAAAACTAAATTCATTAAATTCTCTACACCAAACGTTAGGCATGTTACAACCAATGTTCGATTGAATGGACTAGAGTTAGATCCTGTAGAATCAACTGTATTTTTAGGTATTATTATTGACGCTAAGTTACAATGGGGTCCCCAAAAAGAAAAACTATCCGGTAGGCTAAGCTCAGCGGCTTTTGCTGTAAAAAAGATTCGTCATTTAACTGATGTTGATACAGCTAGAATAGTTTACTTCAGTTACTTTCATAGCATAATGAGTTACGGTATCTTACTCTGGGGTAACTGTGCAGATATTAATGCCATATTTGTTTTACAAAAACGCGCCGTACGAGCCATTTATAAATTAGGCCCTCGAGTTTCTCTTCGTTCCAAATTTAAAGAGATAAATATTCTGACTGTATCTTCACAATATATATACGAAAATTTAGTTTATGTTCAAAAAAATATATCAAAGTTTACTAAAATCAGTGATGCTCATTCGGTAAATACCAGAAACAAACATAATCTTAGCGTTCACGTCACTCGTCTCCACAGAGTAGGCAACTCGTTCATGGGTCAATGTATACGCTTTTACAATAAACTCCCTATTGATATTAGGAATTTGCCATTAAAGAAATTTAAGAATACCATAAAATCTAAGTTATCCGCAAAGGGGTATTACACCATAGCAGAATATCTTGATGATAAAACCGCCTGGGATTGAGCTGCCCATTCTGCACATGCTGTTTATTTTTAATGTTTAAATTTATTTTGATGTGACGATAATTTATAGTTTGAAACAAATTCATTTTAAATTATTGCTATTGTTGTCATTTTTTTTTAAATTATTATCTTTACTGATTATTGTAATTGTGACTCAAATTGTAATTATCGCATTTATTTTATTGAAATGTCTTTTGCATATTGTCTGGACTTTAAAAGAGACGGTGATCCCTGAGTTTGTTTCGTCCTTTCTTCTCAGGGCTAGTCCAGTTAGGAAAGGCCGAACTCATCTGCTCAAAAAAAGTTTAAATTGCAAAAGTGTTCATGTAACCTAATTGCAGAATAAATGATTTCATTTCATTTCATTTCATTTCATTAACTTGAAAATTTGCACAGGGGTTAAGGGCTGATGACAATACAATAATGTGAATTTTACTTATAATTTTAAAAGGTTACGGCAATTCCAACCCGTCAAAAAAAAAACAGATTGCCATTAGGCGTCTGTAAGGAAAGTTCTTGATACTTTTACTCAATGAGTACTTTTGGATTGTATCTGTTGGAGGTATCGTAATCTTCAAAACTTGCAACCTTACGTCACGTACGGTAACGATATTTATAGAATGATTTTCCAACCGTCAATCCATCAACCAAAAAAAAGCTCGTCATTAGGCCTCAGTAAGAAAACTAGAACAAACTAGAACAAACTCTTCCATAACAAACATAATGAAAATTTTATATACACATGCTAGGTTGTGTGTGATGATGTATGTGGGTGTGCGTGAGTGTGCGTGTTAAGTATGGGATAAGTGGATGAATGAATCACTAGTATGTATATGTGCTGCAAAAGCATTTCCGTTTCGTCATAAGACAAAGACCTAATACAGCCAATCAGTTCTTTTTTTGCATTTAGTGTGTAGCATAGTATAAATTGATAGCTTTTTATTAATGATATTATATAATTGAGCAGAACGTTTGAAGTATTTTCTGCTAGCAAATCTAGTTTTTGTGGCAGGGGTATCAGCAACATTATATCTCCTTCTTTTAGAAATGAGGGTTGGCCTGAAAGGATTTTTTATGCGTTCTCAAAACTGTTTGTATAATAATAGGTCTTTACCTATGAAATTACCGTTTTGTATGCAATAAGTGAAAGTACTTATTTTTTCAAACTTTTTTATTTCTGTTTTTTGAAGTAATCCCCCATGCAATCGACGCATCTTTGCTAACGCATTGGCAGTTTATTGATGCCCTTCTTGTAAAAATCAGCTGGACGGGAGGCAACAAACTCTTCAAAGGCATTTTGTACTGCTTCTCGGGAATTGAAATTTTTACCCACTAAAAAGTTGTCTAAATTTTGGAAAAAGTAATAGTCGGTAGGTGCAAGGTCTGGTGAGTATGGCGGATGAGAGAGAGCTTCCAACCCCAGCTCTTGCAGCTGCTTCACGACAACGCGCGACCCCATATTGCGCAACAGACAGTCTCCAAGCTGCATGGGTCAGCTGCATCGATTGCATGGGTTTTTACTTCGAATAACAGAAATAAAAAAGTTTGAAAAAATAAGTACTTTCACTTATTGCATACAAAACGGCAATTTCATAGGTAAAGACCTATTATATAGCTTCCTTACAGATAAGAGTTCTGGACCGCAGTCCCAAAAATCGCCTTTAGAATCGTGGTCGGAAATGAAACACACGTCCAAGCGAGGATAATTTTTATTGATGTAGACAGCATTTATACTATAGTCCGTGGGTCTTAACACCGCGATACAGAAAATGGACACAACGCCATCTATCGAGCTCAAACAAAAACAAATGTTTACTATTTACATTGAACATACCGCCCATCATGGCCAGAATGGCCATCACAAATAAAAGTATCTTAACAAAAAACATATGAATACCAAATAACACACAAATACTTGATGGGCATATTTAGAACTAATGGACTGTATAATATTAAAAAGCAATTCAACTTATCACATGGTATGTTTTTCTAAATTTCATCTTATATAACTAAACACAATACAAAACACATTATAAAATACAATATTAATCATTATTGCAGGCAATGATTCATTCTGCGACCGGTAACACAATCAGTTTTGAAATAGGTCTCTTTATTACTGATCCCCTACAGCGCAAGGAAACAACTCGAGTGACTTTGTCCGAGCCAGTGTGTTTCTCAACAATGAGACCGTAAAGCCATCGTGCCGGAGGTAGATAATCTTCCATCACCAAAACAACGCTTCCTACTGTTGGTTCCGATACCTGGCGAGACCATTTGTATCTTTGGTGGAATTGAGCAAGGTACTCATTAGACCACCGACGCCAAAAGTCCTGCACCATACGCTGTGCTAGATGCCACCTCTTTAAAACACTAATGTTTGAACTCTCGTAATTAGACTCGGGTAAGAGCAACAACTGTTCGACTACCAAAAAGTGACCTGGAGTCAATGGGCACGGATCATCAGGAGTAGTACTTAACGCGGAAATCGGTCTAGAGTTCAGACAAGCCTCGATTTGTGCAAGTACAGTAGTCATCTCTTCAAAAGTAAGAGTGCCGTTACCTATAACCCGCCTTAGATGGTGTTTGGTGGACTTCACCCCAGCTTCCCAAAGCCCTCCGAAATTCGGAGAGTGGGGTGGAATGAAGTGCCAGTCAGTTCCGTTGGTAGCCAACCAGTCAGCAATATCGGGTGCCACACCAGACCTTTCGTGGCTGAAAAGAATCTTTAATTCTTTATTAGCTCCTACGAAGGTAGTGCCGTTATCACTCCAAATCTCCCTACAATGGCCTCGGCGAGCTGTGAAGCGTTTAAAAGCCGCCAAAAATGCTTGAGACGTCATGTCACTGACGACCTCTAAGTGAATGGCTCGAGTAGCCATACACACGAACAGGCAGATATAGCCCTTAGTGGAGTGATAACCGCGACCCTTCGTTGCTCGTAAAAAGGTCGGCTAGAATTAACCCTGGCAGCTGGTAACTGCCCGATCAACGGCGTAACACCTCGGCCAGTATGTCTAATGCAAGCAACACACTTATGTACGTGACTTCTAACTGAGCTTGTAGCGTTTATGATCCAATATCGACTTCGCAAATAATTCAATACCAGCTGTGGGCCACCGTGCAAAGTTCGTTCGTGAGCGTCATTTATCAACAGAGTCGTGAAATGCGACTTAGGAGGTATGATTACAGGATGTTTCATGTCTTCGTGAATGTTAGCGTAATCTACCCCCTACTCTTAGAATTCCATGTTGGTCAAGGTATGGATTTAGCGAGGTGAGTTTACTTTTTTTAATAATCTGTCCCGTAGTCTGCAAACTTTTTATTTCATCATTAAAATGATCCATTTGACACATCTTAATACATGTAAATAACGATTCGTTGATTTCTGTAAATGTTATAAGAGCGTTCGATTGTTTTTCGTTTTTATTCTTTAACTTTAAAAATTTTCTACAAATTGCTACTACTCTAACTAATCGTTTTAATGATGAGAATTTTAAAATTATGTTATTTTCTTGATTTTCTTTAATTATTACATTAAATGCTACATTTGATTTTCTTTCTTCTAAATTAGTCTCTTCTATTTTACCTTGATTATAATTTATAGTCTTATGTTTCAACCATTGAGGACCTTCTTTCCACAATGTAAACTCCACAAACTCCGAACAACTCATACCTCGGGACGCGCAATCTGCTGGATTTTCCTTAGATCGAATATGGGACCACTGAGTACTGTCCATTGCGGTAAGAATTTCGGAAACTCTGTTGCCAACAAACGTGTTCCACCGACTGGGATGACCTCTCAACCAAGCAAGGACGACTGAAGAGTCAGTCCAAGCATGTACATTCTCCTTGTTTATACCCAAGGTGCCCAAGACTTCTAAAAGAAGTCTTGAGAGTAGCACTGCGCCGCATAATTCCAAGCGTGGTATAGAAACCACCTTGACTGGAGCCACCTTGGTTTTGGAGGCCACCAAACTCACGTGAACATTATCGTTTCTATCAACAGACCTTATGTACACCACAGCAGCATAAGCGACATTGGATGCATCACAAAAGCCCTGCAACTCTGTCTGTATGTCTGTTCGACTGATCTGAAACCATCTAGGGATCTGAAAGGAATTGATATTGCGCAAACCATCCCTATAACTATACCAAGCTTTTAATATATTATCTGGAAGCTCGTCGTCCCAATCAATACCCGATAACCATACACGCTGTATAAGTACCTTAGCTGTTACTATGACAGGAGCCAGCCATCCAAGAGGATCAAATAATCGAGCGATGTCGGATATTAATCTGCGCTTAGTAATGGGTGCTTGCAGCTCCGGTAGATGGACAGTATATTGGAAATTATCTGACTTTCTATCCCATGTTAACCCTAAAATCTTCACAATATTATCTAATTTAAATTCTAAATTTTCTTTTAAGTCTACTGTCCCTTTCGTAAGTCTGTGCAAAAAATCTTCGTTGTTACTAGACCATTTTTGGAGCTGGAAGCCTCCACGACCAAGCAACTCGTTAATTTGATTGTAAACACCTTCACCCTCAGCGATCGAGTCACAACCAGTAAGTAAGTCGTCGACATAGAAATCATTAAGAACACGACTAACCGCTAAGGGAAAATCCTTACTGTCGTCAAGAGCCAGCTGCTGCAGTGAACGTACGGCAAGATATGGAGCTGAGGATGTACGAAAAGTCACACGCAACAAACGCAAGTGCTTCAATTCAGTATCTGGGGTCTCACGCCACAAAATACGTTGGTAATCAGTGTCATCCTCTGAAACCTTTATTTGGCGATACATTTTAATAATGTCGCCGACTAACGTTATAGGATGGCGGCGCCATCGCATAATAATTTGGCGTAAATCATGTTGTAAGGTAGGGCCAACCATCAAGTCGTCATTCAACGAAACTCCATTGCATCCCGAACAAGAAGCGTCGAAGACCACCCTAACCTTTGATGTGCTTTTATCGTGCCTGAGTACTGCATGGTGTGGTAAATATACAGCATCTCTTCCCCTTTCTAATTGAGGAACAATTTCAGCGTGTCCTAGCTGAAGGTACTCATTGATGACATCGCTATACTGCTTTTGATAATCAGGATTCTTCGAAAATCTTCTTTCCAGCATGTGAAATCGTTTCTGAGCCATGATTTCTGTTTGACCATACCTAGACTTTGGGTTAGAGGATTTAAATGGTAATTTAACAATGTACCTACCAGTTGAGTCTCTTTGAGTAGTTGCAGCATAAAATTCTTCACATTGCCGCTCTTCTTCAGTTAACGTAACCTTGGTGCTTGAAGATTGATAAGACTCTAACTCCCAAAATCTACGCAATAGCTCATTGACGTCTGTGCCAACTGTAGCATGGCAACATACTTGCCTCGAAGCCAACGGTGAATTCTGGATTTCACCTGATAAAATCCAGCCAAGTTTGGTATTTTGAGCGACGGGCGTGCCCGGCGGACCCTTAACCAAACCTTCCAACAAGACTTCGGCAACCACACCAGTACCCAGAAGTAAGTCTATCTTACCTGGAGTAGCAAAGGTTGGGTCAGCTAGTTTGAAGGATGAAACCGTTGACCACACTTGAGTGATCCGTCTTTCAGGCAAACGCGATGTTAGTTTGCTGAGGACATAAGCATCGACATCTAAAACAAAGGTGGGATCTAGGCGTGATTGCAATTTGATTTTAACCATCCATCTAGAGGGCATTAGCGAGCCCTCATCATCGCCTAGTCGAAATACGTCGGTGCGGGCAGGTGTTTTCCTAAGGCCAAGTAACTGTACTGCGGACTCCGTAATAAAGGAGACCTGCGAACCCTGATCTAATAGAGCTCGTAAAAACACAGCAGTACCATTCCTGGACTCGACCTTTACCAAGGCTGTTGCTAACAGACTTTGGCTGTGAACATCTGTGAAACAACAAATGTTTGTGATACACTCGCTTTGAGTAGACGACGTAGTTGCGGTAGCAACTACGACATTCTGATCTGCTGAACCGTCACTAGGTTCAGAAGATTTTGCGATCGTTTTGGGATGAATTAGTGTGTGATGTCTTTTCTTACACAATTGACATTTTGTGGATTGGCGGCAATTATAAACTGTATGATTTTTACCTAAACAATTGAAACACAAGTTGTTGGCTCGAACAAATTCACGGCGAGCGTCACAATCTTTCTTTGCGAATTGCTTACAATGACACAACTTGTGGTCTTCAGAACATAAAACGCACGGTTGTGAAGCGACATGAAATGATTTGGCAGTGTTACCACGATTACTATTGCTTGTTACATTTTGTTTGAAAGGCATATCTATATTCTCAAGAGATCGAAATCTTGATTCTAAAAACTCTTTAAATTCTTTAAAAGTAGGTAAGTTATCAGATGAACTAATTTCTCTTTCCCACAATTCACGTGATTCAACATCTAACCTTGCACCAATCAAAAAAATAACTATAACGTCCCAAGAGTCTACATCAATCCCGAGCGTGCGTAAAGCATGTAAACAGTCGACGGTGGTGTCCAAAAGATTTTTTATAGACGCCGACGTTTCCTTGACAGGCGGTTGATTTACAAATCTTTTTAAAATACAGTTAGATAAGTATTTTTTATTATCATACCGCCTTGTTAGAATAGACCAACATTCCTTATAATTGGAAGCTGTGACAGGAGTGTGTCGCAGTAATTGTTCTGCTTCGCCCATAAGATGCGATTTCAAATAATGCAGTTTTTGGACGTCATCGATACTTTCATTACTGTCGATAAGCGACAAAAACAAATCACGGAATGTGTTCCATTCAGTAAATTGTCCCGAAAACGTGGGAAGAGAAATTTTAGGTAGCTTAACATTATAATTTTTTGTTTCTGTATGTCTACTAGCGCTAGGTTTAGTTTAAAGTTCTTTTAATTCACTTTTGTAAATAATGTAAATATCTTCTGTTTTATCATAAATCTCGTTTGTAAATCTGTGTTTTTCATATCTGTTGAGGTTGCAGTTTCAATAACTTTACGATGTGTTTGTATAAATTGTTGCCACTGACCTTCCAGTGTTTCTAATCGTATATCAATAAAAGACTGGGTTAATCTGTCTTTTGGTGATTTTTTAAAATTAATTCTACCCTTTTCAATAATCCTTTGAGTATCTACTTGCAACTTTACTAAAGACTCCATTACAATTTCAATACGGCAAACTACAGATAATTTTTACAAGTTAAAACTATTCACTTATAATGATACTACTAAACGAAACCAAAGCACACAAATTATTCTAAGTCCTAGAAAAAGCGAAAAATTTTACAAGTGTTTGAGACAAATATGAACTCAAAAAAATATCGGACATAGGTTCCCCGTCATATCAGTTTTTACTTAAATATTCTAAGTCTACAAACTACTTACTACTAAATTACGCTATGTCCAAAACTAACTCTAAAATATTTTCTAAGTCCAAAACACTTAACAAATTTGCTTTAAATTGTTCAAAGAAAGTTAAACTACTGATACTCGATGTCTTCTACTGCGAAAAGCAACTTTAAAATAATTCAAAAGTACTCACAATTATGGTTGCCAAACCTCAAATAAACACGTCACTTGTCACTTCACTGATCCGTCAGCACCAGTGGCGCCCTCTTGCGTCTCCCAAAAACTTCAGTGGCGACCTCTTCCGTATCACACGAATTCCAACGCCCGGTACTTGCTTGAGCCTGAACGTTCGTTATTTGTCGGTGCTCATGCAGCGCCCTCTGTAGGATACCACTACTTGTCGTGATGCCAATTGATCGTGTTACCCACACGATGCCTTATCCAATACACACACTAACAACGGTGTCGCAACACAAATCGGTGTTAACGCACTGGTATATCCGGCTCAGATAGGACCAAAATGGACCGCAATCCCAAAAATCGCCTTTAGAATTGTGGTCGGAAATGAAACACACGTCCAAGCGAGGATATTTTTTATTGATGGGTGGGTCTTAACACCGCGATACAGAAAATGGACACAACGCCATCTATCGAGCTCAAACAAAAACAAATGTATACTATTTACATTGAACAGTTCACAGACTAAATAAAGTTCGGTGGTAGGGAATTTGATTTTTCTTTTCGTTCTTTGAGTTCTTTCTTTTTATTTTTTTTTGAAGGCGCAAATTGAAACAGCTATTTTTTATATTTTTGTTAGCATCGCTACAATGTAAAACGACCAAACAGAATACAAATAAATAAAGCAACCTAAGTAATTACTGAAAAGGTGAAGGTCTTTATTGAATAGGTAGATACCAAATATTAATAGAAAAATAGAGGTACTCCGTAACATTTGCTTTTGGTTACTATTCATAATATAAATTCAAGCTGGGAATCACAACTTTGTATTCGTCCTTTTTCACTCGTGCTCAGCTACTATTGATCTAAGCGTGATGCTAATTATCCTATCATAGGCACCCCAGCAAAACACATATATTATTTAAAAAACAAAACGTGAAAATCGATCAATCAGATCATATCGTACGACATTCGATAAACTGTACCGGTAGCCTTCTGTTTTTAGCTTGACCTGTATTTATGTAATGGAATCTTTTAACTTCATTTTCACCTACTTCTAGAAGTGTGATTAACTTAAAGATTTGCACAGGGGTCAAGGGCCGAAGACAATACAATAATAATAAAAAAAAGTTAAAAAAACTTAAAAAAAAACACGCTTTTATAAATGAACGACTAAAAGTTTTTTTTTTTTTTTTTTAATTTACTTATTTTCATAATACAGGGCAAAAGAGCTGCTCTTTTAACTTGTAACCTGTCTGCTGCAGACAGGTTCATCAACAAAAAATACGCATCTCTTAAATCAGTAGGTACAAAAATACAAAATACATGCCTTGTGCTCATCCAATTATAGATGATCACAGCTAATAAGAGTAAAACTTGTACCACTTCAAATTAAAAAGTATCTAAGGAAAATATAATAAATATCGTACCTAAAAAAAAGGTAAAAGACTATAAGCACATACGAGTTTTATATGTCTTAATGTCTTTATATGTATAAACAAACACGTCAAACATATAACACCCGTCATTGTTGCGTCAGAGGTTAAATGTAAGTAAAATAATCACAAATTTTAACCACATAAAAATCACTTCAATCTGGACCAAATTTAAATGGGACCACAGGGGAAGCACCAGCTTTTAAATAAGAAAAGAATCATTAAAATCGGTTCACCCAGTCGAAAGTTATGAGGTAACAGAGAAAAAAAAACAGTCGAATTGAGAACCTCCTCCTTTTTTAACCGACTTCAAAAAAAGGAGGAGGTTTCTTTTTATGTGTGTTCGGGGATAACTTCGTCGTTTATGAACCGATTTTGATGATTCTTTTTTTAATGGAAAGTAGATGTCCCGATGGTGGTACCATGATAAGGAAACTAGGATCTGATGATGGTATCCCAGAGAAATCGAGGGTAACCCTCATTTTTTTCAGGCACGTACTATGTTTTTCGTATATTTTCTGAAGCTACGCCGGTATTTGCGTCTGGTAGTCATCATTTAATTATGATGAGCTGATGATGAAAGGTAAAACTCCTTAACGGTTTGGAGTTGGAGGATAAATCTTTAAATGTCATATGTATGTATGTTACCTTTAGTCGCATTCTTTCAAGTTATTTAGGTAAGCTGATGATGGAAGGTACAACTCCTCAACGGTTAGGAGTTGGAGGATAATTCTTTCAATTTCATACGTATCTATAGACCTTTAGTTGTATACTTTTAAGTTATTTAGGTGAGCTGATGACACAGGCGCTATGATGACTAACCCCTTAATGTATTTTGCTTTAAGTAACTCGCCTGCTTCTATTTCATCACGACATTTAAGCTTGGACACGATTCCTATTGCCCCGTAGACCACGTTCTCGGTAACAGAAATCTTGCATCTCAGCATAATTTTGGAAACTGATCATACTCAGTTTTAATACGTGTTCAAACCACAAAAGTTATTCGCATCAGCAGAAATTATATGAAATAGTTCAACTTACTGATAACCTTTTTTTTATATACACACATCAAAAGTGTCTAGGGATCAACATATGTGTCTAGGGATCAACATATATTTTTGCAATAACTTTTCTCCTGATTGATATTAATTAAAATTTTCTTTAAGGATTCATCAAATAAAGTGTTTTCGTTTGTCACAGTAACGATAAACCAAGTCACCTTTGCATTAATAAAGAAATTTGCCATTTTCCTAATAAAGGGATTTTTGACATTTGAACCACTAACATTAAAGTTCGAAAAAAAGACTGAAATAACAGTTTTCTTTAAAATTTTATTAGGTAACTTATAATAATAATAATCCGTGTTTCTACCGCGAATAATAACAACACAAGAATCGATTTGGCATACTCAAAATGAGTTCATCCAAATCACGCTGTGGAATGGCCGCCCATGTTCGTTGCAACAACAAAAAAAGGTCTTCTTGCGACTGGATACCCTTCATATTCGGCAGAGCTCTTCTCTGTAGCATATCCCATGCATGCTCAATCGGGTTCAAGTCTGGCGACTGAGCAGGCCAGGGCCAAAGCCACATCTCAATCTCAAGAAATCCGCATAAAAATGCTTGATCCCTAGACACTTTTGATGGATGTGTGTATATGGCGCGCCAAAATAACTCTACTCTGCCTGATGGAAAGCATAAGCATAATCCAAGAGTGGTGGTCACCATACTCACTGCGAATTCAGACAATGCAGCATGGCGACCCACACCATGGCGGCCTAGTGATGCTTCTGCATCTTTTAGTCTAGTCACCAAGTATGGAACTTGTTGACTAGACTATTTGGGCCTCCGGTCTCGCACTCACCAACGAAACACGACAGCACGATCGCTGTCATTTTACGTCACGTGTTTTGTCACGTTGATTTTCTGTGAGAGGGTACTACCGCCCCGGTCGAGCCGGCCCGTTCGTGCTGAAATCAGCGTGGCTCTACTACCTACCTATGATTGTTTGCACTAAAAATGGAAAAGAAAAAAAAAAAAAAATTAACATAATGTTAATTATGTTAAAAATATAATAATTTAAAAGTCACAAGCACGTCCTTGGCTTCTGAAATAGGAGTAAGCTCTTTTCATGAATGTTTGACGGTCGTATCAGTTTGGAAATACCGCTGACAATAATTTATTCCACAAATTGATTGCGCGAAGAAAAAAGTGTCCTGAAAATCGCACAGTTGTCAATTATGATTCTGTAAGGGCAGATCTTAATAATACTTAACTTTCCATTTTTTCTCTCTCTTCAGAACAACAATTTGTGGATCACACAAAATGTTGTCTAATATGGGATTTGATCCCACAGTATTTTGCGCAGTAGAAAGCGACGTAGTGACCGCTAAAATCACCATGTGCCAACTGTGTAGCCAAAAACTAGCATTTTTAATATCTACCATATCTGTCATAAAAAAAACTACTATACTTTTTAGTTTGTGAAGTCGGTTTTTTTAAACGAAGTTATTTTTTATTTTTCGCTTTTTAGTATTTCATCATCATTTCACTTAAATAACTTGAAAGGTAACATACATACACATGACATTTAAAGATTTATCTTCCAACTCCTAACCGTTAAGGAGTTTTATCTTCCATCATCAGCTCATCATCATGAACTGATGACTACCAAATGTAAATACTGTAATAGCTTTAGAAAATATATGAAAAACATAGTACGTGCCTAACAAATTTGAGGGTTTCCTTTGATTTCCTTTGGATCCCATCATCAGATCATGATATGGTGGAAATGGGACTACATGGGAAGCATACCCTTTTGAATACAAAAATAATTTTCAAAATCGGTCCACAATTCTTTTCTTTTTCTTTTTTCTTTTTTTAAAAGACAACTAGGAATAAATCCGGTGTCGCGGGGGACTTTACAAACATACATGAAACGGACACAAAGAACATCCAGACTCAGAACAACAATTTGTGGATCACATAAAGTGTTGTCCTACGTGGGATTTGAACCCACGACACTTGGCGAAGTAGGAAACGGCATGGTGACCGTTAAACCACTAGGCCAAACGTGCAGTCAAATTGACGGAGTAATCAGTGTACATACATAAAAAAAACAAAAAAAACGATGAAATTGAGAACTCGGTGATCAGTACTATTATTAACTGGATTAAGAATATGTAGAGTCACTACCTCTATTCATCCCATGGGCGTCGCAAGAGTCAATTAAGAGACCAAACAGACAACATCACTGTAATGAGAAATCAAAACTTGAAACACACCCTACACCTACCCGTCTGGCCAGCGTGGTTTTGTAGGCCAAACCTTCCTATCTAAGGAGAGGATATACTCAGCAGTAGACTGCTAAAAGCTCTTGATATGATTTGACTATTTATAATATTCGATATCAAAAATTTGAGAAAAACTCCTCTAGGCAATTTAGTCAGCTACAATTTGAGCCAAAACCAAGGTTAAGGGATTTGAGACTTGCCCTGTAGCCTAACCTTTTTGAAAAAAGGCCAAAATTCAGAACGACATTTTTCACTTCATGTTTCGCAGAGTTCGTTATCGGTGTTTGTTGTGAATTATCAAGCTTATGAGGGTGTCTTGTTTGAGACGGGCGTCGATAGCGTATTAACGGGTTGGAAGCCGATACGGCACGGCACGAGACATCAGTAAGATGCCGTCAGTCGAGCAGCGCTCACGTGCTGAGGCACATCGATAATTAGTAAAGTTGAATGCGGATCGAGAACAGGGAAGAACAGAAGTTATTTTTCGTGAAAATGAAGACGGTGCAGAAGCAGCATCCGTTCCCGCGTCGCCGATGAATTTAAATGCATGATAACGTAGACGAACATCAAAAATTTCATCCCGTATTCGGACGCTCCGCAGAAATCCACTGGAAAATTTCAGCAAGTACATTCGAGATAATTTCTTAGTTCACTCCCTGCTGTGTTTGCTACGTGTGCGAAAGGATTTGGTGGAGCATCAAGCTGCGAGGCTGAAAGGGAAAGTGGAAGGATCTGGTTCTCGAGCCAAAATACATTCATGGCTTAGCTGTAATTGCTATCTTGGGCTTCAAACTTACGCGTTCCGGGATTACGTTGGACAGGTAGCTGGAGTTCCGAAGCTAATCGAACATGCCGCAAGAGTTAACGAGGGTCGTCAAACTGCTGTAAAAAAAAACATATCTTGCAGCAAATGGGCTGCTGCCGATCAAGACTGCAGTGACGATGACGGCGATGTGGCTACCACTTTTCAAGTTGACTACGGAGATATCGTGTAATAAAATTTTTTGTACTTTGTACATTATTATATCCTGCTTATTAATCGAAAAATAAAAATTGTTTACTTATGCCGGTGACAATTATTGAATAAATATTATAATAATAATATTAATATACGCGTGTGGAAGTTTGCGCGGCGCTCTAATCGATCTATCACCACAATATCAGGCTTATGGGTAACAATGGTACTGTCTGCCATAAACAGATCGATCCCAATATAATTCAACACGACCATTCTCGAGCACTGGATCAGGCACGTACCTGTAGTATGGCACCTCTGAATTCCCAAGTTTGTATTTAGGCGCAAGCTGTTGGTATATAATCCTGGCTACTTGGTTGTGCTTGACGATAACAACCAGAAATAATATGCCTAATAGATTCACAACGATGAGAACTGTGGGGGGGCGGGTATCATGTCCCTACAACACAAAGGAAGGATCCTCCGACCAGGCAAGGTGATCATGCCTGGCGGACCATTGCCCAAAGGTTGACGTTGGGATGTGGTATGTATGATATCGGTGCGAGAACTTCTATTGCGCGATTCAGGATTGGTTGTTTCTTCGTTTCCTTTGTTACTCCGTAGTTCGACGTATCTTTTTTTTTATGTATGGCCCGCCAAAATGACTACTCTGCCTGATGGAAAGCATAAGCAGAATCCAAGAGTATTGGTCGCCATACTCACTGCGAATGTAGACAATGCAGTATAGCGACCCACACCATGGCGGCCTAGTGATGCTGCTGCATCTTTTAGTCTAGTCAACAAGTATGGAACTTGTTGACTAGACTATTTGGGCCTCCGGTCTCGCACTCACCAACGAAACACGACAGCACGAATAGATTAGATCTTCGGTAGATGGCGCTGTAGTATAATTATTTCTTTTGCGCTGTATGTGGAAGTCGCCTCAGGAACATATTATTATTATTGAAATGTTAAAAAACTGTTTTTTTCAGATTTCAATTACATTCTTTTATTCTAACTTAACGAAATTTGAAATATCATAAAAAAATACGATTGGAGAGGCCTATGTCCAGTAAATGACTGCAGAATGGCTATGCTGAAAAATAAACCTTGATACATCACTTGTATGTATGTTTCGCCAACTGATAGGGTGTGAAAAAATCATGTGACAAAAATCCCGTCGATCAATTATCAATTAAAAGTTGCTTGACCAAACTTGTATTCATGAATTGGTATAATTCTGTCTATTATTAAAGATATTATTTGTATAATTGCCACGATTTCCTCGAACATACGTGGCCACGTAACCTGAGACGAAACGCGCTTGATTACCAACCGCGGTGTTCGTGCCACGTGTTCTTTGATGTAGTAAACACAACACGTTTGTTATATTTCTTTATTAATGAAGGGCATTTATTGTCTAAACTTTGACCACAAAATCTGAAAATAAAAATAACGTTCATCATGATTGAATGACATGCTGTATATACCATAGTATTAGATTTGTTCTCGGATTTGTGACGGGTATCATTGAGAACTACTTCAAAGACGTCTAAATCCGAAATGCAATTCAGCTTCTGCAAAGTAATATTATATTCTTTAAAGGTAGTAGAGCCACGCTGATTTCAGCACGAATGGGCCGGCTCGACCGGGGCGGTACTACCCTCGCACAGAAAATCAACGTAAAATGACAGCGTTCGTGCTGTCGTGTTTCGTTGGTGAGTGCGAGACCGGAGGCCCAATTAGTCTAGTCAACAAGTACCATACTTGTTGACTAGACTAAAAGATGCAGCAGCATCACTAGGCCGCCATAGTGTGGGTCTCCATACTGCATTGTCTGCATTCGCAATGAGTATGGTGACCACCACTCTTGGATTCTGCTTATGCTTTCCATCAGGCAGAGTAGAGTCATTTTGGCGGGCCAAACATAAAAAAAAAAAAAAAAAAAAAAAATATTCTGTTGGTTTGTATTTCATTTCTACACTTTGATTAACATCACTTAGGAAATAGTCAAATCAATTTGTTATTGTATCTCATTTTTAAATTTAAATATATTTCAGCTCGTGACTTTCTTAATAAATCTGAAATAATTTTTATCTTATTGCATTCAATTTCGATTTAATAAACTTTTTGCACTTACTTGTGCAATTATTATAAATTTGAATACTATTCATCTTCTCAAAATTCGCTTAAAAGGGTGTATAAAGAATATTTTCGCACGCCAATACTCAGCCAAAATCCTAGATCCAATACGAGTGATTCAAAATATGTGTTTAAGATTTACCTGAGTAGGACTCAATTCCGCGCACTGAATTTACTATGAAAACGTTAAAACTTGCCCTTCGAGGTCTTCTCCAGCCATTTCACGTTAATTGTACAACTGGGTCAGTCCCCATTCGTAGAGGTTACTTTTGAAACATTATACCGCAAACTCTCCTAAGTGAGCGTCGGGGAAAGGTATTGTTGACTGTTAATAACTGAGAGTAGAAAGGTAATTATGCCATTAGAGAATTTAACAGCTAGAGATTTTTATGCATATAACGTAAACTGGGGCAGAATACTGTGAGATTTCCTCTCTCAAAGGTGAAAGTGGATTTATAATATTTGCAACTCCTATAACTTTCTGTTGATTTATTTCGTTGTGGGTTCCAAGGTAGTTAAATTTTTCCTAAGATATTGTGTATATCATGACTCTGTGTGTTCAAGGATCACTGATATTAATCCTGAGGTACAGGAGTTTTAGCGTATGTAAGAATCTTTTACCAGCGTATAAGAATACATTTTAATAGAATACAGATATAGAAAATGACATTGAACTAATTAATTATCCCGCGGTGTTTATCAGACACAATAAAACGCGCATTTCAATTCCTTAGGCAAATAATCAACTAATTGTACCGCGATAGATAGCGTGTACATCGACTTACATAACATTTACATACATTGTTTGATTCAAAGCAGTTGTATTTAGTAGTAAGTGAAATTTGTTAAAATGAGATTAATAAAACAGATTAGATCAGATTACATAATATATGGTGTTTTCGGTAACTAAAAAACTCTCTAGTAAATCTTATTAGGGCAGCAGTTGAACATTAACATTGTATGCTTATCCACGTTATAGTTATCATTGCACAGGCTCTAGCTAGGTAAGTATTAGATACCCATGTGTGAGATATATGAAGTTATTATTATATTGTCTTTATTACATTTATATATACATATTAATTACATTTTTAAATAAACATATAAAAACAAATACATTTAAAAATAAAAAAATAGTAGACCACCGACTTCGGGTACAGGGACCAAGAAACCGGTGGTTAGGGCTCCAGAGACAGGAACTTCCTAACAATTCGAGCCGTGTCAAGGAGGACTGCCTTCTGCATCAGACCCTTGATCCATCCCTCTAACGTGAGCCTCTTAAGATGTTGGTTGAGGCTCTTGGCTATCAATCCGTGAGTAGATACGACTATCGGAACAATTAATATTAACATTATTAATTTTATTAGTATCTTAAAAACTTCATACGTTGCAGTAAAATGAAGCTTCTTTGGAGCGAGACATCTTAATGTGATAACTTTTGACATATTTATAGTATCCCTGGTGACGAAACTGCTAAAGGTGCTATTTCCATAGTGAAATGTATGTACATTTCACTATGGAAATAGCACCTATGGAGTCAGGCAATAATTACAAGATTCTATTTACAAATGATATTGTAAAGAGTAAATTATATTTTCATTTTTTATTAGAAAAATATGGTACAAAATATATAAACTTAAAAACACTATAGTACAGCAACGTTTATTTATAACTTGGAAGACCGACAGCTTTGGGAAAATTGCTAAACGCAAGAGGATTACATCAGCAAGTCAATCAAATCATCAATGAAAGCAAAATTTTTAAAACTTTTGTCTTTCTGACTCTTCCAGCTAATCTCTGGAACGGCTGAATCGATTTTGACGGGACTTTAAAAAGTAAATAGCTGATGTTAGAAACAGTAACTTTTACTTTTTGTGCTGTACTGTGCATGGTGCGTGGTGATTTAATTTAATGTACTACAGTTTATGGTTTAATTTAATTGACTACAGTTATTAATGATTTAATGTATTGCTAATGTGGTATAGCTGAAATACTAAGTCATAATTTTTTAATCGCGGCAACGTTCAAGACTGAAACTAAATGTTACTGAACCATACCACGCACCATGCTACAGCGGCAATAATATGGCTTCTTTTATTTTAGAAAAAAAAATATTTTGGCTAAATTAATAACAATGAAATAGTTTTTTTAAATGTGTAAACCTGCCAAAGTGACTACTCTGCTTGATGGAAAGCATAAGCAGAATCCAAGGATAGTTTTCATCATAATCATTGCGGATGCAACACAATACAACAATGTAGTATAGCGACCCACTCTATTGCGGCCTATTGAGATGCTTCTGCATCATTGGGCCTCCGGTCTAGCACTCATCAACGAAACACGACAGTACGAATGGTTTCAGTTTAGGTTGGTCTTCTTCAAAAGGGTAACACCGACCCGGTCCAGCCGACCCATTCGTGCTGAAATTGGTGTGGCTCCTTAAAAAATATAATTCATAATCACATATATCATCTCACTCATGATGTTTAACAATTCACTATTGGACACAAGGAGAGAGGCTTAATCGCAATTAATGTGTACTAATAAAATTAATACTAATAAAACGTGTATCAATTATGTTACCAACATCTGGTAACATCATTGATACACACACGGGACATATTTATGTCTCTCTCAAGGAACACCACAGAGCCCAGTCTGTTACTTTTTGCATCCAGTCGCTGCCAGCTCTCTTAGGCAAATCGTCCTACCAACTGGCCAGAGGGTGTCCCACACTACGTTTGACAAGACGCGGTCCCCACTCCAGAACGATATGGTCTTTGTGGAAGTATACATTTATGCGTAATTTTCATTAACACCTGTATTACGAAGTTAGCTTATTTATTGTACTCCTGCTAAACTTACATCGTTTATAATGCCTAAATGGAGTCTAGACATATTAATTTTAATTTAAATTCCTTTATCTCTTCGTCTTAGGTATTACATAATTTGTTTTACACAACTGTAGTCAATTTCAGACTTCGTTTTGAGTATAGTTTTAAAACACAAGTTCTCTTAAATAGGAACAGAGAACGGATAAACATTATAACTTAAAAAAATTGAGTTAATCTATCTATATTGTTAGTAACTAGGAGTGAGAATTAAATAAAAGAACCAATTGGAGGTAGCCTAACCTCAGTTCTCATTTATAATTAAAACACTAAACAGTTCACAACTAATGAATCTTATAATTAGAAACATAATTACAAGTAATCCACGAAATACATAACAGATCGATATTAAAATGATAAGAAATAGGTTTACAACGATATAACATTAAACAACAAGATATGGCTGATGTACGCCTTGCGAATCTACAAAAACACCTCTTACCGACACCGCTTCTCGAACAACAAGAGAGAGTGCATAGCCAAGTACCGTCTTTTTGTAGGTTCGCACTGCATAATTTATCGCTAGGGTTGGGATACACCTAACAATATATATAAAACAGGAATGTGACTGACTGACTGACTGACATACCCAGAGATCAACGCACAGCCCAAACCGCTGAAGCTAGAATCCTGAAATTTTGCATGTAGGTTCTTTATATAACGTAAGTGAGCACTAAGAAAGGAGTTTTGGAAATTCCACACCTAGGGGGTAAATCAGGGGATGAAAGTCTGCGTGAGAGAAGCCGCGTGTAAAAGCTAGTATTTATATAATTTAACAGCTACATTGTCCTGTAAATTGCATGCCACGTCATTATTATACGCATATTAGGCAGTCTGCTATTATTAGCATCCTGTGTCGCAGGGGACTTTACAAACATTCATGAAATGAACACGAACACCCAGACTCAGGGCAACAATTTTGGGGATCACACAAAGTGTTAACCCGCGGCACTTGGCGCAGTAGACAGCGGCGTGGCGACCGGGCGACAGCCTCAACCATCAAGTAAACCCTGCAGTCATTATCGCAGTATTAGTTGTGTATAAATCTATCGCCACCATGCAACATATTACAGGTACTTATTCTGATACTAAGTAATCATGTAAACCCAACTACTTTTTCAAGTCAAACAAATAAAACTGCTATTTCTAAGTGATGAAGTCAGAGACTGTAAGATATTTTTTGCTAATGGCACAAGTCATGAAAATGTTCGGTAACTGTAAAAAGTATTCTCCCAAAACATCATAAAATCCCGGCGTCCATGTAATTTAATCTACTAAACTAGCTTCCTACCCGGCTTCCCTGCTTTTTAAATCTTTTACGCGTAATTTAAAGCTCGAAGATTTTATTACATTTCGCTTGAGGCTTAACTCAGCTTGGTAGGTTTTGAGTAAGATATTTGCAATTTGCGGTGACAGATTGTTACCCCGCCATCTTGTTCGAGAGTTTAATAAACAATTTTTTGTATTAGTTTTTCAGAGATTATGTTTGATGAGGATATTTTTAACCCCCGACCAAAAGAGGGGTGTTATAAGTTTCACGTATCTGTCTGTCTGTCTGTCAGTGGCACCGTAGCTCCCGAAAGGATGAAGCGATTTCAATTTAGTTTTTTTTTGTATGAAAAGTGAGTTACGTGCAAGTGTTCTCAGACATGTTTCATGAAAATCGGTTGAGCCGTTTAAAAGTTATGGGGGTGAAAGTGGTGAAGAGTAACCGAATGTCTGTAAAAATATCATCGAGTGAGGTCTCAAATGAAAGCGCATAACGTGTTTTTTACTTTTTAAAGGGAACTCAGGTTATTATGTCGAGGGTTTTTTTTAATTTTGAGAATTTATAGTTATGTGACATCATCATCAAAGGCCATTGGCCTTTAACAGTCCACGACTGGAGTTAGGCCTCTCTTTAAAAAATGAGGTTCTGGCCTGTTATACCACGCTGGCCAGACGAGTTTGGTAAAGACTTTGTTTCAAGTTTTCACAGGCCAGTAAATAATAAATATTCCGGACATCAAACACACAACGCCATGTAGTTCCAAGCTAAGCAGAGCTTGTGTTATGGGTACTAGACATCAGATATAAATGTACATATATATTTCTTCTTTAAGCTATTGCATAACTTTTATCGCGGGCTTTGAGGCCTTTGAGCGCGGCGACCGAATCAGGAAATTCCGTAACGTAACGAAAATAAAACCTGACACACGAAGCTTGCACGGATCAACATATCTGTCTGACAGACAGTGGCAGTGGCTGTTATTCCGTGTGACTCTTCCGAAAGACTTAGATTGAATAAGTGACACTGCATGCGCAGGTGATATTCCGTATTTTTAATTCACCACATCCACACACAGTCACCACACGAACAATGACCCTCCATAGCATTAAACTGCCTAAAAAATAACTGCATCGGTGGCGCAGTGGTAGCGTATGCGACTGCTGTGCATGAGATCTCGGGTTCGTTTTCCGAGTCGGACCAAATGTTTGTATGATCTGCAAATATTTGTTTCGAAGGATATATGTAGTTATATCAGTTGTCTAGTACCCTTAGTACAAGCTCTGCTTAGTTTGGGACTAGATTGCGTTGTGTGTTAGATGTCCGAAATATTCATTTATTAATTAAACATAAGTAGTAACAGTAGCAGTAAAAATAGATATTAATAGATGTATTAAAATTCGATGTTTTCTTGATTCTCCTTGTTTATCAATTAGGACGTTTTATTCCAAAACAACGATCAAAGAGCGATTAATCCCAACTAAGTCTCTGAGAGTTAGTCGACCGCACTTAAACTCATTTACCAGGTATACACACTTTCCTTCGAAGGGTCCGTAAATAAGTCTATTAAATTATTCGTCTTAGTCAAATTGAAGCATGAAATATTTTAGGAGATCTTTACAGACGTAAGGCTCAAACAGTATTAACCGTATACATAATATATTAAACTAGTGGTTGCCCGCGGCTCCGCCCGCGTATATGTCGGTTATCGCTGCAAATAGTAGCCTATGTGTTATATAACCTAATCTGGTGTATAAGCTATATTACTGTAAAGTTTCATCCAAATCCGTTCAGTAGTTTTTGCGTGAAAGAGTAACAAGCATCCATCCATCCATACTTACAAACTTTCGCGTTTATAATATTAGTATAGAAGTATAGATTAACTCCACACACGGCATTAAAATTTATGTCAAAGTATTATTGACTTGTGGATCTAAAAAATATATTTACTGTTAACAAATTAAAAAGGCTTTCTCTTACATAATGAGCAACTGTAATGTAACAAAGTAATTAATATACAAACCAATTGAGAATTTTGTATTCCTTCCTTCGTATTTTGAAGTCCAAAAAAAAACTTTTTGACATTTTTTTTTATTTTCCCTGCACGATTGGACGCACCAAGTGTTTTGGGTTCAAACTCCAGATGGTACAACACTTTGTGTGATCAACAAATTGTTGTTCTGAGTCAGGGTGTTCATTGTGTCCGTTTCATATACGTTTTTAAAGTCCCCCGCAACACAGGATGTATATTTCTTATGCCTGTCTTTTAAAATAAATGTGTTATCTTTATTAAACAACTAGCTGTTGCCCGCAGCTTCGCCCACGTGTATGTCGGTTATCGCGGCAAATAGCAGCCTGTGTTATTTTGATGTATAAGCTATATTACTGTAAAGTTTCATCCAAATACGTTCAGTAGATTTTGCGTGAAAAGTAACAAACATACACACAAACTTTCGCCTTTATATATTAGTATAGCTGTAGCCCGCGGCTTTGCTCGCGTAGAAGTTGATAATATGTATTTAATTAAAACTGTGCAAGTATCTATGAATAATTTATTCATGCTTTTAAACGTATTAATTTATTTATAATCAATAGTCCATTAAAGTCGACTTTCATACACACTTTCGCACCTCTTTTAACCCCTTTAGAAATAGAATTCCCATATGTGCTGATATAAGTATTCATTTATTTGTAATCAAAAGCCTGAAGACAAAGTTTCAGGCTACTAAATTAAAAAATGACGGACTTCCAGTCTAACCTAGGGATAGAATATCCCGTAACGCTTAAATACGTATCTCATCATCATCATCGCAGTCCACTGCTGGACATAGGCATCTCGAATTGCACGCCACTTGGTTCGATCCTCAGCTACTCTCATCCCGCTCCTGCCAGCCGTCTTGGGCAGATCATTATTCCACCTGGCCTGTGGACGTTCTACACTACGTTTGCCGAGACGCGGTCTCCACTCAAGAACCCGTTTACCCCAACGGTTATCAGTTCTACGGCTAATATGGCCAGCCCACTGCCACTTCAGCTGGCTTATCCTGTGGGCTATGTCAATGACCTTGGTTCTCTGCCGGATCAACTCATTCCTGATGCGATCCCTTAGATAGAGAAACGTTGAGCATAGCAAGAGTGCTATGCGCAACGTTAAAGTCGCTCAGCGTGCTATGGAGAGCCATAGCACGCTGGGCGACTTTAAACTTGTGAACCAGTCGTGTCGTAAGTGTCAACGGTTCGGCACCGTATGTCATGACAGGTAGGAGGTACTGATTGAAGACTTTCGTATTTAGGCACTGTGGGATTGATGATGATAAGACCTGACGAAGTTTCCCAAACGCGGGCAGCGGCTGAATTCTCCTGTTCACCTCGTCCTCGAAGTAGTTTCTACTTAACTGCAAAGTCTGTCCGAGGTACCACATATATTTTTGAACAGCTTCGAGAACGGCACCGTGCACCACAACCGGTTCCGGTAGAACATGTTTTAATGTTTTTCACTTAAAAAATTACGGACTTCCTTACAAACTTTCAACCGCTATTTCACCCTTTTAAGGGTAGAATATCCAGAAACTCCTAAATACGTATCTAATCATTTTTATTTAGTAGCCCAAAAATAAAGTTCCATATTTCTTATTTAAAAAATTACAGACTTCCATACAAACTTTCAACCCCTAATTCACCCTTTTAAGGGTAGAATATCCAGAAACGCTTAAATACGTATCTACTAATTTTTAATCAGTAGCCCAAAGCTAAATTTTCATGATACTCACTTAATAAATTACGGACTTCCATACAAAATGTTAACACCTATTTCACCCCCTTAAGGGTAGAATATCCAGAAACGCTTAAATACGTTTCTACTTTTTTTAATCAGTAGCCCAAAAATAAAGTTTTATGATTCTAACTTTAAAAATGACGAACTTCCATACAAACCTTTAACCCCTATTTCACCCCCTTAGGGGTAGAATATTCAGAAATGCTTAAATACGTATCCACTCTTTTTTAATCAGTAGCCGAAAAGTAAAGTTTCATGTTTCTAACTTAAAAAATGTCGAACTTTCATACAAACTTTCAACCCCTATTTCACCCCCTTAGGGGTAGAATATTCAGAAATGCTTTAATACGTATCTACTCTTTTTTATACAGTAGCCCCAAAAGTAAAGTTTCATGTGTCTAACTTAAAAAATGTCGAACTTTCATACAAACTTTCAACCCCTATTTCACCCCTTTAGGGGCATAATATCCAGAAATTCCTAAATACGTATCTAATCATTTTTATTTAGTAGCCCAAAAATAAAGTTTCATATTTCTTATTAAAAAAATTACGGACTTCCATACAAATTTTCACCCCCTGTTTCACCCCCTTAGGGGTGGAATTTCAAAAAATCCTTTCTTAGTGCTCACTTACGTTATATAAAGAACCTACATGCAAAATTTCAGGATTCTAGCTTCAGCGGTTTGGGCTGTGCGTTGATCTCTGGGTATGTCAGTCAGTCAGTCAGTCACCTTACTCTTTTATATATATAGATAGATTAAACAATGTGGCAATTAGATTTTATCGATAATTTAAGTTTTAAGAACAGAAATTCAAAGACATTCCAAATAAGAACTAGATAAATAACGAACAATAAAACAGCTGACGTACATACTCCGCCATCTTGTATCTTTTCATTTCAAATTCATTTGCTTTGAACTTCGACAACGTTGGTTGAGTGACGCCAATGATCTTGTACCTGTCTAGATAAAGATTTAGTTATACTGTTATTGACACTATAATGGCAAATGTCTTCAGTAGATGTCAAGGTATTGCTCCAAATAGAACTGCAATTTGCACTTCAATACATAACATTTTTGTTGTGCAGATTGCATATGTGACATGTTAACATATTGAAATATTTAGAAAATAATTTTGATATCTTTATCTTAGGTATCATAAATCTCTTAAACAGTTTTAAATATAAGTGTTGTCCTTTGTATCTTAACATAGTATTTATAATTAATTTGCCTCCACTGTCAGTTTGCTTGAGATCTCTTAAGCCGAGTCTCCACCGAATAAAAGTTGGCAACTTTTGTGTTGTCAACACAAGTGTTGTCCTTTGTATCTTTACATAGTATAAAATTAAGTTACCTCCGCTGTCAGTTCGCTTGAGATTTCATAAGCCGAGTCCCCACCGAACAAAAGTTGGCAACTTTTGTGTTGTCAACACAAGTGTTGTCCTTTGTATCTTTACATAGTGTAAAATTAAGTTGCCTCCGCTGTCAGTTCGCTTGAGATCTCTTAAGCAGAGTCTCCACCGTACAAAAGTTGGAAACTTTTGTGTTGTCAACCATTTTTTGTGTTGTCAAATTGCGGTGGAGACGCGCCTAGCCGAGTCTCCACCCAACAAAAGTGTGCAACTTTTGTGTTGTCAACACGTGTTGGTGACAAAAGTTTCTGTAATTTCATAGTGTTGGCAACAAAATACAAAAAATGTCAACAAATGTTCGGAACCGCGTTTCTGTTTTTGGCGGTAAACGTCAAAAGAATACGCTATTTGCAGATATTGATTGGCTCTGTGGAGACTTAGTTGGAACGTTTTTCAAATTGTTAGCTACTCGGTGAACACAACGGAAACAAAAGTTGCCGATTTTCTGAAGAGTTGCAAACAGTTGGAAACACTGATAATAGTAACAATTTCGGTAGAGACGCGCCTTTAAACTGCTTAACGGATTTTAATGTAATTTTCAGCCATAGATAGAATAATTCAAGAAGAAGGCTTATAATATGTAGTGTATCTAGTACATGCATAATATAATAATAATAAATAATAAATATTTCGGACATCTAACACACAACGCCATCTAGTCCCAAGCTAAGCAGAGCTTGTGTTATGGGTACTAGACAACTGATACAAATACATATATACTTCTTTTTTTTTTGTAAATACATACGTATTATACATAGAAAACACCCAAACTGCGTAACAAATATTTATAGATCATACAAACATTTGGTCCGACCCGGGAATCGAACCCGAGACCTCAATGATCGGCAGTCGCACACGCCAACCGCAAGACCAACGAGGCAGTCTGATAATGCCAAGCCAAGCCAAGATAATGGACAAAATACGAGATTTTTAAACACTTCCGTGCGAAACCAGATCGAGTCGCTAGTGTTAGAATAAATGATTATTCTTTCTTTCTATTTAACCGGTGGTAACACAGAAAACCGGTGTGAAATAGTGCTTGCGCTGTGTTTCACCGTGTGAGTGAGGATACCGGAGGCCCATACCCCCCATCCCCGCAAAGGCCGGCAATGCACTTGTGACACCTCTGGTGTTGCAGGTGTCCAAAAGGCGGCGGTAATCGCTTACCATCAGGTTATACGTCTGCTCGTTAGAAAAGAAATAATCTTCCTGTGATGGCTGATCCGAAACACAGAGTATCACCACCCCTTTTCAACCCGTGGATATCGTTAGAGGCTACTAAGGGAGCAAATAACGCAAGTCAACAACACTGCAAAGTGAACGAAAACTTGAAAAAAACCGAATACCAAAAATCAAGCGAGGGTAGTTTATGAGATCAAAGGCCCTATTTCTAATAATCACAAATTTTAACAAAAATAAAAAACGACTTCAATCTGGATTAAATTTAAATGGGAACGATGGGAAACGGGAAGCACCAGCTTACAAATAAAAAAAGAATCATCGAAATCGGTTAGCGTGATATTAAGTTATTCGTCAATTTGCCGCGCACATACTTAATGCAAATTGAAGACTTATATGGTTTTCTCATGGATGACAGTTCAGAACTGGACCAAATTTAAATGGGACCATTCGGGAAGCACCAGCTTTCAAAAAAAAAAGAAATATCAAAATCGGTTCACCCAGTCGAAAGTTAAGAGGTAACAAACATTAAAAAAAAACAGTCGAATTGAGAACCTCCTCCTTTTTTTGAAGTCGGTTAAAAAGAGGCTTATTTCCAACAGTGGACTGTTAAAGACTGGTGATGTGAAGCCACAAGCGACTAAGAGGGATGAAAGGTTCGGACTCTCTTAACTCAGTCACTCTAAGTCACACTCAATCAAACTATTATTATAGTAACTTAGATCAGGCTTCATCAAATCACTTTCCCACCAAAAAAAAACAATACAGTTCCTATATACGCTAACATACCCCGATACACACACAACTATAGACACTCTGGTGTATAGATACACACATTTAACTTTCCCCTCCAATCCTTAACCCCACCATAACTTTCTAATATCTCATTTTTGCGTGAGAAGCTAACACAAGTTTATTATCTTTAATCAATCGATATGGTTCAAGCGATACGATCGTAAACTCATACGTTTTTCATAACTCGATTCAAAAAGTAAAATGGTTATTTTTTTTTACATATTGTCTATGTTTGCATACTCTAACAGAATCAATTTCTGCAATCTCATTATCTCATCTCAATGGAACGTCAAACTTATTCCATCTCCTGCTTATAAATGGTTATTAAGACACAAGTGTGCAGCGTTTTTTTTTTTAATGATAATCAATATGCATTTGTTTGCAATATTATCTGCAATGTCTTTTTGACTCTGCAATTATTTTAGCTGCACGTTTGGCCTAGTTTGGGCGTTTGCCTCGCCACATTCTACTGCGCCAAAGATTGAGGTTCAAATCCCACATGGGACATCACTTTGTATGATCCACAAAATATTTTTGTGATTCTGGGTGTTCTTTGTGTCAGTGTCATGTATGTGTGTGAATTCCCCCGCAACATATACAATTTGCATAGATATACATCCTGTATATTGTATATTCCTTAATTTTTGTTGATAAAACTGAATTGTTTTTTTTTTGATAAAGGGGAATAAATAAGCTGATGGGTCACTGCTGCTCATAATGAGCCGTTTATTAGGGTGAAAACATTTGTGATAATTAGGGTAAAGCAGAAATATTCTCTATTTTTACACAATGACCAGAATATCAAAAGATCTTAATACTAAAATCATTCCACGCTATATCCTACAACTTGAGCCACACCAAAGTGCCAACGGCTCACATTGGCTTGGCATAAGTGAATCACTTAAAAGATCTCATGATCGAATGACATCAAATGGAACTTTATGAACTAACTTTATCACGTCTTAATTCGACATCTATTTACAATTTTATTCAAAACTACATCATTACGTGTTAGTTTTTTTTTTTTGTTGGGACTAATCCCTGGAATCACCACTGTAACTCCTGTACGCCAGAATCAATAGCAGTGACCCACGAACACATAACATTGCGATCCAAAGCCACAGGATAAGTTAAACTAGCTTGGACCCGCAATGAAATTGGAAGGAGTTGGACACGTAATAAATCCATGTGCAATATGGTAAAAACAGTTATAATAGTAGCAATCGGATGAGCAATGTTCAATCTTCTCGCCAATGCAGCGTTCACCTTGGGAAGCTTGCAATGTCTATAGGACCCATGGTATAGACATTCAATCGCTAACTATGTCACTGGCAAGAGCATCAAACGAGGGCGTTCCACCCTTCTATTCTAAGCTACTATAATCAAGCACTTACTGGAGATGCGGGAAGTCCTTGATATCTGCGGTGTTGAGGGGTACCCCTCTGCTGATCCTCTCACCGCGTTCACACATTCATCTTCCTAAAGTGATGTACATCCTCCAAGGTATTCGAATTACAATACACTCGTTTAACTATCGCTGATCGCGCCTAAGTGACGTGACTACTAAAACTCGCGAGTCCAAACCAGACCAATCATAACGGTAACCAACTAAAAAACCGATTCTGAAGACAATTAGCTAAATTTTCATTAAACGGCACTTTTTCAACGAAGCCCAGCTCGACCTATCCAAGCGTCTCATTAGTACTACTGTCAACGTCAAAACGTCAAACAAGAAAAATGACAATCAAAAATGTTGCCATTACAATGACGTTAAATTTCTAACAAGCAATATAATAATAATTACTTTATTTACTTCACTCGCATCAAACAAAGCAATCTGGTTTGAAACTGGGTATGGTAAACAACATAGTTTCATATTTGTAAATACATTTTTTTTATGGAATAGGAATATGGAATAGGGGCCAGTCGAGCAGACGTATCGCCTGATGGTAAGCGATTACCGCCGCCCATAGACACCTGCAACACCAGAGGCGTCACAAGTGCGTTGCCGGCCTTTCGGGGATGGGGAGGGGGATGGGGGAGGGATTGGGGTGTGTACCTCCGGTATCCTCACTCACTCGGTAAAACACAGCGCAAGCACCGATTTTCTGTGAGGCCGTGGTCACTCCGGTTGAGCCGGCCCATTCATGCCGAAGCGTGGCTCTCCCACGTGGCGCCACGGTCTCCCACATATCATGGATAAACTACCACGCAAACAGTAGAACAATCGTGATCATCACACAATATTTGCCCTGGAATCGAACCCTTGATCTCTGTCTTAGCAGTCAAGGTCACTAAATGCAGGCCCGACAAATGAGACCACGCCAGGTCTTGAACTCCAGTAGATAGATATACTCCTTATTTTTTTTTGTTAACTGGGTGGAAGATCCTCATGAATGTCCTTCCTTCACCCAATGGGGACGAGTGGAGGGGTCTGTCGGACTCTTACCGACTAAAAACCATCCCGGTATTCCCTTTGCTTGCTTATATATCGCAATTGCATATTTCCGCTACCCCCGACAGGCATTGACCGGTCTCACCCAAAACGGATCCCATCATCCGTTGCGACCGTCACTCATCGGTAACATCTGTCTAAGAGTGCACACGGAACACTATGCGCAGCTTCTCAGGCCTGTATATGTTTGGACGACGAATTCCCCAAGGTAGTCGCCCGCAAGCCACTTCCTAGGGTAGCGGGAGATCAACGAATGCCCTCCGGCTGGCGTAGATATACTCCGTAGTGAAGTATGAAACTACAAGCTCGTAGAGGCCGCGACAAGTTGCATTAAATAAAAGACACGAGTTACGCGAGGTGCATCATTAAGATTTTGCGTGATTAATGTGCTATCTAAATTATACTTCAATAGCTTTTGCTTGCGGCTCTGCCGGCGTGTATGTCAGTTATCTCAGTAAAGAGTAGCCAATGTCGATGCTTAAGGATCAAAGTATCTTCATATCAAATTTTATTTAAACCGATGCAATGCAACAGTTTAGCCGTGACGCGTTACAGACAGACAGAGATAAATTCGAATTTATAATATTAGTATGAATTTTGTTGGAACTAGAGTCACTATTAATTTGAAGATTTTTAAGCAGTGGAACTTCTGAAGGACCTTTGTTATGTATTGTATTCTGTAACTGTTTTTAGAAAGCCTCTTTAATTTTAATCATAAACAAATTGTACACTGCCCCTGGCAGTAGACTTTTTTATAGCATCGAGTAGTTTTTTATCGGTTATGATCCTCAGGATACCATTACTGCTGTCCCGCACTCTTCTCAGCACGGATTTAGTTTGCTTACGTATTATCGCATGAAAGCCATCAACTCTCGCTTCCATAAATATTGTAGAATCACTACAATAACGCGTTATGAATTGTAAAAAAAAGCGGCCAAGTGCGAGTCGGACTCGCCCATGAAGAGTTCCGCAGCAGCAAGTAACATTTTTTTTTATATTTGTGTTGATTGAATGAAAGGTAAATTGCAGTTTACGATTTATGACGTATTAAAAAAAAAACTACGTACTAGATTTCGTTCAAACCAATTTTCGGTGGAAGTTTGCATGGTATTGTACAACATATATTTTTTTTAGATTTATCATGCTCTTATTTTAGAAGTTACGGCACATTTTACCACTTTGGAAATGTCTCTCGCGCAAACTATTCAGTTTAGAAAAATATGATACTAGAAACCTCAATATCATTTTTGAAGACCTATCATAAGATACACGTATAAGTTTGATGAAAAAAAAATTTTGAGTTTCAGTTCGAAGTATGGGGACCCCCAAAATTTATTGTTTTTTTTTTTTTTTTGTGTGAAAATCTTAATGCGGTTCACAGAATACATCTACTTACCAAGTTTCAACATTATAGGTCTGATAGTTTCGGAAAAAAGTGGCTGTGACATACGAACGGACAGACAGACAGACAGACATGACGAATCTATAAGGGTTCCGTTTTTTGCCTTTGGGACGGAACCCTGAAAACACTAAGTTCGTATTAAGTATATAAGAAAATGTTATAATGGGGTTCCCATTCAATATCAATGCCTAGAATTAAGTTATTATGCTAAACCAATACATATGGACTTTTTTTATGGAATAGGGGCCAATCGAGCAGACGTATCGCCTGATGGTAAGCGATTACCGCTGCCCATGGACACCCGCCGTAACACCAGAGGCATCACAAGTGCGTTGCCAGCCTTTGGGGGATGGGGAGGGGGATGGGGGGAGGGTAGTATGGGCCTCTGGTATCCTCACGCACTCGGTGAAACACAGCGCAAGCGCTGTTTCACACCGGTTTTCTGCGAGTATCACTCCGGGCGAGCCGGCCCATTCATGCCGAAGCGTGGCTCTCCCACGACTACTCTATTTGTTCTCTGTCATATTCTATTTTTAACCCCCGACCAAAAAGAGGGGTGTTATAAGTTTCACGTGTCTGTCTGTCTGTCGGTCTGTCTGTCTGTCTGTGGCACCGTAGCTCCCGAACAGATGAAGCGATTTAAATTATTATTTTTTTGTATGAAAGGTGAGTTATCTGCGAGTGTTTTTAGACATGTTTCATGAAAATCGGTTGAGCCGTTTAAAAGTTATGGGGGTGAAAGTGGGGAAGAGTAACCGAATGTCTGCAAAAATATCATCGAGTGGGGTCTCAAATGAAAGCGCATAACGTGTTTATTACTTTTTAAAGGGAACTCAGGTTATTATGTCGGGTTTTTTTTTATTTTGAGAATTTATAGTTATCTTTAAATACTGCCACACTAGGAATACTTAACGAAAGTTTAACGAATAGTTAGCAAACGGACACAAATAAAACCTAGACTTTGAATAAAAATTTGTGGATCAAAGTATTATCCTATGTCGGGATCGAACCAATCACAATCAGTGCAGTTGGAAACGGCAAGGTGGCTTCTTGAACTACCATCCCTGCAAATGTATTTAGAGTGTGAAATTAGAGCCTGAACTTAAGTTTATGGTTTTATATTTACAAACTGTCTGGAGTATAAATCCCCTAACAAGAAGTCTTGTCTCAAACAAGAAATATGATCAGTACACTAAAATAAGCATTTCCCTATAACACGGCCACTAAAATGTAGCGCAAATTTCTCTATTGCGGCACCAGAGGAAAAATATAAAGCTATAAGGAAAATTTTCGATATAACATTTTCTCTCCTATTTTCGAAAAGGTTTTTTTGAAATGTTGAAATTTTGAAAATGTTTTTTTTTTTTTTTTTTTTTTTTTTTTTTTTTTTTTTTTTTTTTTTTTTTTTTTTTTTTTTTTTTACATAACATTTTTTTTCCTCTCTCTTCGTTTTGTTCCTTTTGTTTTTATATTATATATCGTTATTTTTAAACAACCAAAGCACAATGGCATCAATTGGTGAATGTTCTGGATGTCGTAATGTTCTCTGCGGCGACCGTTGTCTTGGATGCTTCAGATGTAAGGCTAAATATGACCTTGTTTGTGCAAATGTTGCCTCCTCTGATTATGAGCTAATGGACGCTAACCATAAATCGTCATGGAAGTGTCCTGAATGCTGCAGCAAGGAGCCAAAAACGGGCAACATTAACACTCCTGTGCGTTCGACTCCATGCTCGGACGCAAAAAATCAAGAAGAAGATGTACAAGGACAATCCAATGTCACTGTTCGTAAAAGGCCCACGAAATCACCGCCGAAACCATCGCAGAGGCCTCTGCAGAAACAGCAGCAGAAATTTCCGCCAAAGCCATCGCAGAAAGCAGCAACACAATCATCTCAGAAGTCGCCGCCGAAATTGCAACTGCAACCATCTCTTGAGCCGCAACCGCGATCGCCACAACTCCTGGAACCTAGTTATGTTACTGAAAATAAGCTACGTGAGATTCTGCAACAGGAAATCTCTACCGCCTTAAACACCACCATTAAAAAAATTGTGGCGACCGAGTTTAAAAATGTGCTCGACAAAATAGATGGTTTCCGAGACTCTCTTGACTTTATGAGCACAAAGTATGAAGAGATGAAATCTAAATTCGAAAGTGAAACTGCAATTATTACCGAACTAAAATGTGATAACGAGAGGCTTAAAACAACCATTAGAGATCTCACTGCTAGGCTGAACGTTGTTGAACTACACATGAGAGAATCAAATATTGAAATAAATGGTGTCCCGGAGAGTCGATCTGAGAATTTGATCACCACCGTCATACAACTGTCCAAAGTCGTTGAAAATCCGCTTACTAACGAAGATATCCAACATGCTGTCAGAGTTGCTAAAATTAGCAATGATAATCCACGTCCTCGGCCAGTGATTGTTAAGTTACGTAGTCCTCGTTCCCGTGACAGCATCTTGGCCGCGGTCAGTAAATTTAATCATAAGGATCCCGAGAAGAAGCTTTGTACACAGCATCTTGGAATTGGAGGAACTGTAAGCCCTGTCTATGTTTCGGAACATTTGACTCCGGCACTGAAATCACTCCACGCTGCAACTCGTATAAAAGCCCGGGAAACGTCTTATAAATTTGTATGGGTTCGCAATGGACGAATTTTTGCTCGAAAAACAGTGGAACATCAAGCTATAGCAATTAAAAATGTGGATAGTCTTAAGCTTTTAGTATAAGTTGTTAATGTATTTTGCTAATAATGAATCGGTGTATTTGATGATCGCAATGCTTGACATATACTACCAGAATGTGCAGGGCCTTAGAAGTAAGACCAACGAGGTTTCAAAAAATATTCTGATGTCGAATTACAAGATTATTGCATTTACTGAAACCTGGCTCAAATCAAGTATTTCTAATCGCGAATTGATCGATGATAGATACGTTGTTTATCGCAGGGACCGGTCAAGCAGTAGTAATTCTAAAAAGGACGGCGGTGGGGTGCTTTTGGCCGTTTCTAGGGACATACCGTCTGCTCGTGTCAAGAGTTGGGAAACAAATCTGGAGGACTTGTGGGTCACTTTGCAGATTAACATTGGCTCAAGTACTAGGAAGCTTGCTATATGCGTTGTATATCTACCTCCACCAGTTAAAACCGAAACTCTTAAGTATTTTTTAGATAGCGCAGATGATATTGCCGATCGGGCCGATGATCTTGTTATTTTAGGTGATTTTAACCTGGGTTTTATTAATTGGGACCCTTACAAAGATGGTAATTATATGGTACCCTCAAACTATAACTCCCCTTTGGGACATTCTATTACTGACTTTATTTTCATTAACAATCTCTTTCAAGTCAATGCAATTGCGAACAGTGACAGCAGGTTTTTAGATTTAGTTATGACTAGCTGCCAAGATGCATGCGTTATAAGCCCTTCGAGCGAGCTGAGCAAATGTTATAAGCAGCATCCTAATCTACTGTTGAATTTACCTTACAATAAAGTTGTCTATCTTAAGCCCAAATGCAAGCCTAGATACAGCTTCTATAGAGCAGATTATCCATCCATAGTTAAAAATCTGAAAGGTGTTGATTGGCAAACAAAGTTATCGGGCTGTGAAAATGTTGACTCAATGCTGCTAAAATTTTACAAAATAGTACATGATCTCCTAGAAGAATTTGTGCCGAAACAAACCCTTAATAAATCTAAGTTCCCTCCATGGTTCAGCACTTCGTTCATCAAACTATTACAAGAAAAGGAAAAAATTCGGAAAAGGTTAAAAAAATACAGAAACCCTAGAGACGAAATTGAATACCATCTGCTCCGCTCTAGATGCCACGCAATGTACGATAAATGCTACTCAGATTATAGGAATAAAATCGAAGCCAATATCCCAAAAAACCCTAATCTTTTCTGGAGCTTTATTAAACATAAAAGAGGTGGTGACTCGTCCATACCTGCAACTATGAATTTGAAAGATCAGGTCGTAAAAACAGGCCCTGACATTGTGAATCTTTTTGCGGAACATTTTGCCTCAATTTACATGCCTAGCTCAACACCTCCGGATAACTCTACGCTTGAATCTCAGTGCTACGGGTCCCCACAACAAATATTGTGCTCATTGGCTATCGAAGAATTTGAGGTGCTTAAAGCGATTAAAAAGATCGACTCTGCGAAGGGTGCTGGCCCGGATGGGATTCCGCCGGTATTTGTGAAAAGATGCGGCTCTGCGATAGCTCTGCCTCTGTCCTTAATATTTAACCGATCACTAACGGATGGGACATTTCCGTCCGAGTGGAAAAAAGCGCGCATTGTACCAGTCTTTAAGAAAGGGGAAAATTCTGACGTTAAAAACTATCGCCCTATTTCCATTCTGTCTTGTTTCTCTAAACTATTTGAATCGATTGTCTATCCTGTAATCTTGCGGCTTGTGGACAGTAGCATCTCCGATTCACAGCACGGTTTTAGACGTGGTCGCTCAATCGTCACTAACTTGGTCCCTTACATTTCCAATGTATCTAATGAAGTTGACTCAGGCAGGCAGGTTGACGCCATCTACACCGACTTCAGCAGTGCTTTTGATCGAGTTAACCATTCAATTCTTTTGAGGAAATTATATGGATTCGGTGTGGATGGCCCACTTTTGAAGTGGTTCGAGTCTTATTTGCAACAGAGACCTCAGTCGGTGTCTGTAAATGGATTTGACTCCAAAACTTATTTTGCAGATACCGGTGTGCCCCAGGGATCGCATTTGGGACCCCTTCTTTTCATAATATTTATTAACGACATAGTCGATAAAATAAGACACTGTAAGGTGTCACTATTTGCCGATGACCTCAAAATATACAAAACCATAAATTCTGTTGTCGACTCTCACCAATTGCAAAGTGACCTAGATACGATCCTACAATGGTGTCGCTGTAACAGAATGACACTCAACGCAAGTAAATGCTTTCACATTAAATTCACCAGAAAAAGAAAGCAACTTGCTACGGAATATAAGCTTGATGGTACAGCACTGGCAGAAGTTAACGAAATCCGAGATCTTGGCGTGATAGTTGACAGTCAACTTAAATTCACCTCACACATCAACAAGTCTGTCACAAAAGCAGCTCAAATGCTCGGATTCTTAAAACGTAGCGCGGGCGGATTTAAACATCAGCGCACCAAAATCTTGCTTTACCAAACCTTAGTGCGCAGTCATCTTGAGTTCGCCAGCGTTGTATGGAATCCGTACTATGCCGTGCATTCGCAGCGCGTTGAGAGCATACAAAGAGCGTTCACTAGGCATCTAGCTTATAATACTAGCGGCTTTTCCCACAGAAATCCTTACAAAGAGCGCCTAATTAAGTTTCGAATGCGTTCTCTTCGTGAACGGAGACTTTTATTGGACATGTCCTTCTTTCACAGAATCGTGAGCGGTCAATATCAGTGTAGCTACTTTCTGGAGGACATGCCTTTAAAGGTGCCCCGTACCTATCCTCGCGGGAAACTCAAATGTATTTTCTACACCCCACCTGTAAAGTCTAATTTGGGACGGCAAGCACCTCTCCGTAGAATAATTGATGAGTATCATTCCCTTATCACAGTAATACCCGATCTTGACGTGTTCCACGATAAGTTGCGTATATTTAAGAACAAAATAAAAAATGCACCTTAATTTTAATTTTAATTTAATCATTAATTATTTGTTGTTTGTTTACTGACCTGTTACTTGATATTATATTGACATTCCTTCTTTTTTGACATGACATGACATTTATTAGACATTCATATTATTATTTCAACAATTATTACTGTATTATTTGTTATTCTGAATTCAAAGTATGTTTTCATTAGGTATTATTTTTCTTTTTTTTTTATTAATTATTGTATACCATCTTCGAGCCGATGAATTGCCAATGTTATGTACGCCATTATTGTCACATGCATCAGGCCATAAATTAAATAGTATAAGTTATTTTCAATGTTAAATGTTTGTGATGTGGCAGTACTTATTAAATAAATAAAAATAAAATAAATGCCTTATAAGAAACCCTTGAAGCTTTTAAGAAATATTTCCTCTCAAATTTTAATACGGTTCGGTGGATAAAGTTGCTTGTACATCTTACAAAACCACAGCCAAGGTATACTTATGTTACCTATAGATTCAACCTAATTTCTATAGATGAATATTCAACAAGTATATTTGACTGTCTCGTTGGTCTCGCGGTTGACGTGTGCGACTGCTGATCATGAGGTCTCGGGTTCGATTCCCGGGTCGGACCAAATGTTTGTATGATCTACAAATATTTGTTTCGGGATTTGGGTATTTTCTATGTATAATATGTATGTATTTACAAAAAAAAGCGGCCAAGTGCGAGTTGGACTCGCCCATGAAGGGTTCCGAAGCAGCAAGTAACATAATATAAAAGTTCTTGTAGTTCGTTGTAACTTTGATCGATGTTTTAATGATAGTGTATTTTTTTTGCGGTTTACCATTTAAGTATGACGTATTAAAAAAAAAATACTTGCTAGATCTCGTTCAAACCAATTTTCGGTGGAAGTTTGCATGATAATGTATATCATATATTTTTTTAGTTTTATCATTCCCTTATTTTAGAAGTTACAGGGGGGGGACACACATTTTACCACTTTGGAAGTGTCTCTCGCGCAAACTATTCAGTTTAGAAAAATATGATACTAGAAACCTCAATATCATTTTTGAAGACCTATCATAAGATACCGCACACGTATGGGTTTGACGAAAAAAAAAATTTGAGTTTCAGTTCTAAGTATGGGGACCCGCAAAATTTATTGTTTTTTTTTTTGTGTGAAAATCTTAATGCGGTTCACAGAATACATCTACTTACCAAATTTCAACAGTATAGTTCTTATAGTTTCGGAAAAAGTGGCTGTGACATACGGACGGACAGACAGACAGACATGACGAATCTATAAGGGTTCCGTTTTTGCCTTTGGCACGGAACCCTAAAAAGTATATATTATGTATTTGTATCAGTTGTCTAGTACCCATAACACAAGCTCTGCTTAGCTTGGGACTAGATGGCGTTGTGTGTTAGATGTCCGAAATATTTATTATTTATTTATATTTTGAATTCTTAAGGTGTAACTACGAAACTAAGTGTTTTTTTTTGTGTTCCTGAGGTAGGCGCTAGTGGCTGCAACACAGTTTTTAACTATCGCAGCCTTTATCAACCATATTTTGTTATGTCTTTTGTTATTTCTTGGTTTCATAAATAAACTTTCATTATTTTATTTTTTATTTTAAATTATTTATTTTGAAGCAGGGAGCCATAGAGCAGATGAGTGAACTTATGGCAAGACGGTAGTGTTACTTATAGTTTATTCGCTTAGATACGGTCATCATGATCGCACCGCCGTCGCACGTGAGGCAAGCTGCCACAGAATCAAATTTGTCAGTTTACGCCGTTGTATGAATTAATATATTCGTATTTCACAACAATTACCACAATTGCGTGCGGGTACACCGACACTATCTAAACGAATGGAATATACCGTGGTTTTTACAGCACTAAGAGGTACATTTTAAAACAATGTTAGTTAAAGTGAATCATTATTTTCAATAGATTAAATTGAAAATAGCTCAGGAGGACTCTAAGAAAACAAGCAGCAACAATTCAAAATTACTTTAATATCTTCACTACAATTAGTCATCGGGCTTCACACTTCGATGTTCGTATTCTAATGGAAGCTGTCGCTAAAGCACCCACACCGACCGTTTAATATACTCTCTGTCGGTGTCAAATATGCCGCCACCATTTTATGTAACTACCCACAAAAATATGAGAAAAATATTAATAAAAAATTGAACGTAACAAAATATTATAATATTTTAACATTTGTTTCAGAACTGACAATTGAGAACTGCCCTTGCATGAGAAGTCTAGCCCTAATACCAAAGGTCAGTAAAATATTCTGCATTATAAAAAAAATAATTAAAAATTATATATATATATCTATTTTTTTTTATGGAATTAGCCGGCAAACGAGCAGACGTATCGCCTGATCGTAAGCGATTAACGCCGCCCATGGACACCTGCAACACCAGAAGCGTCACAAGTGCGTTGCCGGCCTTTTGGGGATGGGGAAGGAGGTAGAGGTAGGGGAATTGGGGTATGGGCCTCCGGTATCCTCACTCACTCGGTGAAACACAGTGCAAGCACTATTTCACACCGGTTTTCTGTGAGGCCGTGGTATCACTCCGGTCGAGCCGGCCCATTCATGCCGAAGCGTGGCTCTCCCACGGTTTATCACCACCCACTTTCACTCTTTTTACCCTTTTTCAAAAAGAAGGTTAGTGGTTTTGACAGTCTATGTATGTATATGTATGTTCCACCGCAGCACTTAAACTACTGAACTGTTTTTAATGAATGAGGCCCAATTAGTCTAGTCAACAAGTTCCATACTTGTTGACTAGACTAAAAGATGCAGCAGCATAACTAGGCCGCCATGGTGTGGGTCGCCATGCTGCATTGTCTGCATTCGCAGTGAGCATGGTGACCACCACTTTTGGATTCTGCTTATGCTTTCCATCAGGCAGAGTAGAGTCATTATGGCGGGCCAAACATAAAAAAAAGAAAAAATTAAAAAAAAAAAAGTATGACTGTGAGCGCAGTCAACTTAAAATGTTTACATTTCTGTATTTTTTAATACTTTTAGCTATCGTTTATTTTTAGTGAAAAGTATATGTTAAATGTTTCGAAGATAATGTTTCAAAGGTAGTATAGTGCCATGCTGATATCAGCACAAACCAATATCTCTATTATTTCCAGGTAACAAGCCATTCTAAAAATATAATGGTTATTGTTAAACTTATTGAAACAACTTAATGTCAAAACTACTCCATAAACAGTAATTTATAGTTTAACTAATGACATAAGGAATTTGAACTTAATTCTCACTGATTTAAGACTTAAAAACACTTTGAGACATATTGAACACAAACAGTCCACAAAAGTACCTAAGTCTCCATAAAACCAATTCCCTTAATACTAGACGGAAGGACCAATCTAGACCATTGTGTCGTAATCAATGGATTAGAGAGCCTGTTGTTGAACAATTAAGGTCCAATCTAGTACCAAGAGCAATCGTTCCACTTGTGAAATGTTTGTGATTGAATCTGGCTTCCTACTTCGTTCTTATTCGTTTGAAATTGAATTTTGTTCGGTCCGAACTTCAGTTTTAAGTATAGCTTGACATTATTGGGATATATGATGAGAGATTGTAGCTGCACACCTTTATAGATACACTACTACACATAGATTAACAGATACACTTAACAGTGATAAGCTGTTAGCCCCAAAATGCGTCGACGTCTATTCAGCTCTTAACTGATATCTGATAACTGCCTAAACGTGCTAAAAAAATGGTTGTCCCATGCAAGATTTGAACCCACAACACTCGGCGCAGTAGAAAGCGGCGTGGCGACAATTTATACTACTAGGCCAGCTGTGCAGTCGAAGAATGAAATAAACTTTCCTTTTAAACCTTATAACGTCATTAGACAATTTATATGAGTAACTGCGTCAATATCTACCATCTTTATTAAATTAAGGTTTTTTATTTTTTTGTTTGTTTTTTAATTCTCTTGTACCCAGTGTTACTCCCACGACTAAAACGGATCTATTGATACCACTCACATGAAAATACGACAAGCCGTTTAGGCTCTAGGGCGTGCCAAAGAAATATACATACGTACACCCGAAAAAAGAGCCGAGCAAAAAAGACAAATACAATAAAAAAAGTAAAATAAATATTTTGTACATCCGACACACAAATGCTATCTAGATTCAAACTAAGCACAGCTTGTACTATGACAGATAGATTGGAAAAATCATCCATAGTGGTATGACCCCTTGGGTTTTATTTATATATTCTGATTTTGGCGTTACCAATTAAAATCGCGATTCATGTTTATTTGCGAACAACCTCTTATATGATGAAACACACAAGCTAATTAAACCCCCAGTATTCCATTAATTGATATTTGTCCCGCTGGTTATACAAATACGTGACGTACACGACCCTCGCTGTTTGTTAATGACAGTCAATTACAGATTCAAAACTTTGATTTTCTCGTCAACTATAGAACACTAGCTGTTGCCCGCGACTCCACCTGCATATATGTCAGTTATCGCGACATAAAGTCTCCTATGTCCGTTTCCAAGGTTCAATCTATCTCTATACCGAAATTCATACAAATTCGTTGAGCGGTTCAGCAGTGAAAGCGTAACAGACAGACAAATAGACAGATAGAGTTACTTACAAATTTATATTATTAGCACACGCTATTTTCACTAGATAATAGTCTTTTTTTACGTTTGGCTCTGCCTAATTGAAAGCATAAGCAGAATCCAAGAGAGGTGGTCACCATGCTGCGAATGCAGACAATGCCTGTGGTCTCGCACTCACCAATGAAGTACGAATGCTGTCATTTTACGTTGATTTCCTGTGCGAGGGTATGACCGCCCCGGTTGAGCCGGCCGGTTCGTGCTGAAATCAGCATGGCTCTACTACCTTGAGAAAGTCTTACAAGTTCGGCCTAAATTAAATTTTCAGAACGAGAAAATTGGCAATGCAGTCTCCTATAAGGTTACTCTCAATAATAGCAGCGTATTTGATAACTTACCCAGTAAGTAACAGTTATGAAAAATATTATTCAATATTTAAAAGAAAGGAGTTAATTTTCAATTGCTTTGTGACCGTAATATGTGTTTTTGTTATATATATATGGGCTTACCAAAGTGTCTCTACTCCGCCTAATGGAAAACATGAGCAGAATTCAAGAGTATTGGTCACCATACTCATTGTGAATGCGGAAAATGCAACAACACAGTATGGTGACCCACACTATGGCGACCTATTGAGATGCTTTAGCATCATTGGGCCTGTGGTCACGCACTCACCAACAAAACACGACAGCACGAAGGCTGTCACTTTAGTTCGGTCTTCTTTGAGAGGGCAGTACCGCCCCGGTCAAACCAGCCCGTTCGTGCTGCAATCAGCAACCTTGTTTGTAAAGTCCACGCGACACGTACATTATGTTATCTATACTACAATATTATAACGAGGTACAGTTTCTAACTTTTTTTGTATGGTTGTAGGGGGTAATCTTCGAAAGTACTGATCCAATCCTGAAAATTCTTTCACTAACAGAAAGCTACACTATTCAGGAGTGACATAGGCTATATTTTATTATGTTTGAATAAAAACTCAGCTAAATAATAGTATTTGTAAATCAAGTCGAAAAAGCCGGGCGGTTAACGCCCAACGAAGTGGGCATGAGACGGCTAGTTTTAAAATTTGATACTATTACGAAGGTGTTATTATTTAACAGTGTTCTGTATTCATTCATCGGGTTGGAAGGCGAGTCTTACCCATGCGCTTCGAGTTCGGTAAAAATTGTGTACATAAAAAAATAGTCGCGAAAGCTCCGCAGTGACGAATTGATAATTAACTACTGATGAAAATAAGAAAGTGTTTAAGGAGAAGCTTATGTCCAGCAGTGGACTATCAAAGTCTGTTGATGAATTGTCAACCTGGTACGTTCATTCACTACGTAATTATCATATGCTTTTGGAACGAAGTTCCTTATGGGGCGTTGCGGAGGGGTACCCTAGCCGGCAAAAAACGTCCACAACGTAAGATTTACACCTCGGTGTCAAAATGGTAGCGTATGAAAATGATGTGAGGTCTTGGGTTCGAATCCCGTGTAGGATTTTTGGGATTGTTTTTTGGGAGTTTGTTGTTTTCTATATATAATATGTATGTATTTACAAAAAAAAAATTCCTAAATATTTATTTATTTATTTCATGAACGAAAAATGTATGTAATGACACTTTTGTATGAAGAAATGCGTGACAATTTGCGGGGGTGAGGGGGTGTAATTTACTCTTTTCCATCTACCAGACAATAGCAAAACTAGTTGCATCGTTATATATTTATGTTGCTATGTAGTTTAGCTATCTGACACTATTGTAGGACGTACTCAGAATTTCAGGGTGTAGTTTTTTCAGGGTCGATTTTGTAAGCCACCTTAACATGTATTACAAAAACGTCGTTAATAATATTGCAAAAGTGAAAGTTTTTGTGTACTTTTTTTCTTATAACCCTAGTTAAGACATTGTTTAATATTTTTGATTTGCACTTAGATTATTTATATATAATATTGAAAGAGAAAGAATAAAAAAATAGTGTACATCATTTAATTTAAAATAAAGTAAAATTTAAATATTTATTTCAATTACGAATTTGAATGCTTAAATAACGCCAATCTGGGAAAATCAACTAATCTGAAACTGAATTGAATGGTCATATCAAACCTATGTTGTCACTAACATTCACATCTATTCACTTTTAATCTTGATCATAACAACGGGAAGAACAATTCTTGGTGTATTTTGTTGTCTGTCTGTTGTTGTTGTCTTGTCTATTAACTTTTTTGATCCATTGCTCTTTAATTTCATTTTTTTCTCTAATAAATTATTTTCATCTTCAGATGAAAATTTAGAATATTATGTAAATGAATCTTGTGGTGGACAGGTGTGTCATGTCCCACCAACACAAAGGGAGGATCCTCCGACCAGGCGAGGTGATCATGCCTGGCGGGCCAACTGCCCAACGGTTGATCTTGGGATGTTGTATATATGATTATCGGCGCGAGAACTTTCACTGCGCGATTCAGGATTGGTAGTTTCTTAGTTTTTCCTTCGTTACTCCGTAGTTCGACGTATCTTCGGTAGATGGCGCTGTAGTATATTTCTTTATGCGCTGTATGTGGAAGTCGCCACAAATCTATTTTAATTAATTTTAAAAAACCCTTCTAATTATCAGCATAAGTAAAATTTCTCTCATTTCAATGTTTGAAGTAACTACTTTCAATGCAAGATTAATATAGTCTTTACTTGATAAAATATTTGGATTCTAAATACGACCCTGTCCTTTTATTCTAGTGTAGATGACGATAGATGTCAGTCTGTTCACAAAATAATTATGATTAATACAAAAAAAAAAATACTTTGATGAATAAAAATTCGTTAGGTAAGAATGCAGAACACATTTCCGTATCTTCTTATGGTATAGTTTTACCATATTCAGCTCTACGTACCTTTGTATTTTTATTTCCCTTAACACAAAGTTTTGCCACCTACTGGCGAGTAAATTAAATAAAACACTAAGAGATTTTTCTCGAACGTTTTTAAGAAATTAGCTGTAAAATTACATAAAAATAAAATATGATGCCATTCATGGCACCAAAACGTTTATCCGAGTAGTTTCTACATGATAAAATACAACATTTTAACTTTTTAAACCGAGAAAAATATAAAGATTTGCGATTGTTCGATATAGTTCTAGAAGATTAACGTTGACAGTCTGCAATCATAAGCCGCATACCTGCGATGACGTCGGGGCCTGTATTTTGTCACGGGGCCTATGCGCTTATGCCCTGTCCTCTTTGTATTTGCTCCGTGGTTTCAACTATGGTAATTTTTTCACTGAAATATCAGAGAAAAGATTCAAAATTATATCGTGTATTTAAAATTCTGTTATACAGTGCATTTAAAATTGGATTCTATCTATCTTTCACTTCAATTCTCTGCGATGGTAATCGCCTCCTTTTTTATTTTTATTGATAAAAAAAATCATGATAAAAAATGTATACCCGAATAATTATTTTCTTTATACCTTGAATAGAACTTGAAATAAATATTCTTATGATAAGGAACTTCGTTCCTATCTGGTACCCCACGACACCCCACGACTTTTTTATACAAATCATTTGACTTGTCTTAAAATGTTCAAATAAATAATGTTCAAAAAGCGTCTCAATGATTAAACCATTTCATTTTCAATGAAATGATGTTCTTCCGTAGTGAAATAGGGCGTAATGAACACTGGAATTATGGGTTTTGAAAATGAGATCTTACTTCGAAATCCTTATTACCGCATGAATAATTCAACATCAAATTATAAATTAATGTATCGTTTACATTAGCTAGTTCCTCGTTTGTACCAGCTTTGATGTCTCATTTCTCAGTAACTTGTAATAAAATAAACATAAAAGTGAATTTACTACTAGTTTGCTTACGACTAATTATCTTCTTAATGGTATAGCTCCGTTTTTAGTGTAATCCTTTTAAAATACTCGTAAATACTAAAATGATTCCAATAACCGCTTTCTATTACACAGTCCATGTACTGAATTTATGTATTTAATACCATTAAATGAGCAATCCTTGTATATAATATGTTACGTACAATTTGATAAGTCCGGGCACTATTAATAATGGCCAGTCTGTACTCATAATGCCCGACTCAATTGGGCAATATGATTAAAACACCATGATTAATCAATTTTCGCGCCCATTATGAATAATGCCCAGGGTGGGCATTATTCATAATGGGCATCTTGGTCAAAATAATAAAATAGGTGAACTGTAGTGTTTTTGTTTATTAAATGAAATTAAATTTTTTTTCATGAAAAGTTAACAAAAACTAAACTTAACCTTTAACCTAAAACTTCTTACATGGACCACGGGCCATCGGGCATTATTAATAATGGCCGGTCAAAGTGATAAATTAATCACTTTGCGCGACGCTCTTAGGCATTTTTAATAATGTCCGGTCCATATTAATAATGCCCAGTAATCACGTTGCCCGTAACATATATATAATCTGAATAGGTTTTTTTTTAATTCACCAAAAAGCAAAGCTTAGTCATCCAGGCTTATGTTTGATTATCACAGTATAGACTATCTAGTTTGGCATCAAACGGCAGTTGTTATCATTATTATTGGAAGCACACAATAGTTTTTGCTCTTCATCAGATTTTTCCACTAACATGATTTTTGAAGCATTGGCTTTTCCGAATCCAGCATTAGAGCCACTTTTCATGTTTTTTTTCTGAATTGAGAATGCTTTGCACTCAAAAAAGTCTCTATGTAATTTTTTGAATTAAATATCAAAGGAATGGATCTTTTTGGAACCAATTTATTCGTCCGTTGCTCTGTTCTATTAAGACTTTTTTGAATACTCTGAGGTATCAATTAGAATTTAATCAAGAATTCTCGTCTATGGTCCCTCGAAGCTATAAAAATAAGCTTTTAAAATAATGCTTTCAAAAAAGAGTCCTTTCATTGTTGTGTTTAACTGAATTTTAATACCTCACTGGGAAATTCTTTCTGATCTAAACGTTAATGTTATATGACTTTGTAGTTAGAAATTTATCATGAGTTTAAATATTTACATAATTCCAAAAAAATAACAGAAATCATCATCTAGTATTTAAAAACCTGTGGATATTGGTATGAAGCTAAACATTATTCTTTAAATGTTGACATATTTCCCGAAGTTAACAATTAGTATGAAAACTGTTATAATTAGACCGGTAACGCACTTGTGACGCCTCTGGTGTTGCGGGTTTCCATGGGCGGCGGTAATCGCTTACCATCAGGCAATACGTCTGCTCGTTTGCCCAATATTCAATAATAAAAAAAAATAGAATGATTAGTGTAATCCACAACATTAAGATGTGTATTCCCCCTCCAAGGTTGTGTTAAACGTTGGAAACTTCGTAATGTGCAACAGTGCTTTCATACCCCCTCCATGGCAGCGTTTAACGTTTGAAAACTTCGTAATGTGCAACAGTGCTTTCATACCCCCTCCATGGCAGCGTTAAACGTTTAACGCAACCTTGTTGGAAGTCGCATTAGAAGTTTCTCTTAAATAATTATTGTTCAGATGTTCTCCGTATGAAAGCATACTTAAAGCCGTCTCCAAACTAATTTAGAAAAAGACTCGGAGGAATTTTATACCGCAAACAAAGCACTCTGAAACTGAACGGGCAGTTTCCATTCTAACAGATATCTACGATAACATTATCTCCTTATTGCATTTTTTGAATTGACGCATGTGATATTCAATTCGTCAGGCTAGCCTTGCAAAATGAATATAAAATAAATCATCATTTATCAAGCATCACAAATGACCTGACGTCATCGATTTATCTAGAACCAATAAACTTGAGATTACGATAATTCTCTAATCTTCCCAACATGTATTTACGCATCCCGCTTGTGACAGATAATAAACATTATTATTTTACGGCTTGTTCAAATTTAACACGATAAAATACAAATCATATTTGAGCCTACCATAATCGTAAACAATATTATTTCCTACAGCTTATGCTGCGAATAATCGGGCAAAACTACTTTTGCTGTTTTAATAACGTAACTGCAACTAACTTTTGATACAATATCGATCATGTTCTATTGAATTACAGTTGAAATTTGTATACATTTGTAAATATACTTCAGACGTTTCGTTGATTAGGTGCTACTTCAAATTTAATACAACATTATATTTTCAGTTCAATGTTAAGATTGTCTTTATTTGTTGTGGAGTTTAGCAAGAAAACGGGCAACTCATTGCGTTTCGTTCTGCTTTATTAGTTTGTTACTGAGTCTGTAAATTGCTTCAGATGTTAGGAAATGCTATCGGTATTTCAATATGCTTATCGTAGATGAATCATAAATTATGTAATGATTTCTTGACTGGTAAAATAGTACTTACATGTTGTGAAATCTTGATTTTAGTACGTAGGACTTTATTGCGTAGATATGCAATTATATGAATACTTAAGATTATTAGTTTGTTCATCTGCAGGCAAAACAATAAGTTAGTAGAGCCACGCTGATTTCAGCACGAATGGGCCGGCTCGACCGGGGCGGTACTACCCTCGCACAGAAGATCAACGTAAAATGACAGCGTGCTGTCGTGTTTCGTTGGTGAGTGCGAGACCGGAGGTCCAATGAGTCTAGTCAACAAGTTCCATACTTGTTGACTAGACTAAAAGATGCAGAAGCATCACTAGGCCGCCATGGTGTGGGTCGCCATGCTGCATTGTCTGCATTCGCAATGAGCATGGTGACCACCACTCTTGGATTCTGCTTATGCTTTCCATTAGGCAGAGTAGAGTCATTTTGGCGGGCAAACATAAAAAAAAAAAAAAAGTTGTCTAAAACTAAAAATTTTGTGCTACACTTTCAAAATAGAAATGTTCCTTGAAAAACATTTTACTGATGTGTTTATATTACTGTTTATCTTCGTGTTTACTTGCTATCCATAACTTTGTCGATCTGTGTGGCAAAAGCTAGAAGGCTATAAACTAAATATCATCAATCTACTAACCTTAGGAGCAGATTAATGATTAAAAATGTGAGTGAAACTGCGGATATCGATTAGTATGTTATAGCGAGCTTTATTTTTCGCATATCTCATATTATTACAAATATATATCTTATCTTTTCCACAATAATATACAGTAGCGAGCGCTTAGAGGTTGAAATGCGATTATTTATCATATTCATTAATTTCAATAAAGTTTCGTTGAACTTAGGGGAAATGATTGCAATTTTTTTTTTTTTTTTTATGGAATAGACCGGCAAACGAGCAGACGTATCACCTGATGGTAAGCGATTACCGCCGCCCATGGACACCCGCAACACCAGAGGCGTCACAAGTGCGTTACCGGCCTTTGGGGGATGGGGGGGGAGATAGGGGGAGGGGATGGGGTATATGCCTCCGGTATCCTCACTCACTCGGTGAAACACAGCGCAAGCACTATTTCACACCGGTTTTCTGTGAGGCCGTGGTATCACTCCGGTCGAGCCGGCCCATTCATGCCGAAGCGTGGCTCTCCCACGGCAATTGATGAAATCAATAGAAAAATGTATGAAATTATTTTGATTCGATATATATTGTGTCGTATTTTTATCCGATTACGACAAAACCAAAGACAGGCAAATATTGTTGGCAGATAGATAGATAGATTCCTTATTTGCTTACTGAATTAGGCATACAAATACAATACACGAATTATTTTAGTATAACTTCAACCAGTGTTTGATAGTATGTAATGAATTTTAGACTACACCTGATCGGAACAGTAGTCATTATTCCCTGAAAATGAAAAGAGAACGTTAGTCTTTTCCTTGACCTGAATAAGCGGGAGGAAAAATGTATGAAAATCCATTTCTAACGTGTTTTAGCGGGAGAGAAAGTTGTATGAATTTTCATTTCTCATGTGTTATCTTATCTATGGCGCGCGCCTGCCCAAGGAGTTTTCATATAATTTAAATATGGAATCTCCGTGCCACTGAAATCCTTTTGTGAAGAATAAAAAAAACAAAAGAAGCGCGAAATATCGGTCAAATTCTAAGCTAAATTGTGTCTTACATGGTGTTGTTTTGATTTAAATAATTTCTACAATACAAGTCTTTAAATGTTCCTCACAGATGTAGTATAAAGCACTGTGTAGCACTCGGGTGAAAGTCCCATTCCTACCTCGGGAGTATTGTGGCCCTAGGCTGCGCCTTCGGGCCACAAACTGCTCCCTCGCTAGTAATCGGTCCCTTTCCTCCCTCGATGAACAATGTACTATTACAAAACAATGTCAATATAAAGGAAAAATATCAACTGTTCAGGATGTTAAATCTTATGAACTACGTCATGTCATATATACAATCATGCAATAGTCATATTGATGTGATCATTCACAGATAGATGACACATGATCGTGATGACAGACATAACATATGTCTGTCATCACATTATATGTATTATTCACTAGCTGACCCGGCGAACTTCGTACCGCCACATTTACATATCTGTCTCAGCTTCCCACAGGCAGTGTACAATCGCGGACAAGAAAAAGACTTTTCCCGTTATCTTTCTTTTTTTTTCTCTCTAGCAAAAAAAGAATGAATAAAATCGGACTATGTGTTATTGAATTACAACTAAGTACATATTTTGACTTTCATCCCCTCTCTCCAGGAAACCGTGCTGAATTTCGGGAAAAAAAGTATTCTATGTGCTACCTCCGTAGTATGAACTCAAATCATGCCAAGTTTCATTTAAGACCATTCAGTAGTTTCGGCGTGATGCACAGAAAAGATACAGACAGACAGACAAACAAAAATGAAAAAAAATACAGTTTTGGCTTCTGTATCGATAATAGAGAGCCCTTCAAATTTTTTTTTCAAAATATCTTTAATGTACAGAACTGGACCTGTTACATTTTTTTTTTAATATATATTTTATTATTCATAAGCTCATATATCATACATTCTCAATTTTTGATCAGCCGTAGTTTGTAATAATAACACGGATAGTATTTTATTGATAATTTTTTAAGTTTTTTAATGCATTCATTTATAGTTTTTAGGGTTCCGTATCCAATTGGTAAAACGGGACCCTATTACTAACACTTCGCTGTCCGTCCGTCTGTCTATCCGGGTCACCAGGCTGTATCTCACGAACCGAGATAGTTAGACAGTTGAAATTTTCAGAGTTGATATACATATTTTCTGTTACCGCTATAACAACAAGTACTAAAAAGATAATAAATTAATATTTGAGGGCGCTCGCATACAACGTACGTGATTTTGGTGCCTTTGTGTTTTTAACCGACTTCAAAAAAGGAGAAGGTTCTCGAATTGACCGTATATTTTTTGTATTTATTTTTTATGTATGTTCGCGATAACTTCGTCGTTTATAAACCGATTTTGATGATTCTTTTTTTAATAGAAAGGAGATATCCCAACGGAGGGTTCCCTTCGTGCGTGAGTCCGACTTGCGCTTGGCCGGTTTTTTAATCTTTTACTTGTTTAAAGAAAATAAATTGTGGCACAGACTAAGATATTACTCAGCGGTTTAAACGTAACGCATAATTAACGGCGATCAGTACGTATCAAAAGCCCTTTATTTTTGTTCCTGCGCCATCTTTTATCGCACTAATCACGAGTAAAATAGATCTCAACAAAAATATTTACGTTTTACATCGCCGTGACTGACACGTGTTTACAACTGAGGGTTCGCAAACGTGTAAAATATAGTGACTACATGTGTGTAATTTATTTACATATTGGTATTCTTCACTCTTAATAAAAATAATACGGGAAATAAATTGGCTTTTATCACTTAACACTCGTCTAAAAAGATTGAAGGTTGATTAGATCCGTCATTGAATCCCACACAAATACGTAAATATTTTAACATCTATGTTCCTGAAAGCGATACGCAGATTGGTATTAAACACCTATATTTTGCCACCCACAACTGCCTCGGTGGCGCAGTGGTAGCCTTTGCGACTGCTGCGCTTCAGGTCTCGGGTTCAATTCCCGTGTCAGACCAAATTTTTGTATCATCTGCAAATAATTGTTTCGGAGTTTGGGTGTTTTCTATGTATCATATGTGTGTATTTAAAAAAAAATGTATATAATATGTATTTACATCAGTTGTCTAGTATCCACAATATAAGCTCTGCTTAGTTTGGGACTAGATGGCGTTGTGTGTTTGTTGTCCGAAATTATTTATCGAAGTGAAAACTTCTTAAGCCGCTTTGAGCACTTTTTGGTAGGGGAAAATCTTATGGGTTCGCGTCACCGACATGCTAATGTTTAGAGTTGATCATTTTAATTTAAACATTATTATATTTCTAATTTTACATATTAATTTTACAAATAACATTCTAAGTTATAAGTTTTCCCTTCTATAGGCAGTCCTAATGACTGCCAATTTTTCATTTTGACAGAAATATTTTACATATACAGGGTGTCCCAAAATTCAACGATAAGCGGGCGCCTAAAGGTAGACCTGCTAATGAGTACATAAGTAAAAAAAATAAAAAAAATATACCTAGTTTTTTTAGTTACAAGAAAAATTTAGAATTTCTTTGAAAATTTATACCTTTGAAAATTTATACCTTTCTTGATATTTTGAACGACCAGGATGACAATTTCTCAAATATGCTTAAGATTTTTTTTTTATCTTGTACCTAGTTATAGTGCTACTATTCACCACAACTCTTAAAAACACCAAATTGCCCGCAGTTATTACACAAAAAACGTTACACAAAAATTGTCATCGTGGTCGTTCCAAATATCATGAAGGGTGTAAATTATCAAAGAAATTCTAAATTTTTCTTGTAACTAAAAAAAAAACATGGTATATTTTTTTATTATTTTTCCTTATGTATTCATGAGCAGGTCTACCTTTTGGCGCCCGCTTATCGTTGAATTCTGGGACACATGGTATAGTCACGCCTTTTTCCCAGAGGGGAAGGCTGAGACAGTTGATCTCCACTTACTACGGCCCTGATACACCTCTTTTGCTTCGTCCACATTCATCAATCGCTGCATGCATGCTCGTTAGTTCCTGGTGCTCCTCACACTGCCCATTTTCAGAACATCACCAATTTGGTCGATAAATGTTCGCCGCGGACGACCTCTTCCGACACTTCCATTATATACGTAACAGCCAGCCAAGTTTCAGTACATACGGGATAGCTGGACGAAACTAATACCACGCGTCCCAGAAGGCTGGTTTCAATTCGTTGTTATAATTTTCTGGGCTCGTTTCACCAGTTCCTTTATTTGCAACATAAAACATTTATAAAAGGTACTGTTAAAAATGCTAATCTATACAAATAAATACAAGTAAAATTTTACCAAAAGCAAAAACCGACTTCGATGTTTGACTCGATTTCTCTTGGACGCCATCATCAGATCTTAGTGTCCGTATCATGATACCACCGTTGGGTTATTTCCTTCCCAATAAAAATAAAAAAATCATCAAAATATGTTCATAAACGACGAAGTTATCCGCGAACACACATAAAAAAAAAAAACATATATATACGGTCGAATTGAGAACCTCCTCCTTTTTTCTCAAAAATCAATTTTTAAATTTTTTGTCTGTCAGTCCGTACGTCTACTTGTTCTGGCTAATCTACAGAGGACATTAATGTACCATGAAATACTTTTTCTCATTTATTTGTAGTTTTAATAGTTATTTGTTATACAAGAGTGCAAAGTTGCTTTTTAACCGCGTGCTCAATTTTGATGACCGAGCAAGCGAAGGATTCTAAAATTGAATCACGAGCGTAGCGAGTGATTCTAAAATTAGAATCCTGAGCGTCAGCGTATTTAACCAGTGCCTGTACATACAGGACGTAATATTCTGATAGACTTCTAATGATGGCATTCTTACACCGGAGGGCTTCGCCAGCCCTTGGCTTAGGTTCAAGCTACCACCGTCGATGGCCTTCTCGGTCGGAGGCGGAGGGGAGTAGGAGAGTGATGTTCCACCGTCCAGAATCCGAGGATCTGTACACTGGTCAATATATTTGAGGGCACTGACTTCCCAATAACGATTGCCATAGATGGTCATTACAACCGGGACCGACAGCTTAACGTGCTCTCCGAGGCACGGGCGAGCAACACCGCCATCTTGCATACTCCGGGCCGCTATTAAGAATTTCTTGTAAAAAAAAACCAACAGCAGTTCGACCCGGGAATCAAATCCGAGACCTCTTGGTCGGTAGTTGTTTACGCTAACCGCTAGACCAGCGAGGCAGTTATGTAGACTATTAAAAGTTAGAAAACAAAGACAATCGCACGCGTACAGAATATTTATCAATCGAACAAGTAACAAGCACAGGTAAACACGTGTTAGATTAATGCGTGCTATGAAACTTCATTCGAACGTGATCTTTACTAGGTTTCGTTATAATTCTAGCCTTTGTATCAAATAACTTTAACAAATATTTGCAATAAAATATAAATTGGTACGTGGCAATAGCACATTCTTTTGATCAAGTGCTGTGAGTTCAAATCCAACACGGGACAACACTTTGTGTGATCCACAAATTGTTATTATAAGTCTGGGTGTTTTTTCTGTATGTATTATGTTGTATGTTTGTAAAGTCCCCCGCCACACAGTGAGGAACGTTGAGGCCTTTATTAACCGACTTCCAAAATAGGCTTTTAGGCTGCAATTTATCTTTGATTCAATCAAAACAAATATAAAAAAAAAATGTTACTTGCTGCTGCGGAACCCTTCATGGGCGATTCCGACTCGCACTTGGCCGCTTTTTTTTGTTAAAATTTGTATATTATTTTTGTGATTCTTTTGACCACCCACATTTGCGTGAAATTTCATCTCAAAGACAAACCAAGCTAATCTGGCAAGACAAAACTTATCCAACGTTCTTGACAGTTCAAAGTGATATTTAGAAGTTCGTGTGTTTATACACTGAAAAATAAATATAAATAGAGTTACTAAAGAATAAATGGTTTATTTTTAACCAACTTCAAAAAGGTTTTCAATTCGACCGTATATTTTTTTATTTTTTTTTATGTGTGTTCGCGGATAACTTCGTCGTTTATAAACCGATTTTAATGATTCTTTTTTTAATCGAAAGGAGATATCCCAACGGTGGTATCAAAATAATGACACTAAGATCTGATGATGGCATCCAAGAGAAATCGATCGATTTGGTCGTTCTTGAAGTCGGTTTTTTATTGTTAAAATTTTATATTATCATACTTAATATATTCTTTTCTGCTATATTTGTGTTTTACCAAATACCGACATGGAAAAAATGTATATAAAAAGAAACCAATATGAACTGAGAACTCTTTTTTGAATCTGAAGTAGTGAAGTAAGTAAAATATCATGAAAAAAAAATCCTAGTGAAAATTTGACATCATTTGTGCAAGGTTTCGCATTTGTATAGCGCTCGACTCTTGTGTTGTGATTCTTTGTTAATCAGTCTCGCTTCTGATGTCTTCATTAAAATGTAACGTTAAGCCAAGCTAACATTAGTGAAGACTACTTTAAGACTAGAACATTCCAAGTTCTTACTGCAAAGTCTTTACATTCCTGGGAGAATTGAATTCTGTAAAGTGAAAAGGAAAACAGCTATGTGCCTAAGCTTCTTTATACATGCAATAGTAATTTAACTTTTCACTAAGTAAGGTAACCCATAATAAAAAAATAATTTTGGGTGCTTTCTCCTAAATCCTACTTTAATTAATTAATATTAATCACACTAATCGACTGCCTCGTTAGTCTCGCGGTTGGCGTGTGCGAATGCTAATCATGAGGTCTCGGGTTCGATTCCCGAGTCGGATCAAATGTTTGTATGATCTATAAATATTTGTTTTGGAGTTTGAGTATTTTCTATGTAAAATATGTATGCATTAATAAAAAAAAGTATATATGTATTTGTATCAGTTGTCTAGTACCCATAACACAAGCTCTGCTTAGCTTGGGACTAGATGGCGTTGTGTGTTAGGTGTCCAAAATATTTATTTATTTATTTACTAATCACACTAATATATAAATGCGAAAGTTTGTTTGTATGTTTGTTACTTCTTCACGCAAAAACTACTGAACGGATTTGGATGAAACTTTACAGTAATATAGCTTATATATCAGAATAACACATAGGCTTCTAATTGCATCGATAACCGACATACAGGCGGGCGGAGCCGCGGGCAACAGCTAGTAAATAAATATGTCGGACATCTAACACACAAAGTCATCAACTAAACAGAGCGTGTACTGTTGATATAAATCCAAATATTTTATTAGGCATAATATATATAACACTCAAACTTCGAAAAATGTTTAGCTGATCATAAAAAAATTGCTGCGACCCGGGAATCGAACTCGAGAACATAAGCACAGCTGTCACTCACCCTACCACTGTGATACCGAGACAGTGAAATAATAAATATCACTTATAATGATAGCTTCACACGTCTCACACGTGGCTATCCGACACCAAAATGGCTAATTAATCATGCTTTGTGGTAACGTCCATTTCATGTAAGTCCATAGTGATACAAAATAATTTCACGGAACAAAAGAAATTAAGGACTCTGGGTTACTCATGAAGTTAAATTTAAATCTTTTAATCATGTATGTACGCGCATAACTTCCGACCCTGCACCAAATTGGTTTCCTTTTTCTATATGTTCGTTATTATTAGGTCAAGGTTTGTATAGAAGAAAATCAAAGATTAACGGGAACTTTTTTTGAAATAAAAATATGGCGATACTAAGTTCGTACGGACAGCTAGTCTATCTATATATGTATACAAAAGAGGAAGGTGACTGACTCACTGACATACCCAGACATCAACGTACAGCCCAAACCGCTGAACCTAGAATCTTGAAATTTTGCATGTAGGTTCTATAAATAACGTAAGTGAGCACTAAGAAAGGAATTTTGAAATTCCACCTCTAAGGAGGTAAATCAGGGGATGAAAGTCTGCGTGAGCGAAGCCGCGTGTAAAAGCTAGTTTAATATAAAGGTAATGGTGACATTAAAATAGAAATCTACGGGATTGCTACCATGTACCTTTTTGTTAGTGAGTATCCGATATTTCGGCGCTGTTGCAAGCGCCATGATCACGGAGTAACTGAAGATCTTGCGGGTGGGATGTTATTGGCAGACATATCGGTCTACCCTCTTTCGCAGTACTTTACTACGATCGCCCCCGGTACCACTGTTCACTAACTCACTATTCACTCGTAATTGTTCTCGAGACACAACACTCACAGTATCTGATCGCGAAACTATATTTTATTGATTACGCCGGTTTTTGCACATTCGAATCACGGGATTCCAGACATTTGACAATTTGAACCCATCCTCACGATTGAAATTTTTGTGTTTAGTAATTTCAATCGCTTTCCTGACCCATCTAGGTATGTAGTGGCAGCGTTCTGTCGTAATTATCTGTGGGTTATGAAACCTAATCCAGTGATTTGGGCCCGAGTCAATCAAATGCTTCGCGATTCCCGATTTCTGTTGGTTGTTGTTTTTGACCGCTTTTATGTGTTCGTTCATGCGGCACGCGATGGTACTTTAATGTTACTGACCATGAAAGTTTAAAACAATATAGTAATAGTGACGTTTGTATTATAATACTTACGACTATAAACGAAAATTGTACTTGAAGCCGACTATAAACGAAGACAAATTTTGCCTTTATAGTTGAAGTAAAAACAATTTATATTGCGTCTATACTAAAAAAATAAATAACGAACTTTGTAAACAAAATGACGCAACGAAAACTAAGTCACTGAGAAGTTAATCTCCAATAAAAAAATCCCATCCAAAACAGAGTCTGAACTAATTTGTGAGTTGACAAGCACTGGGCGGAGTAAGCCAAGTCTATTTGAATAACGTCGTATGTAAGGTCTGTATGCAAAGTTGTGGGTCCATTATTGGGCGGAGTTAGCCCCAGGCTTCTTCAAAGATATGATTAGTTGAACGAATTCACGAACTTTATAATTGTTAGCTTTGTTGCTTGGATTCAACGGCTGTTGTTGTTGATGTGTTGAATTAGTTAACATTTAAAGGTTGTTACTGCTTTTGTATTCTGTCGTTATTAGAGAAATGCTTATTTCTTCGTGAAGGTATTTATAAATTAAATAATACACACCGTTCCGACTACACAAAGCCAAAAAGGGTAAAAAAATTGTCAGTCTGTGTATGTTTGTTTGTTAGAGTGTATCGTCTAAACTACTGAATCGATTTAAATGAATGAGGTGTCATTAGATTTGACACAATGGCTTGGGTGATTTAGGCTATATAAATATAGTCACAAGTTTCTTCATCTTCATCTAAAGTAATATATATTCATTGTTATTTATTGTCGTAAGTCGTATTGAGAGGTGTAGGCGTTTAATGCTTACTTTTTGCCAACTATATATTTATTTCCTCTGATGTTCTATGACTATTGTTGTTTATCAAATACTTTGCGAGTAAAATCCATTGGGAGTATACTGAAACGAAAAACATATCAGTCATTCCTGATTAAGCGAAACAGTCGATTTAAATGAATGCATGTATGCAATTACTTCCATTTTTACCCGACTATGGCAAAGCCAAAGGAGGGTTATGATTTTGTCAGGCTATGTATGTATGTAAGTATGTATGTATGTATGTTCATCTGTAACGTCACAGCTCCTTAACTACTTATTAGAATGGACAAATGGTGTATCGTTAGAAGCGTCTTGATCGTCCTCTGGTTATAGGCTATGTGACGTGTCACTGAATCTAATTTGGCGCCCTCTAGCCGAAATTGCTAGAACGCCGAAACGCGTTGTTAATGTGTTATGGACGTTATGGTACATTTCTACGTAACGTGTGACTACGGCTACTTTTAGTTATTCTGTGCTACGGCTTTTGAAACTTGTTTCATACTGTTTCAGCGTCGTTTTTTGTCGTAGTTGGGTTTTGTTTTTACTTTTTTTTTTAAAGTAATCAAGCCAACAGTTTGGCATTTTTTTATTATTGGAGTAAACATTAAGCCGTCTTAGACTATTGGGGATGATAACACACTCGCATTTTTTTTAAGTTTTGCAATTGATTTGCTTCATGAATATTCAGCTAATTGTTAGAACATTAAGTTATTGCGTTGACGGGTAGACAGTTCAGAAACATGTTCCCTGTATACTACCTACCCTACCTACCTACCCTACCACGAAGCAAATACAAAGAGGAGATGGCATAAGCGCATAGGTCCCGTGACAAAATACAGGTCCCGACGTCATCGCAGTTATCGCGACTTACAAATTAGACTGTCAACGTCAATGTTCTAGAACTTTATCGAAAAATTGCAATCCTTGAATATTCTCGGTACAATTAAGTAAAAGATGAAGTGTTGTGTTTTATCTCGTACAAATAACTTGGATAGACGTTCTGGTGCCATGAATGGCATACTATTTCATTTGTAAGTAATTTTATACTTAATTTCTTAAAATAGTTCTAGAAAAATCTCTCAGTGTGTTGTTGAAATATAGTTAAATCTATTCGCCACTAGATGGAAAAACTTTGTGTGATGGGAAATAAAAATACAATGGTTCGTAGAGCTGAGTATTTATAAAGTAAATCATAAAAAAATATTTAAATATGTTCTGCATTCTTGCCTAAAGAATTTTTAATCGAAAAAGTATTATTTTTTGTATTTTTTGTAATCATTTTGTGAACACTGACGTCTATCGTCAACTAGGAAAACAAACATCAACAGAACAAAGAGACAGGGTCGTAATTAGAATTATTTTTTTTATCTATATTCAAATTATATCTATATTAATCTAGAATTTAAAATACTTGAAAATGAAACAAATTGATAGGTTTTCTAACTAACTAAAATTCTATCCCAGGAATCCCAGGAAAATTAAACTTTCTCGGAACCCACAACGAAATTAATCAAACGAAAACTGAAGAATTTGAAAATATAATAAATGAAAAACTAATTTGTAGAAGGGGTGTAAGGGGGTGAACCCAAATCTTTCGCCTCAAGCCAACCTCACCTGCACGCGGTACATCCTGCTGAACGACGAACGAGGCTCTGGCAACCGACCGATGGCGGTATACCCATCCCAATAGGCGTAGTTAAATGTAATAGGCCGGTGACGGGCAGCAGCGTCACCGGTGCAAGGAACTGCGCCCTGCGATCACCAACCCGCCTGCCCAGCGTGGTGATTATGGGCATTAACCTCCATGCAGCTGCAAAATAAGCCACGGCCCCCAGTTCCCGGCAGTCTCGCTATTCCTGGTCATGGTGGCGACCATGGTAACGGCGAGGCGGGGGGTGCTAAGAATCTCCGGGTTACGGCAGGCCACCACAACCGACTGACCCTGGCTACGTTTAATGGCCGCACATTACGGCTAGACTCGCATCTGGCACAACTCGAGGTGGAACTTGAGAAAATTAGATGGCATATTTTGGGGTCATGTGAAGTCCGAAGAGAGGGGGAGGACACCATAACCCTTGACTCAGGCCATCTCATGTACTTCCGTGAGGGAGACCAACAGTCTCAAGGTGGCGTTGGGTTTCTGGTTAACAAGTCCCTATCTAGCAACGTTGTGGAAATGTCTAGTGTGTCGAACAGGGTAGCGTACCTCATTATCAAGCTCACCGAGCCTCAAGGTAGTGCAAGTGTACGCACCGACCTCAGCCCACTCGGACGATGAGGTGGAGTGTATGTTCGATGACATATCGAGGGCCCTCCACTTCACTACTAAAACCCACTACAACGTTGTTATGGGTGACTTCAACGCCAAAGTGGGAGTACAAAATTGCAGCGAATCGGTAATAGGATCCCATGGATTTGGAAGCAGAAATCATAGGGGGCAAATGCTCGTCAACTTTCTCGAACGAGAGGGGTTGTTCTTGATGAACTCGTTCTTTAAGAAACGGCCCCAAAGGAAGTGGACATGGCGAAGCCCCGACGCTATGACTAAAAATGAGATCGATTTCATCATGACCGACAGAAAGCACATATTCAGAGACGTCTCAGTGATCAATAGGTTGAACACCGGTAGTGATCACCGACTCGTCCGAGGCTCTCTGAATATCAACTTTAAAGCTGAACTTGTCCGATTTATGAAATCCAGGCTCCGACCAACTCTGCTCCAAGCCGCAATGGGATCTGAAAAGTTCCAGTCAAATCTAGAAAACTGATTTGCTGCTATGGAAACCACAACAGGCGTGAACCAGAACCTTGAAAATGTGGTTCGAATCCTCAGGGAAGAAGGTACGAGATTTTGTGAAATGCAGCGTAAGGGCAGGAAATCTAAGCTTTCGGAAAGGACCCTAGGGCTAATGAAGGAACGACGTGAAAACCCACTTCTTACTTCGTCGGCAAAACGGACTCTAAACCGAGAGATCAGCAAATTAGTACGACACGACCTCCGATGCTCCAATACTCTTTCGATCGAAAGAGCGATCGAGCAGAATCGGGGGTCAAAGGTGTTTGTACAATCTCTCGGAAGAAGCCACCTGACGAAGCTGACTACAGCAAGTGGAGAAGTCGTTACTTCCAAGCCGGTCGTCCTTTCGGAAGTGGAACGTTTCTATGGCGGTTTGATGAATGAGGACTCTAGAGCCACATTAACACGCCACTACACCGAAGATCTACCAGAAGTCAGCATTGACGAAATCGAGATGGCTCTTGGACAGCTTAAAAATGGAAAAGCCCCTGGAGAGGACGGCATTACAACAGAATTGTTAGAGGCTGGAGGTAAGCCCGTACTGAGGGAGCTCCAAAAGCTTTTTAACGCTGTCCTGTTCGAAGGGAGAACTCCAGAGGCGTGGAGCAGAAGTGTGGTCATCTTGTTCTTCAAGAAAGGTGACAAGACCAGGTTGAAGAACTATCGACCCATTTCGCTTTTAAGCCACGTCTACAAGCTGTTCTCAAGAGTCATCACGAACCGTCTTGCACGAAGACTCGATGAATTTCAACCACCAGAGCAAGCTGGATTTCGGAGCGGATATGGCACTTTAGACCACATCCACACAGTGCGGCAAATTATACAGAAGACAGAGGAGTATAATCAGCCCCTGTGTCTAGCATTCGTGGACTATGAGAAGGCCTTTGACTCGATCGAGATCTGGTCTGTTCTGGAGTCCCTGCAGCGTTGCCAAGTGGATCGGCGATACATCCAAGTGCTGAGATGTCTCTACGAAACCGCCACCATGTCCGTCCAAGTACAGAATCAGCAAACAAGGCCCATACCATTGCATCGAGGAGTGAGACAAGGGGATGTTATTTCCCGAAATTGTTCACAAATGCAATGGAGGATCTGTTCAAGACGCTACACTGGAAAGGACGTGGCATAAATATCAATGGCGAATACATCTCTCACTTGCGATTTGCGGACGACATCGGCATTATGGCAGAGACGCTGCAGGACCTACAACAGATGCTGAACGACCTGGCTGACTCTTCTGTGCGCATCGGCCTACGGATGAACTTGGACAAAACCAAGGTCATGTTCAATGAACATGTACTACCGGAACCGATCGCAGTACACGGTGCCGTTCTCGAAGTTGTTCAAAATTATGTGTACCTCGGGCAGACTTTGCAGTTAGGTAGAAACAACTTTGAGGATGAGGTGAACAGGAGAATTCAGCTGGGTTGGGCAGCGTTTGGGAAACTTCGTCGGGTCTTTTCATCGTCGATCCCACAGTGCCTTAAGACGAAAGTCTTCAATCAGCGCGTCCTACCCGTCATGACATACGGACCCGAAACGTTTACACTTACGGCACGGCTGGTCCATAAGTTCAAAGTCGCTCAGCGTGCTATGGAGAGGGCTATGCTCGGCGTTTCTCTGAGGGATTGCATCAGGAATGAGGTAATCCGGCAGAAAACCAAGGTCATCGACATAGCCCAAAGGATTAGCAAGCTGAAGTGGCAGTAGGCTGGCCATATTAGCCGCAGAACTGATTACCGTTGGGGTAAACGGGTTCTTGAGTGGAGACCGCGTCTCGGCAAACGTAGTGTAGGACGTCCACAGGCCAGGTGGAGTGATGATCTGCGCAAGACGGCTGGCACGAGCTGGATGCGAGAAGCCGAGGATCGAACCAAGTGGCGCGCAATTGGAGAGGCCTATGTCCAGCAGTGGACTGCGATAGGCTGATGATGAATTTGTAGAAACATTTTTTTTTTGTATGTTATTGTTCTCTTTATTGTATGTGTTTGTTGTTGTACTAAATTTCTTTGTTTTTGTTCTCTCTCTTTAATATATATGTTACAGTCAGATTGTCAAAACCGTTAGATTGTAATCTATCTCGCGAGATTGTAAAATGATATCTACGAATCGCAAGTCGCGCGCTGATTGGTTGAACAGCATATGTCCCCGCGCCGCCATATTTGTTTGTTAATTTGTCTTTGATGCCAAATGTAAAGTATTTCTGTGATTGTAAATTGATTTCATGTTGAAAATACCTCACAGCTTTAGGATTAGTTATATAAAGTTGCTGTGGCAGAAAAAATAATTTGTGATTAATCAAAGAAGTAATAACCTAAACTATCTCTATGGGCATTGATCGGCCTACTATAAAACCGAACAATCAGGGAAAGTTGACAATTTGACGTGCGTAAGTAGTATATCACAGTTGACAATCTATCGACAGTTGGCAATCTCGCTAGGTAGATTATAATCTAACGGTTTTTATAATCTTACGGTGACATATTTAAATAAGTAATAACTCAAATACATCACCAAGGTTACGGGGAAGATATAAAGAACACACAAACTTTCACTTTTATACTATACTAGCTAACCCACGCAAATTCGTTTACGTCTCCTATTTCCCGTAGCGTAATAATTTCCCCCCGTTTTCGCAACATTCTTCATTGGTGCTCCACTCCTATTGGTCTAAGCGTGATGATATATAGCCTATAGCCTTCCTCGATAAATGGGCTATCTAACTCTGAATTTTTATTTTTTTTTATTTTAAATGTGAAACATTTTTTTTTTCAAATCGGACCATTAGTTCCTGAGATTAGCGCGTTTAAACAAACAAACTCTTCAGCTTCATATATTAGTATAGAATATATTAGTATAGATGTTATGTACGATGTTTCTTACTAATAATATCTTTGCGATACATGCATCAAAATGATTTACAAAATTGACTTTAAAAAAATAACTACCTGATAAGAAAATTCTGAGTACGTCCCTGTATGTCCCTTACATCGTACGCTTAGTGTCAAATAGCTAAACTACATAGCAACATCAACATGTAACGATGCAAGTAGTTTGGCTATTGATTGGTAGATGGCAAAGGGCAAAGTAACCCCCCCTCACCCCCGCAAATTGTCACGCATTGTTTCATACAAAAATTTCATTAGGGCATCTCCTCTTTGTATTTGCTTCGTGTACCCTACACACGAAACGACACTAAGTGCAAAATATTAAAGTCTCCTAGAGACTTGTAGGGAAAACGGCAATACGCAAAAAGAATCAAGTCAAATTAAATCTATATCTATACTAATATTATAAAGCTGCAGAGTTTGTTTGTTTGAATGCGCTAATCTCAGGAACTACTGATCCGATTAGAAAAATTCTTTCAGTTTTGGATAGTCCATTTATCGAAGAAGGCTATAAGCAATATTTTATTTTCAAAAAAATTAGGGATCCGTAAGAAAATTGCTATTTCGTAACCAAAGGTTTGAAATCGAAAACCTATTTCTGCGTGCGCTGCAAAAACTATTGACGACAATAGAACAAAATAATGTATTACGGGTTTATAGGTCCCATTAAGATCTACAAAAAAGTCCGGGAGAGCATATATCTAACTTTCATGGTTTAGTCGCAATAACCGCTTTTGTGTTCAAAAAAAAATATAGAATCGTCTGAAGAAAAAAACTACGTTAAATGTGTATAGTAATATTAATCCCTATCCAAATTAAGCATTATGTTACCAAGGGTATTTATGTAAAATGATTTTTGTTTCATCCCAATCGGACATTTCGTTTAGAAGTTAACACGAGTAAAAGACGCTAAGAGTTGGTACCTAATAATGAGTTATTTGGCGAAGAGTTTTTATAAACATAATACCTAAAATTAATCTTTATCCAAATAAATGTGTTGTTGATTATGAGTATTAGATCTTAGAAGAGTATAATAAATACATCTATAGTAATCTATACTAATATTATAAAGCTGCAGAGTTTGTTTGTTTGTTTGTTTGTTTGTTTGTTTGTTTGTTTGTTTGAACGCGCTAATCTCAGGAACTACTGGTCCGATTTGAAAAATTCTTTCAGTGTTGGATAGTCCATTTATCGAGGAAGGCTATAGGCTATATTTTAGTTTAAAAAAAATTAGGGATCCGTAAGAAAATTGCTATTTCGTAACCCAAGGTGTGAACTCGAAAACCTATTTTTGCGTGCGCTGCAATACCTATTCACAATAGAACAAAATAATGTATTACGGGTTTGTAGGTCTCATTAAGATCTACAAAAAAGTCCGCGAGAGCATATATCTAACTATCATGGTTTAGTTACAATAACCGCTTTTGTGTTCAAAAAAAATATTAAATCGTCTGAAGAAAGAAACTACGTTAAATGTGTATCGTAATATTAATCCTTATCCAAATTAAGCATTGTGTTATCAAGGGTATTTATGTAGAAGTAAAATACTTTTTGTTTGATCCCAATCGTTCATTACGTTTAGAAGTTATCACGAGTATAAGACGCTGAGAGTTGGTACCTAATAATGAGTTATTTGCCAAAGAGTTTTTATCAACATAATACCTAATATTAATCTTTATCCAAATAAATGTATTGTTGAGTATGAGTATTAGATCTTAGAAGAGCATAATAAATACATCTATACTAATATATAAAGCTGAAGAGTTTGTTTGTTTGAACGCGCTTATCTCAGGAACTACTGGTCCAATTTGAAAAATTCTTCCAGTCTTAGATAGCCCATTTATCGAGGAAGGCTATAGGCTATATATCATCACGCTTAGACCAATAGGAGCGTAGCACCAATGAAGAATGGGGAAAAATTATTACGCTACGGGCAATAGAAGACGCAACCGACATTGCGTGGGTCAGCTATACATACTTTATATTATAAATGCAAAAGTAACTCTGTGTGTCTTGCTTTTACGGCCAAACGGCTGCACCAATTTGAATGAAATTTGGTATACAGATAGTCTAGAGCCTGAGAAAGGACATAGGCTACTTTTTAATGCGAAAAAGGGGTTGTAAGGGCTTTAAAAGGGGGATGAAAGGTTGTTCTGGGGGTTCACTCGCCATACGCCTGCGCATTACCTACGTCGGGCGTCTTGGCAACGACCAAACACGGCTGTCACATTCATTAAAAATATTTCACTTTTTCAACGAAGACTTAAATTAATACATACATTCATGAATCCGATTTGTATGTATGTTCATGATATTAGTAAAAATAAATAAGCCATATTACTAAACAGTATTTATAAAATTCAAAAACTCTTTACAGAAGTATCGTCATTTTAAGCGAAAATATTAAAATTTCTTTTTTAGGCTGTTGATTAGATATAAATAAAAATGTGATTTAAATTTTGTAAAAAAATTACCATCAAGGGGGTTAAATAGCAATAGGGGATGAAAGTTTGTATGGCTATATGCAAAGTTTGTGAAAATCTATACATGCTTCATAAGTTTGCGACAGGAGACAAAATATTAGAGCTATTCTGATGTAACATTTACTGAGTTATCACAATATGCCTAAGTGTGCTTGCCCGAACGGGCAGACGAATGTGCCGCATGCGGATGTTGAATTTTGCCACTACAAATTCGTTATTATTCACTGCGATTAGATTTGTTTACATGATTTTTTTGTTTATTCAGTTAATGTTCTTCGTGAAAAAATCCGACAGAAAAGGATCCGGGGGGATTTATGCACAAAAAAAAGGAAAAGGGGTACGCCGCAAGATGAAATAAATGCCTGTATGAAACATATGTACTATGGGTACATGTTAAAAAGTTTTGTCGTATTACAATTATGCGAGTACAACTTCAGAATTATTTATGAGCAGTGTCAATATGCAAATGCTCTTCTAAAAATTGGAGAAGATTGTATGCCAACTGACAGTAACGACATGATTACACTGAGACGTGAGTTCTGGTATATGATGGCACAGATGATCTAAAAATAATATCTATTCTGATCTGCCTACTAATGAGACAGTTATCAAATAAACGAACGGATCATGTCAGACGTGGAGGAAGATGTTATCGAATACCTCTCAGGAAATGCAAGGGACACTGAACCAGTCATATCGTAGCTTATGCATAGAGTTTCTCAACTCTTTAGAATTATCAGGAGCGCCTTACCATAAGTTGAGACTGAAATTTAATGTTCCAGTCCTATTAATGAGAAATCTTGAGCGCCAAAGCTATATAATGGTACACGGCTACAAAATACACATCTGGGGTACAACATTGTAAAAGCTACAATCATGATGCATGGAATGCCAAAAGGAGAAAATATTTTAATTACACGTATTCCAATAATTCAAACTTATTTGCAATTTCAATTTAAAAGAATGTAGTTTCCACTGAAAACAAAATTTGCAATAACATTTATCAAAGCCCAAAGACAGACGCGTAAAGTTGCAGTTCATTAAGAAAAAAAACATGTTTTTCCCATGGGCAGCATAATCACGTGTATCAAATCCGCTAAATCTCTATATTTTGGCAAAAGATGGCAAATAAAAAAACGTAGTTAATAAAATTGAAAAAAATGAGAATCTGATTAGCCTGAGGGAAAACTCAAGCAGAATCCAACCGGAGTGTCAACTCCAATCCAAGTGGAGGCAACCGTACTCGCTGCGAACCCAGACAATGCAGAACCAAACCGTTAGGTTCGAGAGCGTATTTCTAAGACTGAGGCGGTGACTTCCAAGGCCAGCACGTGTTGTTCTGTAGAGAAAGGGAGAAGGTGGGATCAGTTGGAAGAACTCTTCAGAACACTCTCCATGGTAAAGCGGTAGAGGACTGCCATAGAGGCGATGTCACTCCGCAACTGCAGAGGCCCAAGGGACTCGGTGGTATCAGGACTGTTGATCATGCGGACTGCTCGCCGCTGCAACCGATTGAGAACATCAAGCAAATACTGCGTGGATCCATCACAAAGATGAGAACAGTACGCACGAGCGAACCTGGGTCTTATAAAGGAGAGACAATAATACAGGCGCGAAGAAACGTCTCACCCTGTTCAGGCTGCCTTAGTGGTGCCCTCGATGTACTTCCGTGGGTTGAGGTATCGGCAAATATCCATGCCCAGGACACCAGCTTATCCCGTAGTGGCAGTTGAGTGCTCTGAAAAGGGGGGAGGGGAAAAAACGGACACTTTTTGGTAGAGAAAGGGCAGACCTATGTTTATTTAACGTTGAACTCGACCAAATTCTCATCACCCTATTGTGAAATGCGGTTCAAAACCCGGTCGAGCTCAGCGACGAGCTCCTGTCGATTTTCCTCAATGTCTACCAGCTTGGATGCAGGGTATCCATAATATCGCCCAAGCACTGTGCTATCGTCTGCATAGCAATGTATATTGCCGAGGGCCAATATGTCATTGACATGCAGAAGAAACATCTTGGGCGACAGGACTGAACCCTGAGGTACGCTAGCGTTTACCTCCAGAAAAACAGAGGCCGTGCCGTCGCAAAGAACCCTAATGCGAAGGCGCTGATGAAGAAAAATGTCAATCCAGTGACAGAGTCTAGGAGGCAGACCGAATGCTTAGAGCTTAGAGAGAAGCGAACGGTGCCAGACTCGGTTGAAAGCCTTGGCCATGTCAAATGTCGAAATAAGCTCATGTAAAATACTTTTTATTTTATGTACTTACAGAAATACTTAAATGTGTTTTTAACAGTGAAACGTGTGTGTCTTATTTATAAAATAATATTATCCTCAATAATTAAAACTGCTACCCAAAGTCACTATTACACGCGGACGAAGTCGCGGGCACAGCTAGTAATATATAAAGCTGAAGAGTTTGTTTGTTTGAACGCGCTAATCTCAGGAACTACTGGTCCAATTTGAAAAATTATATCAGTTTTAGATAGCCCATTTATCGAGAAAGGCTATAGGCTATATATCATCACGCTAAGACCAATAGGAGCGGAGCACCAATGAAGAATGTTTCAAAAATGGGGGAAAATTATCACGCCACGGGCAATAGGAGACGCAAACGACGTTGCGTGGGTCAGCTAGTACTAATATAAAGCTGAAGAGATTGTTTGTTTGTTTGAACGCGCTAAACTCAGGAACTACTAGTCCGATTTGAAAAATTATTTTAGTGTTAGATAGCCCATTTATCGAAGCAGGCTATAGGCTATATAAGCGGCGCATCAATGAAGAATGTTACAAAATCGGGGGAAATTATTACGCTACGGGCAATAGGCGACGTAAACTACGTTGCGTGGGTCAGCTAGTAATTTAATTTAAAAAAAAAAAACAAAGTTTCATTTTTCGCAAAGGAATTTCTGAATAAAAAAATATTTATTCAGAAATCCCTTTTTATATCGTCAAGCCTATTGATATCGTCAAGTTATTCCACGCATTCATTTCCAACTCATTTCTTTTGAAACTCCATTCAGATGATGTTCACATCAACTTGAATCCTAATCAAAAGATATTGCATCTACTCCTGGTTTATTTGAGTCCTCATTGAAATGAAACCGGAAAAGTCAGTATATTGAATAACTGGCCACAGCGCTTGGGTTTTATTTTCATCGTCTTCAATTTGCGGGGATTTTGTGTTCGGAGAAATTTTCAAGTGTTATGTAGAAATTTACATAGGTACATTGATTACAGTTTTTTTGAAGATATCTTACGATTTTAATCAAAATGGTTATACGATGATGACTGATAATTAATTGTAAAAGAAAATAAACTTCCTTGCTGGGCTGAACAAATCAGTAGTAATTAAAGATTGTTGATGAAAAAAAAATAAGGAAAACCTAGATAAAAGTATTCCATGCAATAACATACATATAAAATTATTTGCTCTGACTGACATCAACTCGTGAGTCTTAAGAGGGCCCTTCCCGGGTCGTCTATCGTCAACGCGAGCATAGTTGAAAAGCTTGTTGTTTCATGCAGCGCAATGTTAGAAAAAGAGGCAAAGCGAAAAGAGAGAGAAAGCGCCTGAGCTCTTGGTTGGCATTCGGGAACTTTCGCCGGCTCTCTCGGGAGCGGTCGGCCGCTAGCCGTCGGCCGGTGAGCCATTCATGATAATAATATTGTATCGTGCGCGCGCCTCGCTACTATGGCCTCGCGCTCACGTTGCCATAGTTTTGTAAATGTCTCTGCATGCAGGTACATAATTACCTACATTTAGTAACGTATTATCACACTATCCTACTAATCCTACTAATATTATAACGCGAAAGTTTGTAAGTATGGATGGATGGATGTTTGTTACTCTTTCACGCAAAAACTACTAAACGGATTTGGATGATACTTTACAGTAATATGGCTTATACATCAGAATAACACAGGCTACTATTTGCCGCGATAACCAACAAACACGCGGGCGGAGCCGCGTGCAACAACTCATCACACTAATATTATAAAGGTGTAAGTTTGGTACTTCTTCACGCAAAAACTACTGAACGTATTTGGATGAAACTTTATAGTAATATAGCTTATATATCAGAGTAAAACATAGGCTACTATTTGCCGCGATAACCGACATACACGCGGGCGGAGCCGCGGGCAACAACTAGTCACACTTCACACTAATATTGGTGACACGCAGGTATAAGTTTACTTCTTCACGCAAAAACGTTTTTTACAATAATATTACTCTTTGTCTAGTACGCTCAGAGTCGGCCAACACGCTCTAAGTCATCAGCGACAAATCAAGCTATACATTTCATTTCTACGGGTTTGTTTTGTTTTAGCAGGGAGTTTCGTACAACTTTTTCTGTTCGTTCATGATATACCCTAAACAGAGCACAAATCATCACAAATTTTAACAAAAAAAACCGACTTCAATCTGGACCAAATTTAAATGTAACACGGGAGCACCAGCTTTCAAATAAAAAAGGAATCATCAAAATCGGAGCGGGTGCGCCAGAGCGGCGTTTGTCATTCAACTTCCCCGTTCCACCCCGCCCCGACCCCGCTCGACTCGTCCCCCGCATGCCTCTTACCGCCACTTGGTCAACAAGCGAGTGAGAACGCGATATCATTGAACGAAAAATAGTATGCGGAAATTTCATAAAACTTCTTCCAGGAAATACGTGTTTTTCAGTAAGCCTTACAAGTTTGTGAAATAAATGTTTGTCTTTTTTGATCTCCATTATATTTGCAAGGTTTCTATCACAACATTTTCTTTACTTTTACAATTTATGAGTACAATCTCAACGTCCAAAGTACAGGTAAAATTTGTGCAAAAAAGCAGATTTTGGAGGCTTATTCTGAATTTATTTCGCCAAATTTTGATCTATGGTTTTGATAGAAACCTAGATATAGTGCACAAGATACGTTTTAGTTAAAAAGTTTTAACGAAAGATCTGTTATAACGCCATAATCACGTACGAGCGTTTGTATGAAAAGTAAGACGGGTTGGCCGCTCTTAACCACTAGGACCAAAAATTTAAATTTTTGGCGTAAATTAAACGTCACCTGGCGTATAATTTACACCAAAAATTTAGTTACGTACTTTATTATTAGGAAGTAGTTTTTTACAAACAAACTTTGTTGACATGCTGAAATAGATGAACTGAATACCGCTAAAAGCATTTTGTATCTTTCTATGCATTTTGTTATCAGTCGAATGGTTTTTCCATTGATAGGACCAATGAAACCTTCTCAGTTAGTGACAAAAAGATCTGGTTGTAAGATTTTTGCAAAAAAGGACCTAAATATGTAGTAAAGGAAAGCATTCGAAGAAATTCTGCCTGGAAACAATAGATTTGGGAAATGAATATAGCACCTAGAACCATGTTGGGTCTTTTAAAAGTTTGGCCTTTGGTTGATTGCACGTTTGGCCTAGTGGTTTAACGGTCACCACGCCGTTTCCTACTTCACCACTTGTGTCTGTTATATGTATGTTTGTAAAGTCCCCCGCGACAAAGCATTTATTCCTAGTGCAGTAGTTGTCTTATAAAAAAAAGAGATGATGAAGGACTTCTCAACCATACGAAACGAAGCAAGATCATCGTCAATAACCTTTAATTAGCCATTGCTGGACAAAAACCTCTTCTTAGACAGGAGATAAATGCGTACCACACTGGCCAGATGGATTAATATAAATACACACATCAAAAGTGTCTAGGGATCAAGCATTTTTATGCGGATTTCTTGAGATTGAGATGTGGCTTTGGCCCTGGCCTGCTCAGTCGCCAGACTTGAACCCGATTGAGCATGCATGGGATATGCTACAGAGAAGAGCTCTGCCGAATATGGAGGGTATCCAGTCGCAAGAAGACCTTTTTTTGTTGTTGCAACGAACATGGGCGGCCATTCCACAGCGTGTTTGGATGAACTCATTTTGAGTATGCCAAACCGATGTTCTTGTGTTGTTAGTGTTCGCGGTAGAAACACGGATTATTAATTGTTTAAGTTACCTAATAAAATTTTAAAGAAAACTGTTATTTCAGTCTTTTTTTCGAACATTAATGTTAGTGGTTCAAATGTCAAAAATCCCTTTATTAGGAAAATGGCAAATTTCTTTATTAATGCAAAGGTGACTTGGTTTATCGTTACTGTGACAAACGAAAACACTTTATTTGATGAATCCTTAAAGAAAATTTTAATTAATATCAATCAGGAGAAAAGTTATTGCAAAGATACACGAAGATAGATACATAAAGATAGACACATATGTTGATCCCTAGACACTTTTGATGTGTGTATTTCGAATATCTAACACACAACGCTGTCCCAAGCTAAGCAGAGCTTGTGTTATGGGTACTAGACAACTGATATAAATACATATATACCTTTTTTTTCTCAAAAAACATCATAAATCGTAAACAGCAATTTATCGATCAAAGTTACAATGAACTACAAGAACTTTTATATTATGTTACTTGCTGCTACGGAACCATGCGCCAGTCCTATTCGCACTTGGCCGCTTTTTTTTTATGTTTGTTACCTCTTAACTTTCGACTAGGTGAACCGATTTTGATAATTCTTTTTTTATTTGAAAGCTGGTGAGAGAAAAAACGGAGGCCCATACCCCAACCCCGTCCCCTATCTACCCTCCCCATCCCCCAAAGGCCGGCAACGCACTTGTGACGCTTCTGGTGTTGCAGGTGTCCATGGGCGGCGGTAATCGTTTACCATCAGGCGATACGGCTGCTCGTTTTCCCCCCTATTCCATAATAAATATAAAAAAAAATAAAGAAATGTGAAATAAAGGAGATGGTATAAGATGAATTGAAAACAACATCATAGGCATAATCCGACTCTTTCTAAAAAAACTTTCTGCTCTGGAAATTAAAACTATTATGTTATTGGCAACACTCTATGCCATGGATGTCGCCTCAGGTTCATGGTCCGAAAACACTCCAATAAACGCGAGCGACATAGTCGCGCAATCGATATTTTAAGATCGACCGACCTGGTTAAATTGAAATAAACTCCTAGCAGTTATTACAGTGTGCTCATAAAAGTAATAGTCTAATAAACGTAGTTTAAAAAACTAAAATACATACATGTATAGAGTTACGCCTATTTCCCAGAGGGGTAGATAGAAATAATTGATCACCACTTACTACGGATCTGGCACACATGCGTACAAAAGTCAGTTATAGTGTGGCTGCCACAGTAAATGTAAACATTTTGTTTGATTTTCTTGACAATAAACTATTATTATTACTCTCTTTGTTAAAGGATATCACATATATTATTTACATTTTTAAATATACAATAAAAAGTTGTAGTCCGACGACCAAGAAACCGGTGGTTAGGGCTACAAAGACAGGAACCTCCTTACAATACGAGCCGTATCAAGATGCCTTTTGCATAAGACCCATGATCCAGCCTTCTAACGTGAGCCTCTTAAGGTGTTTGTCGAGGCTCTTAGCTATCATTATTATTACTATTTTAACAATCCACTGTTGGCATAAGCTTCTTCTTAAAAAGAAGGTTTTTACTAGAGTTCAAATTGTATACTCCAGCTTACAAGCCCAGAAAGTGAATCAGGTGACTCGGAAATTCTGACATTCATTTGACTAACTCGACCTTATGTTGAATGACTTCTGCAATGAATTCACGACCTCAGCACTCGAATGTATTCTGCCTACAAAGGACTATCAAGCGTTCCTACAAATCGAATTACAAGATCGGCAGCCTAACACCGAGATCCAATATTGAACAAAGGTAGATGATTAAGTGTCGTATTAAAGCATAAGTACTAGCAAGCTTTGATAGATGGAAATATCCGGAAATTTGTGGCACTAGTTATCGTCTACGTATTGAATTCGCTTGCGTAATCGTTTCTTTTTTCGAGATAATTTTAAAATGATTAGCTTTCATACAACAAATTATTCCATTCCTTTTACCTGATTAGGCGTGAAATTTCCTAAAATCTTTCCTTAACGGATGCTTGCAACTTTGTGCAATAGATTTTTCTATCCAAAATGTTTATCAATCTACTATATTTTACTAGCGTTAACATTATATAATATTAATTGGTTTCAAAACGAGTGAGTGAGTTGTTTTTAATGCAACCAAATGCAACAGTATTTACTCCAGAATAATTATATTACCCGTCCGGTCCGCGGGGCGTAGTAGGTTTTAAAACTCCTTCCTACAATATATATTAAACACTTATTATAATCAAGATGGTAAATTACTACCCTCTCTCAGAAGACCGATCTAAAATGCCAGCATTCGTGATTCGCTGGAGAGTGTAAGACCGGAAGTCTCATTTTGCAGTAGCATGTAAATAGACCGTCTCATAAAGCCCGTATTCACTTTGATAAGTGCGTGCGTGCATGCGTGGACCACGAATTCGCTGTCCACACGTATTTTCAAACAATCATTGATCACCTGCACTTCGCACCTGCACTCGCAATAATCAAAGTGAATACGGGCCTATAGTATGAGTCACCATGCTGTATTGTTGCATTGTCTGATTTCGCAATGAGTAGTGGTTACCAGGCAGAGTGGAGTCTGCAATATGTGATACACTTATAAATATGTATGTTATATACAAAAACACCGTTTTATAACCTTCTCTAAATATCAAGGATATTTTTCCCTTAGCTTTCCATATTATGGCGTGTATTTACGACATCCGCTATCCTCATGGCTCTTTGGTAAGGAAGAACACACATGTTGTTTGCTACTAATAAAGGAAGTGACGTTATAACCAGCGGAAATACCCTCACGTTTAATATTAGCTGTCATTTACACATTTGATATACAAAATAAAAATGGCTTTCAAGTTATTGTGTTATTGTATTATCTCCGCAGATGTCGGAAAGTAAGTTAATAAATATTATAGTTTGCTTCTTTCATATTTTAAGGGAAAGTAATCGATGTGGATATAGAATTAGAAATTAATGAGAAACAACATTTCAAAATGTATAGAGAATTCCTTGTAAGCTCTATTGAAATAAATTTTGCGTAACAAGAATTTCAGTAGTAATTAAGTATTAACTAAGTATAATACTCAGTTATTAATATTGGCTGAATTCCACCTTTACATGGTGTATTTTATTATATATAAGAAGTTAGACAATTGAATTAACATTATACATTGAAAGTCGGACTTATAATTGTGTAGGTTGGCTAGTCAATTTAAAAAAAAGCGGCCAAGTGCGAGTCGGACTCGCCCATGAAGGGTTCCATAAGTAAGTAACATAATAATAGGTCTCTACATATGAAATTGCCGTTTTGTATGCAATAAGTGAAAGTACTTATTTTTAGTGGGTAAAAACTTCAATTCCCGAGAGGCAGTACAAAATGCCTTTGAAGAGTTTGTTGCCTCCCGTCCAGCTGATTTTTACAAGCTGGGCATCAATAAACTGCCAATACGTTGGCAAAGATGCGTCGATTGCATGGGTGATTACTTCGAATAACAGAAATAAAAAAGTTTCACTTATTGCATACAAAACGGCAATTTCATAGGTAAAGACCTATTATAAGTTTTATTTTTATATTTTTGTTGATTGAATGAAAGGTAAATTGCAGTTTACGATTTATAACGTATTAAAAAAAACTACTTACTAGATTTCCTTCAAACTAATTTTCGGTGGAAGTTTGCATGGTAATCTACATCATATTTTTTTTTTACTTTTATCATTCTCTTGTTTTAGAAGTTACAATGTTCCCCCCGGACACACATTTTACCACTTTAGATGTGTCTCTCGCGCAAACTATTCAGTTTAGAATAAAATGATATTAGAAACCTTCATATCATTTTTGAAGACCTATCCATATCTACCCCTCAGGTATGGGTTTGATGAAAAAAAATACTATATATATAGTTTATGTACATATATTTATTTAGAGTAATCTTTGTATGAAGGCATTGGAGCTTTGATTTATAAAAAAATCAAAAGAAAATGAACAAAAAAACTGATTTCAATACACTCTCACTATGATTCGTTATAATAAACTTTTTGTTTTGATTACTAATTTTCCTCCCTAGGCGAATTTTTGTTCTAAAATTGATCAAAGAGGAAATAAAACCCTTTTAACAAAAATAACTTTCTAAATCTTAATATATATAAATCTCGTGTCACAATGTTTGTCCTCAATGGACTCCTAAACCACTTAACCGATTATAATAAAATTTGCACACCATGTGCAGTTCGATCCAAATTGAGAGATAGGATAGTTTAAATCTCAAATTATAGTCGCAATTTTAATTTATTGCTAATTATTGCATATAAATATGGCGGTACGAAGTTCGCCTGGTCAGCTAGTTAGTTTATAAATAACAAAGTATTGTGTAAAGCAACAAAAATGAAATTAAATCGAGAACCTTCTTCAGTGTTTAAACTTGGTTAAACAATTTGAAAATCATTGTTTTATTTTTAGTTGTAAATGTACTTACAAATGATCAACCCTTTCCAGTTCGCATCGGTCAAATCACTGGAACCACACAAAGCCCATGTAAAGAACCTTTTCTGATTGATTGATCACCAACATTTCATATGCAGGTTCGCCCGCATGATGAACGTGTGCTATGAACTAATCGCGTATATTAAGATCTTCGATAAAATCCACATAAGTGGTATGGTAGTTTGAACATTGTCTTCGTGTATTTTCAATTTCGTTGTGGAATAATGTATGGCATATAAGGATTAGAAAACGGATAATTTTTTATCACTTGGATAGCAAAAATCGTCGGATCAGCATCCTGGAAAGTGATGACTGTAGCATAGCGCCTGAAGCGCTTTGATTGTGATTCTTTGTGACTATAATCCACTTTTTTTCAGAAAATTTACAAGTTTTCGTGCAATAAATGAATTTTCTAACCCTAGGTCTAAGATCTTGACTAATAGAATATAAATTAGGTTAGTTAAAAGGGTTAACAAATATACTAGTAAAAATGTGAAACATTAATAATAACTTTTAAACTTTCGCGTTCCATGATGTAATAATTATTATTTTTACGGGAATTAACGCGATCACTTATTTCAAGGTATTACATACCTCTGTTTTGCCTGACGTTTCGACCAGGTTGTACTGGCCGTGGTCACAGGCTGACTGGCTCAGCGGCGTACGCCCTCCGTCGTCGAATCCGTGAAGTCGAAGGTTCTTCATCCACCCGCACATTTTCGATATTATTGATATTTTTGTTTCGCCATGTACCGTGACGTGAGTATGGTATGTGACGGTACATTATATAATCTTAGAATGTACAGAATATACCTGAAAGAAAAATACACCTCGTTATTTACTCGATATATCATCTAGACTTATATAATACCTACAATAACTAGGTAATACCCAACCCAACAAACCTATTTCGCGACTTGTATTGAATAATACCTGTTAAGACTTACAAAAATAAATTCGTTTATCATTTATCATAGTCTCTACATTAATAGAACGAGCATATAAGTTTAGAAGCTGTCATTTTGCCTTAGAAGTTTAGAAGATGCAAGAGTTTCGCATCGAATCCCTTTCTACTATCGCTAACATCTATATTACTTTATATTATTGGCTAATATTTTTTTATGACCACGTGACTTAGCGTTGCGATGACATCACTCCCACACATATTTTGTTAGTTACAACTTGGATAGAGAGCAGGGGCCCTAGCTAAGTTGCAAGCGTTTTTCTTTCTACAATCGTTAACGCCTAAATTCTCGTGTGTCATTGGCTAATGCTTTGTCTAAGATTAGCCGTGAATGACATGAATGACGCACGAGAATTTAGGCGTTAACGATTGCAGAAAGAAAAACGGTTGCAACTTGGCTAAGGGGGAGGGTTTCGCAATAATATTTTACGATAATAGAACTCTTGATTCCACGGATGGACGGCCAAGCGAATAGATGAATAAATTACGTGTATTTAAATAAACACACTTTTTATCTGTATTTTGAAGCCCACACAAGCAGAAACCACACTGAGAAAAGTGTAAAATCACTACTTATGTATTCTCTCACATGAGAGTATATCCTTTCTCTAATTTACTATCAAAAATTCTACTACTAACCATAGGGCATCACGGTAGGGAGTAGGCGTTCCCCTCTGCCAAAGTATTAACCTAAATGGACCTAGGTATACGTATAACAGTGTATATGACAAAGCATGAGTTTATGTGTGTGTGAAATTGTGAATGTTTTAATTGTTATGTGTGAGTTCTTAGTTACAGGCGATTGCTTTTGTATGTTGGTCTAAAGATTTCCACCCGCAAAAATGACGGGCTGTTTTGAATCGGAAAAACACGCTATGGCTACTCAACTCCGGTCTGTGGGCCTGTGTTGTAATATGACTATCTATTATCCTCATTCCCATGTTAAAAAAATAACATCATACTAAAGATTGTGTGCGAACACGTTTTATTGTCCAAGTATGTACTTTCCCAAATCGTAAAGTGTTCGGCGCTAAAAATAGCTCGACACATTTCAGGGCTATTGTGAGAGGCGCCTAATGGATTATATCAGAACTAAGTGCGATGGCCACTAGCGTGCCAAATGACGTCACTATATTGGTGTTCCTGCGAGATTTCTTTTACAAGATATTATGATAAAAGTGGAAGGAATATGACGGAGGGTATACGAAACACAGAGCAAAACGTTTAAACTAAAATAACGTACAAGTGGGAATTAAAATGACACTTGTTGAAAGTCAGTTAAAAATATGGTATGCCACCAAAAACATTTTCATATAAAATGTTGCCAAGACGACTGCTTAGGGCTTACCCTGTGAAAACGATATCAGATCTCATGTAGAGCCAAGCTTCTGAATTTACACGCCCTAACTCCACCAACCCTAACTTCACAAACTCTACATCTCAGTAGAAATGTATGACTTCGCCGTTTCCCTACAGTCAGGATGGCCAAAACGAACGCCTTTTGTATTTGCAAATATCTAGTTTCTGAAGTAATATGATATGGGATTATTTAGTTTCTGAAGTAACGAAACAGCCAAGTCATAAATTTTTCTTCACTTCGAGAAAAGGTAGGTAGTGTCCTTGCGCTTTGCTTGGCTCGTCTGAGATAGATTAGATTACAAAGTAATTATTTGAAGTAAAAACTAAATACAAAATCAATATTATCTATCTTAATATATATAAATCTCGTGTCACAATGTTTGTCCTCAATGGACTCCTAAACCACTTAACCGATTATAATAAAATTTGCACACCATGTGCAGTTCGATCCAACTTGAGAGATAGGATAGTTTAAATCTCAAATTATATCACAATTTTTGTTATTTCACTTTATACGTAGCGAAGCACGTACTGGGCCGCTAGTATATTATATTTTTTTGTACTAATGAAACTAATAGCGGTAATTATTATCCAAATAATAATAAATTAGGGGCCAACTATGATTAGTATACGCGACTGCTGATTGAGAGGATTTGGGTTCGATCCCCGGCTATCAAAAGTGTTGTTGGGTTTTCCTTACAAGGAAATTCTTAATAACAGCCTGGAATACGGAAGTTTGACAAAGTTTCACACCCGTGCCTTAGGCACCACCAAATTGGCTCAGATATTTCTCAAAAAATCTGAACCAATTTCCGTCCACACTATCGATAAAAATGCACAAACGAACTGCATAGTTAAATCACTACGATAAATCGTTGTAGTGTGTACCGCCTGAAAGCATTTTAAGCCGTCGGTCCTAGTTGTCAGTGCCTTCAAATATACTTAGTAGTAATATACATAGTTTACATACCTTACAAAATTTCAACATGACCCAATAGTTGGTTAGTAGAGAATGCATAGGGCATTAATTCCGCTGATGTGCATGAAGTTTTTATATAAAGAAATAAAATTAACATTAGAAGAATAGCCATTTTATATTTAATTGGGTTACATTTGTGCAGTTGCCTTTTGAAACAAATTGTGTACACATATATATTTAGAGTTTGTATTTATTCAAATAAAAGCTATAGTTTAATGTGTTTACACTTTGTTACGATAACAGACGTAACAAAGTGGAACAATAGAAAACCTAATGGGTTATGTCAATCAAATAGAACGGTTGGGTGCACTGAAATAGTCCGACATATATTGTTATTGTTATTTAAAAAAGACAACTCCCGCACTAGGAATAAATCCTGTGTCGCGGGGGACTTTACAAACATACATGAAACGGACACAAAGAACACCCAGACTCAGAACAACAATTTGTGGATCACACAAAGTGTTGTCCTACGTGGGATTTGAACCCACGACACTTAGCGAAGTAGGAAACGGCGTGGTGACCGTTAAACCACTAGGCCAAACGTATTGAAAATATATGGAAAGATAATGGAATTAAACGATAGTCAGGAGTGTGGATGGGTTTTATTAGTTTTTGTGGTAGTTAGAACGGTATTTTAATCAGTCAGTCAGTCAGTATTTAAGCCAACTATTTTCGTTAAACCTTTTGTTAATTCAGATAACAATATTTACATTTTGTGCGTATATTGAACTGAAAACCGACCAATCAGGGACAGTTGAAAATTTGACGCGCGTCAGCAGTATATCACAGTTGACAATCTATCGAAAGTTTACAATCTCGCTATGTAGATGATAATCTAACGGTTTTTAAAAAAAAAATACGGTGACATATATATTATATTAAACTGAATTTTTGAAACGATTATGCAGGAGATTTCGGGGGATAAAGCTAGGATTCAAATTTAGAAAATTTATCAAAACAAAAAACCGGTTTAATAATTATTATTTTCACGAGAATTAACGCGATCACTTATTTCAAGGTAGCCTGTGACCACGGCCAATGCAACCTGGTCGAAACGTCAGGCAAAACAGAGGTATGTAGTACCTCGAAATAAGTGATCGCGTAAATTCTTGTAAAAATAATTACTATTAAATGCGATTAAACGTGAAAGTTTAAAAGTTAGAAAAAACCGGTTATCCAGGTTCTAGGAATAAAATAAAATTGTTAGAGATAGAGCATTACTATAAACATAAAATACACTGTATACAAATATGACAGATTATTGAACATTTGTGTACATGTTTCTACTGGTTTGATTTATAAATGCTTTTGAAATACATCACTCGAATGTAAACCGTTTATAATGTAATTGAGAGATCATGTGAAAACAATCATAAATGATAAATGACTTTAAAATAAACAGTTCTGATGAAAATGTTCACGATATGTAAAATATAAATATCAGTTTGTTTTATATTAGCTTATTTATCATTGTATTCTTTATAACTGCCTCGTTGGTCTAGTGATTAGCGTAAGCGACTGCGGATCAAGAGTTATCGGGTTCCGGGTCGGTATGCTGTTGTGTTATTATGTTATTATTTAAAATTCTTAATAGCAGCCCGGTGTTTCCCGTCCGTGCCTCGGAGAGCACGTTAAGCCGTCGGTCCTGGTTGTCATGAACACCTATGACAATCGTTATTGGGAAGTCAGTGCCTTCAAATATACTGACAACTAGTTTATCCTTCGAATTCAGTTCACCCTCAGGGTTGCGGAGGCCCGATGCTAGTCGCTCCGTGTAAAAACTGATATTCAGATAAAACCGCTTGAACTAGTAGCCGACCCCAAATCTTGGGCATAATGAAGGCTAGGAGGAAGATCATTGTATTATTTATTAACGATGAACGATTCATGTGGTGACGGATGAAGAATACAGAATACCACCGCCCTATTTATGTCGTAAAAGTCGATTAAAGAAGCGGACTGAAAGAGAATAAAAAACTTAATAAAAAACAAAAAACATAAACCCTTATGGTGTCTAGTGCAAAACCGGAGGCCCGATGAAGCAGGAGCATCATTAGGCCGCCATGGTGTGGGTCAATATGCTGTATTGTTGTACAATCTTCTTTTTAATGGAGTAGGGGTATCGCCTGATGATAAGCGATTACCGCCGCCCATCGACACCCGCAACGCCAGAGGCGTCTCAAGTGCGTTGCCGGCCTTTGGGAGTTTCGCAAGCGCTGTTTCACACCGGTTTTCTGTGAGGTCGTGGTAATACTCCGGTCCGACCCATTCATGCCGAAACGTGACTCTCCCACGGTAAAAATTCGCAATGAGTATCTCTCTGATAATGAGTACTCTTGGATTCTGCTTATGCTTTCCATCAGGCAGAGTAGAGTCATTTTGGCAGGCCCACACACAAAAAATACTGAAAGCAGACCGAAGATATTTTTTTAAATCTTAGGCATAGTGGAAACGAGACATCATAGGAGCATCAGATTGTGTGCGAACATACTTCTGTTACTCTAAAGGTAGATATTTCTACGAACAGTAAGCGTAGATTTTTCTGTTCTGTGTATTATACCGACTTACCTAATGATAAATTAAATTAAAAAGCTTTTTAAAAACAAGCTTTTATGGAATGCCTCGAGACGAATCAAACGAGTCCAAACGCGATGATGTTGCAACGTGTATTTACAGAGTTCCTATGGCCACCTTCCAGCTCCAGCATCAGATCAGCTCCATGTCATTATAATATTGTATTGTCACGCTGTATACATATGCTTGTAAAATTTCAGCAAAATCGGTTGAAGATATCTGCTTCAAAATTGAGTTGCAAGATTCCACCCGAACGTACAAGCATGCATACATACATTGCAAGTTAATAAAAAGCTTGTAATATTGAGAGTTGACTTCTAACTAAAACCACTTATACCCGCGAGTGCGTAATTTATAATGAACGTTAATGGGCGTAGCTTTATGGTTTATTTTGTTTACTCTGACGAACCTTTTACGACGTTTGTATAGTAATATTTAACCACTTCTGACGTCACTATGTGCTTGACTTATTTTATGGGTGTTTGATTTTGAAAAGGTTCTTTGTTAAGGCATTCGTAATAAATCAGTTAAGCAAAAGCAATAATTGTACATATATATAATAGACTAGCTTTTACACGCAGCTTCGCTAACGCCGACTTTCCCCTTTCCACCCTTAGGGGTGGCAATTTAAAAATTCCTTTCTTAATGCTCACTTGCGTTATATAAACAACCTACATCCAAAATTTCAGGATTCTAGCTTCAGCGGTTTGGGCTGAGCGTTGATCTCTAGGTATGTCAGTCAGTCACCTTCCTCTTTTATATATATTAGATAGATTTCGAAGGTATTATGTAATATTTTCGCATCGTATGAACCGACTACAAAAGTGACAATAATAATAAACAACATATTAGGAACAGATTGTAATAGGTCTTTACCTATGAAATTGCCGTTTTGTATGCAATAAGTGAAAGTACTTATTTTTTAAACTTTTTTATTTCTGTCATTCGAAGTATTCACCCATGCAATCGACGCATCTTTGCCAACGCATTGGCAGTTTATTGATGCCCTTCTTGTAAAAATCAGCTGGACGGGAGGCAACAAACTCTTCAAAGGCATTTTGTACTGCCTCTCGGGAATTGAATTTTTTACTTATTGCATATATTGTTGGAAGCTCTCCCTCATCCGCCATACTCACCACACCTTGCACCTACCGACTATTACTTTTTCCAAAATTTAGACAACTTTTTAGTGGGTAAAAAATTCAATTCCCGAGAGGCAGTACAAAATGCCTTTGAAGAGTTTGTTGCCTCCCGTCCAGCTGATTTTTAATTAACTAATAATATGAATTGAAATGATATACTTTGTTTTACTAACTTTGAAACAATGATAATTCTATAATCTGTATTGCTAATTTGAGATTGTGGGATTAAAAATTGTTGAAAACAATTCCCTTTTCATGAAAATCTTCGTCTACGAACAATAATGTCGTACGTTATACTTTGAAAACGACCCGTGCCCACTTCGTGAAGCGTCAACCGCCCGCTTTTCTTCGACTTGATTTAAAAAGATTATTATTTATTACTGAATTTTTTGTTCAATCGTAATAAAATGCCAGGCCTATGTCACTCCTGGCTAATGTCGCTTTCTGCTAGTGAAAGATTTTTTAGGATCGGATCAGTACTTCCAAAGATTACCGCCAACAACCATACAAATAAAGTTAGAAACTTTACCCCTTTATAATAAAAGTATAGATTTGGGAATATATAAATTACTTGGTGGCTGGTACTATTTCTCCCAGCATTTTTTTAAACTAGTTTGAAGTCGGTTTTTAGTCTACTGCGACAGGCAGTGGTCCCACCGCCGACGATTAACGAGAAACGAGTAGAACTATATCTATAAACGAGTTGGCGATCAGCGGGCAGCGAGTGTGTAGTTTCGATAGTTTTGTCGCTGGGCTATAAACAAGTGTTCAAGTGCGATATTACTCGCGACAACACCACATTCCATAGACACTATGGATGAGTTTTTTTATATCTCTATCGTATAAATACAATCGTAAAATACATCATCGTCGTCGTTTGAACTAGACAACGATGAGAGTTGCAATGATTTGTTGATATCCCTACGTGTACTTTCAAAACCACACTGTATAGAAATGATCAAGCGAGCGAGCATCGCTGAGCGAGTATGGCTGAGCGAATTTATCTTTAAAAGTTCTTGTCGCTCAGCGACAAAACTAGTAAAGCGAGTCATCGCCGGCAGTGTGAACAGTCGGAGAGCAACTTTTACTATATGCATCTCTTTCGTTTACACGGAATGTATATTTATTGTACGTTTCTTGAGCGAAAAAATCGCCAATAGTTAGTCGTTTTCTCGCCGGCGGTCGGACCACTGCCATACTGTTGAACCACAATTTATTTTAGTGAATCGACTATAAACAGATCTCCACAACCTAAGTACTAGTTGGTATCGTTTTTAGGGTTCCATACCTAAAAGGTAAAACGGGACCCTATTACTAAGACTTCACTGTCTGTCTGTCTGTCTGTCCGTCCGTCTGTCACCAGGCTGTATCTCATGAACCGTGATATATAATTAGACAGTTGAAATTTTCACACATAATATATTTCTGTTGCCACTATAACAACGAGTACTAAAAAATTTAATAAAATAAATATTTAAGGGGGCTCCCATAAAACAAATGTGATTTTTTGTATAAATATTTTTATCGATATTTATAACTGCAATCAAATTATACCCTTGAAACGTATAGATAATGATACGGAACTCTTACACTTAGCTCATTTTTATTTTTTAAAGTCATCTCCCACATTAGAAACATATGTGTCACGGGATACTTTACAAATATAATAATATACACGACATATGAAACGAACTCTACGAACACCCAGACTCAAATCAACAAAAAGTGTTAGTCCATGTGGATTTGTACCCTAAACAGGGCCGTAAAAAGCGATGTGGGGACCGCCATTCGTGCAGTTAGAATGTCTGTAGGTAGTGTTGTCGGAGTTTATAGGGCTCTGACTAACCGTAATGATTGCTATAGATGCAACCGTGACCGACGACGACTTACGTGCTCACCGAGGCATGTTTTAAATTTTACTTTTGTGCACAAGTTCTGTATTTGACCATTATTTTGTCAGATGAAATAATTGTTTGTTTTATAATCGATATAGTAACATTGAAGCCTTGTATTAAGTTAACTGTACCAGTTCTGGAAGACTAACTTGATAACGATTATATTGATTTATTTATCCTCGCTCTAGTCACGGTTAAATTCATACAAAATTCAGATTAAAAAAAAACCATGATGGTTTTTAGGGTTCCGTGTTCCAAAAAACCGAACCCTTATAGATTCGTCATGACTGTCTGTCCGCCTGTCTGTCTGTCTGTCCGTCCGTATGTCACAGCCACTTCTTTACGAAACTATAAGAACTATACTGTTGAAACTTGGTAAGTAGATGTATTCTGTGAACCGCATAAAGATTAAAAAAAAAAATTGGGGGTCCCTATACTTAGTGAAACTAATTTTTTTATCAAACCCATAAGTGTGGAGTATCTATGGATAGGTGTTCCAAAATTATATTGAGGTTTCTAATAAAATTTTTTTCTAAACTGAATAGTTTGCGCGAGAGACACTTCCGAAGTGGTAAAATGTCCCCCCGCCCCCTGTAACTTCTAAAATAAGAGAATGATAAAACTAAAAAAATATAAGATGTACATTACCATGCAAACTTCCACCAAAAATTGGTTTAAACGAGACCTAGTAAATATTTTTTGTTAATACGTCATAAATCGTAAACCGCAATTTATCGATCAAAGTTACAACGAACTACATGAACTTCTATAATTATTATGTTACTTGCTGCTTCGGAACCCTTCATGCGCGAGTCCAACTCGCACTTGGCTGCTATTTTTTGTTTATATAGTAAAAAAGTGAGTAAGCCTTGAAAAAAAAAAATCCTTGATCAAGAAATCTATGGTACATAATACCTAAAAATGTACTCCTTAAGGGCTGGTAAAACACTTGTGAATCATTGCTACCCTCTTAAAAAAATTAATAGAAGGGCACGTAGGGCGAATCTGTAAATGTAATTTTAGAATTGTCCTAGTACCCTAGTAACAAAGGGACCTCTATCATTCTATTATCATAGGCAGATGGGCCATGTTATGTGATAAATTATATTAACGCTTCTGTGACTGGCACTATGTTCATAAATTAATAGCGTACTGTATATGCCTGATCATTTATTGCCTTAACGAACATTGACAAAATTATCATTCAAATTAAGACACGAGTATCTGCAACCCTACACCAACGGGCACTAATATTATCAGAAATAGTAACTTATCCTATGAATTTACGTAGGTACAATGTAGGCATAAATGCGTGTTATAAAGTAGGGACAAATTTTAAACAACCAAATGAAAGAATAAAACTCTTTTCATAATTCCTAGATTTTATGGTTTTCAGACGAATTTTTTAATGGTATCCTTTGCCTCATAAACGAGTAGGTATAATATTTTTTATCGTTTGTAATTCAAAATTTAAATACAGACACACAGCTGCGGCGCGGAGCGCATGGACTTTACTCTGTAATGTGGATAAATGAGTATTCCGCTACTTGGAACACGGATATATACCTATAATGTTACTGTGAGATTGTCTAAACCGTTAGATTGTAATAAATCTCGCGAGATTGTAAACCATGGAAAGTTTGTGAACTGTAAGATACTGCTTACAATTTAACGTATTATTATTGAAGTGAAAACTTCTATAGTGGCGTTGTGCACTTTTTTGGGATAGGTGATAAATGTTAAACTCGCGTTAGATACTCGCGTCAGGACACATGACCTGATCGAATATTCGTAAGACGGAGGCGTGGCGTGGGAGAGGAAGTAATATTCCCCCTCTTTCTACCGCGTGGCCTGAAAATGTATGCCTGCTCCTGTTGCTTCTTTTAAGCGGCGCAGGGCGCTTGCATGAGTGTGCGTGTGTGAAACCCGGCTTGGCTCGGGTAATATGTTTATACTGTATAGAATTAACCTATATTTTTATAACATCACAATAAGCATTTCTGTAGTTATCGGTTCTCAAAGGAATATTAAAGGCAAAGCAATGCATAGATTCGTATAACAACGTTCATTGTGTTTAATAAATAAGGGAAATAAAAAAAATTAAATTTAATAAATAAAAAATGCATAACTTTAATGTTCAAGTTTTCACATCTGCCGGCACTCCCGGAGTGCAACCCGTTATTAGTTATATTGTAATCTATCGAAGTGAAACCGTCAAATTGTAATATGGTATGCGACGGATCGCATCTCACGCGCTGATTTGTTGAACAGTATGTGTCCCACGCCCTGTTTTGTTTGTTAATTCGTTGGTTGCCGAATGTAAAATATTTTTGTGATTGTAAATTGATTTCATGTTGAAAATACCTCACAGAATTAGTTACATAAAATTGTTGTGGCAGTAAAATGAATTTATGATTAATCATAGAAGTTCTATAAAAACCTAACTCTATGGCCTACTGTAAGACCAACCAACCAGGGACAGTTATCAATTTTACTTTGATACATTACAATCTAATGTTAAATAGCAGTATGGCACAGTTCACAATCTTTCGACAGTTTACAATCTTACTAGGTAGATTATAATCTAACAGTATTTACAATCTTACGGTGACACATGTAAATCGTATGGTTTAGATAAAATATTATTATTTTTTGTAAGAAAGTACGCACATCTCATTATTCAAGGTATTACGAGTAAAGGTCGCGTTCCATATTATTGCTCATTTAAATATCGTTATTAAAAAATAAAAATAATGTCGATCAGATTTCAATTGCAGTGTAACGTATTAATTCACAGTGGATTTTTAACGTCATACCTTTTTCAATTGTAATAGCATTTATTAAAAAATGTAAACCGTTTCATTCCTCAGATGGAATTACAAATTTTCTTTCCTGATTTACGACAATTTTGTGGAACATCTGTGCTCCTGATTTTCTACTGTCTTCCACAGATTATTGATTTTGTATGTTTATATCAGGAAAGTGGGAAAGTACGTTATTCGAATTGATCAATAAGCACATCATGAAATGTTAAATCGAGTTGGTCATATTATAAAGTATGGATTACACGATACGCTACCGCTCATTTATTTTATTCAAATATTTACTGTCATTAAAACTAGAACCTGTCCATATCTATGGCAATATCAGTATGTTTGTATGCATGTATGTACGTGTGTGCGTGCGTGTGCGTGTGCATACACACACACACACACACACACACACGCCCATACATACTGAACCGTAGTGAATTTAAAAACACTCACGCATTTACATGCGCCTAGTTGTTAGTTTCTAAGTGTGATAGTGAAATCAAATGCTTTATTCTTTTCTTTTTATTTATAATTTTATATACGTAACTATTAGCTGAGCGCGGTGTTACCCGCGGTTGTAATTGTGCGGTAGGGCAAGGCTAGTCTAAAAAAAGGCCTAATTTACTATTAACCGCATAATGTAAATGTCAGTAAAAGTACCGTCAAAATTGGTCATGAAGTTCCATAAATTAGCCAGAACAAACAGACAGATATAATGACAAAATAAAAAAATAAAAATCTGTTTATGTAAGTACCGTATATGTATAATACTTTCATACCCATTAATGGGACTTAATTAACTTAAGTCAATTTATTTTATTCATAAAGGTAGGTAGGAGTAATATTTTGTTTGTATTAATTTTCTTTTCGTGTTTTTTGATTTTGAAGTTGTTTTTATTGATATTTCTTTTGTCTGGTGTGTCTTTGTTTGGCCATGTCGGTTGTTGGCGAGTTGCCGGATCCTGGTGGTACAAATGAATTTCGAACACCAACCGGAAATAAATTGTTTGGTAGAATGTCGCCATCAAATTTATCGTCAAATGAAAGTAGAACTGAACGAATTAGGGCTTCGGACTTGGGCGAGAGTGTTTCGTCTCTTAGTGGTCGTGATAACTGTGGGGAGTATGATTATTTTGAGTTGGTGTCTCAGGCAACCGAATATTTGGCAAAAATTAACGAATTGGTAAACGATCAGGGGTCGCGAATGAATGTGGGGAATAGGACCGCCATTATGGACGTAACCCAGCGGATTACCGGTATCGTCTCATTGTTGGCAATTAAATCTGCTAGCAATGAAACGAAATTAGCGAATCTCGAGCGCCGGGTGGGGGGTGTCGCCGTTCAACAGCCGGGCTTGACGTACGCGGACAAGCTTAGGCTTCGCTTACCACCTGGATCAGCCCCGTGTCCGGTGTCCGCTGAGGCGCGCGTATCTAGGCCGTGTGTTATTGCGTATCCTACTACGGAACGTTCAGCGGACTATGCAACTTCGTCAGCTACAAAAGAAGCTCTCATGAAGGCTATTAAACCTAGCGACGAAGGTTTTCAAATTGTAGGCGTCAAAAAAACCGCAAAGGCAGGCGTCGTGTTGCGGGTCGCAAATGAACGGCAGCTTAAAAAACTAGAAGCAGTAAACGCCATTAAATCTGTAGGCTTACGCTTAGAAAAGCCGAAAGGCCGAAGGCCCCGTATAATTGTAAAAGACGTGCCCGGTTCTATGGAGGATCGTACCTTCCTAACAGCTTTATATCGTCAGAATATCAAGGACGAATTAAAATTAAGCGAAAGCGATTTTTTAAAAACGACCAAAATTGTCAGGAATCGTAAACTGGAAAACGGACGTCAATGGATAGGCTTAGAATGAGAGACAGAGGTTAGGAAACACTTGGCTAGCACAAAAGATAAATTATATATAGACTGGGCCACATGTAGGTTTATAGACGACTTAGAAGTAGTTCGTTGCTTAAACTGTCAACAATTCGGTCATGTTCAAAAATTTTGCACTATTAAAACTCCTACGTGTGCTAATTGCGCGGCCAGCCACAATACAAGGGCTTGCCCGGATAAGGACACACCAGATTTTAAACCGAAATGCGCACAATGCAGCCGGTACAAAAAACCATGTGACCATCGATGTGGATCACAAGACTGCTCCACATATAAACTTAAATTAGAGCAGCTAATCCTAAATACTAATTACTGAATAGCTTATACAGTAGTAGCTGTAGTACCTTTTTAATAAAATGGATAATATCTCAATAGGCCAGTTAAATCTTCATAATGATAAAATAGCCACGTCAGAATTAGATCGCTTAGTTTTGGAACAAAAGTTAGACATTGTCCTTATACAAGAGCAATATCAAAGCGCTCAATTGCGGAATTATGTAGTACAACTAGATGGCCGGTCGCGGGCTGGGATATATGTTGCAAGTTCTAATTTTACGGTAACATCTTTGCGTAACCTTATGACGTCACACTGCGCCGTTGCTGAGATCTCTGTAGTGATCACCGCTTAATCGTGTACGAATTCATACCAATGGTTGCACAATATCCACAAAGAACTCCTTACAATTTTAGGTATAAAACTAAAGGGGCAAATTGGGCTTTATTTGGTTCACTCTTTGCAGTACATGCCAAAGACTTCAGTCGCAGTGGTCTATCAGCTGAGGAAAGCGCAAACATATTATCAGATACTTTCACATATTGTGCTGATGTTTGTATCGGCCGTGGATCTATCACTAACACTCGTAGATGTGATTGGTGGAATTATAAATTAGTCGAATTACGTAGAATCTATCGAAAAGCTCGTAAAAAACTAAATGACATTAAAAAGCGTAACGTAACAGGAGATATTTACAATAATGCTCTTATTGCTCTTAGAGTTGCCAGGTCTCATTATAGAGCTGCTGTGGAGAAATCAAAGGGAAATTTAATACGTAAACTTGTTGATAAACTCGATAGAGAGGGTCCCTGGTCACCTTTGTATCATGAATTTAAAGCAAATAGATCAATCGACCTTGCATACGTACAGAACATAAAATTAATAATAGTTATACTACAGGAGTAGAACAAACCACAGAATATCTTTTAGAATCACTTGTGCCTGACGATCGGCCGGAGGATGACACGGATTATCACCGACAAATTAGGCAGTGGGCTATTGAACCACCATTGTCTCCAATGTCTGACTTACCATCTTCAGACGAATTCCTCAGTATTGTTAGGTCATTGCCACTAAATAAGGCTTCGGGCGACGATAAAATATCAAACAAAATTTTTTTTTTTTTTTTTTTTTTTTTTATGTTTGGCTCGCCAAAATGACTCTACTCTGCCTGATGGAAAACATAAGCAGAATCCAAGAGTGGTGGTCACCATACTCATTGCGAATGCAGACAATGCAGTATGGCGACCCACACTATGGCGGCCTAGTGATGCTGCTGCATCTTTTAGTCTAGTCAACAAGTATGGAACTTGTTGACTAGACTAATTGGGCCTCCGGTCTCGCACTCACCAACGAAACACGACAGCACGAACGCTGTCATTTTACGTTGATTTTCTGTGCGAGGGTAGTACCGCCCCGGTCGAGCCGGCCCGTTCGTGCTGAAATCAGCGTGGCTCTACTACCTATAAAAGAAGCTTGTAAACTTTCGGGTGATACGGTTTTAACAGTTTTTAAACGTTGCATTGCGGATGGAGTATTTCCTAGTGTTTGGCGGTGCGGTAATATTCGAATAATACCAAAAAGCGGCGATAAGCCGCCGGACGATCCTAAATCCTATCGACCCATAACACTGTTACCATCGCTGGGAAAGCTTTTAGAGCGTCTTGTAGTACCACGACTTCTACCGGGTGGAGTTAAATTTCATGATAGACAATTCGGCTTTACGTTGGGAAAATCGACAACTGATGCGGTTATATCTGTAAGGAGAACTGTCACCGAGTCAAGTTTTCAATACGTTTTAGGCATCTTCTTAGATATATCTGGCGCCTTTGACAATGCGTGGTGGCCCATGCTATTGCTAAAATTAAAATTAAGAGGTTGCTTTAAAAATATTTATTCCCTTATCTCCTCGTACTTCTTACAAGGTACTACTAAATTGAGACTTGGGCATCATTCTGTGTCGAAGGCGCTTACGATGGGGTGTCCTCAAGGGTCAGTGCTAGGACCATACTTGTGGAACATAGGCTTCGACGATTTTCTGGCAATGCCTGTGCCGTCCGGATGTACCCTGAATGCGTACGCGGACGACGGTTTGTTATTGATAGAGTCGGATACTAGAACGGGGCTTGAGAGGCTGGCCAGTGAATGTTTGGACTTAATATCTCGGTGGGGTGGGCGTAATCGGTTGACGTTTGCACCAAACAAAACCTTCCAGCTACTTCTGAAAGGTAACCTCAAATCACCGCCTTGTATTAAATTTGAAAATATAACTATTAAAAATAAAACCTCGGTTTGTTATTTAGGATTGGTTTTAGAAAGAAATTTTTCATTTATTGAACATATTAGAACAGTTAATGAAAAGTCTAAAAAGAGTTTCTTTGCACTGACGAGGATATCAACTGCGACATGGGGTCTGTCATATAATACACTAAAGATCATATATGGAGCTACTTATTTGGGTTCTATTTGCTGTGGTGCTCCTGTATGGGCAGATAGGGCGACTGTAGGTGCTGTCCGTCGCAAACTGTTACAAGGCCAACGACCTGCATTGATTTTCTTGTGCAAGGCGTATAGGACGGTTAGCACTGAGGCTTTACCGGTGTTGGCAGGTGTTCTTCCGGTCGATCTCGAGGTGCAAAGACGTGCAGCTATGTACTATTCCACACTACAAAACATGGAATGCGATTTTTTGGGCATACGAGACCGCGGTAAAATAATAAGATTGTTTCAACAAAAAACCAATGTCTATAACGACCTCTTGGAAGAATGGCAGAAACGATGGGACGAATCATCTAAGGGGCGCCACCTTTACCAGTTCTTTCCATCTGTTCGCGAAAGGTTGTCAAGGACATGGCTCGAGGTAGATCACTGTGTCGCTCAATTTCTTACAGGCCACGGTAACTTTAAGAGCAAACTATACTCATTTAAATTAGTCGATTCACCATTGTGTCAATGCTCAACACCTGATTCTAGCTGTGAATAGTCGGCTCATCATATCCTCTGGGAATGTAGTCTTTGGTACAATGAACGTAACATGATGCTAAATAGCTTACAAATGACGTCTGGGGTAGTATATTATGGGGATCTTGTGTCAACTGCGGTGAATTTCCGTGCGTTTAAGCGATTCTGCCATACATACTATAGAAATCAAATATAGCTCACTTAGGACCCATAATATTTTTATCCGTGGTGCTTCCCGGTTTGAAAAAGGCGTCTGCCTATTTTGACTCCATTTTGTCTCCCGCTTTGCTAAGGAGGGAAGTGGACTTATTATATTTCCAACTCCTCCAGTTTTCTTCTGATTAATTTCGTTGCGGGTTCCAAGACAGTTAAATTTTTCCTGGGACTTCCCGAGTGTCATAACTCGGTGTTTTCGTGGGTCACCGCTGTTGATCCTGGTGTACAGGAGTTACAGTGGTGGGCGTGTGGGCGGGATTAGTCCCATTTCATACCCATTAATTGAAAATCAGTTAATTTAAAATTACAAACAGCACTTCAATTTTATTTACGAGTAGTTGGTATACACAAGAACGTAAATACAATACAGTAGGTACTTATGAGATCCTTCGCAAGAAAACATAGTCATGATATCCTTTTATGAGTGTCAGAAATTTATTACAGTAGAGGCGCCAACCTACAATTCGTTACATCAAAAATATCCAGATAACAGACACGCCACCCCGAAATTTTAAATATTTACAACTCTTAGCTATTCGTGTTAAGGGCTATAATCCACACCTCCGTAATAACATGACGTAAACACGTCATTGGCTTTCACCCCTCAATCTTAATTTAAAGTGTTAACTTTTTTACAAAAACATATTTCTTTTTCATCTTTGTATGCATTTATGTATGTATATATATGTGTGTGTATGTATCTAAGTATATGTGTAAGTGTACGTATGCATTTTTTTATAAATTAATTTATTGTTTAAATATTCACGTGATGGTGTGTCACTGGTGTACAAACTGCCTCAAACCATAAACACCCAATATTCATACTAAGGTTGTCTGGAAGAAATCGCCGTGAGCGATAAGACTGCCAATTATTACCTATACGTCTTTGTTAAGGCTCCCACACATGAGTGCGATGCGATGCGATGCCGCGTGAAGTTCTTGCGGTGCATTCATGCAACATCGATTGCGATGCGTTGCATTTTTCTTAATTTTCATGGCATTTTCAAACAATAAGGAAATGTATGTTTGTATGTTCCATCATTGCGTCAAAACTACTGAACTGATTTTAACAAATGAAGTCTCAATAGATTCGGGCTAACCTTTAGAATCTATACAATCGATTTGAGAGTTGACAATTTTATGTTTGATAGTTCTTGCTTTTGTTAGTCTACTCCTAAAATTTCAACTTGCGGAAAGTCGTAGTTTTTGAGATATAAATTTTTTAAATTACAAATAAAATACGTGAAAATAATTGTGACATCTTCTCTGCGTTTTGTTATTCCTTACGTTATTCGTTTTAAACTTTTTTCAAACTCTCAAAATAGTTTTTGTGTAATTTTTTTGCTAAATAATTTAGTTTTTATTGTAATACACACCGTAATATACGAAAAAATACTTTTCGAGTATTTTTTTATATATTACGTTTTGATATTCACTTTTAATAAAGGACATATTTTCTTAAAAAAGGAGAACCAAAACGCAACACTAATGACGCGACGCCATTTAAATTATAGAACTACAACAACTTTTCCGACTTCAATTACATTGCTATTGTTCATGAAAACGCAAGACATTTATCATGTCTTATCGGAATTCATTATGAAAAATCAAATTAAATTATAAGATTTTATCCATTTCATCTTTCATAACATCATACATCATTTTTAAAACCTATCTGATACCTATCCTATCTAAATTCCGTTTTCCTAAATTCCACTGCTTTTTAAATTATTTTATGATTTCCTAAGCTTTACTTGGTCTTGGCTTAAGCACAAACCGTGCATAGCCATAGAAAAAAAAAAACTACAACAATTTAGCAACACCCTAATGTTTTTGTTAGTCTACTTTGTAGGTTAGGTTAGAGTTGTTAATTATAATATTATGTGTTATAGGAAATGTATAAGAACAGGATATAATTCTTAGGTAATTAATAGCAATGTATTACTCCGAGTTGGCACAATCCGACTTTATTGGTGTAGGTTAGATGGCTAAGGCGGGAGCGCAGCGCAGCGAAGCTCCCGCCTTAGCCATCGTGGTTATTTTTTTTATAAACCACCCAGAAATAGGAGCCCCGCGTAGCGGGGCTCCGTCGACTCATAATTGAAGCCAGTTTTTATATACATATTTTTATAATAAATAACAGTGATAAAACATGTTTATTAAGTGAAATAAACAAACAATTTTTGTACAAATTTCTATTTTTTCTAAGGGAACCAAGTATTTCCGGCGGGTGAAAATGGTGAGGAGGTAAGGAGGACCCCCAAGTAAGGGGTATCCTTCCTACCCCCTTCCCCCCAAAATCTATTGTATATATTGCGAAATGCGTCCTAACCTATAAAATTTTCAAAAATTCATATTAAAAAAACTATGAGGAATCGCAACCCCCCCTTCAAGGGGGGCAATCTACCACCCCTCCCCCACCCCCTCCCCCTACCCCCGCCCCCGAAATCGATTGTATAGATTCTAAAGTCCTTCCTAGATTCGTGATACTGGCCCGAGTGACATAGGTTATATAAATTTTATCAAAGTTTTACTTAGTTGGGCTATAGTTTTTAACTTTTTCTTGTTTAGTACTGTCATTTTATCAAAGTTTTACTTAGTTGGGCTATAGTTTTTAACTCTTTCTTGTTTAGTACTGTCATTTTATCAAAGTTTTACTTAGTTGGGCTATAGTTTTTAACTCTTTCTTGTTTAGTACTGTCATTTTATCAAAGTTTTACTTAGTTGGGCTATAGTTTTTAACTTTTTCTTGTTTAGTACTGTCATTTTATCAAAGTTTTACTTAGTTGGGCTATAGTTTTTAACTCTTTCTTGTTTAGTACTGTCATTTTATCAAAGTTTTACTTAGTTGGGCTATAGTTTTTAACTCTTTCTTGTTTAGTACTGTCATTTTATCAAAGTTTTACTTAGTTGGGCTATAGTTTTTAACTTTTTCTTGTTTAGTACTGTCATTTTATCAAAGTTTTAATTAGTTGGGCTATAGTTTTTAACTTTTTCTTGTTTAGTACTGTCATTTTATCAAAGTTTTAATTAGTTGGGCTATAGTTTCTAACTTTTTCTTGTTTAGTACTGTCATTTTATCAAAGTTTTAATTAGTTGGGCTATAGTTTTTTAACTTTTTCTTGTTTAGTCCTGTCTTTATTTTATCTATTTCTTACAATATTAGAGTACCTTGTTACAGTTATTATGTTAATTAGTCTAGAAATAAAATACCAATTCTCTTTGTAATTATTTACAGCGAACTACTGCAAAATGTCTGCTAATTAATATTCAAAGCACAGTGCTAGAAAGAAAAGACTAATTTGTATATTTTGTTGTAGTAGAACTGAATAGCAATTGTCATTATGAATTCCCAGCAAATACTTCGCGTGAACCAATTGTATTAATTTTATACGCCTTGGTTTTGAAATTTAAGTCATAAAAACCGTTTTCTTACTAGGGTCAAACAACCAGATTAGTCACCTGACAACGAGTGATCTCTGCGTAATCTACATCTGCTGCCTCGGTGGCGCAGTAGTAGCGTATGCGACTGCTGTGCTTGAGGACTCGAGTTCGATTCGACCAAATGTTTGTATGATCTGCAAATATTTGCTTCGGAGTTTGGGTGTTTTCTATGTATAATATGTATGTATTTACAAAAAAAAAGTATATATGTATTAATATCAGTTCTTCTAGTACCCATAACACAAGCTTTGCTTAGCTTGGGACTAGACGGCGTTGTGTGTTAGATGTCCGAAATATTAATTTATTTATTATTATTATTTATCGAATAACAAAAAAAAAGACTTCAATCTGGATCAAATTTAAATAATACCACACGGGAAGCACCAGCTTTCAAACAAAAAAAGAATCATCAAAATCGCTTCACCCAGTCGAAAGTTATGAGGTAACAAAAAAAACAGTTGAATTGAGAGCCTCCTCCTTTTTTTGAAGTCGGTTAAAAAGAGACTAGTGTGTTGCAACGGTGCGGACACAGTGTACAAAGAAATGCTGATTTAGTGTTATGGTGTCGAGTTAGTCAGAGTAGTAGAACCAGTCGCCAGTCGTGTTGTAACACCAAACCGCGCCACGCACGTACGAGAATACATACCTACTGTTAAATACCATCTTTTATTTCATCATCCTTTAACACGCTAAATTACAAGAGTGATCTGGACATTCAGGACATTTCCACACTAGATAGTATACTCCCTCTCTTACACTTCTTATTGGTCTGATAACCCCACTTATATTGAAAATAGCAACGAATAAATTCTCAACCCCTGGTTTCTAGGCAATATCGTTCTGGCTGAACGGAATCATATGTATCGGTGCGTAAGCATGATGAGCAATTCAGGTTTTATGGTTGTCATGAAAATGGAAATGCGCTTATGAAATTGTAATTAAGTCAAAATTATATAGTAAAGATTGCGTGAGATATAAAGATCACTTTAAACATACCCAACACCCCAATTGCATGATCTCGTCACTCATTGTCGACTCATGTCAACTATTGCACATCGGGTGACCCATAGATTGATACCCCCTTGTTAACCACAAAACGATACGACCAACACGTTTGAACCAAAAGTTATGAAAGAAATAAATAAATAAAGGGAGGTGTATCATGGGTACTTAAAAATGAAAAAATTTTAATCACAGACTGAATTAAAATTTTATATCGGTATAGATGTGACACTTTAAATAAAAGAGGTAGTGTTACAAAGGCACTAGATACCTTGTCTAGCACAAGTGGTTTGAGGTCGTTGCTAAACTTGTAATGGGATAGTTATGATCTACAGGTAAGTGTTTATACCCAATTATCTAAGGGTATATATTACAGTTAAATAACGAACGAAGAACGAAAAGAAACAATTTATCGACAGATTGTCTGCACTTGTTGGAAGTCGTTAATAGTACATTGTTCACCGAAGGAGGAAAGGGACCGATTACTAGCGAGGGAGCAGTTTGTGGCCCGAAGGCGCAGCCTAGGGCCACAATACTCCCGAGGTAGGAATGGGACTTTCACCCGAGTGCCACACAGTGCTTTATACTACAACTGTGAGGAACATTTAAAGACTTGTATTGTAGAAAGTATTTAAATCAAAACGTAAGACACCATGTAAGACATAATTTAGCTTAGAATTTGACCGATATTTCGCGCTTCTTTTGTTTTTTTTATTCTTCACAAAAGGATTTCAGTGGCACGGAGATTCCATATTTAAATTATATGAAAACTCCTTGGGCAGGCGCGCGCCATAGATAAGATAACACATGAGAAATGAAAATTCATACAACTTTCTCTCCCGCTAAAACACGTTAGAAATGGATTTTCATACATTTTTTTCTCGCGCTTATTCAGGTCAAGGAAAAGACTAACGTTCTCTTTTCATTTTCAGGGAATAATGACTACTGTTCCGATCAGGTGTAGTATAAAATACATTCTAGCAGTAACCTTTGATTATACCATAGGGCGAAATCGGACAGGATTAAAGTTAGTAAAAATTGTTGACTCACTTGTACCTATCAAGTGAGTTTAGTTTTGTTACCTTTAGTCGTATTCTTTCAAATTATTTACGTAAGCTGATGATGGAAGGTGGAAGGTACAACTCCTCAACGGTTAGGATTTAGAGGATAATTCTTTCAATTTCATACGTATCTAAAGACCTTAAGTCGTATACTTTCAAGTTATTTAGGTGAGCTGATGATAGAAGGTTAAACTCTTCAACAGTTAGGGATTAGAGGATGATTTTAATATTACATGTACGTATAGATCTTAATTTGTATTCTTGATGATGAAGTTTGATGAAATAGTTCAACTTACTACTTACCTACGATTGTTTGCACTAAAAACTGAAAAATAAAAACTTTTTATAAAAAAAAAACCGACTTCCAAAAAACATCCAACGAAAACTCTCTGCCAAAAAAACACTTAAAAGCGTAAAATAAACTGGTTCTTCATAAATTGCCTATACCTAATTCTTTATTCATTTATATAGTAGTATTATAATGTGTGCTAGGTACCTAAAATCTGCTTGAAGTCGGTGCTAAGCCAAAAAGAATACAAACTAACAATTACAAAAGTCTAAGCGATAGTCACTTGGCACCGACTTCAAACAGATTCTAGGTACCTAGCACACATTATAATACTACTATTTAAATGAATAAAGAAATAGGTATAGGCAATTTATGAAGAACCAGTTTATTTTACGCTTTTAAGTGTTTTTTTGGCAGAGAGTTTTCGTTGGATGTTTTTTGGAAGTCGGTTTTTTTTTTATAATGTCAGTTATAATTATCAAAAGCCAAAGATAAACTTAGTAGTGTACTAGTGATTACATACAATCTATATATACACAATATTACACACTTGCACAGACTGAATTATTTATGAACTCAGAGCCTTAATGGGGCTAAAAAATTAAAATTTAAACAGCTGCTGCTTTTTATGTTGTAAGCACCTGCTAAGAAAGATTTTTTGTAAATTTCGTTTAATTATCATAAATAAGGTATAATAGTTGTGTGGGATTTCGTTATTTTCCAAGTTATAAATATGAAATAAGAATCAAACACGCGAGCGGAGCTTCGAGTAACAGCTAATTCAGATATAAACACAAATCAAAATATTCCTTTACTAAATTATTTTCAATAGTCTACCTTAAGAAATCTCCAAGAAAGTACAATTTTACTAAACTTCTTTGCGTTACGAGGGGTAAAAATGAAATGTGTCTAATATTATTACTGGCTTGCCATGTCTGACATTACGTAACGTTGTTACTACTTCAGGCGTATTAAAGGCAGGATGACTATAGCTTACGCTACATCACAATAAAGTCAAAACATATAATATTTCAGCTTAGAAGTTTTAGAAGGAATCATTATTATCATCAACAATCTTTAATACACCATTACTAGATATAGGCATCATTTTGGCCGACTATATTACGCTGCCCAGACGGGTGGTTACAGGGTTTGTTTTAAGTTTTTCTGAGCTGTGCAGTGCTGTTGTCATACGGATAAATTATAAGGAAATATTTTTATTTTACGCACAAAAATATAACACATAAAAAAATACAAACATTATACAAATAGGCAACATCATATTTAATTCACTCCAAAAGCTATTATGATATACAAAGCTGATATCTAGAAACAAAAAACGGTCATAACTTTTATATAAAAAGTGATTTTCATACGTATTCCGTTTATTTGCAGAGAAATTTCATCAGAAACCTGTTACTCGGTAACTCATCAAAATTCTGCACTGCGACTGGAAACTTTTTCACGATCAATGTCAAACATTTTGTTGATCTTTTTAGAAGATATTTGACTTACAAATATTTGAACGACTGTTTCTTATGACTATGTTTCGTTACGAAATGTTAGAGCTCAATACAGGTTTGCCTATCGTTTTAAAAATATACAATAATTTCAAAAACGTGTCCATAAATGGAGTAACCAAAATTAATACTGCTTTCGAGGATTCCATTCTTCCCACAGATATTTACCAACGAATAATTAATAATACAATAATTGGGTGGATTATTTAAAGCTATTTACAATGGTCACATGACAAGTGATCATAACTTAATTGATTAAGGGAATGGTAAAGGATCCAATGATTAAATGGACGTTCCCAGACTAAATCATCGGACATGACGTTATTGAACTCGTGGTTGCTAATGATGTCTGATGCCAAGGAAAATAAAAAATAAATAAAGAAAGTAAAAATAGCATGTACATTTAAATAACACGTACATTTTTGCATGACAACATTTTTTTTATTTTTTTCAACTTGGCCAATTTTTTTTTAATGTTGAACAACGATTTTGTGAATTCGTAAAATATACTTATTTATATTCTAGTAATAATATTTACGAATAAACCTTTTTTTGTATTCTTGCAATATCTTGACAACGTTTGTACGAAGGAAGTATACGTCATCAGCGTAGTGTAAGCTAAACATATAGCCGTCTGCATGTTACATGTCTTTTCCGCTTTTTTCTTACTTCCCACAGCAGTTCTGTATTTTTATTATATAATGTAATTAAACCACAAATGTTTTGTATTTGTCCCGCTTTATTTATTATTTACTGTCTGGATTTCAGACTTAATTTACTAGGTATACTGCCACGTTTCGCGTCACAACAGAATAAGATCATAAATACCGAAGTAATTCTATCTATTTTTCTTCTTTTCAAGGTTGAGCCGCTGAACCGATTTTCATTACATTTGACATTGATTACTTTAATTCTTAAGGAAAGGTATAAATTTTATTTGACTGACTTTACTGACTGCCTCGGTGGCGCAGTGTTAGCGTATGCGACCGCTGTGCTTGAGGTCTCGGGTTCGATTCCCGGGTCGGGCCAAATGTTTGTATGATCTGCTAATATTTGTTTTGGGGTTTGGTGTTTTCTCTGTATAATATATATGTATTTACAAAAAAGTAATGTATTCATATCAGTTGGTCAAGTACCCATAATACAAGCTCTGCTTAGCTTGGGACTAGACGGCGTTGTGTGTAGATGTCCGAAATATTTATTATTATTATTTTAATGCAAGTATATTTTTATATTAAACTAGATTTAAGTTATCACACTTTTCTATTACACTATAAGACAGATTGGGAATGAGTTCATGTGGGATGAAAGCCGCCATTAGGCAATTCGTCAAGTACGAGTATCAAATAATAATAATAAAATTGAATGTTTTTTTCGCTCATGTATTTCCAGATATCCTTCGAGAACAATACTTTTGTGTATTTTATCTAGAATCAGCCTTTCTGTGTGTATCATCATCAGCTACATACCGCCTCGGTGGCACAGTGGTAGCACATGCGACCGCTGTGCTTGAGGTCTCGGGTTCGATTCCCGGGTCGGACCAAATGTTTGTATGATCTGCAAATATTTTTTCGGAGTTTGGGTGTTTTCTATGCATAATATATATGTATTTATAATAAAAAAGTATGTACGTATTTGTATCAGTTGTCTAGTACCCATAACACAATCTCTGCTTAGCTTGGGACTAGATGGCGTTGTGTGTAAAATGTCCGAAATATTTATTATTATTTTTATAAGTCTACTGCTGGAAATGGTCCTTTCCTACAAAAGGATGTTTTGGCAGGGGGGTTTCACTTCTCAGTTTAGGTATGTTCTGCCGAGCGCTCCTCCCGGGAAGGATTACGGCAATGGTTGCCACTCGGCGCTCGGCTCGTACGTTAGTACTATTAGATATTCTGTGGTTTTGACCTATATACCACGGCCAGGGCTGGTGGTATAGGGTTGGTTGCAAGTTTTCCTTTTCATTGCGGTGCTGTTGTCCTGGTAGTTTGTTCCCTTAGTGGCCTCTTACAACACCCATGAGGTAAATAGGGGTGTGACACCCCGTATTCTTAATCTGTTACCACACGGATAATCATAATCAGTTTTGTTCGATACCAAATCATTAATTTGGTATGTATATTTAGTATAAACTATGAGATTGTAATGGCAACACTAGGTTATGTCAAAGTGACAAAAAAGTTCAAACGGATCTAACCTAGATTTCGGAAGGTGTTTTTTTTTTTATGTTTGGCCCGCCAAAATGACTACTCTGCCTGATGGAAAGCATAAGCAGAATCCAAGAGTGGTGGTCACCATGCTCACTGCGAATGCAGACAATGCAGCATGGCGACCCACACCATGGCGGCCTAGTGATGCTGCTGTATCTTTTAGTCTAGTCAACAAGTTTGGAACTTGTTGACTAGACTAATTGGGCCTCCGGTCTCGCACTCACCAACGAAACACGACAGCACGCTGTCATTTTACGTTGATTTTCTGTGCGAGGGTAGTACCGCCCCGGTCGAGCCGGCCCGTTCGTGCTGAAATCAGCGTGGCTCTACTACCTAGGTGTCATGGCGTCGGTTGAAATTCTTTCACCAGGTGATCGATCTTCGATTGTCTTGTCTATATCTATAGTTTAAGGAACGAAGCCTTGGTGATTGGACTAAGCAAGTTCAAAACAAAACCTGTTGTGGTGACTCCCACATATAACGCAACAAGAAAACATACTACAGCGCCATCTACCGGATATACACTGAAAGACGAAGTAACGTACAATACAAAGAAACAACCAATCTTGCATCGCGCAATTGAAATTCTCGCGCCGATTAGCATATATACAACATCCCAACATCAACCGTTGGGCAGTGGCCCGCAAGGCATGATCACCTCGCCTGGCTGGACGTTCCTCCCTTTGTGTTGGAGGGACATAACACCCGTTCCCCCCACATCTGTATTTAACTGACAGAGTATTAACAATTTAAATGCAAAAACAATAATTTTGAATTGGTTGTTAGATAAATAAAGCAAAGATGTCAATATCACTGAAATATTTAGTACTAGTGGTTGCCCGCGGCTCCGCCCGCGTACAGGACGGTTATCGCGGCAAATAGTAGCCTATGTGTTATTCTGATGTATAAGCTATATTACTGTAAAGTTTTATCCAAATCCGTTCATTAGTTTTTGCGTGAAAGAGTAACTAACATCCATCCATCCATACTTACAAACTTTCGCGTTTATAATATTAGTATAGATGTATGTATAACAACAATTACTCGCTGAAAGTTATTAGATTGTACATCACTACAAATATATCTATATTATAATTATATATATTCCTATAATACGCACAACACACTCAAAGTTAAAGCACCCAGCTGTATAACTAAGAATGTACTCGCTACTAAGTTATTCTCCTTAATCGTATTAAGGAAATATGTGACAATATCTTGTGAACAGCCTATCTGACGGAGTAAGTAAATTCTTTGGCTGCTTGTATTAAATTGGGAGCTACGTTCTGCTTATATTCAATAATGTTCATGTAGAAATTTCAGTTATCTTTATTAAAATCTACCTTCTCAGTGTAGTCTACAGTATGTCGAGAATTTATGGAAATAAATACACTTTACATTATGTAAATCTTTTAGTTAAATTATCTATACCAATATTATAAACTAGCTTTTGCACGCGGCTTCGCTTACGCAGACTTTCATCCCCTGATTTACCCCCTTACAGGTGGAATTTCAAAAATTCCTTTCTTAGTGCTCACTTACATTATAATAAGGAACCTACATACCTACATGCAAAATTTCAGGATTGTAGGTTCAGCGGTTTGGGCTGTACGTTGATCTCTTGGTATGTCAGTCACCTTCCTCTTTTAAATATATAGATAGTAACTATGTCTGTCTGTCTGTTACGCTTTACAGTAAACCGCTGCACCAATTTCAATGAAATTTGGCATGTAGATACTTTGATTCTTAAGGAAGGGTATAGACTACTCTATATCGCGATAACTGACACACACGCGCATCGTATTTGTGGCGACCTCCACATACAGCGCAACAACAACATAACATACTACAGCGCCATCTACCGAGATACATCGAACTACGGAGTAACGAAGGAAACTAAGAAACTACCAATTACCAATCCTGAATCGCGCAGTGAAAGTTCTCGCGCTAGTTAACATATATACTACATCCCAACATCAACCGTTGGGCAGTTGGCCCGCCAGGCATGATCACCTCGCCTGGTCGGAGGATCCTCCCTTTGTGTTGGAGGGACATGACACACCCGTTCCCCCCACATATTACCTACTTTTATTTATTTATGTGTATAGAAGTGTATCTAGATAATGAAAGAATATAATTAAGTTACAAATAATCAAGTAAAGTATTTATTAATTTCTAAACACAAATGAATGATATATGACTATCTGATACTTTCAATAGAAGATAGCTGATGATATCAGAAGTAACTAAGCCTACTTCTATTTAAGACTAGCTTAGCCCGCGGTGTTGCCCGCGGGTTAAATACTAATCTTGACTGCACGAATGGCGTAGTGGTTTGAGCGGTCGCCATGGCGTTTTCTACTGCGCTGAATGTTGTAGATTCAAACCCGACATGGGACAATACTATGTGTGATCAGATTCTAGGTGTTCTTTTTGTTCGTTTGACGTATATTTGTTTTGGTACAGAATGTGTTTCTAATACGACGGTAATCTTTAAAAAAAAAACGCCTTAAAATTAATGGTATACATTAAAAGATCAGATGTCATGTTTCTACATGAGTTGATGTTTTATGTCCGTAAAGCGGTGATAAGCCAAAAACTGCTAAATCATCCATTATATATAAAATTACTTGCCCTGAGGGACTAACCAATTTATTAACGTAGAGCATAAAACATACTTAACGTGGGAGAGCCACGCTTCGGCATGCATGGGCTCGCTCGACTGGAGTCATACCACGGCCTCACAGAAAACCGGTGTGAAACAGCGCCTGCGCTGTGTTTCACAAGTGAGTGGGGATACCGGATTTGAATACCCCAATCCCTCCCCCATCCCTCTCCCCATCCCGCAAAGACCGGCAACGCACTTGTGACGCCTCTGGTGTTGCGGGTATCCATGGGCGGCGGTAATCGCTTACTATCAGGCGATACACCTGGTCGATAGCCCCTCAATAAAACCATTTTACTTAATGGTATAGAGTCTATACCATTTAGTAAAATGATTTGAAAGTTGACATCTTTAATAAACTGATATCAATACTTGTACAAACTAAATTGTAAGTGGAGAACTTTTAATAAGCTCAAAGCTAAAGTCGCTATTTCTAAATTGAACTTTGGCTGACGTATAGGTATTAAAAGTTTACGATATATATGTAGGTATATCCAAAACTGAGATATTCATCATTACACGCTGTATGAAAATCAAACATCAAGTATATTAACAAGAAAAAGCTTAAAAACTGGCAGCGTAAAAATTCTGATAAAATTAGTATAGTCTACGTCACTCGGACAATTATTACGAATCTATTGATACCTCATTTATCAAGATTGGTTCTGTAGTTTAGGCGATACGGTGGCACTTGGCAATCTCTCACCATACGGACTAGATGCAAAGTGATACCACAACCTCACAGGAAACTGGTTCCCGGAGAGGTTACCAGAGCCCAAATCCTCTTCCTCTGACTCCACCGATGCGTTCCTGGAGCTCCTCCCGATTTGCGAGGTAGGCTGCCGCGGGGTTTAGTGAGTAGACCGGTCTTCAGGGAGTCCCACACACGCCCTTCGTCTCCCCACGTAGGGTATGGTGCGGAAAGCATTACTCGCGTAAAAAAAAAGGTGTCCATGGGCGACGGTAGTGACTTATCATCAGGTAACTCGTCTGCTCGTTTGCTCAATCCAGACCAATTTTAAAAATCAGTAATTTTCTCTGTCAGTCTATCTGTTACATTTTCGCGGCTGAACCGCTTTATGGATTTAAATGAAGTTTGGCATGAAACTTTTCGAGGAAGGACATAAGCTACTCTCTACTGCTATCATCAACAACTCATAACCCACTGCTGGGCTCTGGTCTCCTCTCAGGAGAGGGATAAGGCCATAAGTCCCCACGCTGGCCAAGTGCGGGTTGGGGACTGGCAACACAACGTTGTGGCTACGCTATCTTGCCGTTGGATGTTTTTAAGCCGCCCAAAGGCCTCCAACTAAGCTTCACGACTGTTATCCTATGATAACAACCGGGACTGATTGCTTGATGTGACCTCAGAATCACGTAGACGCTCATAGTATAGTGTCACTAGCGGTCACCCATCCAGGTACTGACCGCGCCGTCGTTGCTTACCCTCGGTGATTGTTTCTAATCAGCGAGTGCAACTGGGCTATGAGCGCCTCTCTACTGTTGTAGCCGACATAAACATGGGCGCAGGCAAAAGTTATACTAGCAAAAATAGGGCCATCCTTCAATCTATCGATTTGTGTTCTCTATTCTAAAACGTGATGTATAGCGACGTGAACCTGTGATGCGTTGTAAATTTAACTGAAAATTCTTCTAGAAGGTAGATGAATTCTGTTTAAATTTGGGTTACAAAATCCATCGACTTTTTTAGATACCAGGAAGCCTACAAAATAAAAATGATCTGAAAAGTTATACGTATATAACAGTGTTATAAAATTAAAGCCTAAACAGGTAATAGAGTCACGCTTATTTCAGCACGGTTGGGTCGGCTCGACCGGGGCGGTACTTCCCTCGCACAGAAGATCAACGTAAAATGATAGCATTCGTGCTGTCGTGTTTCTTTGATGAGTGCGAGACCGGAGGCCCAATGATGCAGAAGCATCACTAGGCCGCCATGGTGTGGGTCACCATGCTGCATTGTTGCATTTTCAGCATTCACAATGAGTATAGTGACCACCACTCTTGGATTCTGCTTATGCTTTCCGTCAGGCAGAGTAGAGTCATTTTGGCAGGCCCAAACATAAAAAAAGCACACAGCATTCTAAAAATGGGACGTAGGCTTATATATAAAAATCCATTGCTGTTCGTTTGTCTCGCTTAAACTCGAGAACGGCTGGGCCGATGTAGCTGATTTTGGTTTTGAAATGTTTGTCGTAGTCCAGGGAAGGTTTAAACGATGAAAAATTAAAAATAACTTGAAAATCCAAAGATCACGTATACGAAATAGCGGGCACAGCTAGTGTTAAGGGCTCCCACTTATAACTGCGATTTCGCAACGTAAACAAAATGCTCCGCAAGGACTTCACGCCGCATCCCATCGCATTACAGTTATGTGTGGGAGACCCAACTAAAAATAATACAAATGTGGCTCACTTATTGCCTACTTTTACATTCACAACCGCGACTTTCAATGTATTTAAATACTTTTTTTCTTTTACAGATGAGCAGAACGCCGGTGACAGACGACTAAAATGAACCATTCAAAAACCACAATGCACATTGGAAACTAAGAAAATGGCTTCAAAAATCTTTCCTTCAATATTCATCATGCTACTTTTGTGTAAAACATACTTTTGTACAATGGACAATTATCCAAACACATCGTTATCAATATCAAATCTAGATAGCATTACAAATTTAGAAAATAAACCAATAAAATTAATCAATAAAACTACTAATTTATTTGAAATTGAAGAACTTACTGACAATCAAACGCTTAACAGAGATCTAAAAACCAAAGGACAGAGTGGTAATGAATCGGAATTTTATAAGTTAATGAACCTAGATGAAGATGGGAATTCTTCTGACTACTACACTGAAGAACCTTGTGTTGGTGATCCAGACTTCTGTAATATGGACAGAGAAGAATATATACAAATGCTGAATGATTATATATTTCCTCAACCCTACGAATGGGTTTTAATAGTTACTCATGCTATAGTATTTGTGATTGGACTGATAGGAAATGCGTTAGTTTGTATAGCAGTGTACAGGAACCATTCAATGAGGACAGTGACGAACTATTTCATTGTGAACCTTGCTGTGGCAGACTTTATGGTGATTTTGATTTGTTTGCCACCAACTGTGTTGTGGGATGTCACCAAGACGTGGTTCTTCGGGACAGCGATGTGCAAAATCGTGCTCTACTTTCAGGTAAGTCTAAATTGACTTTTATATTACTGACACTACTAAATTTAAAACTAATTTATGGTCTAAGTGTAAAATTTTTACTCCAAAAGTAATGTAAAGAATGTTTGTATGAAACTTTACAAATATTATAATTACTTGAGTGGGAGAGCCACGCTTCGGCATGAATGATACCGATGAATGATATCGACCGGAGTCATACGGCGACGGCCTCACAGAAAACCGGTGTGAAACAGCGCTTGCGCTGTATTTCGCCGAGTGAGTGAGGATACCGGTAGTCCATACCCCAAAAAAATAAAGACGATCAAAAGTTAGATGGACTGTTGTTAAGGGTTTAATTAACAAATAAAAAAATAAAAAAACGAATGAAAGATTCAATAGCCATTTAGCAATTTTAAATTTTCTAGCAGAAACATACGAGTCTTCTCCTCAGAAAAATAACAAAGATTTTATATCGCTTTTAATGGAAATATAAATAAAAATGACTGTATTTTATTAAGTTAACAACGTACACATAATGACTCTTATATCAATCTTTTTGACAGCTGTGACTAGTGTATTTTAATATTTTTATAATGTATTGCATTGTATTTATGTTAAAACTAAATAAATGTGATACAAAATAAAATCGCTTGTTCAAAGTTACTTTGTCGGTTTTGTAGCAATCTATCACAAAGATCAAGCTATATTTTAAGAAATGTAAGCCTTCAGACATACAATCAGGTGAGTGTTTCCAACCCTACCCAATAAACATAGAACAAAATCCACCGGACTATGGCAAACATACTTTTTTTTTGGTAAAATTCTTTTCAATTTTATATGTATCAACGACCCCATTTTCGAGCTGCTAATGAAGTATTAAAAAACCAGTGCAAGATTCTTGACAATTTGACGCAATGCGTCGACGCCAAATAAAATTGAGACAAGGCAGAGAAAACAAAATGACGATGAAAATATTTAAAAAGTTTTTTTTTTCCTAGTGGTAGCTGGTAGCTACAACTTGTACTCGTTATATGGCATGTGTGACTGAAGTACATTCTTTAAATGATGTCGGATACAGGTCGCCAATGATAATATTTCGAACATCCGACACACAACGCCATCTAGTCCCAAATTAAGCAGATCTTGTACTATGGCTACTAGACAACTGATATAAATACATATATACTTTTTTGTAAATACACACATATTATACATAGAAAACACCTAGCAGATTATACAAATATTTGGTTCGACTGAAATAAAACTGAATAAATAAGTTGTTTTTTTTTGTAAAGACAACTCCCGCACTAGGTACATCCTGTGTCTAGTGGGATTCTATAAATATAGAAGAAACGGACATAACAATAATTTGTGGATCACACAAAATATTGTGCCAAGGCACGAACCCACAAGCCTAAGTAGAAAACTATGAGGTGACCGTTGAAACTACTTCCCAAACCATGCAGGTTATAAACATCTCTTAATCTTGTAGGGACACATGTATGTATTATCAAACTCAGTAATTTTATGTAAGCCGAGTGGAGCGCGACCGGCTAAAGGCTATATTGAACAGTAATACCTTATAGTGATAGAACCCACTACCATTAGATTTTACATTGGTGACCCCGACGTGATTATATTTTACAATCTGTTTATGAAACGCAACTGTTATCAAATATTTTCTGGAAAATCGTGTCGCAATAAATTTTATGTTCACCTTTATTCGAAGACTGTTTAATTAAAACATTCATACTTTACCTTCACAATCGAAAGCATTTCAAGTTTCTGTAAAACTGAGTCCAGAGCATTCAATTTCATTGTATTTATAGAATTTCAATTCAATATAGTTTACATAAATATTATACAGTAAATTCTTATTAATGATGAAATCCTCTTCTCATTTGAATGATATTATTATGATCCGATTCCGATTTTCGGTTCAGTTGAAATCTCCACAGAAGATTATTAAAGCCTGGGATGTTTTGTTCCTTAAAACCTTTCTGACGGGTTCCTGTTTAGAGATTAATTTTAAAGTTCTCTTCTTTTTAACCCCCGACGCAAAAAGAGGAGTGTTATAAGTTTGACGTGTCTGTCTGTCTGTTTGTCTGTCTGTCTGTCTGTATCACCGTAGCTCGCAAATGGATGAAGCGATTTCACATTAGTTTTTTTTGTTTGAAAGGTGAGTTACGTGCGAGTGTTCTTAGACATGTTTCATGAAAATCGGTTGAGTCGTTTAAAAGTTATGGGGGTGAAAGTGGGGAAGAATAACAGAATGTCTGCAAAAATATCATTGGCGCATTACTCGATTAAGTGCTTGAGTAGGGGTTTTTTTTTTAATTTAGAATTTTAGCTTGTTTAAAAGACAACTCCCGTACTAGGAATATTTATAGGTGACTTTACAAATATATAAACAATGAAGACAAAGAATACCCAGACTCAGAAAAAACAATTTGTAAATCACATAAAGTGTTGTCCCATGTTGGGTTTGAAACCATAAGTGCACTATGTGCACTAGAAATCAATGTGAACGCCTAAAACACTACGCGAACCATGTATTGTTCATTTATTTTTTCTGTAGCAGCTTCATACGAGAGCAATTTAAAGTACCTTGTCATAATATTAATGCTAATTGCACACATCTTACACATGGCCGTTTAATCCCAAATTATGCAGACTCTATACTATGATTACCAGATGGATCATCAATAACCCATAAGGCCAAAATGCCTCATTGCTGGGCTCAGGTCTCCTCTCAGGAAAGGGTTAAGGTCATATGTCCCCACGCTGGCCGAGTGCGCGTTGGGGTCTGGCAAGACAACGTTGTGGCTATTTAATCTTTTACCGTTGGATGTTTTAAAGCTGCCCAGAGGCCTCCAACTAACCTTCACGACTGTTATCCTATGATAACAACCGGGACCGAATGCTTAACGCGACCTCCGAATCACGGAGTCGCTCATGGTACCGTGCCACTAGTGCTCACCCATCCGGGTACTGTACTGTACTCCAGTCGATGTCCAGATGGATAATTGCTACATACTCGACAGAACGACGAATCGTAGCCCAATGATACAGGAGCATCTCAATAGGCTACCATAGTGTGAGTCACCATAGTGCATTTTTGCATTGTCTGCATTCGCAATGACTATGGTGACCAGTACTCTTGGATTCTGCTCATGCTTTATATCAGGCAGAGAAGAGTCACTATGGCACGCTTATAAAAAAGATTATTATTCCTGGGTAAAATCGAACCAGTAACCTCTCAAATATAATTTATGTTTTTAAGAAGTTTTGTAAATTAAGCCATATTTTTTCTGTCAACGATGTTACTGCTTGTATAATAATTCGTTTTTTTTTACAACCTTTAATTTAGTTTCACCTGTCCCGATGTTTGTCTGTAATCAAATCTGTCAAGTTAAATTTGATCCACTTCCCGACTTTAGTCTTAGTAAATTTAGTTCTGATGACAATGCAATTATATATAATCGGTATTAATATTAATCCAAAATGGCCGTCGTAACAAAATGGCGGCAGACATATTTCTGAACAACTCACCTAATATGGGTATCAAATGAAAGGGCTTGAAGTCATTTTTTTATTAACAACTAATAAAGGCTTGTTTTAAAAAAAGCTTTTAAATTAATCACTTGTTATTTATCTTTTCAGCATGGTATAGTATAGCCAATCCCTCCTAATCCGCCCTATCTAGGAAGAGGTCTTAGAGTGGGCCGATTAAAATATTGTTGATGATGATAAAGATGTTATAAATATTTCTGTCAAACATTTATATCGTCAGATTTTCACAATAAACGCCTATTCTCATCATAAAACGTACTTCCTCAACATATTTGACCCAAGTTAAATTGGATAAGTTGTTCAACTTATTTCGTAATTTCTTTATTGGCATTCCGTTGTAGGTATTGACTAAAGACATAAAAATGTCAAACGAAAAATAGATTTAATCACAACAAAAACATAGCGAAGATAATTTTGTTTAAGCTTTCAAATGTCAGAATAATTTTAAGTGTCGTTTAATCAACTAAATTAAATGTCGATCGTCTCGTCCAGAACTAGATAGACCAGAGCTTAGAGTGAGAGAGAGAAAGAGTCAGAGTAACAGGGTAGCTGATAAACTTACTGATAAATCATTTATAAATATTAATTTTTGTTTCAATATATTTTTTAGTTAGTGTGTAATTATTAAAAAGGTACATAGAAATATCTTCGGATATGCTGATCTAATCTTTGCCATGTATGGCTGATACCCTTGCTAGAAAATCTTTCAAATAAAATACAGCATCCAAGTCGGTCCATCCGTTGTTAATCTCTGATACCACAGACATGGCAGTTACAGTACGTCTGAGTTTTAAAACGGTCGACAATCGTTTATCACAAAATCTCCGATCATTAAAGATAGTGATCGTCTCACACTTTGTTTATACTGCCCCGTATAGTGGACGACTACCCACAAAATAATTTAACTCAGATCAGAATTTCATTCATTCACAAATAGTGAACATTCCGGGAAAGTTTATGCGTATTTAAATTAAATAAACACTGATTGACGTGTTCCAGGTGGGATTAAATAACAAAACGATTGATTTTTACTTGTTGATTGACTGATCCGTGTCTGCGATCTGTCAAGTCTGACACTTATTTGCTTACCGCTGTTTTGTAACATATAAAATTATTTATTTAAACTACTAACGCAAATGAATGCTGTTCTTCATTTGTTGATCGTCTGGCCTGTTGGCTGCTAAAGCAAAAGTCGTTCGTTTTCAATACAGTACAAATATTGACTTTTGAGGACGAACATTTATTCTGAGTCAGGATGTAATTTATTATTATTTATTTAGAAACAAACTGATCCGGCGAACTTCGTACCGCCATACCGGTTTTCGAAAAACTTGTTTTAGTATTTATGTTGTCCTGGAAACCTTCCACGGGTAGTGTACTGTCGCGGACTATGAAAATATAACCCTTCCGGTTTCTTATAATTTTCTTCTTTACAAATCTTTTCCTGACAGTTACAAACACATAAAAAAATGCGTGGAGTCCCTCCGCGCGGATGAAGTGAAACTTCGTAATGTACAACAGTGCTTTCATACCGCATCCATGGTAGCGTTAAACGTTTGAAAACCTCGTAATGTGCAACAGTGCTTTCATACCGCCTCCATGGCAGCGTTAAACTTTTAACGCAATCTTGTTGGAAGTCGCATTTGAAGTTTCACTTCAAAAAAATGCGTGGAGTCCCTCTGCGCGGAAGAAGTGAAACTTTGTAATGTGCAACAGTGCTTTCATACCCCCTCCATGGTTACGTTAAACGTGTAACGCAGCCGTTAAACGTGTAACGCAGCCGTTAAACGTGTAACACAACCGTTAAACATTTAACGCAACCTTGTTGGAAGTCGCATTAGAAGTTTCACTTCAAAAAGAATCATCTGATTTCATGCAGCCGTTCTAAAGTTATGCGCGTACATACCTACATTTCGACGATTTATTTTTATTTTTAAAGAAAATATATTATATGTAGGTATATGTTTAAGAGCCGACCTACCACGCAACTTCAACGAAATCGCTTTATCCGTTCGCGAGCTATGGTGCCACAGACAGATAGAAAGACAAACAGACATACATGTCAAACTTATAACACCCCTCTTCTTCCGTCGGGGGTTAAAAAACGTACCATTACAAAAGATATGGAAATATTTTGATAAGAAAATGTATTTCGACATGACCTACATCGACAAAAGCCAAGAGGCCTGCACCTAATTTTAGCCAAAAGATTGAAAATATGCTTACAATTTTTTCACCAACTTATCATTTTGTAGCCATAATCTAAAGCCATTAGATGCTATCAAGAAGATATAATGGGGTGGTCTCTGAGTGAAAAATAGATTTGGGGGTTGTCGTCGTCGGCTCCAAAATATATTACACCTTTCTATCGACAATTGCTATCATATAATAAGCTTAAATATTCTGTTAAAGTATTTGAAACTGGGTTTTACTTTTTAACTGACTTCAAAAAAAATGAGGTGTCTCAATTCGACCGTATATATATATTTTTTATGTGTATTCGCGGATAACTTCGTTGTTTATGAACCGATTTCGATGATTATTTTTTTAATGGAAAGGAGATATTCCAATGGTGGTACCATGATAAGGACACTAGGATCTGATGATGGCATCCAAGAGAAATCGAGTTGAACCTTCGAAATTCCTAGGGGCGACTAGTGTATTTGTAATTTTTTAATTTACCTACTAGCTGAGCCCCGGGGCGCTACCCGCAGTACTACATAAACCGCGGGCAACGACGCATTGCGAAGCTAGTCAAAAAAAAGTAGCCTAAGTTACTCCTTATATCATCAGCTTCCTATCAATTAAAGTCCTGTGAAAATCGGTCCAGCCGTTCCAGAGATTAGCCGTAAGAAACAGACAGACAGATGGACAGACAGACAGACGGACAGACAGACAAAAAAGAATATTTACCGCGTATCTACCGCGTATACATAGTGCATTATATCACAAGGGAACAAATTTCAAACTTATATACAACTGTCAAAATTTTTACTTGTTTCGGATTACAATTGCCTGACATAACTAGGAACTAAAAGTGAATTTATTGTAACAGTTCTAAATTTATAGATACAGCGATACTTGAAAAAAATGAGAAAATAACAAAAAATCGTTTAAACAATTTATATGAATTAAAAACATAACAAATTTTAACATAATGGCATTATTTTAAATTGTCCACTATTATAGAGTATTTGAAGCTTAAAAGTACATGTTTTATTTGGTTAATGACCTTTCTTTTGCCTTTTGTATGACGTTAAATCTTTTTTTTGAGGAACCAACAAAAATCTGCCATCATAGCTGGATCGCATCGTCCTTTTTTCTATTGTTCGTAAATTTTGATGAATCCTTTCTCCTTATTCATCACTCTATGCGCCAAGATTATCAGGAAAAAAGTCTAAATGAGAATGCAGAAAATGGATTTTGAGCGACATTCTGCATCCTACGTTTTAGTACGACTGAAGCAGTTCATGTATTAAAATTTTATAGTTTTCAGATTTTTTATTGCCTAGAAGCCTTTTATGACTGCAACAAAACATTTCCATGCTTGTAGTTCTTTTTTATTTAATTTTTGGGTTAACTATTCATCCTTAACCAATTTTCTTATTTGCGGATCTAGAAAAACTCCATCTTTGAGCTTAGCATCACTAAGTTGAGGGAAAACTGGAAAGTTTAGATATTTTATTTTAGGTATATCCTTCTTAAAGTATCCAGAGACATTTATCGTGTTAAAATAGCAATTATTTACAGTCTCTTGCCACAGCATAGGAATTGCAAAAGTCATTCACTTTTGTTTACCTTTCATCCTCTTCAAAAGTCCCATGTAACAAGAAATACAACACACTTTAGGTGTCCACGACTTTTCAATGTCTCCAATATTAAATACAAAATAGGAGCAGTAAGCTGCTTTTATCTCTTCCGAATTTTTTTTTTAGATTTTTATCTACATAACATCCGCACACGTATTAAAATTTATTTGGTGGATTTTTACAAGATCTTTTTTGATGACTAGCTATATTTTTATGCACAGAATGTATTAACATAACCAACTTAACTTTATGTAATACCACAAAAAAAACTTGTTAACTCGAAATATTGTAAAAAATATATTGTGAGGATTTGTGTACAGGAGGCTAATGCTAGCGAAATCTTAAACTTTAAATAAAACTGATATTAGACCTGTCACAACACTTTGATGACTTGATGGGTGGAAGGTGAGGGTAGTGCAACAAAAATATATGATTACTGTTCTGGTTGTCAAACCTTTGTTCCCTTGTTAAACCGGTTATATCTATACAAATTAATAAAATTGGAGTGTCTATTCTGTACAAATTTATACATCTATATGTATAGAATAACTTTCCCGACAGACTTAGTTCTGTTAAAAGTTAATGGAATGCCGCAGTCCAATAAAAAAAGTGTAATTTTTTTCATTTTCCTCGCAATTTTTACTATGTATATCTCCATAAGAACTCCGTGTGCCATTAAAAAAAAATAACCGAATTTGTTCAACGGTTGTCGAGTTCTCGCGCTTAGCAAGATATTAAACGATTCATTTTTATTTATATAGATCATATAGATGTATTTAATTTCGTTTCTAATAAAACTGGCATTTCAGGAATTAAAATGTTCTTTGCACTTTTTGGAAACTACTATGTTTTACTGGATAACTGTAATTGCGCGGGCTCAAGTTGCTCACGTCAGCCAGAAAGTCACTTTTTGTCTGCGTGCTTTATATCGTCTAAAGAACTTTCTTCCCACTAAAACCAAGGCTACGCTTATGCAGTCCCTAATTGTTCCCTTGATCGATTATGGTGATGTGTGTTATTTTGACCTGAATGCAGACCTCCTCAATAAACTAGACCGTCTTCTTAATAACTGCATTCGATTCGTTTTCAATCTTCGCAAGTATGACCATGTGTCTGCTTTACGGACCCTACCCGTATTGCAGTGGCTTCCATTTCTACAGTGCCGTAGTTTGCGTGCACTCACTTCTGTTTTTCTTTTCTCAACTCCCCAACATTACCCGAATACCTCGTACCCCACTTCCGTCTACTATGCTCCAATCATGATCGAAACCTACGGTCAAGAAACAATATGCTTCTTCTTTGCCCCCCTCATACCACCAACTTCATCGATTCTTCCTTCTCTGTGCAGTCAGTTCTTCTTTGGAACGCGCTCCCTACCGAAATCAGGATGTCAACTAGCCGCCTCGCATTCAAGACGAAAGTACGCGACCTACTCCGGAATGAATTGGCAGAACAGTCTCAACGGTAGTTCTTTGACTGAGTAATTATGTATTATTTTATATTTATGTATATCTATAGATATTTATGTATTGTGTATGTATTACATCTGTGTATTTATGTACAAAATCCAGTAGTGATTTGTGTTGGTATATTAGTTTTATCCAATACCACCGTATCAAACATATATGTCAAATTTTACTATATTATGCACCTACCACATCATATTTTCACATCACCTTAAGGTTGACTGGCAGAGCCCCATGGCATTTAGTCCGCCTTTGTGCAAAATGTGCATTAAGTTTAAATAAATAAAAATAAATAAATAATTGGTCATATTCTAGTAACTATAATTATTTATGTAACTGACTTTGTAAAAGACTGTTGTTATCGTGAATAATATATACGTATATAGGTGATACAAATTAAAACTGTTTGTTCAAAGTTACTTCGTTCGTTTCGTAAGCATCTGTCACAGAAATCAAGCTATATTTTAAGAACCGCAATGGTTTATACATATTTAAAAAGTATCAGCTACATTTTTAATGCGTTGATTAATCAAGTAGTCGGTCACAGCAAGTAATTTTATACATCTAAACTAGATGAGCCCCGCGGTGTAACGCCGCGGGTCTAATCAATTAGCTACACAATTAGATTTTTATGAAAAGTGATGGCCTTGTTGACTCATTGTCAAGATATCAACCGCCACATGTTCCCCCTTTTTTTTCTCGTGCGGAAATCCCCTCGGATACCACCGCCTGGTGGCTTGTCGGACTCGAACCGACTAAACCCGCACGCCGTCTCGGGTACTAGATACCGGGGAACCAAGTGCCACATGTTCCCCCTAAATAAAAAAAGACGTGTGGCACTCGGGGGCTGCCGCGGTAAAGCTATTGCATAGCATTTTTTATCAACTTAAGCAATTATATCTATTTATTTATTTTTTATTTATGCAGTATGTATAATATTATGAATGAAAAATACTAAACTATTTTTCAAATACTCCATCGCATTCGAAGTACACCGCCATCTATATAATTGGTGCCATACTGACAACAAACAAATGTATGTTTGGAATTACCGGACTGTTAGAATTTATGAAGTAGCACAAGAATAACAATTTTAACATTTAGTAGTAATGAGTTATTGGCTGGAAGGTGTAGGTGAATGATTTATGACGAAGGTGCCTCGAGTTCAAATCTCAATTTAGCATCGTCTTCTTTTTGTGAAAGTTTCCTGGATATTGTGGTAAATAGGTATTCATTAAATAAGTAATACAAAATTACACAAAACAAAAAAGATACCAAAAGTTCATAACAAACAACAGAGCGCGCTGAATGTGGATTTCGGAGCAGCTCGTCTCGATTCGTGCGAGCTTCGGGTGTCAGGTTTTATTTGTGTTACGGAATTTCTTGATTCGGTCGCCGCGCTCAAAGGCCTCAAAGCCCGCGACAAAAGCTATGCAACAGCTTAAAAATATTAAATAAACATTATCTATTGAACCGAATTGTGAATCTACACCATTCTCGAATCGTCAGAAATAGACACAAACATTTTAAATAACACTTAAATTGCAATAACGAATATATTACATCAATAAAATTGTAGACATTCTCTTGAAAACGAGCTTTAAATTTCATCAAACTGAAGTATTGAAAAGTAATCATATATTTCGATGTACAAATTTCATTGCAACTAATAAAATTGAAATATTGAACCCAAATTGAATCGCGTGTTATCCTCTTAATAGCATTGACAGAAAATATATTTTAATATATTTGTGAACCTAGCATTTTTTTGTGTATGTTAATGTAAATAAAATCTAGGCTTCTAATATTAGTTCATATTTAGTATATTTATGGTGGTTTTGAGTGTATTCTCGGCCTACCCAAATGTCTTACTGTCGGTAATAATGTAATATCACACTTCGTACCACTAATACCGATTAGGTAATACGATGGCTGGGGCGTATACCGTCTGTACATACAGGCCAACTTAAAATTATCTAGGAGGTCTTTCTTCTATAGACCAATCCAGAACCATTACTGTACTTGCATTTTTTTAATAAATATTTACGAAAATCACGTCTGTGGTTTGTTTTAGTATTTCTACCCAGAATGAGTCTTAGAAAAGGCCACTTGCTTAAACAAAATATATCGTTTATCATTATAAATACGAACCTGATAATTCTACATCTATCCGAAGATTCCGAAGAAGTAGAATAGCCGTATTGAGCGCTCAAATTGTGCTTACTTAAATTTAGTCTCGCGTATGTAATTGGGGATAAAAATACTGTCATCAGCTAGAGTTTAAGAAATTAGATGAAAAAATTTGGAGTAGTATGGAGTATATGAAAGGACAAGCAGGCAATGCTAGAAAATCGGTCATTGTTAAGTAGAGACCTAGGCAAAACAGTGGAGTGTTAAAGTCTGTTTATATGATATGATGAACCGTATATATATTATACTAGCTGAACCACGCGGTGTTACCCGCAGTTATAGTCGTACCGCGGTTAACGCCGCGGGATAAAGCTAGTCTGAAAAAGCAGCCTAAGTTACTCCTTATATCATCAGCTACCTATCAGCAAAAGTCCCGTCAAAGTCGGTCCAGCCATTGCAGAGATTAGCCGGCACGAACAAACAGACAGACAAAAATTTAAAAAAATGATAATTTGGTATATGTACCGTGTAAATATAATATGCATATACCTAGTAAAAAGTGGTTATCTTAGGCCATGTTCAGATGATGAGCGCTCAACGCGCGTTTACAACTACATGTGATTTCCTTCTAGGAGTACACATGGTAACGCGCGTTTCTAGAATAAAATTACAATATGTAGTTGTAAACGCGCGTTAGCAAAACGCGCGTTGAGCGCTCATCATCTGAGCGTGGCCTTAATATTACAAACAGAAACTCAATATATATATAAAGATAAATTTCAAAAGTGTAACAATTAGCTCTCTGAAGATTTTACTTTAAAATAACGACTATGGTGACTTTAAAGATTAGGTTATTCGAAATATTAAACCAACGTCTCTCAAATTGTCAATTACGTGACAAATTAACGAGTATAACGATAGGCCATCAATTTTGAATGCGAGCCTATTTTATTTAAACTATCCGGTTTATGATGTCGGGGTAAGACAGATCGATATTGCTACAGCGATATGAAGAAGAGAAGTATTAATTGTTCACTATATTGATCTTGATAAATTTAACAATTGAATTACAATAAATAATTATGGAAATGAAATAATCCGGCCATGGATCGAATAACGGCCGGTACCGAGAGATCTCCTCCGATGACTGCAGTGAGGGCCCGACGCCCAGGCGGGGCAAATCGCCAGCGTGTGCTGGGCCGAGTCCTCACTGCAGTTGCAGTGGTGGCAGGCGGGACTCAGTGCCCTCCTGGCGACCGAGTGCAAGTACTTCCCGAAGCAATCGTGCCCGGAAAGGACCTGCGTCAGTCGGAAGGGAATGATCCCATGCTGCCGCGCTGTCCACTCGAGGATGACCGGCTGGACAGCCTCCACGGTGGCAAAGCCAGCACGCGGAGTCTCCAGCCGGAACGACCATCTAGCCATAGTGGCTCGACGGGTGGCTTCACGCCACTCGCGTACCCTTCGAGCGGAGGGTGATAGCCATACTCCGCCCGATATTCAGCCACCCGTCGATAAACTTCGGCGAGCACTTCCGCCTCCAAATCCCACGGGGGTGTTCCAACAATTTGTAAATTGCACAAAGTATTGTCCCATATAGGATTTGAACTCACAACAAATGGCGCAGTAAAAAACGGCATGGCCACCACTTAAACCACTAGTCCAACCGTGCAGCTCAAAAGTTCAGTACTGTACTCAAGTCTTCCCCAAGGAACGCCAACTATCCTGATCTTAACTACCACATTCTTCGTCATCGCTCAATCATGCCTCAAGGTACCATACACTACGTTTACTCATAGCGGTCTGAACTCTAGCAAATGTTAGCTCCAGCGACCATCAGTTCGTCTGGAGGTATGACCGCTTCACTTCCACTTAAGTGTACCCATTCCAAAGATTAAACTAGCTTTTCACTTACTCGAAAGCTTTTTTCCATCTTTCAGTAACAGCATTTATTCCCGAATGAAAGACTCACTAAGTATTACTTATTTTATTTTTAAAGGGTTTTATCCAAACAAACTGGAGTCCCGATTTCTTACTCCTCACCAAATTATAACCTCGCAAAAGCGCTTGTCTGCAAGTGTTTTTGATGGCCATGTAGTAATACTACTTATTGGGTATCAGTCAACTGTTTGCTCATTGATATTTTCACATACACAGTAAATTGTATTGTTACAAACTTACAATGTATGCTTATATGTTCGGGTGGAATCTTGCAACTCGATTTTGAAGCAGATATCTTCAACCGATTTTGCTGAAATTTTGCAAGCATATGTATACAGCGTGACAATACAATATTATAATGTCATGGAGCTGATCTGATGCTGGAGCTGTAAGGTGGCCATACAAACTCTGTAAAGAAACTTCGCAATATCATCGAGTTTGGACTCGTTTGATTCGTCTCGAGGCATTCCAGTAAAAGCTTGTTTCTAAAAAACTTTTTAATTAAATTAAACACGCTGTAGACATCTGCTTGCAAAATTTCACCAAAATTGGTTGAAGATATTTGCTTCAAAATTGAGTTGCAAGATTCCACCCGAACATACAAGCGTACATACATTGCAATTTAAGACGTTCACTGCGTTATGAGGTCGAACAAGCCACATGCGAGACTTCTAGCAGGTGCGGCTGTCAAACTCGCGTTCTTTCACTCTGTGCGGGTGGCGACTATATTAACATTTCAATGAGTACAATCGAGACAAATATATATAATTATTTCTTTTACGAAGCTTGGGGTCACGGTGCAGTTATAACTATAGGTTTAATAGATCCCATACGCACTGAACTGAAATTAATTCCGTCTAGTGCGAAAAGATTCAGATTCGTGAAGTGGATCCGATGAAGGTGAGCTGTTAAATTATAGAAAAGTGTTGCATATTTCATTTCCAGTCAGAAATTCTGTTGTGCAAAAGGTAAAAATTTTGTAAAATATTCAAATTCACGCCCCATCTACTGCAAAGTCAGAGAATGAGACCGATTGTGATTCTAAATTCAATTTTTTACCCCCAGTAAGATATATCGGAAAATCTGTCACCAGACTAAACAAAACATATTATAGTGTCCTCTAAAATACAGGGGTACAAAATTCAAGCGTTTCATGTAATCCTATGTTACCAGCATCAACTCAAAAATTAAAACGATAGAATAACTGCAACCAATGCCAGGCGTCTTCCCCTGATTCTTTGAATATTTTTGGCGAAACAAGCAGTTGTTCATCTTTGAGTAATAGTTCATATTCTAACTTACTACCCGTAAAGCTAAGTGAAGAAAATATGCAAATTAAATATAAAATCAACTACGTCAAAATTTGTTAAACGTCAAAATAAGAAAATGACTATAAGTATCGTTCTTTTTTGTGTCCAGTGTGCCAAATCCTTTTGCTTTCCCTGTTGTATTATCGTAACTGTGACTCTCTCTTACTCCCATCCCTAGTCGAGACACAAATCGAACTTTATATCAGTGCGATGCGAGGCAGAACAGATGTCATAAATATATTTTTCTTTTACTGAATACTGAAATGTGATAACCGTGGGCGAAGCCGGATTTCACTTTAACAATTATCTAACTATATAATAGTAGAGTTTTAAGCAATATGGCCACATATGGGCTGTATTTAAGGTGTTTTTTGAAAACAACTTTTTGTGAGGTTTAAAAGGTCTCAAACGCACTGTAAAGAAGTTCAAATTTGCCTCGAAAAGACCTCAAACGCACTGGCTGAAATTCCATGATATGTAAATGGCTCCACAGTAAACGTGTTATTAAAAAGCTTGTACTAAATTTAATGAAACATACTAATTTGCTGAAAATCCTGTGTCGGGTAGTGAACTGCGATTAGCCAATAATGAAGTCGGTTATTTTTTTAAGCACAACTTACGTCTTACATACATTATTTCAACGATCTCCAAACTTCAAATTTTAGCTTTAATTTGGCTTATTTTCTCGAAACATCTGCTCAGAGTGTAAATACTGTAAATTAAGGTAAACAGGATTAAGACTGTAGTCCTTGAGCGTGGGAATTTGTGATTGAACACCCACATTCATATTTTACATGCACACAAACGCATCGGCCACTGTTGCATACTAACTCTGGCAACTAATAAATTTACTTTCGGTTTTTTCTTCTAGTTACATATTCATTAACTGTTCGCTTTTGAAGAATGTTTAGAATGTCCTACAAAGCACGCAATGTATCTTAGTCATATCGGAAAGCCCGCGGGCTTTAAGTAACTCGTCAACGGCCGAGAATGGGGTTCAAGTGTACCTATTCATTTTTAATTCATTTCATGGACAAATAATATATTTTTACACAGTATAAAATTTAGTCGCTCGCGCTATCTGTCAGCTTAGATCTTTTACAGTACTCAACGGATTTTAATGCTATGTTATGAAATAAAATTTGTATGATATATGTTATATTAATGGAACATAATGTTTCTTAAAATTATAAATTTTGAACGCTTTTATTGCTCATATTGACTAAATTTTACTACATAAATCTTACTTACATACTTTTTTTTTTACAGATTTTACAGATTACAGATATCAGATAATATAAGGGATATGGCATCTATTATTTTACAATTCACCAATTGATTAAATTCGAACTTAAGGGATGAATAATAATGGAAATGACGTAAAGTGTAGATGGGACCCTTTTTTAAAATTTTTGTCTGTCTGTCTGTTTATTTGTGCCGGCTAATCTCTGGAACGGCTGGAGCGATTTTGACGGGATTTTTACTGATAGGTAGCTGATGATATAAGGAGTAACCGCGGTTGGTGTAGTATCGCGGGTAAGACCGTGGGGCTCAGCTAGTTTTTTTTTCAAAAAAGACAACTTCCGTATATATCCAATAAATCCTGTGTCGCGGGGGACTTTACAAACATACATGAAACGGACACAATGGACACCCAGACTCAGAACAACAATTCGTGGATCACACAGTGTTGTCCCATGTGGGATTTGAACCCACAACACCTGATACAGTAGGAAGCGGCGAGGCAACCGCTTAAACCACTAGACCAACCATGCAGTCAAAAATAAAACTGTAATTTTAAGGTCTTTCATTATTTCAGTAGTAGTTATTCAATTCTAACAGAAATAATTAAAAAAAATTTTTTTTTACTTTTTTAAAAACAATTTCTCAAAGTGTCTCGGTCTGTCAAAGTGCATTCAAAGTACTCGTCAAGACAAATCAAACGACTTGGAACTCGATAGGTTCCGTCGTTACAAAGTTCCTATGACCACCTTCCAGCTTCAACATCAGATCAGCTCCATGTCATCATATTAAAGCATTGTCACGCTATATACATACGCCTACAAAAATTCAACACAATCGGTTGAAGATATCTGCAAAATTGAGTTGCAAGATTCCGTCTTAACAAATATAGTTAGATATATACATACATAGCAAGTTAAAAAAAACATAAAAATAAGTTCTGTGTTAATAAAAACTACTAATATTTTTCTTTGAAATTATTCTTTAAAAAAATTAAATTAAATTCAAGAATACAAATTAACAATTACAATTCGACACTCACTGGCAACCCACCCTAAAACTTGTCATTTACGTATTATGGAACTCAGTGCGAACTACAAACGGACGTGGTGTCACCTTGAATATTCGGCGGGCACTGAATTTTTTGAGCGCGATAAAACTTATTTATTGCAATTTACGGGAGACGATATCTACGTACTGAAATGTATGGAACTTTTGTCGCTAAAAATGAATGATGTTTAGCCTTAGATTATGGCTTTTTGGTGAGAATTAATAAAAAACTAAACCGGTAAATCTTTTCTCCATAGTTTTTTCTCGCGAAATAACAAAAAAAAAACATTTAAAATAGAGCACGAAATAGGGCAGAGTGTGCTAATTAAAAAGGTCGATTTCGATGATTTTGATCTTTGTTAAAGCTTTTTTTCACAAAAATAAAGAATTATTTCATAAATGTCACTCGGTAGATTGGTAGACTGATTTATTAAACTACTGAGATATTTTTTTTAGTGTCAAATATGAATTGAGTTGTTTGTGTTTTGCAAAACTGCAAGTGCCTTTTCGCGCGTTTTTAGGGACGCGCCCCTTAACAACTGATAGATGTACGAGATTATCCGGAACTGTAATTTAGCCTACATCTAGTTTACTACTGGGATATTTGTGGTTTAGGTGGTGGTTTCAGGCCGCTTGAAAATTTTTCGAATATTTTTATCCTATAATAGTATATATCTCATAGCAGATCAAATTGCATTTACTAGAAGCCCATATTCATGTTTTTTTTTTGTTTATTTATGTTTTCCCATTGGTAGCTATAGCTATCTGAATTTATTTTATTAGCTGTGAGTCCTCGTGAGTTGATATGAATAAAAAACAATGAGTATCACCACCCCTATTGTGTTTTGGTGGGCAAGGCAGGCAGTGGGTGTAGTGTATGTGTCTATGGTCAGACACTTCACTAGTAACGCATTCATTCATTGAATGAATGAGAAGGAAGCATTAGGTCATCTCAAGGCATGTGCGGTCGCACACAGTTCAGTCAACTGTGAGCGACGGAGGTGAGTGGGCACGTGTACCTCTGAGCCGACAATATAGTATATGGATATACTACAGTGGGCATTAGTGTTTTCACCTAATTCACCTTGACAATACAGTATATCTGTAGCGTCTGTTTGTGTTGATCTATGATTTTTTAACTATAGCTTCAATTTGGCGTTCATGGATGGCGCTTGGTGTCTAAACCGAATAAATGATTTTAAATTTGAATATTCATCCCATGGGTGTAGTATAGGCGATTGTGTGTTCAAATAAATGAAAAGGAGTTGGTCCTTGTGGACACCACCAAGTTTTTGGGTATAACTCTGGTCTCAAAACTGCAGTGGGGCCCACACATTGATGGATTATCGAATAGACTCAGCTCTGCAGCATACGCGGTTTATAAAATTCGTCAATTAACCGATGTAGAAACAGCTAGATTAGTATATTTTATTTATTTTCATAGTGTAATGTCATATGGTATTTTGTTGTGGGGGAATGCTACCGATATTCAAAGTATCTTTGTGTTGCAGAAAAGGGCTATTCGTGCAATTTATTATCTTAGTTATAGGCAGTCACTGAGGAATACATTTAAAAAAATTAGTATCATGACAGTTGCATCTCAATTCATCTATCAAAATTTAGTTTACGTTAAGAAAAATATTAATCTATACACAAAGTTTAGCGACGTTCCTGATATCAACTCTAGAAATAAAGATAAACTCGTGTTGCCAACCACTGCATTACAAAGAGTAAGCAAGTCTTTCCGATGTCAGGTTGTGCGATTTCACAATAAAATTCCAAGCAAATATCAAGAATTAAGTATTACCAAATTTAAGTCCTTAATAAAACAGAAACGAATTTGCTTGGGACTGACTATGCTCACTCCAGTATTTACCTACGTATCTTGTGTGAAAGTGATAGACATTTATATTTTATTGTATATTGTTTTTATACCAAGTGAATTCCTTTTGTGTATGTAAATGTAAGTATAGTCTAGTCTTGTAATATAAGTTCATATTTAGTATCTTTCTGGTGGTTTTGAGTGTTTCCCCGGCCTACCCAAATGTCCTGCTGGCGGTAGTGTCGCGCTTCGGGTCGTAACACGAGGGCTGGGGCTCGTATGCCGTCTGTATGGACAGGCCGACTCAAAACTATGGTCCTTTCTTCAAAAGGCTAACCCAGATCCTATACTGTACTCGCATAGATTTTTTTGTTCTGTAATCAATGTTCTCGCACTAAAAAAAAAGGACATCTCTGTGATTTGTTTCGGCATTTCTTCCCAGAGTGAGTCGTAGGAAATGCCGGTCTCTTCTAGCTGTAAAGTCCGACGTGTAAATATATCTAAAAAGATTTACTTACAAATAAATGTCATTTCATTTCATTTCATTCAAGGAACAAACTGAGCAGGACAGAATATTTGAAAAAAAAAGAAAAATAATGGGTAGATATGTAAAGAGCACTAGGAACCGACGAGCATGCATGCAGCGATTGATGAATGTGGACGAAGCAAAAGAGATGTGTCAGGACCGTAGTAAGTAGGGATCAATTATCTCAGCCAACCAGCCCAAATAGTCTAGTCAACAAGTTCCATACTTGTTGACTAGACTAAAAGATGCAGCAGCATCACTAGGCCGCCATGGTGTGGGTCGCCATACTACATTGTCTGCATTCGCAGTGAGTATGGTGACCACCATTCTTGGATTCTGCTTATGCTTTCCATCAGGCAGAGTAGAGTCATTTTGGCGAGCCATACATAAAAAAAAAAAAAAAAAATCCTACCCCTCTGGGAAACAGATCTGACTGTATGTTATGTAGAAGGAAAACTGGAAACAAACCCGTTACTAAACTACCTGAGCAGGGTGGACCAAAACCTTCTTCCTATAGAGAAGACTATGTTCAGACTGTTAAAAGCTATTGATATTGATGTGCTTATACCTACCGTGGGAGAGCTACGCTTCGGCATGAATGGGCCGGCTCGACCGGATTGATACCACGGCCTCACAGAAAACCGGTGTGAAATAGCGCTTGCGTTGTGTTTCACCGAGTAAGTGAGGATGCCGCAAGCCCATACCCCAACCCCTCCCCACATCCCTCTCCCCATCTCCTCAAGGCCGGCAACGCACTTGTGACGCCTCAGGTGTTACGGGTGTCCATGGGCGGCGGTAATCGCTTAACATCAGGTGATACGTCTGCTCGTTTGCCCCCATTCCATACAAAAAAAAAACTGGTAAACCATTAAACGATAACTATTTCTTCTTTTAGATATACAAGACATTTACGATATAGTGATTTAGAACTTGATATCCTGGAGTTTATCCTTTTCGATTTATATTTATTCTTAAATTCTTTTCAAAGCAGTAAAAGCCGCCATACTTTTTCCCAAATTGCCTCCGGTTAACTAGATCCAACTCTAATTCCAGTATATCACTGCTCACTTAATGAAGATATGGGTCATTAAAACTGTACAGTAAAGTCCGACACAAGTGATAGAACGAGACTTTATAGCTCTCAGTAATCACTTGGCACTGGACTGGCAAATTGACACATCTTACACACCACTGTCTGATAGAAACTAGGCAAAGCTATGGTAGCTAGATTGTTGATATATAGTTATATAATTCTCGTACCAATTCTTGCTCTTGATGAACTCTGAAACTATCTAACCTGAGGTTTTAAAAAGAAAAAGGTTTTTTGATGCAGTAAAAAATAGGATAGTTAGGATAGTTTACATAATGCATAGACAAATAAGAGCCGAGCATTATTAAAAAATCGCAATTGGTATTATTAAAATGCACGTACTATTGAATATAACAGTAATATTTATTTTATCATCACAATATCAAGTACAATATAACTGTAATGGAGTTACATAAAACCTTAAAATATTGTGGAAGACTGTCTGCCTAAGCTAAATTGAGCTGTTGTCTGCCCCTGAGTGTTATCGGGGTGGATGGACCCCCCCATCTGCTTCAGTGGCAAGCCATGCGGTCGTCTAAATCGAGAGTTTGGCCTAGTGGTTTAACGGTCACCATGCCGTTTCCCACTTCGCCAAGTGTCGTGGGTTCAAATCCCACGTAGGAGAACACTTTGTGTGATCCACAAATTGTTGTTCTGAGTCTGGGTGTTCTTTGTGTCCGTTTCATGTATGTATTTATTGTAAAGTCCCCCGCGACATAGGATTTATTCCTAGTGCGGGAGTTGTCAGAGTTTAACTGAGATGGTGGCCACGTCAGTACAGGCAGGCGCTGGGAGGGGTCCGGATAACATAATTTCAGGTGTGGTTCTAGTCGTTCCGATTCCGAATCACTACCATGCCGCAAACCCCGGTAGGGTGACGGCCCGTGGGGGATTCCACGGCGTAAAAAAAAAAAAAACTGTATCCTCAACACCAGTTCTCCAGCCCTTCGTAAATACTACAATTGTCATAAAAATCGCCGTACCCGACATACATCATTACTCGCAATTCCAACTGCAACAACCAACTACATCAAGATGCCGTTCAGTCGCATCCCGCACACATACAAAGACGGCTTTTCATCACAGGACCCCTTTAACACGCCCCGAAATTCGTACAAAAATAATATCAGTCATATTTTGTTTAAGAATTAAAATTGTACTAATTGTGTGCTATCATGTTATAAACGTCCCTCATACAATATGTAGACACAACCTACACACACACATTCACTCACACACACTACCTACTTACACACTCTACACACTTACACACACTACCCATTCATACAAACTGGTTTCCTATTATCTGTGATCTGAAGTCTACTATCAGCTTCGTTATAGTGCTATTTTTAAGTGGACTGTCTACTTCTTGTGCTTTTTTGTATTAATTCTAATTCATGTGTACTTCTTAATTGGCGTATTGTTTATTTTACAATAGTCAAATATGACTATTGTAAAAATAATATTGTCAGCTGTGAAGGACCTTACATTAAAGAAATAAATAAATACTTATATACTTAACAAAATGGTTAGAAGAAAGGTAAAAACGTTTGCTAGTAAATTAAGTCATTTTTAAAAGTTAGTATATTAGCAGTGTGTTTAGGTGGGTAGGTGGATGTAGGTCTGAGAGTGTGTATGTGTGTACTAACTTTTAAACTTTCGCGTTCCATGTTATAATAATTATTAATTTTACGGGAATAAACGCGATCACTTATTTCAAGGTATTACATACCTCTGTTTTGCCTGACGTTTCGACCAGGCTGCACTGGCTGAGTCAGCCTGTGGCCACGGCCACGGTAATTATGTGTATGTGTGTGTTTTTTATATGGGTATGTGTGTGCCCATGCCCTTATTTTTAGGGTATTTACATTAGGTACATTGGTAAAATAAGAAACTAAAATGTTTTTATTTTGTTCCAGTCGGTGTCAGTGACGGTGTCGGTGCTGACACTCACGTTCATATCGGTAGACCGCTGGTACGCAATCTGCTTTCCACTGAAGTTCAAGTCCACCACCAGCCGCGCCAAGACAGCTATACTCATAATATGGCTCTTGTCTTTACTTTTCAGTAAGTATATCTTTATCAGTTAACTAGCAGACCTATTACCCGTAGCGTGATAATTTTCCCCCGTTTTTGAAAAATTTCCATTGGTGCTCCGCTCCTGTTGGTCGTAGCGTGATGATATATAGCCTATAGCCTTCCTCGATAAATATACTATCCAACACTGAAATAATTTTTCAAATCGAACCAGCGGTTCCTGAGATTAGCGCGTTCAAACAAACAAACAAACTCTTCAGCTTTATATAAGAGTATAGATATTTTTGGAGTTTACTCCGTAACAAACGATTTTTAACCGACTTCCAAAAGGAGGAGGTTCTCAATTTCATCGGTTTTTTTTTTGTTTTTTTTTTATGTATGTACATTGATTACTCCGTCAATTTTGGACCGATTTTGAAAATTATTTTTGTATTCGAAAGGGTATGCTCCCCATGTGGTCCCATGGCCACCATATCAGGATCTGATGATGGGATCCCAAGGAAATTGAAGGAAACCCTCATATTTACGTGAGCGTCTGCAATAAAATTAAGGCAATTGTCTGCATACTTTCATATTCTGTAAACATCATGTCCGAAATATTTATTTATTATTCTATACAGTATGTTGTATGTTACCTTTAGTCGTATTCTTTCAAGTTATTTAGGTGAAATGATGATGAGAGACTTGAGAAAGACTAAAAAGCGAAAAATAAAAAATAAACTTCGTTTAAAAAAACCGACTTCAAAAACTGAAAAGTATAAAATAACTTAATTTGTATGTGCTACCTATTCATAGGTTTGAAGTCGGTGCCGTGCCAAAATGTAATTCGCGTAGGACAAAACAACCGAATCGTCGGTGAGGTCGTTGACGTTCGTCTCGAAATATAGCGAGTGTGGTACCTACTATTACATTTGGCTTGGCACGCCGAATTCAAACCTATGAATAGGTAGCAGATACAAATTAAGTTATTTTATACTTTTCAGTTTTTGAAGTCGGTTTTTTTAAACGAAGTTCATTTTTTTCATATTTAGCCCGAGGTATGAAAAATTTATAATATTATAAAATCGAGAGTTTACGAAAACTAAGGCTACGTAGAAGCGCTTTATCATTAGTTATGTCGTCTAACAAACTATTAAAACAAACAGCGCTTTAACGCTTATTATTAGGGATAGTTTTCTCGCGACCAAAATGACGCAAGAGCCGAGAATTAAATAAATAATTTTAAATAAATATTTCAGACATCTAACACATAATGCCATCTAGTCCCAAGCTAAGCAGAGCTTGTGTTATGGGTACTAGACAACTGATACAAATACATATAAACTTTTTTTTAGTACATACATACATATTATACATAGAAAACACCCAAACTCCGAAACAAATGTTTGTAGATCATACAAACATTTGATCCGACCCGGGAATCGAACCCGAGACCTCATGATCAGCAGTCGCACACGCCTACCGCGAGACCAACGAGGCATACATTACGAGAATTACGTGGCGCTTAGCGTTTCGTTCAACATAGTATAAGTCCGAAATATTTATTATTATTAATTAACAAAAGAAATTATTTCAAAACTAGGCGGTATACTTTTAACGAAATAATAAATTGAATACCAGCAATTGGGAATTATAAATTCATTTGAAGGCGAGACCTTTCATAATTTTAATTACCATCTTTCGCAATATTAACAAGGCGATGCCGCTTACTTCCGGATAAACAGCAAGATTAATCAACAACTTTGCGCATAGGAGACGCTGGGGCATCCTGAGATGAAACGCTGTGTAAAATACATACATGTATAACACGTTTATTAATTAACAGTTAAATATCGAAATTTCACTCTGCAATCAAAAATTCGGAGCATTTTCAAAGTCAATGTTCATAACTAAAATTCGCGAAAATCTTAAAACAGTTAACCCAACTGACTGCCTCGGTAGCGGTGTCGTGCAAATGCTGAGCTTGAAGTCTCGGGTTCGAGTCCCGGGTTGTTGCAAATGCTTGTATGGTCTGCAAATATCTGTTTGTCGTCTAATATGTTTTTATTTTCAAATAAAAGTATAAATGTATTTATATCAGTTGTCTAATACTCCTGCTCAAGTTATGCTTAGTTTGAGACTAGATGGCGTTGTGTGTCATATGTCCGAAATATTATAATTAAATAACTAGCTTTTGCCGCCCGCGTGTGTGTCGGTTATCGCGGTAAAAATAAGCCTATGCAAGGAATCAAAGTATCTCCATGCCAAATTTCATTAAAATCGGTGTAAAGGTTTCGCTGTGAAAGCGTGACAAACAGACAGACAGATATACTTTCGAATTAATAATATCCTAGTATGGATTGTCCCCGATACCACAATTAAAATACGAATAAAAATACACATACATGAACACACATGACAAAAATGTACTGTACATAATAATAATTTCCAATTCGATCATGACACAAGCGTGTGTAGGTGTTCTTCCAAGTATATACTTTATCACTAAACGATTCTGCCTGTAACTTTTTATGTCGCATTTTGATATACCATTTTATTTCCCACCTGAGACATCTATTAAATGCGCTGTACGGTACGTTATACAAATCAGTTCGTAGATATTGACGTAATCACACTCACAGAAGATCAACCTAAAATGACAGTATTCGTGCTGTCGTGTTTCTTTAGTGATTGCGGGACCGGAGGCCCAATGATGCAGTAGCATTTCAACAGGCTGCAATAGTGTGGGTAACCATACTGCATCGTTGCATTCGCAAGATGACTCGTTAAAAGTATTTTAGATAGATAGATAAATGTCAAATTATATTAGAAAGTATGTATGAAATACACTTTACTAAAGCACGCGTGCAAGTAAGAAGCAATTTTTATAGTAATTAAAGCTTCTTTCAAATCAATCATAACCTTTGATTTCATAACCTACTGCCGGGAAGGGCCTAAATATTAATACTGGCACGTTTTTTTGCTGAAAAACTGATTTAGATAGGTATTTCCTCTATTTATTGATATGAAAATAATAAATGATCGGTTTAGTTCACATCGACTTAGTAAAATCTGATAAAAAAGTACTAGTGTAATAAGACCCTAACAAGTAAAATTTTAACAAAACCAAAGACGACTTCAAGTTTCGACTCGATTTCTCTTAGATGCCATAATCAGATCTTGTTGTCCTTATCATGGTACCACCGTTGGGATATCTCCTTTCCATTAAAAAAAGAATCATCACAATCGGTTAATAAACGCCGAAGTTATCCGCGAACACACAGAATTGAGAACCTCCTCCTTTCTTGAAGTCGGTTAAAAAGTAAATGAAACTTATATAGAATCTCTCTCTCTCTCTCTTATATGGAATACCTAACAACACTATCGGCCTAACCCGGGAATCGAACTTTGAGAACTCAATTTAAGCATACATACATACTACTATGCCACCGGGGCAGTCTGAATTTTTTTTATTACGGTAATGTACATAGATTTATTGATTACTGACATTCATAGTGGCAATTACAAACACAACTGTATTGTGATTGAAGCTATGAACATCCATCATGCCAGTTTAATATTTAATATATATACATATAGAGTGACAATTCAAACATACCGCGACTCAGGAAAAAGGTACAATGCCATCTATTGGGGATAAGTGTAATCTTTAACATCAAAAATTTCAAAAGAACTTTTGTGATTTTGCTATGGCTATTCAGTTAACATGCGTCAAACATGTATCTTATGGTAGTTATTGTTTCGCGAGTCTTATTTATGTTGTGGTTCTGTTCGGTATTATATGTACATGTAATTGTTATTCATCAAAAAAATATAGTCGAATTGAGAACCTCCTCCTTTTTTTGACGTCGGTTAATTTGAAAATTTATAAACGCGAAAGTTTGTAAGTATGGATGGATGGATGTTTATTACTCTTTTATTACTACTGAACGAATTTGGATGAAACTTTACAGTAATATAACTTATACATCAGAATAACCAAATACAGAATAACGGGCGGACCCGCGGGCAACCACTAGTAATATATATATATTTATTTCTACCTTCCTCCTTGATATAAACTTTAAATGTACCGAATTTCATACTCCTCCTTTCACATAATTAATTCATACATTATTAATTAATAAATTAAATTAAAAAGCTTTGTAAAAACAAGCTTTTACTGGAATGCCTCGAGACGAATCAAACGAGTCCAAACTCGATGATTTTGCGACGTTTCTTTACAGAGTTCCTATGGCCACCTTCCAGCTCCAGCATCAGATCAGCTCCATGTCATTATATTATTGTATTGTCACGCTGTATATGCTTGCAAAATTTTAGCAAAATCGGTTGAAGATATCTGCTTCAAAATTGAGTAACAAGATTCCACCCGAACATACAAGCATACATTGCAAGTTAATAAAAAGCTTGTAAAAAGACAACTCCCGCATTAGTAATATACATCCTGTGTCGCCGGGGACTTTACAAACATACGTGAAACGGACACAAAGAACACCCAGACTAAGAACAACAATTTGTGGATCACACAAAGTGTTGTCCCACGTGGGATTTGAACCCACAACACTTGGCGCAGTAAAAAGCGGCGTGGCGACCACTTAAACCACTAGGCCAGCCGTGCAGCCAAATTATTAAATTTCAAATGTCAAAAATATATAATTTTCATAAAAAAGGGGTAAACGTTTTAACTTCATTTATATGAGTATAGATATTAATATCATTTAAATAATTAGTATCCATGAAAAAACAGGATTGGATGCCAAAGCGAAATTTACTTTTTTGCGGTTACTTTTTGGTTCGATTTCTCTTACATTTGCTTTTTCATAAAAAAATACTTGACAAATAAATCAATGGTAAATTGTCTAAGATTCTCTCAAAGGGCATTCTTACGTGAATTACGTGAAATCATTGTAACAAAGAGCTTGACGAATTCCATTCTAATACAATTATAAAAAGTAAATAATAATGTCTGTCAATTACTATGATTTTAAATAGTTTTAAATATTATTTGTGATCAAAGTAACTGACATGCGTCACACCGGCTTATATAATATGAATGTCGAGTAACAATCCAACCATATCGCGACTAAGGAAGCAGGTACAACGCCATCTATCGAGGATAAGTGTAATCTTTCAACAATTTCAAAAGAACTATTTTTATTTTTGGTCTGGCTACTCAGCTAACATACTACCTCTGCACTGTGGCGCAGTGGTAGCGTATGCGACTGCTGTGCTTGAGGTCACGGGTTCGATTCCCGGGTCGTACCAAATGTTTGTATGATCTGCAAATATTTGTTTCGGAGTTTGGGTGTTTTCTATGTAAAATATGTATGTATTCACAAAAAAACCTATATATGTATTTATATCAGTTGTCTAGTACCCATAACATAAGCTCTGCTTAGCTTGGGAGTAGATGGCATTGTGTATTAGATGTCCGAAATATTTATAATTATTTATTTATAATCGTGAAACTAAAATAAATTTAAATTAAAAGTAATTAATTATTATTTTATTTACTTATTTAATTAATTAACATTTACTAGTTTGCCCTCTATTCCACAAAAAAAAAACACGCATCTTGAGGTAGTTTTTTTTCTGTTCATGAACCTCATAGGAGTATTACACAAACATAAACTACGCATCTCTGTTTGTTTGTTTGAAATTGCTGCAGCAATTTCAATAAAATTTTGCATGGTGGTAATTAGATTCTTGAGGCAGGACATACTAACTTGTGGCGACTTCCACATACATCGGTAATAAAAACATATGACAGCGCCATCTACCGAAGATACACTGAACTAAGGAGTAACGAAGGAAACGAAGAAACTACCAATCCTGAATCGCGCAATAGAAGCTCTCGCGCCGATTATAATATATGCATCATCCCAACATCAATCATTGGGCCGCGGCCCGCCAGGCATGATCACCTCGCCTGGTCGGAGGAAGCTCCCTTTGTGTTGGAGTGACATAGCACCCGTTCCCCCATAAACTAGTTGTAGTATAACTCACTATCTATCGACCACCAACAGTTTCGCTAGTGTTTCTTATTATATTTCCATACAACTTCATCTCTTATCCCCATATTTTAAATTTTTATCCCTTATTTTAACCTCTTAGGGATGAAATTTCCGAAAATCCATTCTATGTTAGTGCTTACAACATTAAAGATACCATAATTTCAAGCTTGTGATGTATACGTTATAACTTACTGACGGTAGTTGTAATTATTTTTAAATAGCCAGGTTATTATACTACCGTCTATTAGTCCGGTCAATCTAGACATCCGAAGATACTTATATTCACAAAAAGTTGAAAGACGGTAATTAATAATGTTCAAAATATAATCTATACAAATAAATAAAATTGGGGTGTCTGTTTGTAATATTAAAATAACCGTTTTTAGGGTTCCGTGCCAAAGGAACCCTTATAGATTCATCATGTCTGTCTGTCTGTCCGTCCGTATGTCACAGCCACTTTATTCCAAAACTATAAGAACTATACTGTTGAAACTTGGTAAATAGATGTATTCTGTGAACCGCATTAAGATTTTTACACAAAAATAAAAAAAAACAATAAATTTTGAACCCCATACAACTGAAACTCAAAAACATTTTTTTCATCAAACACATACGTTATCTATGGATAGGTCTTCAAAAATGATATTGAGGTTTCTACTATCATTTTTTTTCTAAACTGAATAGTTTGCGCGAGAGACACTTTCAAAGTGGTAAAATGTGTCCCCCCCTGTAACTTCTAAAATAAGAGAATGATAAAACTAAAAAAAATATATGATGTACATTACCATGCAAACTTTCACCGAAAATTGGTTTGAACGAGATCTAGTAAGTAGTTTTTTTAATACGTCATAAATGGTAAACCGCAAAAAAATAAACACTATTATTAAAACATCGATCAAAGTTACAACGAACTACAAGAACTTTTATATTATGTTACTTGCTGCTTCGGAACCCTTCATGGGCGAGTCCGACTCGCACTTGGCCGCTTTTTTACTAAATTTATAGGTATCTTGCATGGTTACACGGTACACTTTCAAAAATATTTTTTTACAATTTTTGTCTGTCTGTCTGTTTGTTCCGGCTAATCTCTGGGACGGCTTTTAACGGGACTTTCACTGGCAGATAGCTGCTGATATAAGGAGTAACTTAGGCTACCTTTTTTAGACTAGCTTCGACCCACGGTGCTTCCTGCGGTTGATGTTATACATACGGGTAACACCGCGGGGCTCAGCTGGTTATAAATAAATTTTCAAAAGTCCTAATCGACCCATACCTGAAAAAAGAACTCGAGGTTAAAGTAAAAGAAAAATAGGTTTTGGTAAGTTTTAGCCCAGATAAAAATTACTAATCGCTCGCTTGCATTTAAACTCTTAACGTAAGGTTGTATTTTAATTCATTTCCTAAGTTAAACCGAAACCTACATTTGCGTGGATAAATCAGTCAGGGCAATTCTATTTATATGTATAGATGAGAAAACTCGTCAATTTGTTTTCCACTTTAACATATTGGCATCAAAACTTTGAACTCATGATTACGGACATATTTTGAGGGGAAAACTTTACACCATAAACGAGTAACAATTTCGCTGAGGCGTGATTTAAACTTCTCTACCCTCTAAACGTTCACTTACTCTTAAGGTTGAGGCAGACAGCGTGTGGGATGGTCCGGATGTGTTAATAACAGCAGTACCTGGGTCCCTCCCTTCTCAGGCGCAGAGAGAGTGGCACACCGTGTGGTTTTAGTCGGTTCGATTCCGACACACCACCTCGCCGCAAACCTCGGTGGGATAACAGCCCGAGGGAGTTTCCACACTTAAAAAAAAATGATAGCGTGTGGGATCAACATATAATTCATGCAGGTTTAATAAATTCAAACCTGACAATTCTCGTAATAAAAATTCTTTCAAACCTCGGTCCTGATGTACTCTCGACTTCACAAATGACGTTGAAGGTACTCTGGTATTGATGTTTTAAACATAATGTTAATTATATCGTACTAGCTTTTGCCCGAGACTCCGAGGCTTTGCCCTCCGCGTGTATGTCAGTTATCGCGCAAAAGTGTAGATTATGCCATTCATTAAGAATCAAAGTATCTCCATGCCTAATTTCATTAAAATCAGTTCAGCTGTTGAGTGAAAGCGTCACAGACAGATAGGCAAATAGATAGACAAAGTTATTTTCTCATTTATAATATTAGTTTGAACTGTGATCGAAGGTTGAATTAGTATTCTGTTAGTATTAAAATAACTTTACTATATAACAACCTGCAGGGTCTTTTCTTAAATCGATACTGAATTACAAACAACTTTTTATTACGAGATTAAACCTTCTAGTGTACAAGCCCCAGTAGATTACGCGTTGCCATCCCGCCTCGTCAGCTGTATGACTCAACCTTTACTTTAAATGAACTTCTAAAGGTTTTACGTTTCGAGTTTCCGGCTATTTAGATGACGTAACTTTTAGTTATATAATCATGTTCTTCCCCTAATAGAAACTTTTGTTTATCTTCCTAATTGAAGTGTCCTTCATCAGATGTTCCCGAGTTCGTGGTGCTGCAGGTACAGAGGAAGGTGCAGTTGCGTTTCAACGTGCAGTATTTCATGCAGTGCACTTCGACCTGGTCTGTTGACAGCGACCTCAAGTGGCATATCATTAAAGCGTTGTTTCTTTACACGTAAGTTGGAGATAATTTGAATTTATTTTAGAATACTAATAAAAGTTATAAATTGATAACAATATTAGATTTTTATGAGTGGCGTAGCAGATTACAAATTCAATACAGTCGGAAGAATAATTTTTATATGATAGCCTGTCAAAGTAACTCTACTCAGCCTGATGGAAAGCATAGGCAGAATCCAAGAGTGGTGGTCACCATACTCACTGCGAATGCAGACAATACAACAAGCCGGCCCACACTATGACGGCCTACTAAGATGCTTCTGTATCATTGGGCCTCTGGTCTCGCACTCACCAACGTAACACGACAGCATGAGTTCTGTAGGAGAGGCTGTAGGGAGTGTAGTATCGTCTCGGTCGAGCTAGCCCGTTCGTACTGATATCAACGTGGCTTTACTATCCTGTTCCTATTTCTGAGGTCTTAAATAGTTATAGTACTTTCACATACTTTTAATATTGTTGTGACAGTTACTTGCAATTTACATATTTTTTTAATTATATAGAATACATATACTAAGCACAAATACACAACAAAGCTGGTATATGTTTAAATTTGTTATAATAAAATATGTGGCTTACACGAGCTTGTGTATTACAATATTAATGCTTTATCGAAATTAATTTGCAAGTTACATTTCTTGCCGTTCATTTAATATTCGGTATTTTTTTTTTTTTTTTTTTTGTTTTACAAAGACAACTCCCGCACTAGGAATACATCCTGTGTCGCGGGGGACTTTACAAACATACATGAAACGGACACAAAGAACACCCAGACTCAGAACAACAATTTGTGGATCACACAAAGCGTTGTCCTACGTGAGATTTGAACCCACGACACTTGGCGAAGTAGGAAACGGCGTGGTGACCGTTAAACCACTAGGCCAAACGTGCAGTCGACAACTGTAATGAATGAGGTCTTTATGCAGTAGCACTACATACAATATTATTATGAATAACGTTGAATAAATACAGTAACTTAGTCGACGTGTGTGACGGTTTCAAATCCTATTTTTAACCGACTTCCAAAAGGAGGAGGTTCTCAATTTCATCGGTATATTTTTTTTTGTGTGGTACCTACTATTACATTTGGCTTGGCACTGACTTCAAACATATGAATAGGTAGCACATACAAATTAAGTTATTTGCTACTTTTTAGTTTCGAAGTCGGTTTTTTTAAACGAAGTTTTTATTTTTTAATCAAAGAAAATGTGTTGCGCATTTCTGTCGTGCGAACATGGTTTATGTTATGTCAAATTCAAATTCAAAATTATTTATTGAATTAAGACACTAAGTGACATTTATGAACGTTAAATTGAAGTTAAAAATCATAGAATGACACAAACAGACGCCACAGCATGTGCTGTATTGTCAAGGTAAATTAGGTGAAAACTTAGATTATTATTAATAATCAAAGGGTGAACAAACAAACACCAAAATCTGCCTGCCTGCATGTGTCGATCTATAACTTCCAGTTTCCAAAATGCGTAGAGCTATATGAGAAGAATACTGGCAAAGAAACTCGTGGCCACTCATTTTGAAAGTCCGATATGTGGCGCATCTGACTATGTTACTGACCTCCGCTGGGACGTAAATAAGTAATAGATAGAAACGTGATTTTTCGAATTTATGTAGAAAGTAAAATATACCTACACTTTGGGATCCGACATCTGTCCAAACGCTTAACGTGAATTGACTGCTTAAACAGTTAAGGCGAAATAAAGAACATAATATTTTTGAAATCACGTTTTATTTTTCATTATAGATTTATTTTTGATAAATTGTATTTGTCAGCCCCTAATTTTCAACTTAAAAGTTTATATTTTCTTTGAATTTTATGGATAAGATGTATTTTTTCTCAAAAATAAATATATATAAATATATCATAACTAGGTAGTAAATATATTACAATTTAATCAAACTTTCAAACTGTGTATGTGCAAAATACAGGTTATACAGAGATCTTATAACTTGTTTTGCCATTGTCCTTTCTTTGAAATCAGTGCAGCGTTTTAGAGAGAGTTACTTTTCAATTTATACAAAATGGAAGTATGGATTAGCATGGATACATATTTTGTTCATGTACATAAAATTTTTCACTGAATCAATGTAGTAAACGAATTGTCAATGGTGTCTACTAGGATCCAATTTATTTTATAATATGTTTTTTCCAATCAGAAACGCTTTCAGTTCATGTTCAAATTTATTCATATCACGTATCTGTCGAATATTTTTGAAGCTTGTTAAATACTCCCAGGTAATACAGTTTTATTGCCCTGAGTGTGATAAATAATTTCTGGTATTTTGTAGTCAAATTCACTAATTTATTACTAACTGACTCACGCAACCTCGCTGCGTGTCCTATTGACCGCAGCGTGACGTTATAACACGTGAACCAATTTCTTTACCACAAAAATATAGTGAGCCGACCTTTAAAGATAGAAATATACTGTCTCACACTTCTTTTAGAAGTTATAAAGAGGAACAATTATTTCATACCTTGTTTTTGTGAAACTTTAACATAATTTATTTATACTCCGCTTTTTTAGCGTAGCCGTAGCGTGATGATAAATAGCCTTCCTCGATAACATGGCTTTATCTCACTAAAAGTTTTATTTTTCAAACCAGTACTTCCTCAGATTAGCATACCCAAAGGGTAAAACGGGACCATATAACCAAGACTCCGCTGTCCGTCCTACTATCTGTCACCAGGCTGTATCTCATAAACCGAGATCGTTAGACAGTTGATATTTTTAACCGACTTCCGAAAGGAGGAGGTTCTCAATATCATCGGTTTTTTTTTATGTATGTACATCGATTACTCCGTCAATTGTGGACCGATTTTGAAAATTCTTTTTGTATTCGAAAGGGTATGCTCCCCATGTGGTCCCATCGCCACCGTATCAGGAACTGATGATAGGATCCTAAGGAAATCGAAGGAAACCCTCAAATTTACGTGAGCGCCTGCAATGAAGTTACGAGCAATTGTCTACATACCTTCATATTCTGTAGACATCATTAAATTTTAAATGAAATGATGATGAGAGACTTGAGAAAGACTAAAAAGCGAAAAAAAAAACTTCGTTTAAAAAAACCGACTTCAGAAACTAAAAAGTATAAAATAACTTTATTTGTATGTGCTACCTATTCATAGGTTTGAAGTCGGTGCCAAGCCAAAATGTAATAGTAGGTACCGCAGTCGCCGTGCGTGACCTTGAGCGGGATAGCTGCTCTTCGCGTTGAACAAAACAATCGAAGCGTCGTTGACGTTCACACATATCAAATTTTTGTCAATCTCTGACAAGTAATATTGACTTCCCTCGGTGGCGTAGTGGTAGTGCGACTGCTGTGCTCGAGATCTCGGGTTCGATTTCCAGGTCGGACCATATGTTTGTATGATCTGCTATTATTTGTTTCGGAGTTCGGGTGTTTTCTATGTATAATCTGTGTGTATTTACAAAAAAGGTACCTATGTATTTATATCACTTTTCTAGTACCCATAACACAAGCTCTGCTTAGCTTGGGACTAGATGGCGATGTATGTTAGATGTCCGAAATATTTATTTATTTATCATTATTTGGAACGTCATTTGATGTGACAAAACTCGTCTTTTAGTGATTTTTACTTTAGTTTAGAAAAAAACAGAGGACCATTGTCGACTCTCGAGCATATGTTGAACATCTTCGATATGTGACCTTAATCGTATACCCATGCTTACAATAATATTAATTATCGAAAAATTGGTTGAAGAGAGTTTATAATTAGCTAGATAGGCGATACTTATGGTAATATAAACATGGGCCTAAAAAGAACATAACTAAGAACCAAATTTACTTAACCTTCTTAAAATTTTCTTTAATAATTAAAGTCTAATTTTGTAATTTCTTTCCAGGTTTCCATTGTTGCTTATGATGATAGCGTACTGCCAGATTGTACGGGTGCTGTGGAGATCAGACAACATTCCTGGACATACGGAGTCGCATACTCTGTGCTCATCACAACAGGGGCACACTAATTGTAAGTTATCGTCTCCCTACTCTTTTTCAGTTGTATTTGGGGTCAGTGCAATTAAATTTCTGCTTCCATTCTCCGCTATCACTCATCAGTTTACTAATTACACCCTTCATGACCATATATTATCCTCAATAAACATAATGTGCATTATTTTCGTTTATATTCCATAGATGGCGTTGTATAATTTTTCTAAATCACGACATTGAGAAACCACGGACTATTGTATAAATACCAGCTAAGTCAATACTTAAAACTTTCTACACAATTTTTTTACAAATTCATACAGGAAAATCTGTTTTTTGCTCCTCAACTTTTCATCCAATGGTGCTACTTTCAGCTTTCCTCTAAATGTATTTAAATATTGTCATTACTAGTCATTAATTATTATAAGTTGAGTTTTTTATAAGAACCCTATTTTGAGCGAATAGTGTTCATGATTGACTGCACAAATAGCATGATGGTTTTCTGTTACGCTGAATATTGTGGGTTCGACCTCACATGGGAAAATACTTTCTGTGATCCATAAATTGCTCAGAGTCTGTGTATAATTTGTCTCCGCTTCAAGACATTTCGTAAAGTACCTTGAACCATATAATATACTAGCTTTTACACGCGGTTTCGCTCACGCAGACTTTGATCCCCTGATTTACCCCCTTAGGGGTGGAATTTCAAAAATTCCTTTCTTAGTGCTCCCTTACGTTATATAAAGAACCTACAGGCAAAATTTCAGGATTCTAGCTTCAGCGGTTTGGGCTGTGCGTTGATCTCTGGGTATGTCGGTCAGTCAGTCAGTCACCTTACTCTTTTATATATATAGATTAATAGTGCGGTAGTTGTCTTTTTAAATTATATTATTCTCTAATTTGAAAAGAGGTAAAATTATTTTGGATTTTGCTTATAAATGCTCAAAGGAACAGCTTATTTAACGAATTTATGAACATAAAATACTAAAAAGCCGTACTAGTTTTGACCTTGCATCTACACTTACAAAAAATAATAATATTATTATTGTATTACATATTACAACCCCTATTTTAGTTCTAATATATGTTTAACAAACAGTCAAAGAAAGTCGCTGTTCTTAGGGCTGGCGGCAAACCGTCGCACGACGCCTTCCATCCACACCAACGCGTCCACGGAAGGACAGCTTCGTTCCAGGAGAAAGGCAGCCAAGATGTTAGTCGCCGTGGTCGCCATGTTCGCTGTCTGCTACTTCCCAGTGCATTTGTTATCTGTGCTAAGGTCAGTATGTTTCCTTTCTTTAAACTGGCTCTAGGAAGGTGTGAATCATGGTATAACAATATACTAGGCCAGGTATGGCATTCCGGGAAACAATGACGAGATAGAGAGATCGAGATGATCATCATTACTGTCGCTGATTGTGGTTGGTTCATTTTGCGTTATGTTGCTATAAAGTGGTAACTGGATAGTGACGTCACATGGAGCCACTCTCGGAATGCGAAACCTTGTTTTCTTAGACCATGGTGTGAATATTGTGATTTTTTATCAGATTTCTTTCTTTCGGGTATAATGCTTAGTAAAATTAATTTGGTTTTTGTTCCATAAAAAAAATATGTGTGAGTCTATAACTAAGACGTTAGATTTATGGTCTCCTTGATTGTAGTATCTCTAAAGAGCCAAGTATTTAGCTCAGGAAGAAAAAAGAATACTGACGGTGTGTTATATTCACCGACATTATTTATTCTCGTATCGATAAATCAAATTGTCTTCAAAAATTTTTAAGAAAACACACAAATGGATTATGCAAAAGAGTTAATATTATTTCTCAGACCGGTAATACATTTGAGACTGCTGAGTTTTAGGTATGTATTCTTTCGTCATAAATATATTGTTAAATTAATAGAAATTATATATAGATAAGCCTGACCAGCAGATGTCAGCATATATTAATCGATCACATAGATTCAGACAGTCCTTATCGCGAGCCACACGTTACCATGTAACACCAAGAGTATCCGTGGCCTTGGCCCTTGCCTAATAAATATACTACCCTCGCTACAATCCTTCGTGTTATTCATCTTATCTACAAGCCGTTATACTACTTACACCACCGTGTTATTCTTCATATTTATAAGTTTGCTATTAATAGTATGCATGCACGGTTGTCATTTAACATCATGTGCTGCATCTGCTTATATAACCCAATAAATATGCAATAGATACATTCTATTTAAATCATCTATAAAGTAATAATCCGCGTGTTAAAACTTAAACTTTACTGTTATGTATTCAAGATTTCTAATCATTTGAATTTTCATTCACGGCAAAGTTTAATACAATATACTTGTTGCTTCAGTATTTCAAATGGCAAACTTTGGGTTTATCGAAGAGTTTCAATTGAAGCGAATGGATTTTCTGGATAAAGTTAAAGATATTCCGAAAGTGATAAAGGGACTTTAGATCTTCTTGGAATATATTAACGGTACCGTTTATGTGTGCTATAGCCATTGATGTTGACTGAAAAATTATTTAGTTGTATGTTAGTCTTTTTTTATGTCTGGGTATGGCGTATGGGATAAGCGATTACCGCCGCCCATGGAGGTGTCCAACACCAGAGGCGTCACAAGTGGGCTACCGGCCTTTGGGGGATAGGGATTAGGGTATAGGGGGGGTAAGGGCCTCCGGTATCCTCACTCACTCGGTGAAACACAGCGCAAGCACTATTTCACACCGGTTTTCTGTGAGGCCGTGGTATCACTCCGGTCGAGCCGGCCTATTCATGCTGAAGCGTGGCTCTCCCACGGACTTTAAGGGTTGTTGATGATGATAATATGTTAGAATTTGCCAGTTTTTGTCATTTTTTTATTAGGTTTCAGCGTTCTCCTCGACGCTTTTCTACTGCGCTGAGTATTGATTCACCATGTCATAAGTCCTACATTTTACCATAAGTGGGCTACACAATATAAATAATAAATTAAATTAAAAAGCTTTTTAAAAACAAGCTTTTATTGGAATGCCTCGAGACGAATCAAACGAGTCCAAACTCGATGATGTTGCGACGTTTCTTTACAGAGTTCCTATGGCCACCTTCCAGCTCCAGCATCAGATCAGCTCCATGTCATTCTAATATTGTATTGTCACGCTGTATACATATGCTTGCAAAATTTCAGCAAAATCGGTTAAAGATATCTGCTTCAAAATTAAGTTGCAAGATTCCACCCGAACATGCAAGCATACATACATACATTGCAAGTTAATGAAAAGCTTGTAAAAAAAAAAACAAATCAACCAATCAAACTCTCAGAAAAAATGATTTCGCTATTGTTATGCCGAAGTGGTTTCAACGCTTTTCCTTACTGCGTCGGGTGTTGTGAACTTAAACCACAGAATAGCTAATAGCACTAAAGTACTTAAACCATAAATGGAACAGCACTTTGTGTGATCCAGAAATTGTAATTTTGAGTCTGTATATTATTTGTATATTAAATCGAAATCCTCCGCGAACGTTGTCTTTTGAATAGAAAATAAATGTAGTTTTTTTTTGTGTAACAGACCGGCAAACGAGCACACGTATCGCCTGATATTAAGCGATTACCAAAGCCCATTAAAAAAAAAAAAAGTCATTAACAGCTATCCTAATTGTTGATTATTCATTTATGTTTTGTTTTAGGGTCGCTTACGATGTGCAACAAAGCGATGTGATGACTTGCATCGCTCTCATTAGCCACGTGCTCTGCTACGCCAACTCCGCAGTCAATCCTCTTATTTACAACTTCATGAGTGGTATGTATACCTTCATCTACTTTATCATTTGAAACAGTTCTTATATTTTCTTTTTCTTTTCTTATCAACTCTTTCAATTTATGTTTATATTTCTTTAAAATAGCTATTAATGAACTTAAATTTAATAAACTTTTTATTCTACTTATCTCCTGCTTATTATTGTTACTTATATATTTATAATTATTACATAACATAGTGGGCCTAATTTTGTCTATAATTTATTTCAGTAGCAAAAAAATGTTTTTATTCAACAACTATTCTTATCATCTATCTTAACAAGTTTGTGTAAAAAACTTGTACATAATCCTACAGGAATTTATAATTACCACCAAAATTATTTTCCTAATTAAGATTAAAAACAGACACGCACACCTACAGTATAAAGTTTAATTAAATAACATTGGTAAACTGATGGTAATTGTTCTTAAAGTAAATCAGTAGATTTATTGATTACCAATGTAATAGAAAAATCGAGAAATACTTTCATGAACGTTTGAAAAATTAAAGGGACATCGACCCCTGTTGGTTAGTAATCTTAACGTTGAAGCTATAAATCATTGGATCAAATTCGACCCCGAATAAATATTGTGCAGTAAAAATTATAATTTCTTCAGTGTCTTTTATTTAAAGAAATTTGAGTAATTTATCAGCAGTTTGGTTACCTTAGTACAGTTTCGGTTTAGTTTGAGATCAAACCTTCTTCTTGCAAAGCTTAAGTTAAGTTTGCATTCTTAAAAGGCCGGCAACGAACTTGTGACGCCTCTGCTGTTGCGAGTGCCCATAGGCGGTGGTACTCACTTACCATCAGGCGATTTATCTGCTCATTTGACTCCTAACCCATAAAAAAAACTATCTGTTTGATGTAACATAGACTTCTTACCAGTTCCTACCATTACTACTAAGTAATATCGAGATAAAAAACTTGTAAACTTGTAGCTTTTGGCTACTCGCGTGACGGTAATAATTTCTTACTAGCTAATTCGTTTTCTGTAAAAACTAATTTACATTAACAGAATTACATTAAAACTAATTAAGAATTTCAAGGTGAACATCTACAAACTTTGATTGACTTTTAATATGTTTAACAAAGATAAAATGTAATGCGATATAAAAGAAAACTAACAAAAATTTGTGAAAGTCAACATTTCCTATACAATTAATAATAAATAATATAATAAATAAATATTTCGGACAGTTAACACACAACGCCATCTAGTCCCAAGCTAAGCAGAGCTTGTGTTATGGGTACTAGACAACTGATACAAATACGTATATACTTTTTTTTTTTGTAAATACATACATATTATACATAGAAAACACCCACACTCCGAAACAAATATTTGTAGAACATACAATCATTTGGTCCGACCCGGGAATCGAACCCGAGACCTCTTGATCAGCAGTCGCACACGCCAACCGCTAGACCAACGAGGCAGTGATTTTAAAGCAACAATAACAGGAGGTAGCCGACAAAACGTCGAGAACATGTCTACTTACTTAAAACTTTGAGTTTAGCTCCAAACTGAAAGTTAATTTAACATTAATAAACTATTGTAGGTTGTTTTGTTAGTTTAATTGGTTTATATCGTCTTAAATTCTATATAATGGTCCGTTTTCTTTGACTTGGTGAGTCTGCCTGCTAAAACTATTTTTCTTTCTTCAAAACCATATCCTAAATTGTACTCACATAGTTTGTTTACTTATCAATGTTCATGGGTTTAAAAAAAGACACCTCTGTAGTTTTTTTTGACGTTTCTTCCCAGAGTGAAGCATAGGAAAAGCAGATGCCTTCTAGCTGTAAAGTTCGACGTGTAATACTATCTGAAAAATTTAATTACAAAATAAATAGCATTCATCATTTACAAGTCGCAATCTATTCTTATAATAATATAACTCTTTATTGTACACCAGATAGCTTAATAAATTACTTAAAACTAGGTCAGTACAATTGGCGGCCTTATCACTCATATGCAATCTCTTCCAGGCAACCATGGGATGGAAATAAATACAGGATGTAAAGGGTAGTGTCTGGTGTAATCGAGAGTAGTTGGGGAAGTGAGTAAAGCATCGTAAATATACATAAATAATCAATATTATAAAGAGTACCAGTTACACATACAAATAAGATAAATATAATAAGCGAAATTCATAGATATTATGCACACTGAATTAAATACTGTTACCTAATTGACAACAACAACAGTTAGGTAACTATGGAATATTGATATCTCCCAAGTAATGTTCCTTTACCAATCGTTTAAAGACGGACAGTGATTGTGCACGTCTGATTGCGACCGGCAGGGCGTTCCACAGTCGCACCGCTTGGACAGAAAATGAATGGTCTAGAAATTTGGTAGAGTGTCCAGGCATTTTTAATTTCAAGTTTTCTGACGATCTCAACAATTTAGAATGTGAATCATGTAGGAAAGTAAACCGCAATTTGAGGTAACGTGGAGTAAAAGGATTGAATAGAATATTATATAGAAGAGAAAGAATATGAGCATTCCGGCGAAGCCGAATGGGTAACCACTTAAGCTGTTTACGATAGTCGGAGACATGGTCATATTTGCGTAATCCAAATATGAATCTTATACAAAGATTTTGGAGTCTTTCAAGCTTATTCAGTTGGTCTTCGGTGAGATCTAGATAGCTGGCATCAGCATAATCAAGGATGGGGAAAAGAAGAGATTGTGTAAGAGCAATCTTGGTTGATGTAGGAAGAAAATTGCGTAGTCTGCGCAAAGATCCTGCAGCGGCAAACATTTTACGGCTCAGTTCATGTAGCTGTGGAGCCCAAGATAAGTTACCGTCTATGTAAATCCCCAAGTTCTTCACCGTGTCACTGAACGGAATAGGTGTTTTATTGCAGGTGATTTGTGGCAAGTTTGTCCAGTCAATTTTGGAAATCATTCGCGAGCTTCCAACGACAATGACCTGAGTCTTAGACGGGTTTATTTTCAGACCATGGGAGTTGCTCCACTTACTTATTTTATCCAGGTCAGCATTAATGGTATTAAGAGCATCAACCAACTTAAACGGTGATGCCCTGGTATAAATCTGGAGATCATCCGCGTATAGGTGGTAGGAAGAAGACAAATCATTAGTGATTGTGTTTATAAAAACAGAGAAAAGCAGGGGAGAGAGCACGCCGCCCTGTGGTACGCCGGCTGTAGTGCTACACCAAGAAGAAACAGTGTTATTGATGCTTATACGCTGCCGGCGACCAAACAGGTAGTTGCGAAACCAGTCAATTACAGTTGGAGATATGTTAAGAGAGCACAGTATACACAGCAGAACGTCAAAGTCAACGGTGTTAAAAGCATTGCTGAAGTCCAGAAGTGTTAGTACGGTAACTTCACCGTTCTCCATGGCAGATCTGATGTCCTCCGTAATATGGATTAGGGTAGTAGTAGTGCTATGCCCGGGTCGAAAGCCGGACTGTAAAGGATTTAGAAGCAGGTTTCTGGTTAGGAAGTTCGAGAGTTGATTATGGATAAGACGTTCGAGGACTTTGGAGAGTAATGGGAGAATGGAAATGGGACGGTAATCACTAAAGGATTCAGGGTTTTTTTTCTTGGGGATAGGTATAATTTGAGCTTCTTTCCAGGCCTTTGGGAACACACTGTAGGAGATTGAATAGTTTAGGATATGACAGATGACAGGAAGAATTTCATTAAGGATTGGAAGGATCATATTACGGCTTAGACAGTCAGAACCTACCGCATTCGAACTAATTGATACTATGCTTTTCCTAACATCACAATCAGAAAATTGACTAAAGACAAAGGGAGAACAGTCAGGAGTTTGGGCAGAAGTAAGACGTTTCAGTGTTGTGTCTTTTATTATTTGATCAAAATTTGACGAGACAGAGAAATGTTGATTTAGAAGGCTTAAGTTGACATTTTTAGGAAAAGAGTCGTGAACAGGTTTGCCTACTCCTAGTGACTTCAGAAATTTCCAGACTTTAGCTGGATCTCCGTTTTCAACGGAACTGTGGATGTATCGGCGTTGTGCATTCCTACACACCTTGCTGCAATGATTCCTGATAGTTATGTATTTGTCCCGGTTACTATCGCTTGAATTATTTTTGAATTTTGATTTAGCTTTCACCTTTTTTTTAAGTAGCTCTTTAATTTCTGGAGTTAGCCACGGTGACGGAAGCCGTTTCACCTTCAATTCTTGAACTGGCGCATGTTCATTATAGAGAGTTATTAATTTGGTTGTAAAGAAATCAACCTTCTCATCTATGCAGTCAGCACTGAAGAGAGGTGCCCAGTCGATGTTATTGGCATCCCTCACTAAGGCATCAATATCCATGTTCTTCAAATTTCGCTGCAGGATAATCTTAGATCTGGATTTAGGAGGTCGGAGCTGATAGGATAGGTAAAGCAAGTCGTGATAGGAGAACTCGTCAGCAGAGCACTGGCCGTGCTTAACTGCGAGGTTAGGGGAGGAAACAACAATGAGATCTAACAGTGATGGGGCGGAGTGAGGGAAGTAATGCGTTGCATTGGAAGGAAGGATGGATAGATTGCTTGATTGGATTACAGATTTAAGATTGGACGACCGAGAATCGTTTTTAAGGAGGCAGGTATTGAAGTCACCCATGATTATGGTATGACTGTACGAGGGAGTTAATTGCTCTAGGAGCAGTTCAAAAGAAGAGAAGAAGTTGATGCGTAACGAAGGGCAATAGAAGACACCAAGGAGGATTTTAGAATGGAGAAGTTCGACTTCCAGGAAGAGATGTTCACCCGCATCAGTTGGAGGTGGCTGCGGTGATATACTAATAATGGAGTAAGGGATATGAGAACGCAAATAAATAGCAACACCACCACCACCTACAACTGTGCGATCATTCCTAATGAGGTTGAATCCTGGTAATGTGTATGCAGAAGAGGGTAAGCAGGGCTTTAGCCACGATTCAGATATAAGTATAGCGTGTAAGTTCGTACAGTCAAAACATGCCAGCATATCGGGGAAGTGAGCCGGAACACTTTGGGCATTAATGTGTACAAGATTAAAATTTTTGGGAACGTCAGAAAATTGCGATGAGAGAGTCTCAAAGATAGTTGGGTCACCCTGGGAACCAGTACTACTGTATGCAGACAGGAATTCATCGCTATCGTCAAGGCAGTCCGTAAAAGACATTTATATTTTCAATCAGTTGTTTGATTGAAAGTGAATAAGTGAGGTGTGTTTATGAGATATATAAATAAAAGATAAGTAAGTGTATAGAGTAAAAAGGAAAACTGTGCTGTGTACTGGCTTAAAAAAATTATAATAAACGTATAAATAAATATGAAGAAAAAATAAATAACAGACGATTGTACGCTAACTCCATCTGCCGGTTGCCGGTTACAAACAAACCAGTTAAAAAATAATTAAATAATATAAAATAAGCAACAATAAAATAAGAATTAACACAAAAACAAAGAAAAAAAAAAAGAAAATGAAACCATACTCAGTCCAGGCACGTATGCTGAAAGGTTTCGGTGTCAAACACAGTAGTGAGATTCTAACGTTCTGATTTCAGAACGAAACGCAAGGAATGACTTATTGTCTGTCAGAGAAAATAATTAATGTCAACAAATCGTATCAGCAAAAAAGTTTTATTTTTGTGATAAAAGTGGGTTACAGAGATAAATAAGTGACTGAAGACAGACAAAAAAAAATTGTATGCAAAACTAACACTATGTAGGTATCTCGATGTGAATGTAAACATTGTATCAAGTTTACAAACATTAAAAATTATAAGTCGTACCTGAACTTTAATAGTATGCAGAGTAAGTATTTTACTTTTTTGTGGCTGCTGCTGCGCGCTTAGGCTTCGTCCCGGTAATTTTTGGAACTGCGATGGGCGGCTTTGGTGGTGAATTCGCAATTTCGTTCAGCTGACTTACTGACACGATACGATGACGCACTCCATCTGGCCCCATGATGTAAACAAAGCCATCTCTGGTCCAACACCTCTCAATACCCAGCCTCTCACGGGCTGCTATGAACAAATCATGCCTAGGCTTGGTCAGGAACTCTGACAACGTAATCCCAGTGCTCTTAAGCTTTGTTTTGTTGAACCAAAGACTATCACGAACTGTCACGTCAGCGAATTTAAGGAGAATAGGTCTTGGTTTCTTATTAGAAGTGGCCCGGCCAAGCCTCTGACATCGCCTAAAATTGTCTGCCTTGAGGTCTTGGACATTGAGGTGCCGTGTAATCATTTTTATAGCGGTGTCAGCGACATTTTCCTCATTGACCTCTGTGACACCATGCAAGAGCAGCATCTTTCTTCGGCCTTGCATCTCAATGCCATCCACAGTTTGTGACAGCGCCTCCACTTGCTGATGAAGTAGTTGAAGGGATTGAGTGATAAATGATCTGAATGCAGCAAATTCAGTAAACAAACTGGCCTCACCTGTAGACGGACTGGATGATTTAGTGAGCTGAGCTTCAAATTCTTCCATCCTTTTGTTGAAAGTGCTGGCAAGGTCATTAATAGCCTGCATGGTGTTTATGTTGCAGCAGTTATTCTGACTTATGAGAACTGGTTGGTTTTGAGAAAGGATTTTTATAGGATCCGGCAGCTGGATGGTTTAGCTGATGGAAAATGACATAAAGGTTCACAAATATATACTAAAACCAATTTTAAATTAAATTATTATGTAGAACAAAAATTTGACAACTTGTTCGGTCGACTACCCACGAAGAAAAAAAAAAAAAAAAAAAAAAAAAAAAAAAAAAAAAAAAGAAAAAAAAAAGAAAAAAAAAAAAAGGAAAAAAAGAAAAAAAAAAAAAAAAAAAAGAAAAGAAAAAAAAAAAAAAATATAATGAAAATGTAACAGGTCCAATTCTGTACATTAAAGATATTTTGAAATTTTTTTTGGAGGGCTCTCTATAATCGATACTGAAGCCAAAACTTTATTATTTTTCATTTTTGTCTGTCTGTTCGTCTGTCTGTCTGTATCTTGGCCGCGCATCACGCCGAAACTACTGAATGGATTCAAATGATACTTGGCATGATTTGAGTTCATACTATGAGGTAGGACATGGTATACTTTTTATCCCGAAATTCAGCACGGTTTCCTGGAGAGAGGGGATGAAAGTCAACATATGTACTTATTAGTTGTAATTCAATAACACGTTTTTTTTGCCAGTAAGAAAAAAAAATAAAGATAACGGGAAAAGTCTGTTTTTTTGTCCGCGACTGTACACTGCCTGTGGGAAGCTGAGACAGATATGTAAATATGGCGGTACGAAGTTCGCCGGGTCAGCTAGTTCTCAATAATTTTCATCATTCATAAGATTCACACAGAACACTAATAATAATAAATATTTAAGGGCAACCGCAGTACATATCAGTGGAGGTCAGCCGTCGCGTCTTTATTTTTACGGCTGCGGCGTCTTAAACCACGTTTTATGACTCGCCGTTATAATAATAATAATTATTATTACACGAGGCTCTAAAGCTTCATCTACACGAGGTGATTATAGACGGCACCAGAGGTTACTGCAGCCGTCTTAGCCAGTTAAGACACATGTCATCTACTGACATAGTTCAAGTTAGAGTTTCAATGGATAGATGGATGATTCCTATTAATAATGTCGGATTTGCAAAAAGACTACTTTTCAGTAGAGCAGTTATTTTCACTGTCATAAAAAACAGTAAGTGACAATTTGAATTCAGTTCTTTCATTGTTTTTTTAACCCCGATGCAAAAACAGGGGTGTTATAAGTTTGACGTCGATGTCTATCTGCTGTGTGTGTGTGTGTGTGTGTGTGTGTGTGTGTGTGTGTGTGTGTTTGTGTGTGGCATCGTAGCTCTCAAACGGATGGGCCGATTTCTTTGCCAGTTTCTTTGCGGTGGTGGTTCTTAGCTATGTTTGGTTAATATCGGTCCAGCAGTGTAAGAGTATCAGCTCTTTTCCAAAATTATGCAATGCATTTTTGGCGTATGATTACTTGATGAAGTGCTTGCGTAGAGGGTTTTAAAAAAAAAAAAAATTTTAGATTATGTAAACTGTAGGCCGGCTCGACCGGGGCGGTACTACGCTCACACAGAAAATCAACGTAAAATGACAGCGTTCGTGTTGTCGTGTTTCGTTGGTGAGTGCGAGACCGGATGCCCAATGATGCAGAAGCATTACTAGCCCGCTATGGTGTGGGTCACCATGCTGCATTGTCTGCACGAGCAGTGAGTATGGTGACCATCACTCTTGGATTCTGCTTATGCTTTCCGTCAGGCAGAGTAGAGTCATTTTGGCTGGGCCAAACATAAAAAAAAAGTATACACCTAGGTAATTACAAAACCAGTACCATTATCCACATTTTTTATGTCAACTGCATACTCTGCCTGGAATACATGAGTACAACTCAAGAGTGGTGGTCACCATACTCGAATTCACACAATGAAACAACGCAGCATGATGACTCACACTATGGCAGCCATTTGAAATGCTTATGCATCATTAGGTCTCAGGTCTCACACTTACCAACAAAACATGAATGCTGTCATTTTTACAAGCTTTTTATTAACTTGTGATGTATGTATCTTCGATCAATAATAGTACAATGATACAATAGTTGGTGCATTGGCCAAATAATTACAATATTAATTAATTGAATTATATTTACTATATAATTCTGTTTATTATTTTATGAAAAACACTTAATGATATAAACTTACCGAAAAAAATATATTCCTTCCAAAACCTTGGTGTTATGGTGGTTATTTACACAGTATTTGAACGCGCACTGCGGCACGTTGACGTCTTAATGTTGGCTATGATTGGATCATACTAATTTGAAATAAGACCACAAAATGATTTGTGGTCTTATTTTTCGGGCCGTTTTAGAAGCGCTTATCGGAAATCTAGTACATTATTGATCGAAGGTGCTTGTATGTTTAGGTGGAATCTTGCAACTCAATTTTGAAGCAGATATCTTCAACCGATCTTGCTGAAATATTGCAAGCATATGTATACAGCGTGACAGTAAAATTTTATAATGACATGGAGCTGATCTGATACTGGAAGGTGGCCATAGGAACTCTGTAAAGAAACGTCGCAACATCATCGAGTTTGGACTCATTTGATTCGTTTCGAGGCATTCCAGTAAAAGCTTGTTTTGAAAAAGCTTTTTAATTTAATTTATTAGTTGCTCATCTGTTAGAGAATAGTACCGCCCCGCTCGAGCCGACCCGTTTGCACTTATAACAAAGTTCAGACAGTGCAATCATAAAGCCGTTGAATATAAATACCAACAACAAAATAAGATTTTGCATAGTAAAGTACTACCTATCAATATAATAGACGGAGCGTGGTCTAATTTATGTTTATCTTTAACAAATAAACGGCTATTTTAGTTTCCTAGTACATCTAAATCAATTGATACGTCCGACAGATTTGTGAAGATTGTGTGATTTGTGTGTGTGGTTTAGATATCTGTGTCTTAGGTTTGTGCGTATGTGTGTTTAGTGCTTACGTTTATAGCGACTTTAGAGCGTTTTCACATTATCCGATCCGATATCGGTGTCGGGCGCCGATACGATATCGGAGCAAGTAAAATGTCAGAAGTAAAACGGGCCGGACAATATAAAAGACAGATACATATTTCATACATATTATTATTCCCCCGATATCGTATCGGCGTCGTCCGACACCGATATCGGATCGGATAATCTGAAAACACTCATACTTGTTCAAGAGTACGTATTTTATTAATAGACTTTAAATAAGGAAGCTGACATATCACTGTATTGCAATAAATATATTCTTCTCACATCAAAGGCCTTTAATAATCCTCAGCTAAACACAGCTCTCTTTTCAAAGGGAATTTCGGCCTACATAGAACAACATGCGCGCGGATCGAAGGAGAGTAGCATCTTCACACATACACATTTTAGACTCACATACAAAAACAATCGACTGTCACTACGAACAAAACATTCACAATTTCACACACACTAATACATTCTGTTTTATAACAGTGTAACGTGTAGGCTCAATAGTGCTTATACTTTGACAGCGGGGTACGCCTGCATATGGCAACTCCCTACCGTCAGACTAAAGTTTGGCCATTGCTGCATTCCCAACACAGACTCAACTTAATTCCGAGTAACGCGTGTGAAGTGAACTGTGAAATGTTGTGGAAAAAAACTTGTAAACTTGAAAGCAAAACTCCATTAAACTGTTTCCAATCAAATATCAACGACTGGCTCAAAAGGGCTAGAACCCAGAGCCTTAAAATCTAGTTATAACAACAAAAAAGAATTGCTCTATGCCTACTATACTGGCCAGATTTCTTCAGAGGACTTTCAAAAAGCAATAAAATAATAATAACTTTAAACTTTTGTCACAAATTTAACCGTCTATTATAAGGTATTATTTATTTAAGGTAAATGACCAAGTTTTCCCTTATTGAAAATCCTTGATATTCTTTTTATATCTCAATAATTCTAATAAGTGTTTTATATACAGATTTTCATTCAAAACTTTTTGTTAGAACAAGAATAATTTTTAGGTACGAATTTATTTATTTGTAGCAGCAGTTATGTGCGACTTAAGAATTATTTTAATTTACCTATGAGAATAGTTTCAAAGATATTTTTTATTTAATCTTTATAATATGGTTTCATTGACGAAATCCTAATTTCGTACTCATTATAACTCAGTTTTCACTTACTTGGTATCAAACAAAGTCGCAACCCGTACTTCTGGGCTCATATCTTTCAAACGTCGTAGTTACCCCAAGCAGTGAATACTTAAAATAACTGCACGTTTGGCCTAGTGGTTTAACGGTCACCGCGCCATTTCCTACTTCGCCAAGTGTCGTGGGTTCAAATCCCACGTAGGACAACACTTTGTGTGATCCACAAATTGTTGTTCTGAGTCTGGGTGGTATTTGTGTCCGTTTCGTGTATGTTTGTAAAGTCTCCCGCGATACAGGATTTATTCCTAGTGCAGGAGAAACTTAAAATTACTCCTACTGTATCTCAATCCTAAATAATGAAAACCTATTATCAATGAGTAATTTAGGGAACAATCATTATTTTTATTCGTTTCAAGACGTCTAAATGGTTAGCGTTAACGTTAAGTAGCATTAAAGCTTAAGCTCTATCTTAAGACGAAGACCAATTAAGATTGAACCGTCGACCTGCCGCAGATCCATTTAAATCCGGTTCTTCTATTCTTGCCACTGTTTTACTATCGTCATCTCTAACTGTACAATTTTAGTGTCTATTCTTAAAAATAACTATTTCGTGCAGAGTAAATGGTTAGTTGATAGTTTGTGGGTGTACAGAATTGTGTCTATTATACCCTCTCGCCATATCTTTTAAGAGATAGGTAAAGCTGTATTCCGAATATTATTTTAGTTGTACTTTCTCAATTTAATTCGTAGCTTGATAGCCATGCTTCAGCACATTTAGCCGTCCGTTACCGTAGACCGTATCGTACAACCGTAATAAAGCTGCTAATAAACATACCATCTTATTTATAAAAGCGGCTAAGTGTGAGTTGGACTCGCCCATGAAAGCGCAGCAACAAGTAATATAATATAATTTATATTTTATTTTTACATTTGTGTTGATTGAATGAAAAGTAAATTACAGTTTACGATTGATGACGTTTTAAAAAAAACTACTTACTAGATTTCGTTCAAACCAATTTTCGGTAGGAGTTTGCATGGTAATGTACATCATGTTTTTTTATTTTTTTTATCATTCTCTTATTTTAGAAGTTACACACATTTTACCACTTTGGAAGTGTCTCTCGCGCAAATTATTCAGTTTGGAATAAATGATATTAGAAACCTCAATATCTTTTTTGAAGACCTATCCATAGATATGCCACAGGTATGCCACACCATTTTGTGTGAAAATCTTAATGCGGTTCACAGAATACATCTACTTACAAAGTTTCAACATTATAGTTCTTATAGTTTCGGAAAAAAGTGGCTGTGACATACGGACTGACCGACAGACGGACAGACAGACAGACATGACGAATCTATATGGATTCCGTTTTTTGCCTTTGGCACGGAACCCTAAAAATCAGTTGCTGGTCGTTTGTCTCTCTAAAACTCGAGAACGGCTGGGACGATTTAGCTGATTTTGGTTTTGAAATGTTTGTCGTAGTCCAGGGAAGGTTTAAACGGTGAAAAAGAAAAAAAAATGAAATCCAAATGTCACGTGTACGAAATAGCAGGCACAGCTATTAATATAAAAAAAAACTCTTTAACGTTCTAACGGCTAGACAGCTGCAGCAAATTTAGCATGGCGATTCTTTGATTCTAGAGGAAAGACATGTGCTACTCTTTACTGCGATTGCCGACATACAAGCGGGCGGAGCCGAAGGAAAAAGCTAGTTTCTAAATAAGTACATATCATGTTTGTGTTATCTACAAATAGTTGTTTTGGAGTTTGGGTGTTTTCTATGTATAATATGTATGTATTTAAAAAAAAAAATTATGTATGTATTTGTATCAGTTGTCTAGTATCCATAACACAAGCTCTGCTTAGCTTGGGACTAGATGGCATTGTGTGTTAGATGTCCGAAATATTTATTATTATTATAGATGTTTACACGTTTTCAATAAAATTTAATTCTAGTTTCAATTTATTGTTTTCTGATTCTATTGAAGGTCGATTTTCTCTCTTCAAATAGTCAGGGACTGTTGAAATTTTTAGCTCTTATGCTCTTGGATCACATGGATTAAATTACGAGTACATATTGAATACGTGATATTCCTGTGAGAAGACGTGATGTAGGTGTTCAATAATAAAATGATGAAAAATTCCTTTAAGAATATTATTGTTACCTGTTAGAGGGAATTGAGAAATAACCTTTCTAACGCGTAAAAGAGACTTTGTTAAAAGTAAACACTCTTAAATTACAGTATAAATTAGAAGAATAGTCTTTACATCTCTCATGTTCGGTAAGTAGGTTCTTATTACCTCCAAATGAGGCTTGTAGGTGACTTATTAGCGCTCTAGGGTAATAATGTACCTAGAAAAGCCCTAGGGCGGTAAGTAATTAAAAAAAACACTTATTTCTTTCAAAAAGTTCGCGTACATCTAACCATCATACTGGCAAAGGATATCATGCATTCAGCCCAATGACCAAAGAGGTCGCTTTGCTATTCAGCCTTGTCTTCGTGTGAGTATAATAGACATCAATTTTAAATATCGATGTATTTGAATCAACGGCGTGACATTCGATCTATATTCGACGCTATGTTTATCGATGTAACGTTCACTGTTTTGTGCCTCAAGAAATCAACGAGAACATTCGTGATGTTTAGCCGTGTAGAGTCGTGTTCTGAAATGATCTTTCTTCGTAACAGTATTAAGTCTACATTAATTTCAATTTATAACAGAGATCTAAATGAAAGATTGAATTTTATTTATCAGTTCTTTAGTGACGTTTATCTGTTAATTTTTGAATTTAACACATCTTACACACTGTTCTCTGCTCTCATATTAAGCAGAACCTATATCATTTTAATCAGACTGCTACTAAAGAAGTTTATATACGTATATTTCTAAATACACATATGTCTGTCTACATGAATAAAAATGAATCATATAAATATATTTACGCACATAACTTTCGATAGTTTGCACGAAATTGGATAATTCTTTTTAGAAAACTGGTAATGTTTTGTTTTCGAAGTCCGCCAATGTACAGTACTCATGGAAAACTAATACGTGTATAAATACTAAAACATTTTTTTCGGTAATTTAGAAGATATTCACGAAAAAAAGAATGGTTGTGCGAAGTTCGCTGGGTCAGCTAGTTATAGATAAATTACAGTCACACACAGAATAATTGTAAACAAATTGGGTCTATATCTTGGGTGGGAATAAAACTCATAACCTCTGGTTTTGCAGTTAGGGTCACTAACCACTAGATTAACAGGCCCGTCTAAAGGTCAGCAGGGAAACAACCGAAATAAAACCAAAACGGCGCTCGTCGTCATTTCATTTCGTTGTATCAAATACAGTTTTTTTCTAAAGAACTTAAGGTTGAGCTTAAATTGTTACTACAGAATTAGTACTCCTCGCCGCCTCTCCGTTTGTGGGCGATGGCCCTAAATTCTCAAGTCCCCATTTTCGTTAATTGGAACCTCATTAGAAATGTTTTAAAGAAATAATAATTGAAAATCAATTGTAAATCATGCTAATTTTGTTTTTAAGTTCCTTTCTATTGGTCTGTACAATGAAACATTTTATTACCAACAGAATGAAAAATTCTTTAGAATCTAGCTCGTTGGGGACTCAAAAGTCAGGAGTACGTGGTGTTTGAACTAAAAATAACCCCAAGCGCTGGATTCTTGTACCAAACTCTGGGAAGACCCAGCCCGTGTGATTTCAGGACCCTCTCTGAAATAAATTGAATCAACACGGTGTTGATACAAGTGTTTCAAAAGACAACGCCCGCATTAAGAATATATCCATTGCCACGCGAGACATTTCAAACATTCAAGAAATGGACACAATAGTGTATTTTTTTATTTTTTTTTACTATCAAAGGGATCGAAAGGATCGAACCAAGTGGCGTGCAATTGGAGTCCAGCAGTGCACTGCGGTAGGCTGATGATGATAATGGATTAAGTCATGCACCCAATTTTACTAGTCGGGAATATTATTGAATAAGATTCATTGCAATGTTTGCACTTTCGAATTCAGTTCACCCTCAGGACTGCAGAGGTCCGATGCCAGTCACTCTGTGGCAAAACTGATATTCAGGTAAAACCAGTTGAACTAGTAACCGACCCCAAATAATCTTAGGAATAATAAAGGTTAGGAAGATGATGAGTTCATTGCAATGTCACCCATGAGACATGCAAAATAACTGTTAAGTTTCAAAATAATCTGTTACATGAGTAGAAATAAAATAATTATCTATATATATAAAAGCGAAATACCACTCACTTATTAATCACGAAAACTCAGAAACTATCACATCTACAAACTTGAAATTTAGCAGGTAGGTTTCTTATAGGGTGTAGACATCCGCTAAGAACGGATTTTACGAAACTCCACTCCTAAGGGGGTAAAACGGGGGTTGGAAGTTTGTATGAAAGTCCTATGTTTTTGAAGTAAGATTTAAAATTTAAAATGTATGCTCTATAGATGGTGTGGAGGTGTACTAATAATGTATATTTAGAAATCAACCCCCTTTTGGGGTTAAAACGGGGGATGGTAATTTGGACGCAAACGAGGTTGTCAGCTAGTAGTTAATATAATGTGGGCGTTTAATTAGCTTTTGCCTACACATAGGTGTAAGTGTATGTTGTTTTATTATCTAAAACCGAGGTAACATTTTAAATTAAACTTTTTACAACTCTCCACATTATAAACGTAGTTTATTCTATTAATTGTACTGTTGAGTTGAGATATATACCTATTAACATTTTACAAAATATATGAACCCTTTTAAAAGCTCTTGAAATATTTTATCGGTTTTCACTTAATTACCCTTGAATTATTCGCATTGGAGATTATATTATTGTTTATTGAAAGGACATATAAATATTCGATAGCATTGAAATTAAAGGAGAATGGCAGATCCTGTACCGCTGGCAATATGTTTTGAATGGTTATAAGATTTATACCGTTTATTAAGTGAATCATTCTAATTATTTTCATGTATTTATTATATTTTTAGAACTGTGCTAACAGAATTTTAATTCTGCTCATAAAGTTGATACAACTGCATTAACAAAACGCGTTCCTACGTGTTCCAAACACGCCATGATTAAAGTCTACTTAGTCTGAAAACTAGGTGGCGTTGTGTGTCAGATTGCCGAAAATATTTTAGGTACATTATTTTAAAATATATATTACATAAAAAACGATTAAATATTTAAATCTATAATTATGAACGAGCTTACTGGTGAATTTAGTAATAAGCAACATTTTAATGACGGATCACAAAAATCGTAGACGAATGATTTCCATTTAAAAAATATAATATTACGCCATCTTGTAGACAATAATGACAACTCATTTGTGATCCATGTATTCGTTGTAATTTAATAACTAAAATAACTTTTTAATGCTATGTTGTAAAAATCTAGGAATTTAAAATGTTATTGTCAGTGATATTAGCAGCCAAATAAATACAATAATAATCCCTACCATGACATACGCCAAGCGGTACAAAAGTCCCATACTAACCTGCCATTGTCCTTTTTGTAGTTACTGATTTCATTACAGATATATCTCAGTATAATAATCACAAATTTTAACAAAAAAAAAACCGACTTCAATCTGGACCAAATTTAAATGGGACCGTCGGGAATATTGGGTTATTCGTTAATTTGTCGCGCACATACATAATGCAAATTGAACACTTATATGGTTTTCTCATGGATGACACTTCAGAACTATACCAAATTGAAATTGGATCACATGGGAAGAACCAGCTTTCAAATAAAAAAATAATCATCAAAATCGGTTCACCCAGTCGAAAGTTATGAGGTAACAAACATAAAAAAAAAACAGTCGAATTGAGAACCTCCTCCTTTTTTTCGAAGTCGGTTAAAAATATACATAGATTGTAAGATTGCCAGCTCCTACCTATTAACATTATATAGGTAATAGGAAGTAGAGCCACGCTTATTTCAGCATAAACGGGCCGGCTCGACTGACCGACCCTCACACAGAAAATCAACATAAAATAACAGCGGCAGTGCGGTCGTTTTTCGTTAGTGAGTGCGAGACCGGAGGTCCAATTATGGAGAAGCGTCACTAGGCCGCCATAGTGTGGGTCACCATGCAGCATTGTTGCATTGTCTGCACGAGCAATGAGTATAGTGACCACCACTCTTGGATTCTGCTTATATCATTTTGGCAGGGCCATAAGTAAAATTAAATTTAAAAAAAACACTTTTTTCGTAATATGCATACATATTACGAAATGTAGTATCGGATTAAGACTACAGAGCGTCACCACCCCCATTCATCCCATGGGTGGCGCAAGAGGCGACTAAGGGTCCGTTCACACAGACCGGCTCGAAGAGCATCGGCCCGCTTTTTTCTTTTCACATAGACCGGATCGTAAACGCTTGGAATTGGCCGGAGCGGAGCCGCCAACAATTTCACATAGACCGGCTGTGGAAGAGAATCTGAGACGATTGGCTGCGCGAGCGAGAAAGAGCACGCAATCGGCGCCGGTTGACTCCTCTTATTATTTCACACGAAGCGCTTTCAAGCATTCTTTATGACAAAGGAAGTGCACATGCAAAAATAAACCTTATTACAATTACTCAAACCTTATTTTCCAACGTGATAAAAATCTGCTCTCCTCTCCGAGCCGGTATGTGTGAACGGACCCTAAGTGAACAAACGCCGCAGACAACATCACATCAAAAAGAACTTGAAACAAGCGCTATTGGTGACGAGCAGATTCCCTAGCGGCAAGTCGCAGAACTAACGTATGACAGATAAAAATACGTAAATACGTTAACATTCCACTTTTAAAATACTGTTCACCCTCACGAAGTGGTCTTATAGTATTTTTTACTACTCCGTAGACGTCTATCAATGAAATCATTGTAGAAGGAATTTAAAATAACAATGCACTCGCTCTGTATATTAAACTGGCAGATTCCCTAGCGGCAAGTCGCAGAACTAACGTATGACAGGATAAAAATACGTATACACGTTAACATTCCACTTTTAAAATACTGTTCACCCTCACGAAGTGGTCCTAGAATATTTTTTACCACTCCGTAGACGTCTATCAATGAAATCATTGTAGAAATAATTTAAAATAACAATGCACTCGCTCTGTATATTAAACTGTCAGGTAGAAGTATCTGTCATACGTTAGTTCCGCAAACGGCCACTAGGGAAATCTTCTCGTTACCAATACCAACTTGTCTGGCCGGGTAGGCCTAAACCTCATTTATAAGGAGGGAATTAAGCATGGTTCACGCTACACCGTATCGCGACCGGGCCGTCTCCCCGGGCCCGGATGGGGCACGGCATCGAAATGTCGGTGAGTATTGTTTCCCGGCTCCGGCCCGGTCAGATCGCGACACGTTGTAACATGAACGTGTGCGCCGGGCGGCCGCAGGGCGTTCCACGACAAATCTTAGTTATGTAAACATTAAAATCAACGATGAAAAATTGATGTGTGCGTAAGTATCCTGTAATATATGACATGTGTCATTCTAAGTATTTAGATAATAAATACAAAAATATTATTTGGAGAAGATCCTGAAGACCCGGCCGTGCAAAGTATACACGCCAACAGCCCGGTGTAGCATGAATGACTGGCCCGGCCGGCGCACGGTGGACGTGCCCCAGGGGGCACGGCTCGGTCGCGACACGGTGTAACGTGAATCATGCTTTAGATGGATCGAGGGAATGGTCAATTAAAAGCTGTGGAAACAAAGACACAAGTTTGCGCGTTCACCGCTAAAAACTGGCGTTGTGTAAATTATATATTTATAGTATGTATGTATTTGGACATCTATTAAATATAACTCTCGATTTTCGGGAAAAAAAAACTTTTCCATAACGCATTTAGCTGGATCTGAAATAAATTGTTGTCGTAACGACCTATTAGTGGTTACAAAACATTTGTATTAACAGATCAGATTCCTACTGAGTAAATAGTAATTATTTGTATTCAAAGGCTCTCTTTTCGCTGCTTCGATTATTTACAATAAATAAAATGTAATTTTACTGTAATGTATTTTGTTTTTTTTTTTTTTTTTTTTTTGTTTTTTACTTATACTGTACATTCATACACTTTCTGTAGAATATCATAATTTGTATCGAATTATTTTTCTTTAAAATCGCTTTATACCTGAGAAATACGTCACTAAAATTTTGCTTTCAGGCTTCCCAGGCTTTTCAGGTCAGTAAACAGTTTACCCTTCCCCAATATTTTGCACAGCACGTTTAGTGATGCGACGAGATTTTGCACTCGAGTTTTGAACAAACAAATATATCAAATCTAAACTTTAAAATATTTAGTCATAACTGTTTATCGTGCTAGTTTGTGTGTTGTTTGTTAACGTAATATTGACGAGTTAGTAGATGTATTTTTTTTTTATAAAATTACCTGCTAATATAACATTTACATGCATGCATCAATTAAAACAGGCAAAGTTCTATTATCATACCGGATACATTATGTAAAAAAATTGTATACTTTGAAAATTATTTATATATATTTATACCTGAATAGGCATCAACTAAAAAACTTAGACAGAGTCCTAACAGTACTCATGCTAAGAAGATAAACCACCATCCAGGTATTTTAAGCCGTGGGAGAAATGGGTCGGCAGCCCTATATTTATGCCGAATAATCGCCGACTAGTCACCGACTATGAGTATCCAGATTTTTATTGCTTAGTCGGAAAATCTCTAACAATAAAAATTAAGCAAGCCGCGCATAAAAAACGGAAATTTTATTTAAAAATTTTGTCAGTCAGTCATCTCAATGGATAGGAAATTGAAGTATTACATCTAAATTAGATTTATCTCCGAATTGAGGGCATAACATTTTACTGGTTTTGTTATTTTTTTACGTGAAATAAAATCGCAGATTGTAGGTAATGTTTATAATTTTGATTCTATACTCCTTTTTATTGCTAAAAAAAGAGTATCTCATGAAATACCTTCTTTTTCCATGGTATAGGGACGGCAAATGAACAGACATAGACTGCACGGTTGGCCTGGTGTTTTAAGCGGTCGCCACGACGCTTTCTACTACGCCAAGTGCCGTGGGTTCAAATCCCACATGTGGACAACACTTTGTGTGATCCACAAATTGTTTTCCTTTGTGTCTGTGTGTGTTTGGATGTCCTTTGTGTCCGTTATGCTAGTAGTACACTCTCGGCGAGATCGCTCCACGAATGTCACGGCGGAAAGAAGTAGCGAGGGGAGCTGTGTACACTCTCGACTCAATAGATGAGGTAGTTGTAGGCGTTGTTGCCATTACGGGTTTGTTTTGATAATGTTAAAAAAATAACAGATTAAATTAATTGCTCCAATCAGCCATTATCAACAATATTAAATCAAAATTTGACTGTTCTAGGCACTGGCGCTATTGCGTGTTACGGCAGTTAAAACACAATTTGAATGGCGGGTTAACTGACGGGTAAAACCTACTTTTTATCGCGAGCGCAAACGAAAGTGTACCCAGTGTGCTCGCGCTCGACGTTTCGCTTCTTTTGACTTGTGGTAAAAAACCGACTCGAACCAGAGCGTTCCCGAGACGAGGCGAGACGGCTCGATTGGGACCGAGCACTGTAAGTACACTCTCGCACTCGATAGGTCTCGTCATGTCTCGCCGAGAGTGTACTGCTAGCATTACATGTATGTTTGTAAGTCCTCCGTGACACGTGATGTATATTCCTAATGCAGGAGTTGTCTTTAAAAAAAGGCAGCTCACATAATGTTATCTTGTTATGTGACTTGCTAAACTCAGAAGTTTGCCAACCGTAACTAGTACACAGCATGCTATTTGTTCGTTATAAACAACTCAAGGTTAGCATGAACATCAATAGTTTCGTAATAAGCTTTGCGAAAGAAATAATGTAGTGAAAGAATAATTTGTACAATTACTTGTGAAAACTTCCATATTATCCATCCTTCCAAATTTACCATTATAAATTTGAAAGTAACTATATCTGTCGGTCTGTTAAGCTTTCACGAGTAAACTGCGGCACCGATTTCACTTAAAATCTGGCATGGAGATACTTTGATGTTGAGGACATATATGCGGGCAGAGCCGCAGGCAAAGCTAGTAATAAATATGTATCATTTATAACTCGAGTGCAAAGTCACGTTTCATAATTACACATTCAATTATTTATCATTTTTGTCAAGTCTAATTTAAAAAGTTTATTAAAACTTTAAATTTTAGTCTTAAAGACTTTTAATATAATTTTTGATCGAAACTCATTTTTTATTTGACATCAAAGTTTAAATGTGTTGAGCTAACTCACGTCAATTTCTTTTTAATATTTAAAAGAAAAAATAATGAAAAATCTATTGAATCATTTTTGTCAACTTCCCTTTTCGATGATGTAATTGAGTATGCCTCGTTGGTCTCGCGGTTGTCGTGTGCGACTGCTGATCATGAGGTTTCAGGTTCGATTCCCGGGTCGGACCAAATGTTTGTATGATCTACAAATATTTGTTTCGGAGTTTGGGTGTTTTCTATGTATAATATGTATGTATTTACAAAAAAAAGTATATATGTTTGTATCAGTTGCTTAGCTTGGGACTAGATCGCGTTGTGTGTTAGATGTCCGAAATATTTATTATTATTATTATACGATATGTAATTTTATGATGAACATCACGTTATTTAATAATAATAACAATAAGTTAAGGTTACTTAGACTTGGTAGTAACTTAGGTTGAATAAATTTTCGGCAACTGTCTTTAGTCACAAACTACATTACAGTGTTGATTAAAATTTAATTTAATTTTCAAATGAACGAAATTCATAACATGCGTAAAAGTACTTTGTTATAAATAGAACTATACTCAATATCTCTGCTCATCAGACAGTTCACAGTATTTTTTTTTGGATATTCAGCAAATCTCATATTACATAGAAAGTACAAATACAAATTTAGCATGTTTTTTTATGGAATAGGAGGCAAACGAGCAGGCGTATCAGCTAATGGTAAGCGATTACCGCCGCCCATGGACACCCGTAACACTAGAGGCGTCACGAGTGCGTTGCCGGCCTTTGGGGGATGGGGAGGGGGATGGGAGGAGTGGTTGGGGTATGGGCCTCCGGTATCCTCACTCACTCGGTGAAACACAGCGCAAGCGCTGTTTCATACCGGTTTTCTGTGAGGCCGTGGTATCACTCCGGTCGAGCCGGCCCATTCATGCCGAAGCGTGGCTCTCCCACGGCAGAGATACATTTCAATAAATAATTAAAGTATACACAAATACAATTTGTTTACCATCAAACTAGGATAAGTCACTAAAATTAACTAGCTGTACCCTAATATGCTTCGTTGTGGTGCATTGCTATTCCAGTGATGAGAAATAAATAACTGCCCCCCTAGTCAAGTTGCATACTACAAACGTAATATTATTAATGGGATGACGTCTCTCAAGGCTAAGTCATGTGATAAAAACAAAATACTAACTAATAATAGTAGAGAATAGAGGCATAAGCGATTGTAGAAAGCGAATCGACGCGAGACATTTGCAGCTTTGCTAAGGATACTGACGTGAAAAATGGCTAAAACAGTCTTGAAAGCGTGTAGCGTATCATGAAACAATTTGAGTTTTTTTTTTTTTTTTTATGTTATAGGCTGGCAAACGAGTAGACGTATCGCCTGATGGTAAGCGATTACCGCCGCCCATGGTCACCTGCAACACCAGAGGCGTCACAAGTGCGTTGCCAGCCTTTGGGGGATGGAGGGGGGATGGAGGCGGGGGATGGGGGAGATAGGGGAAGGGGTTGGGTTATGGGCCTCCGGTATCCTCACTCACTCGGTGTGTGTGGGTGACTCTGGTGGGTGGGTGTGGGTCACACATATGGGTGACTTTTGAGTTTTTGAAGCGTACACAAACCTACTTAAAATAAAACTTGAATAATAACAGTGGTATAATAAACAGAATTCAAACAGTCTGTGGAGGAACGAGTGTCATGTCCCTCCAACACAAAGGGAGGATCCTCCGACCAGGCAAGGTGATATGCCTGGTGGGCCACTGCCTAACAGTTGATGTTGGGATGTTGTTTATATGTTAATTGGCACGAGAACTTCTATTGCGCGATTCAGGATTGGTAGTTCCTTCGTTTCCTTCGTTACTCCGTAGTTCGACGTTACCTCGGTAGATGGCACTGTAGTTCGTATGTTGTTGCGCTGTATGTGGAGGTCGCCACAAGTCTTAATAAAAGACACTATGAGGTTTATACCTATGTTGTTTTTTTTTCAAAGACTCCATAGGAAAATGTTCAATGAAAGAAGATTAGAAACTACTTGTGAATGTATGAACTCTTCTATTGTGATTCCGAATACATTTACGTATTTGATAACAAAGAAAAAAGCAGTTATACTAAATCAGCTAATGACTCACAAAAAATCATAATCAATGTTAATGCAATATTAATAAGAACTCGTGTATGAACCCGTTCATTTAAGTTTCTTCTGTAAATTCACACTCATAACTGCACTCATACCTGAAATAACGCTAGTACTAACAAAGTAACTACACTCGTAATTACTGAGCATTCCAACTGGCACAGACTACATATTATTTAAAGCATACTGCTTGAAATTAGATGCATTCAGTTGTATTCCAAAGTCATTATTTTTTCTCGTTATTTCTGTAAAATGATTTCTGGACTTTCTTCACTATACACTGTTACCATTACTGAGCCTAAAATATACTTACAGCACAGTTTACTGCACATAGCACAATATAAAGCATCCATCAATTTTAAAATTTCCTTTGTTCCAGGTAAATTCCGTCGAGAATTCCACAGGTCGTACTTCAAATGCTTCTGCTGCTGTCACTCTACACCACCCCCAGACCAAAATGGCACGTCCTTCGCCCCGATCGGAAGCTCCAGAGCAGGAACCACTAGAACTGTCGTCCGCCGCAATGATTCATACGTCAGCTACCGACTAGCACATTTGTCTCCTTCCAATCATAACATCCACAGAGACTATATCAGAAACACGAATACATCATTCATCGAACAAATGAACGGTAACCGAAGACCAAAGGTAAGAGACGATTCAATCAGTGAATCAGCAACTAGGTTCACTCTTGCAGCTGATGGTTTAAGAGATTGACAACTAGGTAAAGACATCCTTTCTGATATACGTAACAGAGATGACATAGAGAGTTACATCGCAAGGAGTACGAACAGCATCGACTGTAAGCCTCACTATGATTGTTTCAAAGATGGAAGGATTGAAGAAAGGCACAGTGACAATGCTGATTACAGACATGTTGAAGAATGTAAGGACTTGAGTGATGATGATATAAAGAATGGTTTTAAATTCAAATTTAATCGTAGTTTGAACAGTTGTTTGATAAAAAATAAGAGGAAAGTTAATATCAATTGAGTTCAGTGCATATAAAATGTCAATTGTTTTCTTGGATATCTGTTAGAGTGTTAAGATTCAGGTTCTGAGTACTTTCATAAAAAGTATTTCTGTTAATAAACGCTATTGGTTCAATTACTTGTGAAAATGCATTTCTGTATACCGCAATAAAAGTAAGTTCCGTAAATTTTTGAAATATTAAAGAAATAATAAAAAATATTAAAAAGATAAAGATGATAGTAAAACTAATCTCGGACCAAAATTCCAAATAAATAGTGGTTGTCTATGTATCTGCAGGATAAAGAAAAATATTTGCAACATGCAATTACTAATTGTTAAGATTGATGAAAATTCATTACCATTTGTTATAGTTTATATTTCGATATTATAGTCTTTCCATTTCCATTTCTTTCTCAAAGTACATTATAGACACTGCATCGAAATTTTATCTTTTAAATTTAAAAATTCTGTTCTTAAATAATCTGTTTCAATAGCAGCGCAGACTCTGCTGTTGACAGATTTAAACTCTCCAATTCATAAAAATGAGGTACAGTTTAAAATTTCCAGCTTTTGCAAATATATCAAACGAAGTTCTAGACTTCAGCAACTTGATATATTGTATTGGCTATATTTTTAAAACTGCTACTTTTTCATACATTTTTCTTTATAAGATACCTTTATTAAATTTATTATTGATTTGAGAAATTATTTGTTGTTGACAAAGAAAATGTTTAACCTTCCTTCAGATATTCTAAATTCCCATAAAGTCACTGATATTTTATGAGCTATGTAATAAAACACGAAATGTTTATTAAACCCCAAAAAGTTTCTTTAAAACAAACCTTTTTTTTACAAACCTTTATTTTACTTATAATGTTAATGGGTTCAATATAAACTTTGGAAGCTAAATTAGAAGGACTTTCCGATGTTGAGAGGGTTCAAATCTATATTCAATGACAATACAGTAATATGGTACTAACAGTTTTCAGATAATGAAACTGGATAAGGGTCATTGGAACTGCTTAGCAAAGATAACTAAATAAATTTGGGCTTATTTGTTACGTCGTGTTAAGAACTTTGGTGCTACACGACATTCAAGATTTATAAAAGTATGTTTCCGTAAGTTCTAATTTATTTTCATCAAAAACTTATTTTAGCCTAAACTAGGCAACGTATTATGATTTAAAAATTATCAAACAAACTTTTACCTAGCTAGACCAACAGTATTGCCATCAATCATTTGTCATCTCTTGATTTCGTCGCCTCTATGGCAGTACTCTATCGCTTGTATCACGGAGAGTGTTCTGAGGAGCTCTTCCAACTGGTCCCCCCTTCCCACTTCCTCAACAGGACAACACGTGCCGGCCTTGGAAGTCACCGCTTCAGAGTGGTAGACATACGATCTCCTACTCATCACTTCGGTTCTTCCTTTCAGTGCCAAGCGGTCAAAACCTGGAACTCACTTCCAGCGCACGTGTTTCCCTCCAACTATAATCCCGGGTCCTTTAAGCGGGGCGTAAAAAAGTATCTCACTAGGCGACCATAGTGTGGGTCACCATGCTGCAATGTCCTTATTCGCATTGAGGATGGCGATCACCACTTTCTGCTCAATCTGCTCATGCTTTCCATCAGGCAGAGCAGAGTCATTTTGGCGAAGCTATTACATAAAATAAAATAAAAATAAATATTGCCCCAACACTAAATGGCCTAAGACACAGTAACCAGACATTCAAATTTATACTTTAATTACTTAAGTTCTTGTAAGTTTTTATCCTGATAATAATAATTTTAATGAACATTTCAAGATGAAGTGAGCTTTTGCTGCCGAACTTTCTAAGTACTGAGTTAAATTATATGTTTAAAGTTGCAAACATTTATATAAATTCGAAGAATTCCATAAAATTTGTACATTCTTAACACTCTTATCAGAGCAATACTTGTTCCGTCTGAAAAATGTCATGCTCATTTTGTAAGAACGTGTAAACTTCTGGATGGCTTACTTTTAAAAAAAAATTAAAAGGTTTCAAAGATTTTTTAAGTGAAAACTTCTTGAGCGGCGATGTGCACTTTTTTGGGATGGGTAAAAACGTTAAACACGCGTCAGGACACGTGACCTGATCGAATATTCGTAAGATGGGGGCGTGGTTCAATTTTTAACTTTTAATTTTTAACTCCGGAACTCCCGGAGTGCAACCAATTTTGAAATAAAATATTACTTTGGCTACCTGTACACCATACACAACCCATACGCTTGACAAAGCTCTGGGTATAGAATTACGCGTATTAAATTTATTCTATATAGCGTCAGGTTTACAGAAACTTGCTCTCTTGACGAAGTTACGGTCTGGTCTTGGACAATTTTTAATTTAAACATTTTTTATAACGTCTTAGAGACTATATTTACTTTAAATTCAAAGTTCAAACATAACGACATTTTCAGAATTTTAATGCCAAAAACAATACAAACACATTTATATCTCCATCTCACCGCAAGGTTTATGAAAAGTAATTCTGTGACCACATCCTAACATTTACTTGAAATATGGTTGTCATCAAAACTAACAAACTTTTCTGCCACATATGAAATTGTGTGTCAAGTCCGTCGACATAATAAGCAGTATTTTATTTCACCAACAAACGTTAGAATAGGTTCGTGGAAAAAGGGTATTTCATGTTTACACCAGTTAAATAAATTATTGCACGTTACACAAGTTAAAAGACCAGTACGCGATGTAGCGTGTTTTTCGTAGGGTCTTATATAAATATTTTTCTTCTACTTCACAAAACAGAATTTTAAGGAAATGTTTATTTTACACCGTTTTTAACGCTCTGAACTGCTGGCACATTATATATCCCTTAACATGTTTTACTCGACCACGGCAAAGCTAAAAAGAAAGGTAATAGTTTCAGCTGTTTATTAATGTTTGTATGTTCCAATTTACGCCTAAACTCCTGAACCGATTTTAATGAATGAGATGTCAATAGATTCGTAATAATAATTCGGGTGAGATAGGCTGCATATATATTTGATCAGCAGTTCCTACCTTTTTTTTTATTTAATTGAAAAAAGTCTGTACTCAAGGAACTCCAAACACATATTTATGAAAGACAGATAGAACATCCAGAAACATTGCAGGCGACAATCTGTTCACTTCACCAAATAGTGCTTTTCAATAGCAGATTCACATGATTCACTAAAATAAAACTCAAATCACTATATTTATTTAAATTTTATGAAAATCCCATCAATTCCTCTAAGATCATTAGATCTTGACTTAATAAAAATACGACATCAATCGGCGGTGAACGAAAAACTCTTAGAGAACAGAATTTTTTTCTTTGAAGTCTGTTGAAAATCAAAACACACACTCAATCACAAATAAGTTTATTTGTAGCACAAATAAAGCGTGTTTACTTACGTACAAACGAATCTCATTGGTTCAAAAGTTAATTTAAATTCAGTTCAAATACTTTTACGTAGACCTTTCATTCATTTACAAATGACAAACTTGATTGAGGTCATACATCACTGTATGGTGCAATTCAACTGTCATTGTAGTGAAACAACTGCAGTAAATTACATTAAATGAAGTATTGTTCGAAGCGAAAAATACAGTAGAACAATTTTCTGTGGGGAAATAAATTATTCTGTATCTCAGGAAATTATATCAGTTCATTTGTTGTTTGGCTTGTCGAATATGTTAATCTCAGGAATTACTGATCCGAATTGAAGAAATATTTTAGCCTATTTATCGAGGAAGCATATATATTAAGGGCCACTTGCACAACTTTCGACTTAAGTAGCTACTAAATAAAATTTGTTAAATCCAATAACACGTGTAACAAAAAAAAAATTGCGCCCTCTTGCACAACGATGACAGCAGGTAAATTTAGTTAAATATGATAAGAGGTCGCGCGCCGGCGCGCCCTGCGAGTTTTAGCGCCGCTAAATAGCCGAGTTTCGATGTTTAACTTCGGCAGTTTTTAAAAATCTTTTGTAAAAAATGTATTGTTGTGCAAGATACCAATTGTGTTTTACCTTTTATAACGCATTTAGTATGTCTTAAATGTATTTAAGCTATGTCGTGCAAGTGGCCCTTAATTAACATCACGCTACGCCTAATTTTAACCAACTTCAAAAAAGGATAAGGTTCTCAATTTAACCGTTTTTTTTTATGTGTGTTCGCGGATAGCTTCGTCGTTTATGAACCGATTTTTATGATTCTTTATTTAATAGATAGAAGATATTCCAACGGAACCATGATAAGGACACTAAGATCTGATGATGACATCCAAGAAAAATCGATCGATTTGGTCATTCTTGAAGTCGGTTTTTATTTTGTTTAAATTTTACTTGTAAATGTATGTCGTTGTAATATTTATTAAAAACAAGCAGAAACAAATGTAGTATGACATTTTAAATGTGTAGTATTTAAAATCTCTGAAATCAATTTTAAATGTTTTATATTTAAGAAATTGTAAATATAATTTAAAATAGGACCAAATGTAAGTTAAGATAACATGCATTTCTATTGTACATATTTTTTTAAATGTTAATATTTACTTAATACATATTTATAAGTAATCAAGTATATATTATGTAAAAACCGCTAATGATTCTGTTTCTCTAAAAGGGTAACAACATTTTTTGTGCATTACTGTTGTGGTTTAAGGAATGATTGCAATTTCAGAAATCTAAATTAAAACATTTAAACCTGAATTCATTATAAAAATTAAACCATTTTTTTCTCATTTTCGTTACGAACACATTTTATATGAAACCTTCTCAGAGATGCGAGAATTTTTCACATGTTCGTGTAAATGGTTCATTCATGTCATTCAAACCGTTGGTACCGAAATATCGACCTTGTTAGATTAGAAGATAGTATAGAAGTGGAACAAATCTTCGTTACCTTTTAAGTCTACTTTTGTTTGTATTAATCCTGGTAATTTAAAATATGACACTTTAAAACCTTGTTTGGAAATTTAATTCCTATTTAAAATGTGTTTAAAATATATCGATTTTCTGCCCTTTCTTCTACCGTAATATTTAATTCCATAGCCAAAAACATTTAATTTAGATTTCGAACGTCAACGAATTTGAAAGTCGTTGATTCCAAATATGAAAACTTTAATACCAAAGACAATGTTTTTAAAGATGTTGCATTCAAGTTCGAAATTTAAATTTGCTGTTCAAGAAGTAACGTAAAGTTTTATTCAAATATGTAAATCATAAATTTGGTGTGTAGGTAACCTCTTTCCACTAATTTATCTTTTATTTTTGGTAGTTATTTCTTGAAAAGGAACAGAACAGGAAGGCTTTTCTATCAAGCTAAGCTCATTTTGGGTTGACTAACGCATTCAGTGTTATATATGATGTTTAAAACATCAAATGTAAATACTTTGGGCGCTCGTTTTTTTACTGAAATAAGTTTTTAATAAATAGACTTAGCGGATTTGTACTAGGAATTTGAATGTCTACTTAAAAAGTTTTAAAATGTATGTTTTATAAAAATCCTAAGTAGTTGGCTAGCTATAATTTGCGTAATAAATAAGATAAAAATTTGTTTCTAAGTTTTCCTGAAAGGATTTATATTAGAAATATCTACGTGTAACATATTTTTAAAACATGTAAATAAATCTTAAAATATTTGAGCTTTTCTATTTATATGACGAGTATGTTAAATTACCTATGTTTCATGAAAAAAAACAACGTAAATTTTGACAGCTATTTGGCGGCGGCCATTTTGAATAAATACATGAAAATAGTTTTACTAAAGTATTGTATCATTTTTGTATTACTACTAACTTAAGTATTGGATAGCTCGGTATACTAATGTGACTAGTCTACTATTTTTAAACTAAAACTATACAAAATAAATCAAACATGATTATTTTGGGTGATTTAATTTTTTACACTAACCTTTTACGTCATCAGCAGCCTATAATAGTAAATTGCTGGACATAGACAAACCTTAACAAGTGCGAGTCGGACTCGCCCATGAAGGGTTCCGCAGCAGCAAGTAACATAATATAATTTTTGTTTTATTTTTATATTTGTGTTGATTAAATGAAAGGTAAATTGCAGTTTACGATTTATGACGTATTAAAAAAAACTACTTACTAGATTTCGTTCAAACCAATTTTCGTTGGAAGTTTACATGGTAATGTACATCATATATTTTTTTTAGATTTATCATTCTCTTATTTTAGAAGTTAAAGGGGGGGGGACACTCATTTTACCACTTTGGAAGTGTCTCTCGCGCAAGCTATTCAGTTTAGAAAAAAATGATATTAGAAACCTCAATATCATTTTCGAAGACCTATTCATAGATGGGTACACGTATGGGTTTGATGAAAAAAAAATTTTTGAGTTTCAGTTCTAAGTATGGGGACCCCCAAAATTTATTGTTTTTTTTTATTTTAGTGTAAAAATCTTAAAGCGGTTCACAGAATACATCTACTTACCAAGTTTCAAGATTATAGGTCTAATAGTTTCGGAAAAAAGTGGCTGTGACATACGGACGGACAGACAGACAGACAGACAGACATGACGAATCTGTAAGGGTTCGGTTTTTTGCCTTTGGCACGGAACCCTAAAAAGGAGGTTTTAGTATACTATATCATGCTGACTAGACGGCTCGGCATAGAGCTTGCTTCAAGTTTTGCTTCTCATTGCAGTACTATTGTCTTGCGTAGTTAACCCACATTGTCACCCTTTTGGTGTTTCTTAATCAACAAAGGAACACCATGTTTCTCTGTCTGTCTACTAAAGATACGCACGCACATAACTGTGTCACGCTACAAAGTGTCAAAAACAAACCCTTTTTAGAAAAATATAAGATTAATTTTAGCTGCCTCGTTGGTCTCGCGGTTGGCGTGTGCGACTGCTGATCATGAGGTCTCGGGTTCGTTTCCCGGGTCGGACCAAATGTTTGTATGATCTACAAATATTTGTTTCGGAGTTTGGGTGTTGTCTATGTATATTATGTATGTGTTTACAAAAAAAAAAGGTATATATATGTATTTGTATCAGTTGTCTAGCACCCATAACACAAGCTCTGCTTAGCTTGGGACTAGATGGCGTTGCGTGTTAGATGTCCGATATATTTATTATTATTATTTATTTATTTTTGGCATTAGGGCTAAAGAGCAGACGTGTTACTTTTATGGAGTTTCTTGCAAGCTCTTCTCCACAGGAATGACAATTTGGAACCGCACAACTAGAGTCATTAATGTAACGTTTTAAAAGTGCTTGAAAAGACCTACTTGAAATAAAAACTATTTGATTTTGATGAGAAACAAATACCAACAGCCATGGACATGAGTCACTATTACGAGTACACTTGGAGGTCTCAACCTCTCGAGATCTAAGGGGAAGGGAAGAAGCAGGCCCAGGTGGTGTCGCAAACGCTGCGGAAAGCGCGCGCTCTCCTTTTGGGGACAGAAACGGGAACATCGGGGTTCCCACACAGGAAGGGGCCATCTACAAACCGTAGGTGGCCCGAGGTTCGTCAAGATTACAAGGTTTTCCTTTCTAGGGTGCACCTGGTTCCCTGGATTCTAGTACCCAAGACGGCATGCGGTTCTAGTCGGTTTTCCCTTCCCTCGGAATTCCCTCTACCTAATTTCTAGAGAGAGAGGGGAGAAAGCAGTGCATTACATTACATTAATTATCAATTTTTTACTTTATTAATGACCTTGCTATGACGTGCCATGAGCAGAATCCAAAGGTAGTGTAGGTAGTCACTATACTCATGGCGAATACAGAAAATGCAAATGCAGCATGGTGACCAACACTATGGTGGCCTATTCAGATGCTGGCTATTCAGATAACTGAGCCTCCGGTCTCGCACTCACCAACGAAACACGACAGCACGAATACTGTCATTTTAGGCTGATCTTCTGTGAGAGGGTAGTACCGCCAAACTCGAACCGGCCAATTCGTGCCAAATGACAAATATTTTTGTCAGCAGTGAAGTCGATATGGAGAATGCGGCAGTATTAATCTATACACAGAGTATCGAAGGTATAGAGGTAACTTTGGTAAAATAAATTACATGTAAAATTAGTTTAATGATAATTTTGATTAAATTTAATCCTGCCCTTTAGATGAGTTCAAGTTTTAATTATGAAATGAATAAAAAGTACTATTTTTCAGGATGCAGTCAAATTTTAGATAATAATTCATTGAAACCACACCTCACTGAGACACCATGTATCACGCGCAGATTATGTAGTGGTTTGAACGTTCATGATTGTAGTGGGTTCGATCCCTAAGTGGGACAACACTGTGTGAGATCCATAAATTGTTGTTTCGTCTGAGTGTTCTTCGTGTCTATTACATGTATGTTGGTAAAGTCCCCCGCGACGCAAGAAAATGTATTCATAGTTGTCTCCTTATAAAACTTCATAATCAGTGTACTAGTAGTGCATGCATACCAATCTAAAGTGTATATTGTATCATAATATTTGTGTGTATTTTTAATGCTTCGTCGTTATTTTGTTATTTTAGCGATTTGCTATGGATAGAATAACAACTCAAAAATTATCCAATCCTATATAGGTACAGCATTGTGACAGCATCACAAAGGACTTCCTGTCGTCGTTTTTATTTCAACATACGGCAATGAAAAGTAAATAAAGGTAGGTTTTTACAAGGAAAAAAGAAAATACATAAACAACGTTTCAAAAGAGAGGAAAGCTTTAAAAAGGCGTCCTTTTTACTGCGTTTCCGGTACAGACTGTAAACTTTCGCAACTTCCTTTTGTCAACTTGACGAACACAAAAAATTAGGAAGACACAAAAATGGGAAGTTAATTATTTGCCTTTTATTTAAGGACGTGAAATAAGGAATATGGAAATGAATTCTTTCACCGAATCTATTTCCTAAACTAGGTTGGGGGTCGCCTTAAGTTCACTATTTTTTTTATGTTCAAGCTACCAAAATGACTCTACTCTGTCTGATGGAAAGCATGATCAGAATCCAAGAGTGGCGGTCACCATACTCAAAGCGAACGTGGGCAGAGCAGCATGGTGACCCACACTATGGCGGCCTAGATAGATGCTTTTTCACGCCCCGCTTAAAGGACCCGGGATCACAATGGGAGGGAAACACACGGTGGTAGTTAGTTCGATGATCGCTCGACACAAGAAAGAAGAACCAAAACATTGCGTTCGAGAACGTATGTCTACCACTCTAATAGAGTGACTGCGAAGGCCAGCACGTGTTGTCCTGTAGAGAAAGGAAGAAGGAGGAACCAGTTGAAAGAGCTCTTCAGAACACTCCCCATAATACAGGCGATAGAGGACTGCTATGGAGGCGATATCCCTTCGCAGCTGCAGAGGTTCAAGGAAAAGCCACGCTTCGGCATGAATGGGCTGGCTTGACTGGAGTGACACCACGGCCTCACAGAAAAACGGTGTGAAGTGAAAATCCCCCAAAGGCAGACAACGCACTTGTGACGCCTCTGGTGTTGCGGGTGTCCATGGGCGGCAGTAATCGCTGATACGTCTGCTCGTTTGCCCCCTACTCCATAAAAAATGATCTCCACAATCCAGCTACTAGACGAAATCAAATTTATATAGAAAGACCGCTGTAAAATAATAATGAACTATATATTTATTACCCTCCCCAGGTTCTGCAGGCTCAAAGTGCAACAACCTACCTAGTCATCACTAAGTGATCAGTCCGTTACTGGTTTTTCATAAAATCCTTAATTTTCTAAATTTTTTTTGTAAATTATTCTGGTTCTGATGAGGCTATACAAAATACAGGAAGTCAGATCTATCGTTCAATAGTCTGCGTGTGTTTTGTTATGAACACGACGGTATACAGAAGTTTGTGTTCACCCATTGTTCTCTCACTGTAGCCGTTTTTATGAAAACCATTGACAAAAGAACTGAAATATCGTGGAGAACACTCCACGATATTTCACTGCATTAACAAGGTATTCGAGGAGATTCTCGTCTTAATCTTAAATAAACATTCTCGATGATGTATTATCATAATAAGCTCGATCGTTTATTTTAATAAAACAATTGATCAATTTTAAAAGTTGTTTTTTTTAAACAAGCTTTTATTACCTGTTAACAATATTGGGTGGGTTGTTCAGAAATGTGTACGCCGCCATTTTGTTATGGCGACCATTTTGGATTAATAATAATACCGATATAATTGCGTTGTGTATGTGTGTGTGTGTGTGTGTATAATTCAGCTCAATCGGCTATCGGGACGTGGATCAAATTTAGTTCAAATTTGATTACAGACAAACATCGGGACAGGTGAAACTAAATAAAAGCTTGTAACAAAGTAAGCGTAGAGAATAATTACCTAATCTATTAGCATTCAAGAAAAAGTAAATGAAACATTTAATAAACTAAACAAATACGAAACCCTTTAAACTATCGACAACTAAAATGTGTACCTCATAAAAAGCTGTCGGACTCGCGCAACGAGGGTTCCGTACAAACTTGTAGGTATATAAGTAAAATGTATGCTTTTCGCAATTTTTCCTTTATGTGTGCTATAAGACGTTGCTTCGTACCAAATTTCAAGATTCTGAGTTCACGGGAAGTACCCCGTAGGTTTTGATTCCCATCGAGTGTCGAAAATTTGCTGCATAAACGACTGTATCTTTTGATTACGTTGACTTAGAAGTTTTGATTTTTACACAGCTCCAAGGGACAGTATATCCGAGTTTTTGATATGAATTTCAGATTGATACCTCCACGTGCTCCTGAGAATAAAAGTCTTGACAGACAAATAGTCGAACAATAAAGTGATCCAGAAATCCGTTCCGTTTTTTTTTCTGAGGTACGGAACCCTAAAATAACTTTACACACCTTAAATACGGCAGTTCCAATGATACCAGTGAAACCAAACTAGGTAGAACCAGCTACCAGGCCGGCTACTATGGTAACTATACTACTGACAATAAAATAAAACTTCGTTTAAAAAAACCGACTTCAAGAACTAAAAAGTATAAAATAACTTAATTTGTATGTGCTACCTATTCATAGGTTTGAAGTCGGTGCCAAGCCAAATGTAATAGTAGGTACCAGTTTTGTACCCTTTCGAATACAAAAATTATTTTCAAAATCGGTTCACAATTGACGGAGTAATCAATGTACATACATAAAAAAAAACCGATGAAATTGAGAACCTCCTCCTTTTGGAAGTCGTTTAAAAATAAGCATATTTTGTTCTTTTATATAAAAGTGTATTTTATTTGACAGTTTGCCACAGTGACTCAGCTCAGCCTGATGGAAAGCTTGACTTGAATCGAACCACCAACCTCTTACTGCGAATGCAAACAATGCAGTATGACGTCCCGCACTATGGCGGCCTAGTGATATGCTTAAACTGATCAGATTATTAAATATTATGTAGTATGCCGCGTAGTGGTAGCGTAGGCGACTGCTGTGCTTGAGGTTTCGGGTTCGATTCCCGGCTTGGACCATATGTTTGTATGATCTGCAAGTATTTGTTTCGGGGTTTGGGTGTTTTCTAACGACTGATCTAACAAATAAGTATTATGCCTATTATTGCGATTATAGTTTCTCGGATTCGTCGCCTGACCGTAATTACGTCCACGTCCTCGCGGATTGTTAACAAACCCTCTTGCGCGACCTCGGTAATAAGTCCTAAAAAGGTACCTGATTCCACGAAGGTGGTGGCGGGGTCGACTTATAGTTACGACTCGGCATAAAAATACGTCCTCCGTTTTGCCCACTATAAAATTGGTTATTCTTACCTCGATGCTGAGCCGCAAAGACTGTCTCCATGTCAAACTCAGTCATGATGTTTACGGTACTTAAACTCTGTTCGTTCTCTAAACAAAAATTCTGAATTCTTCGATATTATGACTCAAAATATACTTTAATTTCTCCTGCTTAACATAACCTTAAAATTCACTACAACATGTAATTATATTTATCATATTAATTTACTTCTAAATATTACCTATTATTATTTACCTTTACTTAATTTTATTAAATTGACTTTTAAGCCGGAAAACATAAAATGAAACTACTCTAAAACTTAACTAAAATACCTCTGTCCACGCCATACTCTAGAAACACTTCACACACACATTTTCACTTTCTCTATACCGTAACACATGAAGATTCTCTTACCATCGAATAATCGGTATAATCGGGTCGGTCTGCGTTGTTTAGCCGAGTTTTACTCAAGGCTAAACGTTCTCGATATTGGACTTCTTGTTGCTTGGGTCACGCCTTGGGCGTTAGGCCAGAACGCCTAAAAGCACTCCTGGCTATCTCCGCTCGCTTCTAGTCTACATAGCAGCGTTTATAAAATTTATATACTCCCAAAACCAACTCCAATAGTCAAGATGACCAGCATCGCACCCAGTATCACTACATCGTGTCACTCAGCGCGATTTTCTCAGTCCGGAATTCGACACCGAACCTTAACTGGCAGGGTCGCCATGTAAGGACGGGACTTATGTAAATCAAACGAGATGTTGATGGTTACACGTTACGTTTAATAATCCTCTCTCTCCTCAAAGATACAGTCTTATATACGTAATATTAATGCTTACTTACTACGTCACAATGTATATTATGTATTTATTTACAAAAAAAGAAGTATATATGTATTAATATCCGTTGTCTAGTATCCACAAAACAAGCTCTGCTGAGTTTGGAATTAGAGGGCGTTACGTGTTAGATGTCCAAAATATTTATTTTAATTTATTTATTTTTTATTTAATAACTATTTATAACGTTTATAATTGTTGCCATTTGTGTTGGAGGGACATGATTTCCGTTCCTCCACAGATTGCAATAAAGTGTATCTATCTATGTAAAAACACATTTTCCTTGACAATCCCTATCAGCCTAATTTCAGTGTTTGATAAAATATTCGAATTCTCATCTGGGTCAACATTATCTAATACATAGTAATCTACTCACCTCAAAATTAATTAGATTACGAGAAAGATATCGGTTTCATTACTTATAAGGTTAGCTAAAAATGACACGCAAAATTAGAACTAAGATAATTAAATCCATTGAGGTTACTGACATAACCAGTATTTTCACACCTTATGTGTATCCGGTAGTAATGGTTCTGCGACGGTGCACTTTAAAATTAAACATGGTAATTGTTATCTATATATTAATACGTGAAGCAAAATCTTTGTATACCTTTTACGAAAATTATGCGAACGGAGTTGCATGAAATTAGACACAGTTAAATTTTATATGGGCGAGGAGAAGTTAAATAAAAAAACCGATAGTAGAATGTTTTGTTTTATATATCTAAATTAATAGATAATTATAGATTAAAAACAAATAAATAATGTTTATATATAAGATACACTTAACAACATATCAACAATATTAATTGTTATTCGAAACATCAAACTACATTGATTACTATTCTATAACAAAATTACATATTTTCGTACTCAATGATGTATATAAAAAGTGAATTATCAAATTATTTCAAGGCTTCAAGTAGCTCGAAAAACAAAAGCTCTAATTCACCACTTCGTAAAGCTTTAGATGTTACTTAACTCGAGATTTTTAAAAGGATTTAAGTGATTCAACACTTTTACGTTGTCAAGCACAACTCTTTAGTAAAAGTACTATCATCATTCTAATTTTAAACCAGTCCAAAATAATAATAAAATTTTGCTTTAGAAAGAAGTAAAATGTTAGTGTAGCAACACTTTATGATATTGAAACTTTTTAAATAATCTTAAAACATGTGGCATAAACATCAGACTCTGGATTCACGTGACAATTTTTTATTTTTTATTAACATTTATTCATTATAATTTTATTAACATTTAGTTTTACAATTTTCTCTTATTTAAAGCCTGTCAAAGTGACTCTACTTTGCCTGATGAAAACAGGAGTAGAATCCAAGAATGAAAGCCACCATACTAATTGCAAATACACACACACACAGCTCACATACGAAGACAGAACAGGAAAGAAGAGCTTGAATATTTTTTAACGGCATCGATTCTATAAAAAAAAAGAGAGTCAAAATTAAAAATGGTGTCAATGTAGTCTCTAATACCACCACAATTCAGGTCATTATTAATTTCATAAATTTTCCCCGTAGCTCGCCTAGAAGATGTCATCTTAAAATGCAAATTGACCGAACAAGATTTCAACTTCATACAATGACGGGAAAAATTGAATTCTCGAACGCGTTCAAAAACGATATTAGGTTCAATAAATTTGATTACAAAGCCCGAAGATACCAAAGACGTTTTAAAACAATTTTATGCTCCTTACAATAAGGTTGATTTTGAAACTGAACTACGAAACTTACCGAATTATTGTCTATAGTCCTTCGCCATAGGAAAAGCACTCAATGTGCTTTCACTCACTCAATTCTACGCGAGATCTATACTTATAATAAAAATGTCACAGGTCCAATTTTGTACATTAAAAATATTTTGATTTTTTTATGGAAAGCTATCTATTATCGATAGTGAAGCCAAAACTGTATTTTTTTTCATTTTTGTCTGTCTGTCCATCTGTCTGTCTGTATCTTGGCCGCTCATCACGCCGAAACAACTGAATGGATTCAAATGAAACTTGGCATGATTTGAGTTCATACTACGAGGTAGGACATAGGATACTTTCTATCCCGATATTCAGCACGGTTTCCTGGAGAGAGGGGACGAAAGTCAAAATATGTACTTAGTTGTAATTCCATAAAAAATATTGGAAGGTAGTTTCAACTTCAACGTGATCGTAACTGGCTATCGACACACTTGAAAATCTATAACTCAAGGGTTACGAGTTTAGACTTCGGTAACCTCACAAATCAATCCTATAGGTTGTAGTAAAAACAGGGATCAAAGTACGCAGTGATGTACACTGTAAAAATAAGGAAAACTTGTAACTAACTTATAATAAACCGGCGGGTCAGCGTGGTATAGTAAGTTAAAACGTTCTTGGTTGAAAAAGCCTATATCCAGCAGTGGACTGTAATAAATTTTGATGATGATCAACATCATTTGCTCAGGAAAAAAATTTAACACAAAAAACAACCGACTTCAAGGTTCGACTCGATTTCTCTTAAATGTCATCATCAGATCTTAGTGTCCTTATCATGGTACCACAGTTGGGATATCTTCTTTCCATTAAAAGAGGAATCATCAAAATCGGTTCACAAACGACGAAGTTATCCGCGAACACTCATTAAAAAAAAGTTTACGGTCGAATTGAGAACCTCCTCCTTTTTTGAGGTCGGTTAAAAAGTAGTGCACGTGTTAAAAAGTCCTTCACACTACTGTAGCTGTTTTCTATGAGACAACTCCGGTCGATTCTGGCCCGAAAACCATCTTTCAAATTTATTTAAGTACCAGGTAACTGAATGAACCGGCGCGGAAACCAACGTAAGCTTGCCTATATAGTTCGGCTTTAATTCTCAAACTCACAGAAACATTGAAATTTTGTAGTTAACCTGGTTCCCAGATTGACGAGAGGTGGTGGAGAGATATCTATTACTTATAATAAAAATGTAACAGGTCCAATTCTGTACATTAAATATATTTTGAAAAAAATTTTTGGAGGGCTATCTATAATCGATACTGAAGCCAAAACTGTATTTTTTTTCATTTTTGTCTGTCTGTCTGTCCGTCTGTCTGTCTGTCTGTATCTTGGCCGCACATCACGCCGAAACTACTGAACGGATTCAAATGAAACTTGGCATGATTTGAGTTCATACTATGAGGTAGGACATAGGATATTTTTATCCCGAAATTCAGCACGGTATCCTGGAGAGAGGGGATGAAAGTCAAAATATGTATTTAGTTGTAATTCAATAACACATAGTCCGATTTCATTCATTCCTTTTTGCTAGAAAGAAAAAAATAAAAGATAACGGGAAAAGTGTTTTTTTTTTGTCCGCGACTGTACACTGCCTGTGGGAAGCTGAGACAGATATGTAAATGTGGCGGTACGAAGTTCGCCGGGTCAGGTAGTAAATAAATAAATATAAATATTTCGTACAACTTACACACAACACCATCTAGTCCGAAACTAAGCAGAGCTTGTATTATGGGTACTAAACAACTGATATAAATACATACACATACTTTTTTTTTGTAAATACATACATATTATACATAGAAAACACCCAGACTCCGAAACAAATATTTGTGGATCACACAAATATATGGTCACCCGGGAATCGAACCCAAGACCTCTTGATCAGCAGCCGCGTACGCTAACCACTAGACCAACAAGGCAGTGAATACAGCAATACCTGTGTTACGAACGCCAGGTCTCAGATATTAAACAATAAACTTAGTGAAAGCTTTCACAAAGTGCTTAAACATTATGAAAATAAATACATTTAGTGATAAATGTCACTAAACTTTTACTTGAGATTTCTATACCTATTTCCGTGCATGAGATAATCTTATTGTTATCACTTTTCAATTTGAAATAGTAGGTAACGACTTAAACAGTTCTAGTTTTTGTATGCGACTTCACCCGCGTGTTTGACAGTAATCGCGGTAAAGAGTAGCCTATTTCCTTCCTTAAAAATCAAAGTATCTCCATACCAAATTTCATTGAAATCGGTGCAGCGTGACATACAGACAGAGTTTCTTGGTTTGTAATAAACTAGCTTACGCCCGCGGCTTCGCTTGCATTTAATAAATAGTTATGTTACTTCTAATACCTCTAATACTTTATACCGTGGGAGAGCCTCGCTTCGGCATGAATGGGCCGGCTCGACCGGAGTGATACCACGGCCTCACAGAAAACCGGTGTGAAATAGTGCTTGCGCTGTGTTTCACCGAATGAGTGAGGATAACGGAGGCCCATACCCTAACCGCTTCCCCTATCTCTCCCCCCCCTCATCCCCCAAAGACCGGCAACGCACTTGTGACGCCTCTGGTGTTGCAGATGTCTATGGGCGGCAGTAATCGCTTACCATCAGGCGATACGTCTGCTCCTTTGCCCACCAATTCCATAAAATAACCTCCAAGAATATGTGTGCAAAGTTTCATGACGATCGGTTAAGTAGTTTTCGCGTGAAAGCGTAACAAACAAACTTAAGTAACCTTTACGTTACAACTCACTTTAAAGCGATCAATGATCTGCGCTTATTCAAATCGTGTACGCGTATAATTACCATACTGTTAGCGCGATTATTAATCTAAATTACAATTTGATTGTGTGAGTACGATAGAAGAATATTGAATTGTGCGTATAATATTAAACAGTTTCGATCTATTGGGGGTAAATGTCTTCGCAATAAGACTACGTACGTAAGGATATAAATACATTAGTAGCACCACCACTGCTAAAGTAAAAGGAAAGTTTTATTTTATTACTAGTGGTTGCCCGCGGCTCAGCCCGCGTATATGTCGATTATCGCGGCAAATAGTAGCCTCTGTGTTATTCTGATGTATAAGTCTATATTACTGTAAAGTTTCATCCAAATCCGTTCAGTAGTTTTTGCGTGAAAGAGTAACAAACATCCATCCATCCATACTTACAAACTTTCGCGTTTATAATATTAGTATATAAGTTTAGATAGATAAAGGTTTAAATTCTCTAATTGTTTACCAAAAGTATTATTTGCTTTGTGCCTGAATTTAATTCAAATATACTAATATTATATTATAGGGGTAAAGTTTGTAAGATTGAAGGTGGTTATCTCTAAATCTACTGAACCGATTTTAAAATTCTTTTAAGAGTAGCAAGCCACATTATTTGTGAGTGTCACCCATACAAATATTATAAATTCTAAAGTAATTCGGTCTGTCTGTACGCATGTCTGTCTCAACGGCTTTCGAATCTATACTTCTTTCAATACCTGTGCTAATACTAATATATAAAGCTGAAGAGTTTGTTTGTTTGTTTGAACGCGCTAATCTCAGGAACTACTGGTCCGATTTGAAAAAATCTTTTAGTGTTAGATAGCCTGTTGGATTTCGAACGTCATTGTACTAGCAACATTTTGATTGTCGCTGGTTCGTGTTGACGTTTGACGTTTGAGGTAAAAATGGAAAAAGGCTCGTGCGGTGTACTGTCGAGTAATGGCGGGCAGTGAATTTGATTGTTAATTTTGTGTATTCGATAGCCTCCGCGTGATATTGATGACACTGTGGGTTTGTTAGGCTAAACTACTTATAATAATATAATAATATAATAGTTGAGAACGGTTTGATCGGCCAGGCTAGGCTTGTGAACAGTTAATGTATGTAAAAAAGATGGTGAAATAACGCGTGTGTTGAAACCGGCCGACGATTTGTTTGTTATTGTGAAAATCATTTGATAGTAAGCTAATTGTATTGTCCATCGATCCGCGGTCGCTTTAGTGATAAACCGTATTGTGTTAGGTCGTGGATTCGCGAGTTTTGTAGGCGTGTTCCGCGTAAGCTGAAACGAGCGTATTGAGATTAGTTCGAATACCTTGGAAGTTGTACAGCATTTTAGGAGCGTGTGTTTGTGTGAAGACGCAAGAGCAGAAGAACCTACCCACCTACCCAAGAGCTCTTGGGAACGCCGAGAAGAACATTGAAGCCACACACTCCTGTAAGTGCTTTAATTATTTTAGTTTAGATTAAGAACACGGTGACACAGCCGTGGGTCATTCTTCTTGCCAGTGGTATTAGTAGTGATTGTATATCCATCTATGGGCCCGTGGGTAATATAAACATCATCAAAGGGTGATCGCTGCCTTGGCAAGAGGATTGATCATAGCCCATTTTCGAGGAAGGCAATAGGCTATATGTCATCATGCTCAGACCAATAGGAGCGGAGCACCAATGAAGAATGTTACAAAAACGGGGGAAAATTAGTACGCTACGGGCAATAGTAGACGTAAACGAAGTTGTGTGGGTCAGCTAGTTTATAATATTAGTGTGAATATTATTGATTACATTAATAAAGAAAAGTTTATTGACAAGATTTTATTTTAAATTAATATAATTTCTGCAATAATAAGACTGGCACGACACAGAAATAAAACTGTTTAGTATATCCAAGAAGAGACACTTTGTCGGGTCAAATGCAGTTTTAAATGCAACTAAAGTAGAAAATAGTCTTTTCAATACAGTGCTAATAAAAAGTTTGTACTACCGACGCAATGACTGTTACTTTTATTGCTTTTCAACTGTTAAAACACCACTTTGTATGCAAATACTTGCAATAAAGTGTAATATGGAAAAACTGAATTATTGGTTCGAATATTCTAGGAGTTTCATTTTGTTGTTTGTTGCGAAAATGGCGTGTATTTTGTGTAGCACAAGGTTGGTTGTTGTGTCGTGCTTAGGGGGAGCCCTGTGTCCATAAGTGGATGTCTTATGGTTGAGATTATGACTTTTGACGATTGCTAATAGAAATTTATTTTAATCTATATATATATATAAAGGAGGAAGGTGACTGACTGACTGACTGACATACCCAGAGATCAACGCCCAAACCGTTGAACCTTGAATCCTGAAATTTTGCATATTGGTTCTTTATATAACGTAAGTGAGCACTAAGAAAGGAATTTTTGAAATTCCACCCCTAAGGGCGTAAATCAGGGGATGAAAGTCTGCGTGAGCGAAGCCGCGTGTAAAAGCTAGTCAATACATATAACAAAAACGGACAAGTAAAGCATTTACTAATAATAGGTCTTTACCTATGAAATTGCCGTTTTGTATGCAATAAGTGAAAGTACTTATTTTTTCAAACTTTTTTATTTCTGTTATTCGAAGTAATCACCCATGCAATCGACGCATCTTTGCCAACGCATTGGCAGTTTATTGATGCCCTTCTTGTAAAAATCAGCTGGACGGGAGGCAACAAACTCTTCAAAGGCATTTTGTACTGCCTCTCGGGAATTGAATTTTTTACCCACTAAAAAGTTGTCTAAATTTTGGAAAATTTAATAGTCGGTAGGTGCAAGGTCTGGTGAGTATGGCGGATGAGGGAGAGCTTCCAACCCCAGCTCTTGCAGCTAAAAAGGTGATGGTGCGACCCCATACTGCGCAACAGACAGTCTCCAAGCTGCAAGAGCTGGGGTTGGAAGCTCTCCCTCATCCGCCATACTCACCAGACCTTGCACTTACCGACTATTACTTTTTCCAAAATTTTGACAACTTTTTAGTTGGTAAAAAAATCAATTCCCGAGAGGCAGTACAAAATGCCTTTGAAGAGTTTGTTGCCTCCCGTCCAGCAGATTTTTACAAGAAGGGCATCAATAAACTGCCAATGCGTTGGCAAAGATGCGTCGATTGCATGGGTGATTACTTCGAATAACAGGAATAAAAAAGTTTGAAAAAATAAGTACTTTCACTTATTGCATACAAAACGGCAATTTCATAGGTAAAGACCTATTATATTAATCTCATATGGGTGTGATTTGACAGAAAAAATTCTTATCGTGAAACTTAAATGTTCTTGAAAAAAATACTGTAGCGAACGTTGATACATGTTTAAACTATTTTAGAAAATTAAGTTGTTCCCTAGGAAAAAGTACAAAATCTTCATACGCAACTATTTCTGCACGAGTTAAACTTGCAGATGTTCTGCTTTTTTAGTTTATGCGACTGCTGTGCTTGAGATCTCGGGTTCGAATCCCGGGTCGGATCAAATGTTTGTATGATCTGAAAATATGGGTTTCGGAGCGTTTTGTAAATAAATACATATTATACATAGAACACACCCAAACTACGAAACAAATATTTGTAGATCATACAAACGTTGGTCCGACCCGGGAATCGAACCCGAGACCTCATGCACAGCAGTGTATGTCGATAAATGAAGAACCGCTCTACCGATTTTGTGCAAAATTCAGATAAACCATCTACTAAATAGTCCGAACTAAGCCTAAACATTTGGTTTGGATAGGTGAGCCCGTTCTTGAGTTATAAAATAACAACGAAAAGTGGCATTGATTTTTATATATATTGATGATGATGATAATTAAGTAGTCAGAAATTCGAGTTTAATTAATTTAATTATTTTTTTCAGCTTTATGCACTCCTCCTCGATATAAACTTTAACTGTCCCAAATTTCATACTCCTGCGCTCGCATAATTTTCTTACAAAGAGGTACAAAGGTTTACCTTCACGTATAAATATATACAGGTGGAGGGGAGGGGGTAGCAACCCACGATTTTTCTCACATGATTTTTGTACGGCGTTCGGCGTTGAGCACTTTTTGGTAGGAGAAAATCTTCACCGCGTCTACCCACAGGTTACATGTTGATGATGTGTCTACACAAAGGTTTCTTTTGTAGGTAGGTAATGTACAAAAAGACAATCAGGCCACTGTCCCATCTCCTCTCTTACTATACCTCAATATGAATATTCAAGCTGCTTCTACACATTCATTTACCTATAGATATAAAAATGAATCGCCGAAATGTATGTACGCGCATAACTTCAGATCGGCTGCACCAAATTAAATAATTCTTTTTTTTATGTGTGTGTTATTGTTAGGACAAGGTTTGTGTACAAGAAAACTTAAAAGATAACAGGAAAAGTTTTTTTTTTGTCCGGGACTGTACACTGCCTGTAGGAAGCTGAGACAGATATGTAAATATGGCGGTACGAAGTTCACCAGGTCAGCTAGTTTCATATAATTATGTATAATTCACATGACTGTCACGAAAAAATGTGACGTGAAAATATATATTTCTTTGCTACAACTTTAATTAACATAATTATGGCACGACATGCAATATGATATTTTAAGTACATAAATATGTGTCGTTATAATTATTACACTAAGATTAATTACACAAGCTATGTAACATTTTCCTTAACATGTGCTTATTATAGTCTAAGACTGCTAAAGAAAATAATATCGAGAATGTGTACAACCTTAAATAATATATTAGGAAAACTAGCTGACCAACGCAACTTGGCCTGCTTCTCTCAAAAGGTTTTTTTTGCGGTGTTAACATAAGTTTACAAGCTTTTTATTGCAATGTATGTATGTATGCTTGTATGTTCGGGTGGAATCTTGCAACTCAATTTTGAAGCAGATATCTTCAACGGATTTTGCTGAAATTTTGCAAGCATATGTATACAGCGTGACAATACAATATTATAATGAAATGGAGCTGATCTGATGCTGGAGCTGGAAGGTAGCCATAGGAACTCTGTCAAGAAACGTCGCAACATCATCAAGTTTGGACTCGTTTGATTTGTCTCGAGGCATTCCAGTAAAAGCTGGTTTTTAAAAAGCTTTTTAATTTATTTATATGTCGGAAAAAGGCGTTCCAGACGCAAAGTCCTCAGCACTATAATGACCATTTTGATTTAGTCCAGTTATTGAAGTCGGTTTTTTATATATATAGTTTATTTTATTAATTCGTTCAATCAAACAAACTCTTCAGCTTTATAATAATATATATGTCTCAGCTTTCCACAGGCAGTGTACAGTCGCGGAAAAAAAAACACTTTTCCCGTTATCTTTTATTTTTTTTCTTTCTAGCAAAAAAGAATGAATGAAATCGGACTACCTATGTATTATTGAATTACATCTAAGTACATATTTTGACTTTCATCGCCTCTCTCCAGGAAACCGTGCTGAATTTCGGGATACAATGTATTCTATGTGATACCCCGTAGTATGATCTCAAACCATGCCAAGTTTCATTTGAATCCGTTCAGTAGTTTAGGCGTGATGCGCGCCCAAGATACAGACAGACAGACAAAAAAAATACAGTTTTGGCTTCAGTATCGATTATAGACAGTCCTCCAAAAAATTTTTTCTAAATATCTTTAATGTACAGAATTGGACCTGTTACATTTTTAACCGACTTCCAAAAAGGAGGAGGTTCTATGTTCCACTGTATGTATTTTTTTTTTTTTTTTGTTCACCGATTTATCCTTCAATGGATTCCCTCACACATCGGGCTATCAGGTAACGAAGAAGTGGACATATTAGCAAAACAAGCTTGTAGCGATGGCTTAGTTATGGGTTCCTTGCCTTTTTTCACTGATTGCATACACCTAATCCGAGAACACTGTTTTAAGATTTGGAAGGGTTATTTTGACGAGCGGTCGGTTGAAAAAGGTATATGGTATAAGACCCTACAAAACGAGCCTTGGAAGACTCCATGGTTTGATGACTGCTCATTGGAGAGGCAGATGATAATTACAGGCTTCAGATTACGTTCCGGACACATCCCACTTAATAAGTTCGCATAAATGATAAAGAAAGTACCGTCTCCCCTTTGTTCAGAGTGTGGCATTTTAGAAGGTGCGTATCATATTATGATGGAGTGTATCCGGAACGAAGACGTGAGATATAATTTGTTATTTATTACAAATAACCTAAGACAACTTGGCATTTGTAACGAGATATTGGCTGTTCCCCTTTCGGAGACGGCAAAAGAGCTCTATAAAGTAGTTCTTATGGGCGTATGAGGCGACGGTCATTATGTACATGACATTTGTTATAAGTAACGATTCCAACCTCGTATAAATGCCTCATTTATTTAAATCTTAATAATTACTAGGCATACAATAAAATATATTATAAACTTATAATTCAATTGGTGATTTTATAAACAAGTAAATAGTTGATTCATATTAATATCTTGGCGCCTTCCGCTTGTCAGCTTCCGGCGCGACTTATATTTCATATCAAATCTTTAATGTTACACAATCCTGTATTATCAAATAATAATTGTATGCTAATAATCATTAGAATATTTATGGTAAACAATATTTGATATGATCTACTAAATATGTGAATTTAGTATTGAATTGGGTCAAGCCTGTCAAATACTATAAAAATACCTTCGTTCGAGTAATTTCACGCATTCATATCCCGAACGTTCTACTTGGTGCTAATCGACCGTTACATTTCAGAAGTGGGATCTAGCATTCTCGCGCGTCCTGTTTTGAAAATATTTAAAAGTTAACGAAATCTTTATTTGGATACCGTACGAAATTTTCTTGTTTTCGTTCGAGTAATTGGTGAAGGTGCAGTAAAGTATATCTATCTGTACATCTGGTGAGTACGTTCCAGTTTATTTATAATGAAATTTAAAAGTGTAAACAAAAGTTCATGATTTCCATTTACCTATACTTGTCTGCAATTATATAGTACCTACACTGTGTGATAATACTAAGTAAACAGTTATTTACCGCTGTGTGTTAAATCTTACCTGTAAAGACGGCTGTGTGATCAAGTCTATTTACTTAAATTAAGCTATGTTTCCAAATTCAAGTACTACATGTGAATACGGGCGGCTATGTGATCAAGTCCGTGTTACAACTATAGATGTAGTACAAAATAAAATCTGTGTGATGTAGTAAAAACAAAAGCTGTGTGATGTAGTAAAAACAAAATCTGTGTGATGTAGTAAAAACAAAATCTGTATTATGGGGTAAAAACAAAATCTGTGTGATGTAGTGAAAACAAAATCTGTGTGATGTAGTAAAAATAAAAGCTGTGTGATGTAGTAAAAACAAAAGCTGTGTGACGTATTAAAAATAAAAGCTGTGTGACGTATTAAAAATAAAAGCTGTGTGATGCAGTTTAAAACAAATGCTGTGTGGCGTATTACAAACAAATACGAAACTGTGTGACGTATAGCAAATACGAAACTGTGTGACGTATAGCAAATACGAAACTGTGTGACGTATAGCAAATAAAAGCTATGTGATCTAGGAAAAATAAATAAATTGGTCAGTACCAGATTTAATTAAATTAGTGGCAGCTCTGATCGCCGTGGGACACGGCATGCACAGGATGGCCGAATGTTATAAGTATCGATTCCAACCTCGTATAAATGCCTCATTTATTTAAATCTTAATAATTACTAGGCATACAATAAAATATATTATAAACTTATAATTCAATTGGTGATTTTATAAACAAGTAAATAGTTGATTCATATTAATATCTTGGCGCCTTCCGCTTGTCAGCTTCCGGCGCGACTTATATTTCATATCAAATCTTTAATGTTACACAATCCTGTATTATCAAATAATAATTGTATGCTAATAATCATTAGAATATTTATGGTAAACAATATTTGATATGATCTACTAAATATGTGAATTTAGTATTGAATTGGGTCAAGCCTGTCAAATACTATAAAAATACCTTCGTTCGAGTAATTTCACGCATTCATATCCCGAACGTTCTACTTGGTGCTAATCGACCGTTACACATTATATTATTGTATAGATATAGACTAGATTTAATAGCTGTTATAAATGTTGTTGGTCTAATGGAGTGACGTAGTCCCGAGGGAATAAAACACCTTAAATAAAGAAAAAAAATGTCATTTTTTATGAATATAATCAAAAATAATAATAATAAATATTTCGGACATCTAAGAGCTTTTTCACATTATACGATATTATATCGGTATCGGGCCCCGATACGATATCGGAGGAAGTTAAATGTATGAAATAATTATCCATCTTGAAAGTTGAAACGTTACACAACGTTATCTAGTCCCAAGCTAGTGTGTGGGTACTAGACAACTGATATAATATATACATTTTTTTTGTAAATACATACATATTTACATTCAAACACCCAACACACACATTATTTATGTATGTAGGTAATTTTCTAAATTTCCTGAATTAAAGAAATGCTTGAAATTTTTTATTGAATAAGTTTTATATGAACCCGCAGTCTTCATTCTTAAACTCATCCGTAGTACTATCGTGTTTTAGTAGTAATATTATTTGCTAGTGTTCAATAAAACCAGCAAAATATTACTAAAAAAATAAAGTTGCGAAAAAAGTCTAGATATTCCTTAAGCTTTGCACCGCTTTATATCTAACAATGATATTCCCAGTAGACCTATCGTTGCCAAGTTTCTTGATGCTATCTCTTTGAAGCGGTCTGCCTTCAAGATAACCTACAAAATCTATTCTTTGAAAATAGGGTGTTGTATAACATGTCTGTTACTGTTGACCGACTTACAAAATGATAACCAAATATATTTTAGTTGACCTGTAGTGGTTGGTGACCTTGACTGTTAAGTCCATGGTCGTGTGATTACCAGGATCGTTTGTTCTGTAATTTGTCTATAATATGTCGCACGCTTAATAAAATAAAGATGTAACTCCAAAATTGCGAAAATAGACATTTTTTAATCAAACGCGTATTCACTGCTTAAAGAATACGTAGAATTCGACAGCCGTTCAGTTACGACGTAAATGAGCAAGATACGCGATCGAACTTCTCATAAAAAGGAACTGACAGAGCGTTTCCAAAAAACAGTAATAATTATTGATCCATCGGTAGTAAGTTGAGGACGAATTTTCGTTTGGTGTTTCACTTAATAATTCATTTTCTTATAAAATACATTTCATGAAAGTGCAATGCATTTGGAATTAAATATGTTTTGTTTAACTTTAAACTAAAATTATAATGATATACCAAAATTCATCAGTTTAATTTTTAAAATCCCACCCCAGGTGTTTAAGTTACTTTTCATAAAAGTGATGTAAGTTCTCAGGTTGTTTTTTTGTCATCAAAATTATCTATCTAGAACAGACTGCAGTACTTTTTTTTTATAATCATCTTAATCTCTATGTTTAACCTTACAAATTCACCAGTAAAAGTTTCTAAATAACATAACAGATATTTGTAAATTTTAATTAAAAGTTGCTCGAGAAAAGTGCGAAACTTTAAAGTTGCGTACTAGCTGTTGCCCGCGACTCCGCCCGCGTGTATGTCGATTATCACGGCAAATAGTAGCCTATGTGTTATTCTGATGTATAAACTATATTACTGTAAAGTTTCATCCAAATCTGTTCAGTAGTTTTTGCATGAAAGAGTAACAAACATTCATCCATACTTACAAACTTTCGCGCTTATAATATTAGTAGGATTTAGAAATGTAAATGTATGTTTAATGATAGTCTGGTTCCTACAGTACGAAGATCTGTCTAGTATAAGATCAGATACTCACATGTCAGATGTGTGAAGAATATATTTAAAAAAAAACTTCGTTCAAAAAAACCGACTTTAAAAACTAAAAAGTATGAAATAACTTAATTTGTATGTGCTACCTATTCATAGGTTTGAAGTCAGTGCCAAGCCAAATGTAATATTAGGTACCACACTCGCTATATTTCGAGACGAACGTCACCGATGCTGCGGTTGTTTTGTTCTACGCGAAGAGCAGCTATCCCGCTCAAGGTCACGCGGGGCGAGTGCGGTACCTACCATTTCATTTTGGCTTGACACTGACTTCAAACCTATGAAAAGGTAGCACATACAAATTAAGTTATTTTATACTTTTTAGTTTTTGAAGTAAGTTTTTTTAAACGAAGTTTTTTTTTTCGCTTTTTAGTCTTTCTCAAGTCTCTCATCATCATTTCACCTAAATAACTTGAAAGAATACGACTAAAGGTAACATAACATAATATGAAGGCATGCAGACAATTGCCTTAAATCAAATCAAATCAAAATCATTTATTCATCTAAGACACCAAGTGACACTTATGAACGTCAAATTGAAGCTATAGTTAAAAATCATAGATCGACACAAACAGAGGCCACAGCATGTGCTGTATTGTCGAGGTAAGTTAGGCGAAAACACCAAAATCTACTGCCTGCCTGTGTCGATCCATAACTTCCAGTTTCCAAAATGCGTAGAGCTCATGAGAAGAATACTCGCAAAGAAACTCATGGCTACTCTTTTTCAAAATCTGATTTTCAGGTACAATAGTGTTAGTATTACATGTAAGGTAAACAGTATGCAAGCTGTTGCCACCTGAAATTCCTTTTATTAAAAAGCTCCAAAATCTAACGCGCAAACAAACAAAAAACACTCAGTGATAACGTTGAAGGTTTGAGTCTATTAAACATAGAACAAAATAGAAACAAGGTGCACATCCACTTACATTCAGTTGCAAAATCTACTGTTGAAAATAATTCGTGACTGGATTAAGAGGCTAGGGTTGCAGTTGAACGAACCAGAATAATAGTATTGTCTAAAGAATCGCTGACTAGGCCGACCAGTCACCCCAAGCAGCACCCGTTCACGAGTATGACGCATGGACCAGCCATCATCTCCTTCGCCATATCAGAGGGAAGGAAACGACCCGCCCCACGACGACACCGCAAGCAATGACATTTTAGTGAGCATGCCTTAACTTCATTGCAGGCGCTCACGTAAATTTGAGGGTTTCGATTTCATTGGGATCCTATTATCAGATCCTGATATGGTGGCCATGGGACCACATGGAGAGCATACCCTTTTGAATACATAAAGAATTTTCAAAATCGGTCCACAATTGACGGAGTAATCAATGTACATACATAAAAAAAAAAACAAAAAAAAAAACGATGAAATTGAGAACCTCCTCCTTTTGGAAGTCGGTTAAAAAAGGTGTTTCTTGTATCTTCTTTTACGCAATCAATCTATTATTGCCTAACCATCCTCTGCTACTACATCAGTCAACTTCCATAAATTGCTGTAACTACACACATCAAAAGTGTCTAGGGATCAAGCATTTTTATGCGGATTTCTTGAGATTGAGATGTGGCTTTGGCCCTGGCCTGCTCAGTCGCCAGACTTGAACCCGATTGAGCATGCATGGGATATGCTACAGAGAAGAGCTCTGCCGAATATGGAGGGTATCCAGTCGCAAGAAGACCTTTTTTTGTTGTTGCAACGAACATGGGCGGCCATTCCACAGCGTGATTTGGATGAACTCATTTTGAGTATGCCAAACCGATTCTTGTGTTGTTAGTGTTCGCGGTAGAAACACGGATTATTAATTGTTTAAGTTACCTAATAAAATTTTAAAGAAAACTGTTATTTCAGTCTTTTTTTCGAACTTTAATGTTAGTGGTTCAAATGTCAAAATTAGGAAAATGGCAAATTTCTTTATTAATGCAAAGGTGACTTGGTTTATCGTTACTGTGACAAACGAAAACACTTTATTTGATGAATCCTTAAAGAAAATTTTAATTAATATCAATCAGGAGAAAAGTTATTGCAAAAATATATGTTGATCCCTAGGCACATATGTTGATCCCTAGACACTTTTGATGTGTGTATATCACTACATATTACAAATCTCTTTGCATCCCATTATAAGATCTACTAGAGAAAACATTTCCTTTTTAATTCTCCTGCGGAATAAAAACCAACTGAATATATTTCACTATTGTCTCTTTTGAGTATTAGTTATCATCTGAAGGAAGAGACAGTTCTATACATTTAACTGGGTGACTGGATGTAAAAATTTCTATGAAGCAAGTTGTTTACAGAATTATTGAAAAAAGGAAACTTCTTGAAATCCGGTCTTGTAGTACTGTAGACTTATCTAAATGAACGCCGACAATAATTTTGTTAATATAATATTAAAACACACATAAAAAAACGTGAAAATCGATTAGGTACTTTCGAAGTTAATCGTGAGCACGAGAATAGATTTTTCCCCGTGGTTACGCGCTCGTATATATCGATTAATACGGTAAAAAGTAACCTATTTCTCTCAAGAATCCAAATATCTTCACGTCAAACTTCACTGAAGTCGAATTAGCAGCTTAGCTATGAAAACGTAACAGTAACAGACATATAGATACGCATTAATAGGGATAAAACTACTAAATATTTTGTTTACAATAACTTAACAAGTAAAAATAACTATAGTAGATTGAAACAATTACCTTAAGCTTTTAAAAATGCGGAGGATCATTCGTATAAAACTAAAAAACTCGCATATACATACATCACAGTTCCTTTTACATTATAACGTTCGTGGCGCCTTCCAATTTCCCGTAGTGCTTCTTCGAGTCTGTAATGCCCACTATTTTGACATAAATCTTAATATAAGTTTTATAGCTGATATTGGCGTAGTTTAGACAGTTTTAGGAAATACAAGCCATTATGGCAGCCAATAGCTTGTAACAACATGACGCAAATGTGACTAGAGAATTTGTTGGTGTTGTTTTGGATACTTTTGAATTTCAGCTTCGATGCACTATCTTGTGAGTTTGGAAAATACAAAGCTTTTGTTCAATTTTAATTAATTTGACTTGTAAATTCTATTTTTAGATTGATACTATTGTACTAGCTATAAAAAATTTATAAAATACTAATTTTAAAAAATAATGAGCCTGTTACCTATATTCAAAAAGAAACTTTATTGATACTGAAAATAGGACTCTATAAGTAGGTCTATAAGAGCTAAACTCTATTGTGAAGACAACTAAGTTTCCCAATTTGCAATAGTGCTTTCTGACATCTTTTATAATGTGGCAATCTTCTGTGTCACGAGAAAATCGTTTTGTTCTAGCCTCGCCGCATAAATTGGGTGTGTGCTTGAATTAGTTATTTCGTCGAAAAAATTATTACCATAAGCATGAAAGTGAGATAATTAATATTTTGGACGTCTAACTCACAACGCCATCTAGTCCCAAGCTAAGCAGAGCTTGTATGGGTACTATCAACTGATATAAATACATATTTATATGTATACGTGTTTTTTGTTAATACATACATATTATACATAGAAAACAGCCAAACTCCGAAACAAATATATGCAGATCATATAAACATTTGGTCTGACCTGGGAATCGAACCCGAGACCTCAAGCACAGTAGTCACATACGCCACCCTTAACCACCCTCAAGCCTTAAATGGAAGCGAGATTTCTCTCATCATTTATGCGGCGTTACCTCGCTCTGAGGCGTTCCATGTAAGGCTTGAAGTGCAAGCGAGAGATAGATGCGGCGCTTGCATTTCATCAATGTTTCGTTTTGACGTTGTCACGTTAAACTATATTCCGTAAACAGACTTTACAGACAACCATTTTTTTTATGGTATAGGGGGCAAACGAGCAGACGTATCACCGGATGGTAAGCGATTACCGCCGCCCATGTACACCTGCAACACCAGAGGTGTCAGAAGTGCGTTGCTGACCTTTGGTGAATGGGGAACGGAATGTAGGGAAGGGATGGGGTATGGGCCTCCGGTATACTCACTCACTCGGTGGTACACAGCTAAGCGATATTTCACACCGGTTTTCTGTGAGGATGTGGTATCATTCCGGTCGATCCGGCCCATTCCTACCGAAGCGTGGCTCTTCCACGGCAGACTGACTTTTGTAAACGTGTTTTTCAGTTTTTTTAACTATATTTTTACAGTAAAGTAAATTTGTCTTAATTGTCTGTTATATTTTTTATTTATTTAGGCACAGGAAACTCGGAGACTATCGGCTCGGCACGACCTGACTGAAACTACAGTGTTGTGTTACCTGTGTGTGACAGGCTTTGCCGTGTATTGAGCACTTTAAAAAGGCGCGCTCGGAATTATCCGGTCGGTTGGTTATATGGGTCTCCTGATAGAAAATGTCTAACGACGCCCAAGAAGAATTATAAATGCGATGTAGATTTTGAATATTCCTGCTAAAATGCGAAGTCAAAGACGAATCTCTGACAAACTCAGTTACTTGTAAAAAGCGACGAGTTAAGGTTTTTTAAAAGTCGTTCATTTCGGTTGTGCCGGCCCAAACATTCACAATTATGGCTTTACCGCTATTCACTGAATGTCATCAAGATCAGCCCATGGGCTTCTCCCACTGCACGCCACTCTGAACGATTTAGGGCTTCTTCTGATGCACTATTAAATGAAACACTAGGTATAGTTGTTTTACCTAGTGTTTCATTTGCTAAGCAACTGATCGAGGTTTCTCGTGACCAGAAAGCTTGCCTTTTTCTAGCTCAGAGATTAGCATTGCCATTCAACTTTCTTTTCAGAACGCTAACAGGGAATTATAATTTTTTGACGCTTATGTGTTAATATTCTAAATATTTTTATTGTTTATATAGATAGTGTTAAGGTTTAGGGCGGCAGGCTCTATTAAATGATTACTAAAATGTATTTGAAGAGACGTTTTATTAGCAAGCACAAAAAAGGAAACAGAGAGAGTAGACAGCGACCATAGATAGCACAACTCTTTTTTTTTTACTATTACAAACATGGAACATGCACATTTTAATCTTAACACTCCCCCTAAATGTGTACTCCATGTTTAACTCTAATACACATGCCAATCATAGTTCTAAGGGATTCAAACTGAGGTCTAGGCAGATTCTTTGTAAACATATCTGCTGCCTGTAATTTAGATTCACAATATTCAATATTCATTACATTCTCAAAGAACTTTTGTCTTACATAGTGGTACTGCACATCTATGTGCTTAGACCTTTTGTGAATATTTGCACCACGAATGAGCTTAATGGCACTTGCATTATCAATCATCAGATCAATGCTCTCCGAGACACCAATTTCACTCAAAAGACTTTTAATCCAAACAAGCTCATTCGTAGCAGCACAAGCAGCTAAATATTCGGCTTCTGTTGTTGACAGAGCCACACATTTCTGCAGCCTAGTGTTCCAAGTCACAGCACCACCATTCATAACAAACACATACCCAGTAATAGACTTACGAGTAATAATACAGTTAGCAAAATCTGCATCACAATATCCCTTGGTGTTGCTGTCACTTTCATTATTTAAACAAGCACTATACAGTATGCCCAGTTCCTTATTATTCTTTAAATATTTAAAAACTTTTTTAACTGCACCCCAGTGCAGATTAGTAAAATTATGCAGAAATCTACTCAGTGAGCATACTATAAAGTAAATATCAGGCCTGCTGCCAATAGCTGCAAACATAAGTGATCCTATTGCCTGACGATAAGGTACATCTGGCATGTCAGCTGATCCTTTACATTTATCAAGTTTCACATTAGGGTCAGCTGGCACTGAACTAGGACTACGTGAGCTCATACTATGTACAAATATGGAGCCATCCCTCTCAACATCTAGCTCTAACCCAACAAATTGCTTTGGACTCATTAAAGTTACATCAAATTGATTTTGTAAACTCTTTACAAAGGATTCTATCAGACCTTTATCTTTACTAAGCAATAATCCATCATCAACATACAAAAGTAAGTATAGTGGCACATGTTCCATACAAACATATAAACACTTGTCACTCTCGCAATTCACAAAATTGTGTTCTTTCATAAAAGTGTCAAATTTATGATTCCAACACCTGGGTGCCTGTTTCAATCCATACAACGATTTTTTAAGTTTACAAACTAAATTATTTGTATCTGCACCAGGTGGTGGTTCCATAAACACCTCTTCATTGAGAGTACCATATAAAAAGGCGGTTTTAACATCAAACTGGGTTATACACAATTTTTCCCTAGCTGCCAATGAGAGCATTACTCTGACTGTATCATAGCGTACAGTGAGCGAAAAAGTCTCATCATAATCTATACCTTTTTCCTGCGAGTAGCCTTTTGCGCAGAGACGTGCTTTGTAGCGAACAGTATTATTAGCATTTAACTTGATCTTATATACCCACTTACAACCAATTAGCTTCTTATTGACAGGCCTCTCTACTAACTCCCAGGTCTGGCAGGTGTCAAGAGATTCCAATTCTTCTGCCATTGCCTTTAACCATTTATCCTTATCTTCGCCATTCATAGCCTCATCAAAGGTAGAGGGCACCAGTTCCACAAGATTCGCTTCCATCACTTGACATCTGTGTGGTCGAGGTCTCAGATTAAATCTCCTTTCGGTGTCCCTGTTCTCTTTATCAATGGACTTTAATTCTTTCTGTGTATCTTCAGAACCGCTTTCATTTAATAATAATAATAATAATATATCGCTTTATTGTACACCAGATAATGCTATGCTTAATGCTAGGTCAGTATCAGTACAAATGGCGGCCTTATCGCCATAAGAGCAATCTCTTCCAGGCAACCATGGGATGGAAATAAGTACAGGATGTATAGGGTAGTGTCTGGTGTATTAGTGAGTAGTTTGGAAAAGGAAAATACAGAAGTGTAAATATTTATAAATAAAAATTATTATTATTAGTGACACATAGTATGTATGAGGAATAAATAGAAATGTCGGTATAAATAAATATATTAAGCGAAATTCATACAATAGATGTTACACACGTACTGATATTAGATACTGTGACCTAATTGACTGCAATAACAGTTAATTATGGAATATTGATGTCTCCGAAGTAATGCTCCTTCACCAGCCTCTTAAAGGAAGAAATTGTTTGTGCACGTCTGATTACGACTGGTAGGGCGTTCCACAATCGTACCGCTTGGACAGAGAAGGATTGGTCTAAGAATTTGGTAGTGTCCAGGCATTTTCAGTTTCAGGTTTTCTGACGATCTCAACAATTTGGTATGTGAATCATGTAGAAAGGTAAACCGCAATTTAAGGTAAAGTGGAGTAGAAGGATTGAAAAGAATATTATAAAGAAGAGAAAGAATATGAGCATTCCGGCGAAGTCGGATGGGTAACCACTTAAGCTGTTTACGATATTCGGAGACATGGTCATATTTGCGTAATCCAAATATGAATCTTATACAGAGATTTTGGAGTCTTTCAAGCTTATTCAGTTGGTCTTGAGTGAGATCTAGATAACTGGCATCAGCATAATCAAGGATGGGGAAAAGAAGAGATTGTGTAAGAGCAATCTTGGTCGATATAGGAAGAAAATTGCGTAGTCTGCGCAAAGACCCTGCAGCGGCAAACATTTTACGGCTTAGCTCTTGTAGTTGAAAACTCCAGGATAAGGTACTGTCGATGTAAATCCGCAAGTTCTTCACTTTGTCACTGAACGGAATAGGTGTATTATTGCAAGTGATTTGCGGCAAGTTTGTGAAGTCAACTTTGGTGATCATTCGCGAGCTTCCAACGATAATGACTTGGGTCTTAGATGGGTTGATTTTCAGACCATGGCAGTTGCTCCACTTACATATTTTGTCCAGGTCAGCATTTATGGTATCAACAGCATCAGCCAGATTAACTGGTGATGCCCGGGTGTAAATTTGCAGATCATCCGCGTATAGGTGGTAGGAGGAAGACAGATCATTAGTGATTGTGTTGATAAAGACACAGAAGAGTAGAGGAGAGAGCACGCCGCCCTGCGATACGCTGGTTGTAGTACTACACCAAGAAGAAACAGTGTTTTCGATACTTATACGCTGCCGGCGACCAGACAGGTAGTTGTGAAACCAGTCAATTGCGGTTGGAGATATGTTAATAGAGCGCAGTATACACAGTAGAACGTCGAAGTCAACGGTGTTAAATGCATTGCTGAAATCCAGAAGAGTTAATACGGTAACCTCACCGCTCTCCATAGCGGATCTGAGGTCCTCCGTAATGTGGACTAGGGTAGTAGTGGTGCTGTGTCCGGGTCGAAAGCCGGACTGGAGAGGATCATTTACTCCTGCTTTGCCTATCATGGCATTATAAAATTCCTCAAATTTTTCATAATCATAAGACTCACTCATGTCATCTTTGTCATCATCAAGAATCAACTGATATTCTGAAGTATCTCCCTTGAAGTCTAATGATGAGGGCGGCTCAGTTTCATTGAAAATGACATCTCGTGATACTATAACTTTTTTTGTACATGGGTCATACAATCTATAGTTATTAGAATTTCCATCATATCCCACTAGCACGAGTCTTTTGCTTTTTGCCTCCAACTTATTTCGTTTTTCCTTGGGCACATGCATGTAGGCAGGGCAACCAAAAGTTCTGATATGATTCAGGTTGCTTTTTATTCCAGTCCATAATTCAGAAGGAGTTTTCTCTTTATTTGATCTTCGATTCATTAAATATACAGCTGTTTGAACAGCTTCTGCCCACAGTCTTACATCAATTTTCCTTGCATATACACACATCAAAAGTGTCTAGGGATCAACATATGTGTCTAGGGATCAACATATATTTTTCCTAATAAAGGGAGTTTTGACATTTGAACCACTAACATTAAAGTTCGAAAAAAAGACTGAAATAACAGTTTTCTTTAAAATTTTATTAGGTAACTTAAACAATTAATAATCCGTGTTTCTACCGCGAACACTAACAACACAAGAATCGGTTTGGCATACTCAAAATTAGTTAATCCAAATCACGCTGTGGAATGGCCGCCCATGTTCGTTGCAACAACAAAAAAAGGTCTTCTTGCGACTGGATACCCTCCATATTCGGCAGAGCTCTTCTCTGTAGCATATCCCATGCATGCTCAATCGGGTTCAAGTCTGGCGACTGTGCAGGCCAGGGCCAAAGCCACATCTCAATCTCAAGAAATCCGCATAAAATGCTTGATCCCTAGACACTTTTGATGTGTGTAACATGGACCGGGCACACTCCATTATTATTCGGTTTGCCCTCTCACTCCTGCCATTTTGTTGCGGTGTGTATGGGGTAGTGTACTCCAGTTCTATGCCCTTTTCAGCTGCATAACTTTTAAACTCCTCATTGCAATACTCCTTGCCATTATCGGTGTGCAACAATTTTACCTTTTTATCAAATTTGTTTTCAAGTATCTGCATATACTTCTGAAAAGCCTGAAAGGCCTCTGACTTGCGCTTCAGAAAGTCCTCCTTGTGTCGTTATCCTCAATTCTGAGGGTCGTGACCTCTATTTGGACTAAATGTGCGAGTGATAGCTCGCCACCTGTTTCTATCTTGAGCAGTGTGTAGGGCAGCATGGATCGTAGTGCCGAGAGTAGTGCAAACTTGGTCTGCCCAGCGCAACGGGCTACGGCCCCTGGGTCTTTTCCCCTCTATTTTACCCGTCACCATCAGTCTTTCAAGGTTATCGCCTTCTCTCCTCGCAATGTGGCCAAAGTATTCGAGGATTCTGCGGAGGCACAGGGTCGACAGGCGGTCACGAATGTTAAGTTCCTTTAGGATGGATACGTTGGTGGGATGTGCTGTCCAGGGTATTCGTAGCAGCTTCCTCCAGCACCACATCTCGAAGGCATCAATGCGTTTACGGTCGGCAGCCTTTAGCGTCCACGTCTCGACACCGTACAGGAATAATATATAACAAAAGAGGAAACAGAGAGAGTAGACAGCGACCATAGATAGCACAACTCTTTTTTTTTATTACAAACATGGAACATGCACATTTTAATCATAACAGATAGTACCAATATTTAAATTTAATTTCGAAAGTTGGTGGAAATTTATAAATGTGGATTTATTTAACATTAAAACAGTGGTTCCTTTCTAATGGACAAGTGTCAGTATAAACTTAAACTCGGTCGTCACATTAACAATTGCAATTGGATTGAATTGCAATCGGAGGCCCAATGATGCAGAAGCATCACTTGGCCGCCATGGTGTGGGTCACTTGTGCATTGCACACAGCACATGCTGCATTGTCTGCATTCGCAGTGAGTATAGTGACCACCACTCTTGGATTCTGCTTATGCTTTCTATCAGGCAGAGTAGAGTCATTTTGGCAGGGTAAAACATAAAAAAAAATTGGCTAGCGTCGAACGGTGCGCAAATTCTAATACCGAAATAAACTCACACTAGGCCCTCTGTATTGTACCCGGAAGTGATATTATAATAGAGGATATCATACAAATCGCAAATTTAACTGCCACAAATGAAACGTAAATTATAGCCATCACTCAAACAATATCTTGGATCTTGATAGACCCGCAGCCCCGAAGCATGCAGAAATAACATCTAGTTATACCTAATGTGGTATATTTTCGTAATGATACCTATAAACTGTAGCCATTGTTGTTCGCTTTTAAGTTATTAGTATTTTAATGCTAATCACTTAAGTTAAAATAGGTCAATTATTTACAGAAGAAATAATATTAAAAAGGTCATTAGTGATTTGGTGTTAAATAAGATATTATAAAACAGTATGGCGGAATTTGGTTGCGCCTACAACCGGTGATGGAACGCTCCTTTTCTTGATTATACATTTAAAACATCTGACATCCCCCAAAACATACTGTTTCTCTAATGAATACCACGTCAGGATACTTCACGCTTTGACACAATGGCTAACGTTATAATTGGAAACCAATCGAGAAGTCTTGAGATACATATCATAAAGGTAGCTACACGTAACGGTATACCTGACAGTTTTGCCTTTACAGTTGAACTTTACAGGTAAACCGGAGCGTGTATGTTGCACAACGGTTTCCGTTACGTGTATGGCTACCTTAAGATCGTCTTCTTTCATAAATATAATAATAATATATTAAAAACAAAAAAATAATTAAACATGATAATGTAGGCAAAAAAGGTAAATAAAAGGGACTATCTTTTTATATATATCCTGAGTATATATCTAATAATTTACAACAATCGTATAACTGATGAAAGTGAAAAATACAAGCTCTGTGATTATTGAATTTTTAAAATTGTCCCTACGCTGCAACGGACAAAATGACAAATTAATCAACAATCAAATAATTCACAGTTGTGGTCCGCTCAAATTACATTCAAAACAACAAATAACATCAAAAGAATAACAACGAGAGTTTTAATGAATGTGTAAATTCAGAATATAATTTACAACATTTAGATCTGCAAAATAATTTACAATAACGTACATTATATAACACTAGTTGTTGCCCGCGGCTCCGCCCGCGTGTATGTCGGTTATCGCGGCAAATAGTAGCCTATGTGTTATTCTGATGTATAAGCTATATTATTGTAAAGTTTCATCCAAATCCGTTCAGTAGTTTTTGCGTGAAAGAGTAACAAACATCCATCCATCCATCCATACTTACAAACTTTCGCGTTTATAATATTAGTAAGAAGTAGGATATATGACCTTGACCTTGTGGTGATGGATTAAGAATACGGTGTGTCACCATCCCTTTTCATCCCGTGAGTGTGGTAGTCACGCATTCCCGGCCAACAAAACTTCATAATAGGTGGAGAGCTATTTTTGACGCGTTAACACATAACTCTCATTTACTTAAGAAAAGAAAATTCAGTTGAAAAGAAAAAGTTTGTGAACTAAGCAACCATTAATTTATCATTGCCTTTGCAAAACGTTTGAGTTTTTGCCTTTACAGATTAGTCGTTGTACTCGTACCTAAATTATTCAGTAAGATTAAGACATGATCTGACTCTATGACCCGAGAGACTTGTTCAAACTTGTGAATATTGAGTACATGTTTTGTTAAGCTTCGAACGCAGCTGTCTGCGTAGTGACTTATTTGTGCGGAGCTTTCCAAACTCCCGAAGGTCGTAGTTCAAGGTCGACTGACAATGATGTCAAATTTATGATTTAAAACTCTCGATAGCAAAATAAAATAGAATGCGTTTAGTGATATCATTAAAGGAATAAAATGAACTGTCTATTCGACTCCTTGGTCTTAGATCATTAGAGAGTGGATGTAAAAGGTTCGATTGCTGCTCAATGTAAATGTTCGTATATCTGAAAAGTATCTTTTTGGTGTGTTTGGGGTGTTTATAAGTATAATCTATGTTTATAAGAAACTAAAAAGTTTAAAAAATTAGAACTGGACTAATTAATTTTTTTGATAAAATGTACATAGCATTTGTCCGTGGTTCTGCGCGCGTTTATGTAGGTTATCGTGGTATAGTGACCTATGTTTAACCAAAAAAGCGTAACAAACAGACAGTGATATTAGGCCGGGCCATTATTACAAATTTATTGACATCTTATACATTAAAATCGGTCCAGCAGTTTAGGCGCTACGATGGAACATACATAGACTGCCAAAACGACTACCCTTTCTTTAAACTTCGCCATTTACGTTTAATGAGATAATGTTCATCGAAACATATTTAGATGAACATACATTAATCTATATACAGGGTTACAGGTTATATCTTAGTGGGATATCACATCTACCACGGACGAATCACATAAGCCGACTAACAATAACAAGTTAATACAAAACGTACACAAAACATATTTGCACATTAATTTTCTCATTCACACCTGCATAAATCGTAAGGTGTCTCGATCGCACGCACCGCATTAACCTTAAAGAACAATTGGCTGGGACTTTCAGAATTGCGACCTGGCGGCTCGCAACTAAGTTTTTTATTAAATTTATTTTTATAAAACCCTAGATTGTTATACTTCGTTGGATAGCTGATGAAACATAGATATTTCTAAGCACATATGCAAAACATGCGCCATTATATTTTTTTAAGATATCAATTGAAGAAAAATAAACTATCAAAATATTTAAATTTTTGGTTTAAATCGTCCACAACAACTTATTAATTCACATTACGTATAATATTGGTTATTATTGTCATAAAACATCTTATTTTACATGTAAAAATCAAATAATAGTTATAATAGCACATACATATTTCAAAATATCTAAGCTGACAGTTGAAAATCGGGCATTTTTTATAAAACAATTAAATTCAAATATCTCAAAAACGTTTAGATTTAGGATAGGGTGTTATTAGTGAAATCAGTCACAAATAATGTCAACTACACGCCCTTAACGGGAATAGGTCGACTTACCCTGTAACCCTGTATATAAAAGCGAAATACCACTCACTTATTAATTACGAAATCTCAGAAACTATAACACCTACAAACTTGAAATTTAGCAGGTTGCTTATAGGGTGTAGACATCCGCTAAGAACGGATTTTATGAATCTCCACCCCGAAGGGGGTAAAACGGAGGTTGGACGTTTGTATGAAAGTCCTATGTTTTTGAAGTAAGAGACTTGAAATTTAAAATGTTTACTCTATAGATGTGGAGGTGTACTAATAATGTTTATAATCTTTAGAAATCAACCCCGTTTTGGGGTTAAAACGGGAGATGGTAGTTTGGACGCAAACGAGGTTGCTTGGGTCAGCTAGTATTTTATAAACATAGATTTTGAACTTCTAGTTGGATGATCGTTGGACGGGAATAATACAACGAACGACCTTACTGAAAATGCTAAGTATTTTTCATTTTTTTGCACTGAGTATGAGTATTTTGTCGAATAAATAAGATAACTCAAATTCTCCTCCGAGTTTCACTACTCTCCTAACCACGGGACGGAGGCTAACAGATTGGCTGGCTAGAATAGTTACTACCACCTCTCCCTGGTAATTAAGGCTACGGTACGAAAGCTGATCAGCTGGGCCGGCCGACATACACAGTACTTACATTCTTCAACCCTTCGATCAATAATGTATAATAATCAATAATGTACTATTATTGATCGAAGCTTCAACCAGCTGGCATATCAGCTGGCGGATCAGCAAGCCCCCCAGCCCTGAAAGTGTAAAACATGATATACTTCGATCGATAGAAATAGATCGATAGTACTTTGTAACATCGTTTTTTTAGTGTTCAATGTTTAACAATTTTTGTTTCAGCGCCCTCTCGTTCATTGTAGTTCGAACTACAATTGGATGTTGATCGCGATCGAAGTACCGGGCTGTTGGTACACCTAGGTGGCACTAGGGGGCGTATTTTATGAAGGATATCTAGTTGACATTATGACACTTAGAAATAGTGAGACATTATCATATGTGTATCATACGATTCTCACTACTTCTTAAATTTGATCTCAAATAAGCAAGGAGTATGGAAGTTGTACGTCCTGTTCTCACATCCAGAAATGGAGTAGGGGAATCATCTAGAATGTTCGATCGAATGTCTATATAGCGGGCTGTGTGGCATATTTCTTTTTATTTCTTAAACCTTCTCTCGTTAACTCTGAGGAAGCTTTGCTTACAGTGTACATTAATATTCTTGTTGGTAGTGTTTGTGAGTGTTCAAGTCCCACTGTCTGTGGTAAGTTAACCTCAAAAAGGTTTTTTCTTATTATCTTATTGTATGTAGAATATGTTCTCAGGCTATTTAATTTTGTTTATAGGGTCGTTAGATTACCGCAGAAAGACAACCTACATCTTGCCTGTCTTGTGGTTCAAGATTTGTGCTGAGGACAGTTGACTGTTGGCAGCTCACAGCTCACTCCTCAAGACCTATCTGCCCTACCTTGAGGGAAGTTCATATAATATATATAGATGGAAATTAATTAATACTTTTTTACCTAGCACCCACAAGTTGGATCACTGGTGGACGTCTCTTTAAGCTACCTTGAGCTGGAGAGAGTCTACGGCTGACTACCTTGAGTCAGAGAGGTGACCAGAGGGTGGCGATCCTGTGCAGACCAGTCTACAGGCTTAAAAGTGTGAAAGAAAAGACTGTAGAATTTTACTAATTTTATTTTTTAAGACTACCTCTTAAGTTTATTTGTAAATTTATTAAATTAATTAAATTACTTAAATTTATATGTAAAGATAGCAGGAACTTGATTAAAAGTTTATATAAATTGTAAGTTGTCTCTTTGAAGTCTTCCTTGGACCCTCCGCACCCTCACTATAAAATTTTATCTAAATTCTTACGGCGCCCTGAGGTATCATCTTCTATCCTGAGTCGAAACCGGTGAGTTTCCACCTGACAAGTTCAGGGGTTACAAATTGGCGACCAACGTTTGGCTTACTTTTCGAACCTTGAGGGTGTGCTGAGTGTAGTTCCCGGGAGAACTTTGGATGAGACGCTTACTATCCGTCCGAGACTACCCAGGACGTTAATTGGTTTTGTGGAGTGCAGTTCACATGTAATAATTATCTCATTGCATTTTTCAGCACATTATTACCATCTCTGCGGTGTTGGAAAAGCATTGAACAAAATTCAAAATTGAATCAAAATTTTAACTGCACAAATTTTGGTAAGTCTTTTTGAATTTATTTTGGCAAGAACATTTTTTCTTTTTTTCTTTTTTTCTTTTCCTGTTGTTTTAATAAGTTCTTGTGTGTGTTCCCTAAGGGATCAGCACATACATATAGCTTGTATTTTGTTCAGGTTTTCCTAGAATAACTTTATTTTTACTTTTTATATTCCTACCTACTTACAACTTAAGTAAATAAATGTGAGATTAACTTCATTTTAATTCTATAAGAGGGTTTGCATGATATAATTAAAGGGATATTGTGCTTCCCTTTATCTTGTTTGTAATTTTAACATAATAATTTAACCTTTTAGTGTATCAATTTAAATTTCAACCTAGGACACTTTACATAAATAAAAGTAGGGTATACTTTTATCTATAGTAAAGAAAACTTGAATTTTTGTTGTTCATTGAATGTGGATTGTTCGTAACTACTTTATAGTTGTGGAAACATGAAGCAAACATAATTAATGTATTAGAATTGAATTTATAATTAACTTAGAGTTAGAAAGGGGATCAAAAAAAAAAAAATTTTTCTTTCGTTACCCCACATATTAGGTGAAACTGCTTGGAATAATTGTAAACTTGTAATTAAAAGTAACATTTGAGAATAATTTTTTAGGTTATTGTGTTGATAAAATAACACATTATTTTGTAAGACTGAATCTTTTATTTTTTTTCACTAAGAAGAACTTAGTGCTTTGTTTTAACTTTGTTAACTTGTCATTGATTTTAATTTTGAATTTTAAAACATTGTGTTAATAAAGTAACACATTATTTTTATAACATTCAGCCTAATCTTTTTGTAGGACTGAATCTTTTACTTTCTCACTAAGAAGAACTTAGTGCTTTATATATAATTTTTTTTATTGTCAACAAATTTATTTTTGAATTTTAACATCATGGCCCAGCTGATTAAATGTATTAATTATCTAAAGAAGGATGAACTTATTAACGAGTTGTCTGCCATGGGTGTTTCAGCGAATCCCGATGACACGGTGGTCAGTTTGAGGAGTGAGCTGCGCACTGCATTGCGCCTTATACGGCGTGGCAGCATTAAAGCCAGCACTTTCGTCCCTGCTTCTGCTGCTTCTGAGCTGTCTTTCTGCGAGCCGAAGGTCCTGGAACTGGAAGGAGTCCTTTCTTCAGGTGATTTCGTTTCTAATAAGACTAGTCGCCTAAGAGTTTCCTTGAGGGCTAATTATCTTCTCGCTAGGTTAGCAAGGTGTGGTTTTGACTGTCCAGAACTAGTGGGTATCCGTGCCCGGTTAGTTAAAATGTTGTCTGTGTCAGAGGCTACTACCGACTCTGACTCTGATGGATCAGAGAGGGAGATGCTTCCTACACATACTGACCAGATAAAATACACCTCACCTGTGTCAAGGGGGGACCGTTCGACACGACCCAACGCTGCCACTGCTGACTCACTTCCAACTGTAGTATTAAGGGATAAACCTGTTAATTTAAATTCATTTAACTTAAAATTTGATGGCACTTCTTGTGTACGTGTCTTCATCGAAAGACTTGAGGAGCTTAGGTGTGCTCGGGAGGTCACCAAGGAGAAAATCCTCATAGCTTTCTCTGACCTGTTGGAAGGTCCTGCCTTGTCTTGGTTTCGCACCAACAAGGAGGATTTCACCTCTTATGAGGTCATGTTGGAGGAGCTGAGAGAGAACTTCGATCTTCCTGACTATGATTACCGCCTCCGCAATGAAATCAAACAGCGTACACAGGCCCGATCTGAAACATTGGGTAATTTCATTTCTACAATGCAGGCCAAGTTCTCTAGACTCTCGTACAAGATGCCTAGTGAAGAACAAATGGACATTCTGATGCACAACATCAGACCTGATTACATGAAGGAATTGGCCCTTCATGACGTAAAGTCTATTTTAGATCTGAGGCGTTTAGGAAGGCGCCTAGAGCTTGCTCGTGCTAGAGCTGAAGCATTTCATGAACCGTCATTGGAAAAGCTTATTCTAACTGCGGATTTACACCAAGTTAAAAATAAACCACCACATAAAACTTCTCAACAGATATCTGGTGTGTCCCGTCCGTCCACCTCGAGCGATGACAAGTGCTTCAGATGTGGTGAGGGCGGCCACACTACTTACGGCTGTCCACAGTCAAGAGAGGTGGTGTGTTTCCGGTGTGGACAAAAAGGTGTCCGAGCACCGGAGTGTTCCCAGTGCAATGTCAAGCCAAAAACACGGGTAGGTCGGGGCCTTGTTAAGAGCTTTCCAGTAGATTCAGAGCGTTCTTCTCTGTCTGAGATTTGCTCTGATAAGGTCCTGTTTAATAAACGGGATAATGATATTAGACCGTATTTAGTAGTAAGGATCCTGAACTTAAATGTTTTGGGTTTACTAGATTCGGGTGCAGCCTGCTCTGTGTTAGGTAAGGGTGCGCACCGCGTTTTTTTTGAATTAGGGTTTGATCTGGAAAGCATAAGCCCTAACTTTAGTCTAACAACAGCAGACGGATCATATCTGCATTGTTTAGGCTGTATTTCTCTTCCTATAGTATATAACTCCGTTGTCAGAGTTATTAAGTTTTATGTTGTCCCAGAAATCACTACTGCCATGATATTCGGTATAGACTTCTGGCAACAGTTCCAATTGGGAAACAGATTGATCTCTCAAAATATCAATCTCTCCCACTTTAATGATTGTAATCCTGTGGAGCCATTGGCTCTCAACCATGGTCTAGAGGATTACAACAATTTAACCGCTGATCAGAAGCGGATTATTAATAGCATTATTGAAAAGTTCGATACGATCAACACCGACAGGGTAGGCTTAGGCCGTACCTCTCTTGTGCACCATGTCATAGATACAGGTAACAGCAAACCAATCAAGCAACGTTATTATCCGCTCTCTCCCCTCAAACAAAAAGCCTTGGAAGAGGAACTGGACCGGATGTTAGAGATGGGAGTAGTGAACCCATCTCAGTCTGCGTGGAACTCGCCAGTGGTGATGGTGGAGAAAGCGAATGGTGACTTACGATTGTGTCTTGATTCCCGAAAGCTTAATTCTGTATCTAAGAGCGATGCGTATCCCTTGCCATACATAAATCAAATTTTAGACCATCTGAATAATGCTAAATACCTAACTTCTATCGATTTAAGTGCAGCCTATTGGCAGATACCTTTTGACTCGCCGCAATCCGCTGAGAAAACTGCTTTTACTGTCCCTAGGAGGGGTCTATTTCAGTTCAACGTGATGTGCTTCGGTCTCATCGGAGCCTCTGCTTCGATGCAACGCTTAATGGACCGCTTATTTGGTCCAGAATTCGACAATAAAGTGTTCGCTTTCCAAGACGACATCATCGCAGTGTCTAGCAGCTTTGAGGAGCATGTGGATCTCTTACATAGAGTCCATCAGCGCCTTAAGGATGCGGGCCTCACGATTAACATGGAGAAGTCACACTTCTGTCGTAGTGAGCTGAAGTACCTCGGGTACTATGTTGACAAACATGGCTTACGGACCGACCCGGGTAAGGTTGAGGTTATTCTCAATTATCCGACACCTTCCAATGCTAAGGAGGTGAAGAGATTCCTGGGCATGGCCGGTTGGTATCGTCGTTTTGTCAACAATTTTTCTAAAATTAGTAAACCCTTGTGTAAGCTAACTTCTAAAAATGTTTCCTTTGAGTGGTCGTGTGAAGCTGAAGAGTCTTTCAACCTTTTGAAGGCCGCTTTGGTCACCGCACCTATTTTGAAAATGCCTGACTATTCATTACCCTTTAGGATTCTCAGTGATGCATCATCCTTCTCTGTGGCTGCAGTCCTCACGCAGACACACGAGGGAGTGGAGCACCCTGTCGCGTATTGCAGTCGTTCTCTTAACAAATGCGAGGTCAACTACAGTACCACTGAACGTGAACTACTTGCGGTGATCTTTGCATTAGAACAGTTCAGACAATACGTAGAGGGTCAGAAGTGCACCGTGGTTACAGACCACGCCTCGCTTCTGTGGTTCCACAAACTGAAGAATCCTACTGGTCGCCTAGCGCGCTGGAGCATGAGATTGAGTCAGTTCGACTTCGACATAGAGCATAGAAAGGGTAAAGATCATGTTGTGCCCGATGCTCTGTCGCGAATACGGATTGATGCGATAGGCACCAGCACCACCAAGGATTCGTGGTATCTCCACACCCTTAATAGTGTGAAGAAGAATCCTCGTAAATTTCCCAACTTTGATATTCGTAATGACTCCTTATACAGGTTATCTAAAAATAAATACTCTTTAACTTCTGATTTTAGTTGGAAGCTTGTGGTGCCTCTGGAGGACAGGCTATCCCTGCTCACCAAGTACCATGACCACGTTTTGAGTGCCCATGGAGGTGTTTGGAAAACCCACAAACGCCTGGCCCTAAACTATTACTGGCCTAAAATGTATAATAGCGTTAAGGAGTATGTGGGCAAGTGTGAAACTTGTAAGCAGTATAAACCTGTAAACACAGCCCGTCCTGGCCTAATGGGTAATCCAAAACGTGTGTCTAAACCTTTTGAAGCCATCTCTTGTGACCTGTTGGGTCCATTCCCTACTTCCAGCAAAGGAAACGTTCATTTAATCGTGGTCTCGGACTATTTCAGTAAATATGTCATGTTGTATCCTATAAGGATAGCTACAGGCGTTGCTGTTGCGAGATTCATTGAGAAGAATGTTTTCTTGGTACATGGTGTTTGTAAAACCATTTATATGGATAATGGCCCTCAGTTCATTAGCAAACCTTTTAAAGACTTATTAGTTAAATACAATGTGCCAAACATTTATTATAATCCCAGATATCACGCGCAGACCAACCAGGCAGAGCGTGCTATTCGCAACGTGGTTCAGGGAATTTCCTGTTACGTGAAGTCACATCACAAGAAATGGGACGAGAACCTCGTGGAACTTCAGTGTGCATTAAACACGGCGGTAAGCGAGGCCACTCGTTTCAGTCCTTATTTTCTTGTTCACGGCAGGGAGTTCATAGGGGATGGAGTTCTTTATAGACAGGAAGATATCTCTGCCCATCCTAACTCGGTCACTATTGACAACCCTGTGTCCTTCGGAGAAAGGTTGAAGGAACTTCATCGTATATACGACCAGGTGAGCAAACACTTAGATGTTGCCCACCGGCGTAACGAGAAGTACTACAATCTCCGAAAAAGACACGTGGAGTTAAAAGTAGGACAGTTTGTCTATAAGAGAACGCACTATCTATCCAACAAAGATAAGAACTTCACATCCAAGTTGGCCCCTAAATTTCTGAAATGCATAGTGACCGCGAAACGTTCGCCTTTGATCTATGAATTGTCAGATTTGGATGGTAAGAATCTGGGAGTCTACCATATTAAAGATATTTTGAAACATAGTGAGGAGGAACCACCTTCTGTTCTTTCTCCTCAATGTATTGGTTCTATCTTTAAGTCATTCGTTCTTACGTGAAGTTATAACCTTTGTGTCGAGCGGTTCCTCTTCGACACACACACCTTATACTCGGGTGCTCATATATGTGTGCATTTTTCCTTGAAATAGGGTGTGATGTCATTAGAGTAGTTTCATTAGGAGTTAAGTTTTTCTTTCTTATACTACCTATATTTTAGTTTAAATTTTCTTCTTATAAACTCTGTGTGTCCTAACATTTGAGGGCATCACAGCTTTTTCTTAGTTTGTTGCTGTTTTGGTTATTCCCTTCGTCCTCTACTCAGGGAACACTGTGGGGAGGGGGTGGTGTAACATCGTTTTTTTAGTGTTCAATGTTTAACAATTTTTGTTTCAGCGCCCTCTCGTTCATTGTAGTTCGAACTACAATTGGATGTTGATCGCGATCGAAGTACCGGGCTGTTGGTACACCTAGGTGGCACTAGGGGGCGTATTTTATGAAGGATATTTAGTTGACATTATGACACTTAGAAATAGTGAGACATTATCATATGTGTATCATACGATTCTCACTACTTCTTAAATTTGATCTCAAATAAGCAAGGAGTATGGAAGTTGTACGTCCTGTTCTCACATCCAGAAATGGAGTAGGGGAATCATCTAGAATGTTCGATCGAATGTCTATATAGCGGGCTGTGTGGCATATTTCTTTTTATTTCTTAAACCTTCTCTCGTTAACTCTGAGGAAGCTTTGCTTACAGTGTACATTAATATTCTTGTTGGTAGTGTTTGTGAGTGTTCAAGTCCCACTGTCTGTGGTAAGTTAACCTCAAAAAGGTTTTTTCTTATTATCTTATTGTATGTAGAATATGTTCTCAGGCTATTTAATTTTGTTTATAGGGTCGTTAGATTACCGCAGAAAGACAACCTACATCTTGCCTGTCTTGTGGTTCAAGATTTGTGCTGAGGACAGTTGACTGTTGGCAGCTCACAGCTCACTCCTCAAGACCTATCTGCCCTACCTTGAGGGAAGTTCATATAATATATATAGATGGAAATTAATTAATACTTTTTTACCTAGCACCCACAAGTTGGATCACTGGTGGACGTCTCTTTAAGCTACCTTGAGCTGGAGAGAGTCTACGGCTGACTACCTTGAGTCAGAGAGGTGACCAGAGGGTGGCGATCCTGTGCAGACCAGTCTACAGGCTTAAAAGTGTGAAAGAAAAGACTGTAGAATTTTACTAATTTTATTTTATAAGACTACCTCTTAAGTTTATTTGTAAATTTATTAAATTAATTAAATTACTTAAATTTATATGTAAAGATAGCAGGAACTTGATTAAAAGTTTATATAAATTGTAAGTTGTCTCTTTGAAGTCTTCCTTGGACCCTCCGCACCCTCACTATAAAATTTTATCTAAATTCTTACGGCGCCCTGAGGTATCATCTTCTATCCTGAGTCGAAACCGGTGAGTTTCCACCTGACAAGTTCAGGGGTTACAACTTCATTAAATCATTTTTCCACATCATCATATCATATAACATAACAAGAAATCTATTATCGTTAGATACGTACGATCCTGATTTTAACAAGGACCGCTACTTAAAAAAAAACATTCGCATAATTGGGATACTGGATGGATATCATTATGGGCCCATCTCACCATTCCTTAAGTTCAACAAATACAAAAACTTAGATATCATATTATCTGGACCCTATTTTAGTAATTTTATTTACTGGGTCAGCAATAGAAAAGAAATTGAACCGTACTGATGTGCTATTGTCTGGCATTAAGCCCATATATATTGCCTCAAAAAGAGCCTACGATAGGTGTATAAAAGCTGTACATAATCTAATTTGTGGAAACAATTCTCAAGTTTTAATACATATATGTAAATAATTTGGTCAAGCCACAGAGGTCTACATAAAGGTTTTACAACTGAATAATTAAACCTTCTCCGTCTGAAGGGACCTTGTGTATAACAAAACTGTTTTGATTGTAGCCCTATCCCTCTAAACGGGTTAGAGAAAACACCAGTCGACTAGTCCGTATTTGAGCAGGCTTTTGTTTAATAGGCAAATTAGAAAATACCAGGACTGTCCTTGGCATTTGAATTTACACCTGTTTACTCGGTAATGAACACAATATTACAATGTAAAAATCTTGCAGCTATCAGTAAGAACGGCGCATGATTGGTTAGCTCATGGCTGTGCAGCAATGACTCCAAACCTTTTATTTTGTTTTCTTTGGTCGACTTCGTTCTCATTCAAGTCTCTTAGTGAAAAAAATATTGTAAACCGTATTATTATTATTTTTTTAAAAAAAACCGGCTTCCAAAAACATCCAACGAAAACACTCTGTCAAAAAACACTTAAAAGCGTAAAATAAACTGGTTCTTCATAAATTGCCTATACCTAATTCTTTATTCATTTAAATAGTAGTATTATAATGGGTGCTAGGTACCTAAAATCTGTTTGCTAAAATGCTAAAATGCTAAAATAAAATCACCAAAAAATGTTTCTTGTGATACCTCCCGTGCACGTCAAGTGGGGATAATATTCTTTCACGCGTCTTCCCCATAGTGAGGGATACCTTTAGATAGGTCTTTTAAAAATATGGAGGGGTTGCTAAAATGATTTTTAGATTTACGAATCCGTTTGCGCGATATTCAACTAAAACAGGACGTTCCCCCCTCAAAAAGCTAAACGGCTGAGTCGAATTTTTTTAAAAACATTCTTGATGAGCTATAAAGAAAAACTATAACGGCTTAGATAACTTTCTTAGTTCGGGAGTTATAGAGACCTAACTTGTAAAATGCGCTTACTTGTAAAACTTCGTACAAGAATAACAAAATAATAAGTAAAAATTATTCAAAATGATAAATACCAACCCCGCCTTCTACATCCACGGGCTATTATGGGTGATTACGGAACCCTATCTATGCGTGGCCTGACATGCACTTTTCCGGTTTTTAAATAACAGTATTTACGTAATAGACAATTTAGGAAATATCCATCAGTCAGTAATTTAAGAAACGGTTTATTACGAAATAATGTAATCTATATATAACTTGGAATAATTCGCTCATAACTCTGTTAAACGCGCAACTGAGCCCTGTTTGTTTGAGATTTTATATTTAGATGCTAGTGTAAACGTTGATAAATGAAAAACCATGAGGAAACAGCGGAAGTTTCAATTATGAAAAATGATCCCCGGCTGAATGAGTAATCTTCCAATCTGTAAAGATAAAAATACCAGCGTTATAGTGAGAACGGATGTTACATTAACAAACTTGTATTTACAGTTGTCGAAAGTCGATTCGAAGCGCTATTAATTATTCTGTGTTCGAAGTGGCAAATTTCGACAAGTATGCCAAACGTAGTTGCACCTAGCCATGCGGCACGTTGGACTGACGATTTAAAACAAGTTTCTAGCCACGGATGGATACGAACTGCCCAAAACCGGTATATTCGACAGTTGTCTATCTATCTATACTTATAATAAAAATGTAACAGGTCCAATTCTGTACATTAAAGATATTTTGGAATTTTTTTTTGGAGGGCTCTCTATAATCGATACTGAAGCCAAAACTGTTTTTTTTTTTCATTTTTGTCTGTCTGTATCTTGGCCGCGCATCACGCTGAAACTACTGAATGGGTTCAAATTAAACTTGGCAGGATTTGATTTCATACGAGGTAGGACATAAGATACTTTTTATCCCGAAATTTAGCACTGTTTCCTGGAGAGAGGGGATGTTAGTCAAAATATGTACTTAGTTGTAATTCAATAACGCATAGTCCGATTTCATTCATTCTTTTTTTGCTAGAAAGCAAGTACTTTAAATATTGTTCCGTGATCTATTTATATATATAATAATAATCTGTAACTGAAATGTATGTACGCGCATAACTTCCGTTCGGCTGCACCATATCAAATAATTCTTTTTTATGTGTTCGTTATTGTTACGATAAGGTTTGTGCGCAAAAAAAAATTAAAAGATAACGGGAAAAGTCTGTTTTTTGTCCGCAACTGTACACTTCCTGTGGGAAACTGAGACAGATATGGCGATACGAAGTTTGCTGGGTCAGCTAGTATAATATATATCTAGATCTAGATATACCTAGTTGGTCTCCCGGTCAGAGTATGCGACTGCCAATCAAGAGGTCTCAGGTTCGATTCCCAAGTCGGGCCAAAGTAATATATTGGGTTTTTCGGATATGAAATTCATATTACCACCAGCTCGGAGTATGGAAGTTTGGCTTTGTATCACGCACGCCCGTGCCTCGGAGAGCACGTTAACCCGTCGGTTCCGGTTGCCATAAACATCTCTATGGTAATCTTAAAATAGAAATCTACGGGATTGCTACCATGTACCTTTTTATTTGTGAGTATCCGATATTTCGGCGCTGTACCAAGCGCCATGATCACGGAGTAACTGAAGATCTTGCGGGTGGGATGTTATTGGCAGACATATCGGTCTACCCTCTTTCGCAGTCTTTTACTACGATCGCCCCCGGTACCACTGTTCACTAATTACAATTTTTTTTTTTTTTTTATGGAATAGACCGGCAAACGAGCAGACGTATCGCCTGATGGTAAGCGATTACCGCCGCCTATGGACACCCGCAACACCAGAGGCGTCACAAGTGCGTTACCGGCCTTTGGGGGATGGGGGGGGAGATAGGGGAGGGGTTGGGTTGGTATGGGCCTCCGGTATCCTCACTCACTCGGTGAAACACAGCGCAAGTACTATTTCACACCGGTTTTCTGTGAGGCCGTGGTATCACTCCGGTCGAGCCGGCCCATTCATGCCGAAGCGTGGCTCTCCGACTATTCACTCGTAATTGTTCTCGACACACAATAACAGTATCTGATCGTGAAACTATATTTTGTTGATTACGCCGGTTTTTGCACATTCGAATCACGGGATTCCAGACATTTGACAATTTGAACCCATCCTCACGATTGAAATTTTTGTGCGAGGAAACAGGCATGATGTGGAGTCCCATCTGACAAATTTAAATGGCATCCATCCGAAAGTTAACTTCACATATGAGATAGAGGAAGACAGAAGCCTGGCGTTTTTGGACGTAAAAATCGGTGTGCGGAGCGACGGTTCACTGAGCCACTCTGTCTTCAGAAAGTCAACTCATACTGACCGCTATCTCAATGCAAGCTCTCATCATCACCCAAGGCACATTGATTCCGTGGTTACATCATTGACAAATCGTGCATATGATTTGTGTGAGGACCAACACCTAAACCAGGAGCTCGAGCATGTTCGGTGCGTCCTACGGAACAATGGACATAGGGTGAAGTTCCCACCTAGACACAAAGTAACCCACCAGAGAAGGGACAGGGTAGTAAACAACCAGCATTTCTGCCTTATATAAAAGGAGTGACAGACAAGATCTCAAACGTACTTAATAAGTTTTCACTCAATACTGTCTTCACTCCATTCAGAAAAGTGGCACAATGTCTCCGATCCCCAAAATAATTTCCCCTTGGAAAAGTCTGGTGTCTACAAGATCGACTGCAGTTGTGGGAGTTCATATATCGGCCAAACTAAACGTACCATCGCGTGCCGCATGAACGAACACATAAAAGCGGTCAAAAACAACGACCAACAGAAATCGGCAATCGCGAAGCATTTGATTGACTCGGGCCCAAATCACTGGATTGAGTTTCGTAACCCACAAATAATTACGACAGTACGCCACTACATACCTAGATTGGTCAGGGAAGCGATTGAAATTAATAAACACAAAAATTTTAATCGTGAGGATGGGTTCAAATTGTCAAATGTCTGGAATCCCGTGATTCGAATGTGCAAAAACCGGCGTAATCAACAAAATATAGTTTCGCGATCAGATACTGTTAGTGTTGTGTGTCGAGAACAATTACGAGTGAATAGTGAGTTAGTGAACAGTGGTACCGGGGGCTATCGTAGTAAAAGACTGCGAAAGAGGGTAGACCGATATGTCTGCCAATAACATCCCACCCGCAAGATCTTCAGTTACTCCGTGATCATGGCGCTTGCAACAGCGCCGAAATATCGGATACTCACAAATAAAAAGGTACATGGTAGCAATCCCGTAGATTTCTATTTTAATGTTAATGACCATGAAAGTTTAAAACAATCTATGGTAATCGTTATTGCCCTCAAATATACTGACACCAGTTTCAACCTTCGAATTCAGTTTCTACCCTCTGGGTTGCGGGAGGTCCAATGCCAGTCGCTCCGTGTAAAAACTGACATTCTTCAGGTAAAATCGGGTGGAACTAGTAGCCGACCCCAAATAATCTTGGGACAAGGTTAAGAAGAAAAAAGATAGATAGATAGATAACTCTTTATTTGCACACCGTATTACAGATTTAAAAAAAGTGGCCAAACGTGGGAGAGCCACGCTTCGGCATGAATGGGCCGGCTCGACCGGAGTGATACCACGGCCTCACAGAAAACCGGTGTGAAACAGCGCTTGCGCTGTGTTTCACCGAGTGAGTGAGGATACCGGAGGCCCAACCCCCCCCCCTCCCCATGATGGCGCAGTTGAAAGACAGATTGATACCCCAGGAGGGTACCAACTGCGCTAGCGTTGGAGAATCCCTCTCTGGGCGTCCGCGCTCAGGACACAACGCGCCTGAACGTGGATGCCGAGGCTGCCCCTCGTATTCTGGGGAGGGCAAAATTGCGCTAGATCACGCTCGGGGTAAGAGCAGTAACATCACGGCACCCCCTACCACGCTGGTCGTGGATTTCTGCAACGTCAGGGGATTACATAGTAATCTTGATGCTGTCCATCACCACCTCGAGACAGCAAAGCCAGCATTGCTCTTTTTGACCGAGACGCAGATATCGTCTCCTGCGGACACATCCTACCTCAGCTACCCGAGGTATGGACTAGAACATTCCTTTATGTCTAAAGCCGGAGTGTGCGTGTACGTCAGAGACGATATTAGCTCTCGTCGCCTCAGCAACCTTGAAGGTAGGGACCTCTCCATCTTATGGCTCCGTGTAGACAGCGACGACCATCCCCGCGTCTATGCGTGCCTCTATAGGTCCCATAGCGGTGATGCCGAAACTGACCGACTCATTGAGCACATCCAGATGACTACAGACCTTGTGCAGCAGCAGATCCCTTGCGCAGAGATCATCGTACTTGGCGATTTTAACGCTCACCACGCCGGCTGGCTCAGCTCCAGTAAAACGGATCATGCGGGGAGATCTGTTCACGACTTCGCCCTGGCTTATGGCCTGACACAATTGGTTACCACGCCCACGCGAGTCCCAGATGTGGAAGGTCAGAATTCCTCTTTGTTGGACCTTCTGCTGACTTCTCATCCGGACGGATACCACGTATCCGTAAACGCCCCACTTGGCTCCTCAGACCATTGCCTTGTCCGGAGTACAGTGACACTCACATGCTCACCGCGATCGCGAGTTGCGCGCAGTCGCCGTGTGTGGCACTACAAGTCAGCAGATTGGGATGGGATGCGGTCCTTCTTTGCGTCCTACCCTTGGAGACAGTTGTGCTTCTCGCCGGATAATCCCAACACCGCTGCTGATTCTATTGCTGATGTTGTGCTACAGGGTATGGAGATTTTCATTCCATCCTCTGTGGTTCCCATTGGTGGCAAGTGTCGGCCCTGGTTTGGTTCATCTTCCAAAAAAGCTTCTCGCAGGAAGCAGGAAGCTTACCAAGCCTGGGCTGACGCAGCGGCGGTACGGGATCAAAACACCAGCGCTCTAAAAAAGGAGTACAACTTTGCCTCCAGGTTCTTCAAAAGAGACATAGCTAGGGCGAAGTCGGTGCACATTGCTGGGATTGGCGAGAGGCTTGAGCGTCTTCCTTCGGGGACTCGAGCATTCTGGTCTCTTGCCAAGGCTATCGAAGGGAATTTCTGTAAGCCATCCCTTCCACCTTTGCACTTGGGAAACAATCCGTTGGCCTATGACGCAAAGGAGAAAGCCGATCTCCTGGCAAAACACTTTGCGTCCAACTCGACCTTGGATGACGGGGAACAGGAGCCGCCTACCATACCGCGGTGCGAGAGCCGTATGCTGGATATCCAGTTTCACCAACGCTCAGTGCGTATAGCACTTTTGTCCCTGGATATCCATAAGTCGAGTGGCCCGGATGGAATCCCCCCTATAGTGTTGAAGATGTGCGCTCCAGAGTTGGTACCGGTCTTAACGCGTCTTTTTCGGCTCTCCTACTCTTCTGGCGTAGTCCCGACAACATGGAAGGCAGCATTAGTCCACCCGATCCCAAAAAAAGGCGATCGCTCTAATCCGTCCAACTACAGGCCGATAGCCATTACTTCCCTCTTCTCGAAAATAATGGAGTCCATCATCAACTATCAACTCCTACGGTATCTAGAAGATCATCATCTGCTTAGCGACCAGCAGTACGGCTTCCGTAAGGGTCGATCGGCTGGTGATCTTCTGGTATACCTGACACATCGCTGGGCATAGGCGATTGAGACTAAGGGGGAAGCCTTGGCAGTTAGTTTGGACATCGCGAAGGCCTTCGATCGGGTCTGGCACAAAGCGCTTCTTTCGAAGCTCCCTTCCTATGGGCTTCCCGAGAAATTATGCGACTGGGTCACTAGCTTTCTAGCAGATAGAAGCATTAAGGTCGTAGTCGACGGTGAATGCTCTGATTCCATATCTGTGAATGCTGGTGTCCGGCAAGGCTGTGTGCTATCGCCTACTTTGTTCCTCCTCCATATCAATGACATGCTGCAAAATTGCGGCATTCATTGTTATGCGGATGACAGCACCGGCGATGCTTTTTACACCGGCCGCGCCAATATTTCTCGGGAAAACGTCATTGAGAGTCGAAACAAACTTGTGTCTGAAGTCGAGACTTCTTTGGAGAAGGTCTCAGATTGGGGTAGACTTAATTTAGTCCAATTTAACAAAAAATTATATTAGAAACCTCAATATCATTTTTGAAGACCTATCCATAGATATGGGTGAATGAATGGGTTTGATGAATTTTTTTTTTTGAGTTTCAGTTCTAAGTATGGGGACCCCAAAATTTGTGAAAATCTTAATGCGGTTCACAGAATACATCTACTTAACAAGTTATAATATTATAGTTCTTATAGTTTCGGAAAAAAGTGGCTGTGACATACGGACGGACAGACCGACAGACAGACATGACGAATCTATAAGGGTTCCGTTTTTTGCCTTTGGCACGGGACCCTAAAAAGAGTGTAGAAAATGACTATGATAGATACATTACACCTAGACCCAGAATAAATAATGATGCTCATCACATATCACACAATACTTGTACCGGGTTGTAAATCGAACCCAATACCTAACTTATAACTCCGAAAACTTAACGAATTCCTAAAAAATTTCAATGTGGTTGATGTTTCTTAACTCGGGTTTCTCTCTCAACGTTTAAAAGTTTTAACTAAATACAAGATGCAGGCTATAGATAAACAAGAAACAGAATATGGCCTTGAAACTTTGCATAAATTTTGTATTAAACATTTCAAAATGTATCAAGCTCTAAAAGAACGGAGCTGTGGACAAAATATTCACGATTTTTCAAACTTTCGATACTTTTCACAATTCAATAACTTCAACCGCGACTGATTAGAAAAGTTTTGCAGCTCAAAGAAATGTTTTTATCTTGTTGCCTATGAATAGGGTCGAAGTTGAGCGAGAATTTCTTTTGTACCATAACTCTGTCAATAGTTTAGTTTTTTTTGTTAAAGTGATGTTGAACGAAAGTGTTACTGTCGGCCTTAAACATTTTGCTCTTAGTAAATCGTCTCTTTTCATTCATTCTATATATACTATATTATTAACCGACTTCCAAAAGGAGGAGGTTCTCAGTTTCATCGGTTTCTTTTATGTATGTACATTGATTACTCCGTCAATTGTGGACCGATTTTGAAAATTCTTTTTGTATTCGAAAGGGTATGCTCCCCATGTGGTTGTGTGTGCTACCTATTCATAGGCTTGAAGTCGGTGCCAAGCCAAATGTAAAAGTAGGTACCGCACACGCTATATTTCGAGACGAACGTCAACGACGTCACCGACCCTTCGGTTGTTTTGTTCAACACGAAGAGCAGCTATCCCACTCAAGATCACGCACGGCTTGATCATGCGAGCGGATCATGGATAAGAATCTGGCAAGAAACTCCATTGAGTTTCTTGCCAGATTCTTATCCATGAAGGGTAGGCTGCACTTGGAACTGGCGACTAGAGTCACTCGATTTTTAAATATTAAATAATTGACTATTGCCTGTAAAATAAGTGCCTATATGAATAAAATATTTTTGAGTTTTGAGTTTGAGTTTTAAATACTCACATACTATACACAGAAAACTTCCAAACTCCGAAATAAATATTTTCAGACCATACAAACATTTCATCAATCAAACCCGATTCATCAAAATCAATCAAATTTGGGGAATCAAACCCGAACATCTCGTACACAGCATTCGCGTACGCTACCACTGTGCCAAAGAGGCAGTCAATTGATTCATTCTTTATTTGACTGACGAGCTGAGCCCTATAAAATCTGCAAGGAAAAAAAAAGAATTAAATATAAAATAGAATGTCAACATTTTTAACGGCTGAGCATATATAAGACTTAACTTAAAAGAAAAACAATAAAAAAAAAAAAAAACAACTTCAAGAACTAAACCAAATTGAAATGGGACCACACGGAAAGCACCAGCTTTCAAAAAAAACTATCATTAAAATCAGTTGACCTAGTCGTAAGTTCTGAGGTAACAAACATAAAAAAAATACAGTCGAATTGAGAACCTTTTGAAGTCGGTTAAAAAGTATCTAACACCTTTAAACGAGAAATTCTTGTCTATGTATACTAATCTTAATCTCAGAAATGGCTCCAATGATTTTCATGAAATTTAGTATGCATGAAGTTTCGGGGGAAGAAATCGATCTAGATAGGATTCATCTTTAGGAAATTTACCAAAAAAATATTGAACAAAGCGGTCAACCAGTTACTAACTTAATAACACAAGGCAGTGCTATAAACAGAAAGAGATGGAGAAGTCTCGGAGTAACTGTCCGAATTTGGACCCGTTTCAAAACAATCTGCCTCAGTTATTATATATGAGGAATGCACAGTGGTAACAGAAACAGTATGTTATCATCAGCAGTGTGCGAACTTCTTTTTATAGAATAGGTGGCAAACCAGCAAGCGTATCGCCTAATGGTAAGCGATTACCGCCGCCCATGGACACCTGCAACACTGGAGGCATCACAAGTGCGTTGCCGGCCTTTGGGAAATGGGGTAGGGGATGGGGGAGGGGATGGGGGAGGGGATGGGGAAGGGGTCGGGGTATGGGCCTCTGGCATCATCACTCACTCGGTGAAACACATCGCAAGCGCTGTTTCACACCGGTCTTCTGTGAAGCCGTGGTATCACTCCGGTCGAGCCGGCCCGTGCATGCCGAAGCGTGGCTCTCCCATGGTAAAATTTACGTTTGTGTGTAGAATAAAATTTTCTACATTTTGCCCGCGTGTATGTTGGGTACTGCCGTAAAAGTAGCCTATGTTCTTCCTCAAGAATCAAAGTATCTCAGAAGTTACTTTGGAATCTATACTTATAATAAAAATATAACAGGTCCAATTCTGTACATTAAAGATATTTTGAAATTTTTTTTTGAAGGACACTCTATGATCGGTACTGAAGCCAAAACTGTTTTTTTTTTCATTTTTGTCTGTCTGTCTGTCTGTATCTTGGCCGCGCATCATGCCGAAACTACTGAACGGATTCAAATGAAACTTGGCATGATTTGAGTTCTTACATCCGAAATCCCGAAATTCAGCAGGGTTTCCTGGAGAAAGGGGATGAAAGTCAAAATATGTAGGTACTTAGTTGTAATTCAATAACACATAGTCCGATTTCATTCATTCTTTTTTTGCTAGAAAGAAAAAAAAAAGATAGCGGGAAAAGTCTTTTTTTGTCCGCGACTGTACACTGCCTGTGGGAAGCTGAGACAGAAATGTGAATATGGCGGTACGAAGTTCACCGGGTCAGCTAGTTAATAATATTAGTATAAATTTACTACATGTATGGGTAGTATAGTGTAAGCTTTGTCTTCTTTGAAATCAAAAGTCCGTACGTTGAGATGTGTCAAATTAATATTAGTATTCCTCTTTTTATTTGCCTTTCGTAAGAATCCGAAACAACATTAATTTAAAGTTTATTATGGTATGATCAGTTATTTTATAAAAATATTCAAGTTATTTTGAGTCATTTTTACAATATTGAACAAATCTGTTAATGGAAATAAAACGATAAAACTCAGAAGACAATATTTCATTGTGTGGTCGTAAAAAATTGATTTGTCGAGTACGGTCAGCAAAAAATAAAGCCGTCATGAGAACTACCGACAGTAATGAAAACTTAAAAATATTTAAATTAAAACTATTTACATTCATCTGTTTATAGTTTGTCATTATCGCTGATATAAATCTATCCATTGACAGCTGGCGCTTATATGGCGATAGCTACAGTGTTAACCTTAATACTTCACGTGGCCTTGTCGATAACGACTTTCATGAATTTGCTCCCCATCCAAACTTGCCTATAGAAGACTTCACTTCAAAAATGTTAATATGAGCATCTGTTATGAGCTCCATTTTTGCTTGCGCTGTGTTTCACCGAGTGAGTGATGATACCGGAGGCCCATACCCCAACCCTTACCCCCATCCCCCTCTACATCCCCCAAAGGCCGGCAAAGCACTCGTGACGCCTCTGGTGTTGCGGGTGTCTATGGCCGCCGGTAATCGCTTACCATTAGGTGATATGCCTGCTCGTTTGCACACTATTCCATAAAAATAAAAAATACTCAACACGTGTAGAGAGCCATTAAAACATTGATGTTCCACAATTAATATTTTATTATATGGTCGTGTGACGGATGTGTGAGGTTAGTAATTAAATTGGAAATATTGTAACCCTTTTCTCTCTCCATTGCACTAATTAATATATTTTTGTCTCAATCACTACTTCTCACCTCACTCAAATATTACAAATGTACATGAACAAAGTTTATTCACAGTTTCAAGTTTTTTATGCTGACTGTACCTCTGGTTGTGAAATTATATGACTTTCTCATTATGGGCTAAAGTTTGTTTGGGTTTCGAAATGTCTTTGAACGTTGTTAAAATATTTTTAGATGATTATGATGATGTCCTTCTCGACAGACTAACTATTCTTGGCATGCGCCCGGATGTGGTTCGCAAGACAACTTTGTTAGAAATTTTCACAGAACGGGTTTTAGAGCTTCCCATTTTCTTTTGTTGAAAAATTACTTGTTATTTTACTTGTACAGAACATTGACACTAATAGTTAAATTAATGTTTTGGTAAAAAAATTAGTTTTTTTTTTTTTTTATAAATAAATATATTTTATAAATAAATATTTCCGGACATCCAACACACAACGCCATCTAGTCCCAAGCTAAGCAGAGCTTGTGTTATGGGTACTAGACAACTGATAGAAATACATATATACTTTTTTTTTTGTAAATACATACATATTATACATAGAAAACACCCAAACTCCGAAACAAATATTTGTAGATCATACAAACACTTGGTCCGACTTGGGAATCGAACCCAAGACCTCATGATCAGCAGTCGCACATGCCAACCGCAAGACCAACGAGGCAGTCTTGTTTGAATTAAATACGTTCGATAAATTAATTAAAGGTAGATAAATTACTCTCTGACACTGAAAAAATTATCGTGTTTCATCACACAAATATATAGTTGTTCTGGTTGGAAATCAAACCCATAACTTTTGGGTTTGCAGTCAACGTCATAAACCACTCGGCCAGTAATAGTAGTTACAAAAAAAACCTACTAAATAAAATACTTGCATTGGATCAAAACTTCATTTTCGTTCCTAGCTCTATTCTACGCCGTAGCAATATTTGTACAATCAGCTACGTCGTAGCACCCTATTACCTTCTTTCTGCCATACAATGAAGCACCAATTTCAGTGTTCGGTAACGAGCGGTCTCAAGCCAACCACTAAGGTTTTTATCAAGCCCCCGACTAATGATTTGCTTCTGGGCAAATATTGGATACTTCAAATATCGATATTTTAGCTATTGATCTCATTTTAGAGCTCACTGGCATTTACTAGAACTGAAATAGTGTCGTATGTGGGACCAATTTTTACACGACTACGGCAAAGCCAAAGGAGGGTTATAATTTTTTACTTACAGCACGTTTGGCCTAGTGGTTTAACGGTCACCACGCCGTTTCCTACTTCGCCAAGTGTCGTGGATTCAAATCCCACGTAGGGCAACACTTTGTGGGATCCCCAATTTTTTTTTCTGAGTCTGGGTGTTCTTTGTGTTCGTTTCATGTATGTTTGTAAAGTCCCCTGCGACACAGGATTTATTCCTAGTGCGGGAGTTGTCTTTAAAAAAAAATTGTATAAAAGAAAATTGTATATTTTTTTTAGCAGGTTAAGTAAAATATTAAAATATCCCTGTTATAAGAAAGAGAATGTAAATGCCTGTGGCATTAAGGTCGCCTAGTGCAGTATGATTGCAGGAAGTTTTAATACATAAAAATATTATTTAGAACATACTAAAGTTAAAGATGGGTAAAGTATTTCATTAAACAATTAGTGATTTTCGTATTCTGTCTTAACCCTCGCACAGAAAATCAACGTAAAATGCCAGCGGTTGTGCTGTCGTGTTTCGTTGGTGAGTGCGAGACCGGAGGCCCAATTAGTCTAGTCAACAAGTTCTATACTTGTTGACTAGACTAAAAGATGCAGCAGCATCACTAGGCCGCCATGGTGTGGGTCGCCATACTGCATTGTCTGCATACATAAAAAAAAAAAAAACCTTTTTACAAGCCGAAATGACTCTACTCTGCCAGATGGAAAGCAAAAGTAGAATCTAAGAGTAGTGGTCACGATAGTCACCCACACTATGGCGGGCTAGTGATTCTTCTGCATCATTGGGCTCTCGCACTCACTAACGAAACACGACAGCACGAAAAAAATAATAGTACGTTGATCTTCTGTGCGAGGGTAGTACCGCCCCGGTCGAGCCGGCCCAACCGTGCTGATATCAACGTGGCTCTAGTACCGGTAGTTTATATGTCCATAGTAGCGCCAAAATACGGAAAAGATTTTAATGAAAGAGTTGTCAATACATGTGTAATAATGACGCAAGTGACATAGGCAATATACATTTTGAGAAAAGTTTTGACCCAATCGGGTTATAGTTGTTTTTATTTATTATCCGACTTCAAAAAAAGGTGGAGGTTCTCAATTCAACTGTATTTGTTTTTTTTATGTTTGTTACCTCATAACTTTCGACTGGGTGATTTTGATGATTCTTTTTTTGTTTGAAAGCTGGTGCTTCCCATGTGGTCCTATTTCAATTCGGTCTAGTTCTGACATGTCGTCAATGACAAAACCATATAAGTCTTCATTTTGCATTAAGTATGTGCGCGACAAATTGACGAATAACTCAATATCACGCCAACCGATTTCGATGATTCTTTTTTATTTGAAATTTGGTGCTTCCCGTATGGGCCGATTTCAATATGGTCGTTCTTAAAGTCGGTTTTTTTTTTTGTTAAAATTTTGTATTATTTTCCTTTTTGCATCAGTTTAACTAATTTTATCTTTAACCTGTGTAGGTAGCATAAATAGGTAGTAGGTAGTATAAATTATACTAAGAATAATAACAGTAATAATAAGTCAATACATTGTCAAACTAAATCTATGGGATATAAAAACTCATTGTCACCACATTTACCTTGAAAGATATAACAATATAATTATTATTCTCTATTAATCGTTATCATAGAAATAAACAAGGCTCGATTCATTGCCCTCGAGTGTACATTAAATGAACTCCTTATAACCTAAAATCACTAACGTTGTTTTAAATCACTTTGCATTGTCAATATCCCTTTCACGGTCCCTCATAATCTGAGATCAAAGGCCTCTACTAAACTATAAATATTGAAAGTAAACAACCAAAGATTTAATAACCAATTAAAATTATAATTTTGAAAAGCCGACGTTCAAAGGAAAATCCTATTTTCTTAAATTATGCTGCACTTTGCATAGTAAAGGCTACGGATTGTTTTATGAGGAGAGATATCATTAAGTTGTACCATACTATTTGAGAGTCTAGTCTGCAGTTTAATACATTTGAATTAAAAAAAATTTGCGTCTGAATACTGGCAGGGTAATAAGGGTAAGGGTATTCATGTAATAAGTATATTCTCATTAATTGCAAAAGCACAAAAAAGAAATGGCTCAGAATTAGAGAGGGAGCAGACAACTTACTGAATGGTAAATGACCATTGACGCCAATGGAAACCATCGACATAAGGGTGTCGCCACACTTAAATCCTAAAGACTCTCCCACAGTAAACACATATCACAATAGACAAGTAATTCACAGAAATCCTAAAATTCATTTTGCTTTTCTATTTATAGCTGACTAATTTTTGCTCGCGGCTCCGCCCGCGTGTATGTCGGTTATCGCGGCAAATAATAGCCTATGTTCTATTCTGATGTATAAGCTATATTACTGTAAAGTGTCGTCCAAATCAAAAATATCAGAAGGATGGTAATTGAAACGTCTCTACTAAAAGTGAAATTTTAGCCCGGTAGAAGTTTATTTCTAAGTGGATATCCATTTTTCTATGATGATTTTTCTATGTATAATATGTATATGTATTTATAAAAAACGGTATATATCTCTTTATATTAGTTGTCTAGTACCTATAAAACAAGCTCTGCTCAGTTTGGGACTAGATGGCGTTGTGTGTCAGATGTCCGAAATATTTATAATTCCACCATGTATAACCACGTCACTATTTCGATCTAGTTTTTTTGTGAATAATCCTTTGTGGCGACTTCCACATACAGCGCAACAGAAATATACTACAGCGCCATCTACACTGAACTACATAGTAACGAAGGAAACTAAGAAACTACCAATCCTGAATCGCGCAGTGAAAGTTCTTGCGCTGATAATCATATATACAACAATCCCAACATCAACCGTTGGGCAGTTGGCCCGCCGGAGGGACATGACACCCGTTCCTCCACAGTGGTGACCCCGACGTGATTGGAAGCAGCCTTCGAAGCAGCATTAGCACGCCACTATCTTGTTCACTCCCACAGCACGTCTCACAGCCAGCCAGCAACCTCGGCCTCAACAGGGATACACCACACGCAGGAGGCGACCGCTCCAGCCTGGTTTACCCTTACAGCCTCATCAGCGTCTAGGCACAGCATACTGCACCTACGGTCCATGTAAGCAGAGCATCTCTCTCCCGTCTACGCAGCAGCCAGCCACTACGCAGCAACCGCCCCAACTCACTGGGGACCTCACCGCAGCAACGCGCACCTCCTGCCATCCCGACTCACTGGGATCAGCGGACTTCAGCTCCGACTCACTGGGACTAGCGGCATTCAGTTTTGACTCACTGGAACTTGCAGCACTCAGTTCCGACTCACTGAAACTATTCACTCCTGGCACTGGCAAGCACCGCAATAGAGCACAGACAGCTGACTCATCATATATCAACCTCCGGTCTTGGAGGGGAGTGATGTGGCGACTTCCACATACAGCGCAACAGAAATATACTACAGCGCCATCTACCGAAGTTACACTGAACTACGTAGTAACGAAGGAAACTAAGAAACTACCAATCCTGAATCGCGCAGTGAAAGTTCTCGCGCCAATAATCGTATATGCAACAATCCCAACATCAACCGTTGAGCAGTTGGCCCGCCAGGCATGATCACCTCGCCTGGCCGGAGGATCCTCCCTTTGTGTTGGAGGGACATGACACCCGTTCCTCCACATCCTTCTAAACTTAAAACTTCTAAACATAAATATAAGATACAATTCATTCGCATATTTTCACACTCCCTATAAAAAAGAAATCTTCTTATTACTTTTTAGAGGCACGTTTCATGAAAATCTCGGAGACATTATTCCACAATACGGGTGTTCTTGACAGATGTCAATTTGTATGTAAATGGGGCTAACAACGTCATATTTTACCTAAAATGCATATTAATGGCCTACTTGTAGTTGAACTAAAGCGGATTTTGGGTACGTTTTAAGATTCCGTCGTAGTGTTTAACATATTGTTTTAATTGTTATTGCTGTGCTGTATTCAAATGCAGATGGTTGAAATTTAAACTTTATTGCTCTACTCTGCGTTGCATTATTGCTACAATTATGTAAGTAAATATTTGAGGCGGATTCACATTTTTGAAGCGAGCACGATAGGATAAAAACTGAAATTTTTAAAGTCTAAAATTGGGTAATAGTGACTGCTTCGAGCTGTCAGTATATAATTTGACAATACTTTGTAAAGCATCCGAAAATTCGTCTCTAAAAAAAGTTATCTTTTACAATATTTTAAGTGTTCAATAGAATCTCTCACAATGCACAATGCATTCTAAACGTTATCGATTTTCAATTTCATTCGAGTGCAGTAAAATTTATTTTCAATTAAATTTCGGGTTTGATATTATCGATTTTCGATTACGAGATTCGTAACTTTAGGAGGCCAGACCTTAGAGCATGTATCTATATGGATGGGCAACTAAACGGTCGAAAAGCGTGATCGGAGTAGAGAGAGAGAGAGACTGAGTTTAGAGTCTGTCTCTCTCACGCAAGCTTCTGATTGGTTGGTGTATTTCCCGCCAAATCAATCATGCAAATCGGTATGTGCGTCCACCAATCAGAAGCTTGGGTGAGAGAGACAGACTCTAACCAAACTCAGTCTCTCTCTCTCTCTCTCTCTCTACTCCGATCACGCTTTCCGCCCGTTCAGATAGCCCCCAATGTATATATGCTCTAAGAATTACTGATTATCGAATGTCAAATTGTTTTAACTGACAGAGCTCTGCATACTTTGTCTGGTAATTGACAACCACCGCCCATCATCACCTGGAACCAAAGATACACTTATGGGACTATGGGACTAATCCCGCCCACACGCCCACCACTGTAACTCCTGTACACCAGGATCAACAGCGGTGACCTACGAAAACACCGAGTTATGACACTCGGGAAGTCCCAGAAAAAATTTAACTGTCTTGGAACCCGCAACGAAATTAATCAGAAGAAAACTGGAGGAGTTGGAAATATAATAAGTCCACTCCTCCTTAGCAAAGCGGGAGACAAAATGGAGTCAAAATAGGCAGACGCCTTTTTCAAACCGGGAAGCACCACGTATAAAAATATTATGGGCCCTAAGTGAGCTATATTTGATTTCTATAGTATGTATGGCAGAATCGCTTAAACGCACGGAAATTCACCGCAGTTGACACAAGATCCCCATAATATACTACCCCAGACGTAATTTGTAAGCTATTTAGCATCATGTTACGTTCATTGTACCAAAGACTACATTCCCAGAGGATATGATGAGCCGACTGTTCACAGCTAGAATCAGGTGTTGAGCATTGACACAATGGTGAATCGACTAATTTCAATGAGTATAGTTTGCTCTTAAAGTTACCGTGGCCTGTAAGAAATTGAGGGACACAGTGATCTACCTCGAGCCATGTCCTTGACAACCGTTCGCGAACAGATGGAAAGAACTGGTAGAGGTGGCGCCCCTTAGATGATTCGTCCCATCGTTGCTGCCATTCATCCAAGAGGTCGTTATAGACATTGGATTGCTGTTGCAACACTGTTGCGGTTGAAACAACCTTATGATTTTACCGCGGTCTCGTATGACCAAAAAATCGCATCCCATGTTTTGTAGTGTGGAATAGTATATGGCTTCACGTCTTTGCACCTCGAGATCGACCGGAAGAACACCTGCCAACCGGTAGCCTCAGTGCTAACCGTCCTATATGCCTTGCACAAGAAAATCAATGCAGGTTGTTGGCGCTGTAACAGTTTGCGACGGACAGCACCTACAGTCGCCCTATCTGCCCATACAGGAGCACCATAGCAAATAGAACCCAAATAAGTAGCTCCATCTTTAGTGTATTATATGACAGACCCTATGTCGCAGTTGATATCCTCGTCAGTGCAAAGAAACTCTTTTTTGACTTTTCATTAACTGTTCTAATATGTTCAATAAATGAAAAATTTCTTTCTAAAACCAATCCTAAATAACAAACCGAGGTTTTATTTTTAATAGTAACATTTTCAAATTTAATACACGGTGGTGATTTGAGGTTACCTTTCAGAAGTAGCTGGAAGGTTTTGTTTGGTGCAAACGTCAACCGATTACGCCCACCCCACCGAGATATTAAGTCCAAACATTCGCTGGCCAGCCTCTCAAGCCCCTTTCTAGTATCCGACTCTATCAATAACAAACCGTCATCCACGTACGCATTCAGGGTACATCCGGACGGCACAGGCATTGCCAGAAAATCGTCGAAGCCTATGTTCCACAAGTATGGACCTAGCACTGACCCTTGAGGACACCCCATCGTAAGCGCCTTCGACACAGAATGATGCCCAAGTCTCAATTTAGTAACACCTTGTAAGAAGTACGAGGAGATAAGGGAATAAATATTTTTAAAGCAACCTCTTAATTTTTATTTTTTAGCAATAGTATGGGCCACCACGCATTGTCAAAGGCGCCAGATATATCTAAGAAGATGCCTAAAACGTATTGAAAACTTGACTTGGTGACAGTTTTCCTTACAGATATAACCGCATCAGTTGTCGATTTTCCCAACGTAAAGCCGAATTGTCTATCATGAAATTTAAATCCACCCGGTAGAAGTCGTGGTACTACAAGACGCTCTAAAAGCTTTCCCAGCGATGGTAACAGTGTTATGAGTCGATAGGATTTAGGATCGTCCGGCGGCTTATCGCCGCTTTTTGGTATTATTCGAATTTATATATATATATATATATATATATATATATATATATATATATATATATATATATATATATATTATTCCGCACCGCCAAACACTAGGAAATACTCCTTCCGCAATGCAACGTCTAAAAACTGTTAAAACCGTATCACCCGAAAGTTTACAAGCTTCGTTTATCATTTTGTTTGATATTTTATCGTCGCCCGAAGCCTTATTTAGTGGTAATGACCTAACAATACTAAGGAATTCGTCTGAAGATGGTAAGTCAGACATTGGAGACAATGGTGGTTCAATAGCCCACTGCCTAATTTGTCGGTGATAATCAGTGTCATCCTCCGGCTGATCGTCAGGCACAAGTGATTCTAAAAGATATTCTGTGGTTTGTTCTACTCCTGTAGTATATTTATTATTAATTTTGATGTTCTGTACGTATGCAAGGTCGATTGATCCATTTGCTTTAAATTCATGATACAAAGGTGACCAGGGACCCTCTCTATCGAGTTTATCAACAAGTTTACGTATTTAATTTCCCTTTGATTTCTCAACAGCAGCTCTATAATGAGACCTGGCAACTCTAAGAGCAATAAGAGCATTCTTGTAAATATCTCCGTTACGTTACGCTTTTTAATGTCATTTAGTTTTTTACGAGCTTTCAGATAGATTCTACGTAATTCGGCTAATTTATAATTCCACCAATCACATCTACGAGTGTTAGTGATAGATCCACGGCCGATACAAACATCAGCACAATAGGTGAAAGTATCTGATAATAGGTTTGCGCTTTTCTCAGCTGATAGACCACTGCGACTGAAGTCTTTGGCATGTACTGCAAAGAGTGAACCAAATAAAGCCCAATTTGCCCCTTTAGTTTTATACCTAAAATTGTAAGGAGTTCTTTGTGGATATTGTGCAACCATTGGTATGAATTCGTACACGATTAAGCGGTGATCACTACAGGATGCGTCCGGTAGGACACGCCATCCATATATCGAGACGTCGCCGCGCGTAAGCGTCACGTCAATAGAAGACTCACTATTGACGTGGCCAAGTGTGACTGTGGGGTCGCGATGATGCAATACATTGTAATACTAAAATGCACGATCAGCTAATGTAGCACATCGCACCTCGGGCTCGACAGGGCTCCGTTGGAGTCTTCCTTCAGTCAGTCCGCACCTTCGAAATGTAACACACGTTTGGTTGGACTAGTCAGTCCGCACCTCCGATAGCTAACACACGTTAGTATCAGTTAATCTCAGTCACTCCGCTCAACTAATTAATGTACAGATGAACGCGAAATATATTCGGTTTACATAAATAACCTTTTATTTACAACTACAACATTACTACATTAGCACCATATGCCAAATTGGTGACCCCGCCCGAGAAGAATATGCAACCTTGGAGTGGAGAAGGAATCACTCGGTCCGCAGCGCAGCACCGATACGAGTCGGTCTGCATAGTGCATCGTCGATAAGGTACGTAACGTACATCAGATACGATATGGGCGTCTAATTAAGAAAAATGTAACCTTCAGATCACGTCGGGGGGTATAGACCTACTTATAGAGGCGGCCACCGACGTGGATCATATGTAATTGGAATCAAGAGAGATTGCGGACTGCTCCCCATTGTTTAGAAATGGGTTATTGGTATTTTATATGTATTTTTGGATATCACGTTTAAAAAATGACACCAGTACTTCCGACAGATTAGTATCACAAGAACAGAGAGATATCACTACAGGTACGTCACCAGTACATTAAGAAGGCAGGAGAAAGGTCTCCGTCTTACTGGTGAGTGTATAAAAATGTGGCAAGAACGCCAAGAACATGTGAGCAACCGTGCAACTGGAACAAGGCAAGTACGTCATCAGTACAAAGAGGGCTGCAGAAATATGGAAACGCCTTACTGGTGAGTGTATTATGTGAAAGTATAGTGAGTGAATATAAATTATGTGCCGTGAATAATACAGAAATTAAAATGTGCAGATTAAGGACATTAGAATTTAACTTAGGGTTGAGCAAGGTCATTTAAGTATACCATTAATCACGTGACGTCAAGGTAATTTTGGGCGCAGATTCGAAGAACTCGTCAATTACTCTATTTTAGCGAATTTACTAGCGAATTAAGTATATTGGCAGTTTGAGGTGTTATCTCGCTAATAGGAAAGGTCACAATCACTCTAAGTTAACACAAGGAACATAATATGAATTGTAAGCACATCGACATCGGTAACAAAGTTGTATAGTATATGCATTGTGAAGTTTCTACTAAGTACGCTAGACCCTATGTACCTGACAATTCAGGGAATTAGTTTGTCATAGCATTCATGAAATACTTACAATTGTGATAACGTTATTATTAAATGGATTTTTGCTACATGTCGGATTAAAATCAAAGTCTGGTTTAGGAAAGAAATGGTTAATTTTGTCAATCAAGCTCAAGGCCAAGTGTAAAATTGAAAAATGTAATCGATTATTATTATGTTGTGTAATATGTAAACATTTTTATCATGTATTTTATCAGAATATGTATTTTTTAACGTAATTTATGTTATGTAAACTATTGTGAAACAGCGTATAATATTTTAAATGAAAACTGTAATTAATCTTAAAGTGTAAATGAAACCATAATGTAACTTTGTATTCAAATCATAATTTAATTGAGTAATTTTTATATAAACATTGTAATACCTGCGACATGCATAAGAGCATCAGGTTTCGCGCGTGGGCAAGCGCTTATTCTACGAATCATATTGTTGTGACCAAGGCTTAATCAGTGTCAGCGCTTTCCTGTGTGCCTCGCGCGCACTAAGTAAGTTTAAAATTTTATTGTAATGATATATGATATTGTAACTATTTGATAGAATAAAATTTTTCTTGTAAGAGAGGGATGACTGTGGGGTCGCGATGATGCAATACATTGTAATAATAAAATGCACGATCAGCTAATGTAGCACATCGCACCTCGGGCTCGACAGGGCTCCGTTGGAGTCTTCCTTCAGTCAGTCCGCACCTTCGAAATGTAACACACGTTTGGTTGGACTAGTCAGTCCGCACCTCCGATAGCTAACACACGTTAGTATCAGTTAATCTCAGTCACTCCGCTCAACTAATTAATGTACAGATGAACGCGAAATATATTCGGTTTACATAAATAACCTTTTATTTACAACTACAACATTACTATATTAGCGACATATGCCAAAGTGACCAAGATACACTTATGGAGGAACAGTAATCGTTTAGAATAGGTACTTACTTTAATGCAAAGATCTTATAACATCACTAGCTTTTGCTCGCGGCTCCGCCCACATGTATATAGGTTATTACGACAAAAAGTAGCCTATGTCGTTCCTCAGGAATCAAAGCATCCTCATGCCAATTTTATTCAAATAGGTGCGGTTTCAGTGGTTTAGCCATGGAAGCGTAACAGAGAGACAAACTGACTGAGTTCCCTTCGAGTTTTTAATATTAGTATGAATTCTAGTACCGCGGCCATCTTGTTCAACTAATCTAAATTGCAAATGGCGGTTTGTAGAAAACTATATTCTTCAGAAAACTGAATTAAATGTACGGCAGTGAAGTTTGTTCAAGAATGACTACGTCGTGTATTTTAATGCAAAACTTTCCTGTCGAGAATCGAGAAGTAATTTTCATAAATGTTTCAGTTATTTTTATTGGATTCCATAGCTTCAAGTTTTTTTTTATTGTTGTTGTTGTTAATAGTTGTAGTAGTTGTTAATATTGTTATCCATACTAATATTATCAATTCGAAAGTAACTCTATCTGTCTGTTACGCTTTCAAAGCTAAACCGCTTCACCGATTTTTTTAAGGAATAGGGGGCAAACCGGACACCCGCAACACCAGAGGCGTCAGAAGTGCGTTGCCGGCCTTTGGAGGATGCGGTGAGGGATGGGGATGAGTGGAGCGGTTGGGTATTGGCCTCCGGTATCCTCACTCACTCGGTGAAACACAGCGCAAGCGCTGTTTCGAACCGGTTTTCTGTGAGGCCGTGGTATCACTCCGGTCGAGCCGGCCTATTCATGCCGAAGCGTGGCTCTCCCACGGTCCCATTTTAATGAAATTCGACATGGAGATACAATGAATCTTGAGAAAGGATATAGGCTACTCTTTATAGCAATAACCTACATCCACGTGGACAGAGCCACAGGCAAAAGCTGGTAAGCTATAAGAGTGCCCAAACTTCCCCTCTTCTTCCTGTATTATTCCCAACATTATTTGAGGTCGGCTACTAGTTCAACCGGTTTTACCAGAATATCAGTTTTTCCACGGAGCGACTGACATCGGACCGGAACCCTGAGGATGAACTGAGTTCGAAGGTTGAACTAGTTGACAGTATATTTAAGGGCACTAACTTTCCAATAACGATTCTCATAGATGTTCATGACAACCGGGACCGACGGCTTAACGTGCTCTCCGAGCCTCGGGCGGAAAAAACCGCCATCTTCTATACTCCGGGCTGCTATTAAGAATGTCTTGTAAGAAGAACCCAACATCAGTCCGACCCGGAATCAACCCGAGACCTCTTGGTCTGTAGTCGCTTACGCTAACCACTAGACCAAAGAGGCAGTCAAAGCCCAAACTTCCCCGATTTTCATTAAATTAAAAATCATTCATTCAATTAAGACACGAAGTGCCATTTATGAACGTTAACTTGAAGCTGCAGTTAAAATCATAGATCGACACAACCAGGCGTTACAGCATGCACTGTGTTGTCAAGGTAATTTAGGGGAAAATACCAAAACCTACTGCCTGTTTGTCCTTCCAGTTTCCAAAATGCGTAGAGTCCTATGAGAAGAATACTGGCAAAGAAACTCATAGCCACTCTTTTCAAAATTCAGATCTATGGTACAATAGTATTAGTATTACATGGAAGGTTAACAGTATGCAAGCTGTTGCCACCTGAATTTCATTTTATTGAAATGCTACAAAAGCTAACGTACCAACAAAAAATCACTCATGTATATATCATGAAGATTTGAACCCATAAACATAGAAATCATTCAATAAAATTCAAATAGGATGTATTTGCCTTTCTTTATACCTATTATTTGCATTAGTCTGTGAATTTTATCGTAAAGCCACATTTCAACACAAAATTAATCCTTTAATAGTTCTGTTATTCTATCTGTATTCTGAACAAATGCGTCTTGGAACAGTTCCAATGAATAATTGTTTTAATATTACACAACTTGATATAAGAGATTGTGTTTGTTAAAGGTCTATTTCGCGTGTTGAATAACTTACATCTTCTAGTAATTTGTAATTTAATATACGAGTATGTAAGAAGGATATGGGTGATAAATGATGTATCTCGCGTAGAGACGATCCGCTAACGGTTTAATATTGTTGTAAACATGTAATTACATAGTAATCTGTCATGAAAACTTTAATTGCGTGATTTAGGATTAATGTTTGCTTGTATGAGATATTTTTGAACGCAATGCGGTACTCTTATGAGAAAATATGGATCTGTTAAAATATTTAATGTAGAGGTTTTAGAGTTGGGTTCGATCTACAGTGCTTTTGTTCTGTGTCTGGGTGTTCTTTGTGTCCGTTCTACGTATGTTTGTCTATCTCCCCGCGACACAAGACTAAGGGTCAATTTATACTGGCGCAGAGTCGAAGCGCATCGAAGCGTTTTTCCAAAACTGAACATAACAAATTCAACCTTAACTCCACAGCGTAACGCACACATTACTTTCTCTTATATAACTCTATTGCAAAAGTTGTCATTTAAGGACTCTTTCTTTCTAAATTTCAGTCGAAAAGCAACATTTTTTATATTGTATTGTAATTGTAGAATAATACACATATTTCTACAAATATGTATACTATTCTTAGATACCTTTATTATTGATTTAACTGCCTCGTTGGTCTCGCGGTTGACATGTGCGACTGCTGATCATGAGGTCTCGGGTTCGATTCCCGGGTTGGACCCAATGTTTGTATGATCTACAAATATTTGTTTCGGAGTTTGGGTGTTTTCTATGTATAATATGTATGTATTTACAAAAAAAAAGTATAAATGTATTTATATCAGTTGTCTAATACCCATAACACGAGCTCCTGTTAGATGTCCAAAATATTTATTTATTTAAATATTTACATTACAAGCAAAGATATAATTACCTAAATAAAATCATTGATATCATTTCTTCTTATACTTTTTACTTGACCACATTTTTTTTTCTAAAATAAAAGCGATAGTAAAATTTTGTTTGGCATCAAAACATTTACATTGATACATAAAAAAAATCCTGTGGAACCATTCTCTTCGCTTTTAACAAAAGATAAAAGAGTTTTCCTAAAGTCAATGACGGCATTTCGTGGATTGTTTACACAAACTGCGCGTATTCGATTTCACTGTCAGTTTATTTGAAAACATCCGCATTCATCAGAGACGGACCTGCTTAAACGCCACCTAGTGAAGATAATTTTAACCACACAGTGTGGTTTGATGTTGCATCGCGCAGCTAAAGGTCACGCGCTGAACTGTATATATATTAGTAAAACTTACTTCACAAAGACAGTAGTCTGATCTCATCGTCAATTTCGCTATGAAGAGAGCATGTGTTGTGATAATCAGACGACTAATAAACAATCAGTTACCGTGGGATAGCCACGCTTCGGCATGAATGGGCCGGCTCGACCGCTGCCTCACAGGAAACCGGTGTGAAAAAGCGCTTGCGCTGTGTTTCACCGAGTGAGTTTTTTTTTTGTTTTTTTTTTAACGTGTGGAAATCCCCTCGGACCGTCACCCCGCTGGGGCTTGCGGCAGGGCGGTATGTCGGACTCGAACCGACTAAAACCACACGGTGTGCCACTCTGCGCCTGTGAAGGGAGGAATCCGGAAACTGCTGACATTAACATGTCCGGACCCAAGATACCGGAGGCGCATATCCCAACCCCTCCCCCCGTCCCGTTCCACTTGTGACGCCTCTGGTGTTGTGGGTGTCCATAGACGGCGGCAATCGCTTACCTTTGGTCGATACGTCTGCTCGTTTGCCCCTTATTCTATAAAACAAAACAATCAAAGAATCTTGGAATATCCAGCTTATCAGTCAGAACCCATAGTCACTAAAACAAGAGGCCTGGTTTCAATAACTATTTTTTAGTTTTCGAAGTGAAAACTTGTGTAGGTAGGTTTGGATGGGAGTATTTACTCCCTGATCATTGCTGATGACGTACATGCATTTGCATGTACGTCATTGACATGGTTATGTGGCGTCTTAACACTTGACTCATCTGTGAATGTATAGATATAATATTAATATGTGTATCTATAAGTTTGAATATGTTGTGAACAGTGTACATTTAAATTGATCACAAAATAGATATATGTAACCTCTGCTCACCTACCTTAAAAGATTTCTACAGCACCCGAAGGTTGACTGAAAGACAGTGCCCTGGGCATTAAGTCTTTCTTTCTTTTTCTTAATAAATGGCAAACTGTGCCGATGTCGACAATTCTGCCAATGTCAAGTGCGATGGAGATACGTGTGTATAAAGATAAAAAAAGAGGGAAGAAGGAGAAAAAATAAATAAAAAAAAGACTGGCTTTTGTAACCATCCAAATTTTCCAGGATTAGTAGTGGACTGATTGTGGAGTTTTTGTTGTGGATAAAACACTGAAACAAACAGACAAGTACCAATATATAAGATATGTATTAATAATATAAATAGATAATTGACAGACAAACACAAATCAACATTTCAACATAACTAGGTAAACAGGTCAAAGTTTAATGTTATTGCAGCGGATAAAGGTCATCAAGGCTTGAAGGAGCTTGGGGGATGAAAAGGTTAGCAAGGACACAAAGTTAATAGGGGTGGGAATTTTTAATTTGGTTAAATAGGAGTATAGATCTAAGGATGGGTTATTTTTACTACAACTAAAGAAAATGTGATCTAAATTGCCTTCATCAAAACCGCATTCGCATAGAGACGAATCCCGCACCCGGATCTTGTTCAAGAAAACAGGCGAGCTGCAGTGACCCATGCGGAGCCTGCAAATGGTGGAAATCACGGGTTTGGATACCTTCTTAAATTTGAAAAACCAAGGTTTTGGGGTAATGCACGGCTGGATTGCAAAATAATGTCGTCCTTTGCGTTGTGAGGAGCTGTTCCATTCCACCTGCCAGGATGTCAGCAATTCCTTTTGGGGCAGCCTTAAAAGATCGTATTGATGATGGATCAGATGTTTTTGATCGGCCGTTAGGGAGATAGCAGCACTTTTGGCCAATGAGTCTGCACACTCATTGCCCACTATGCCACTATGACTGGGAATCCATACCAAATGGACCATTTTAGCGTTGATAGAACTATTAAACAGGCTTTCCTTAATTTGCAGGATCAGGGGACTGTGGAGTTTGCTGTGGAATGGGTCTTGGAGAAGGGCTTTAAGGCAACTAAGGGAATCGGTGAAGATAACAGCCTTGTTGATGTTATGATATTCAGCATATCGGCATGCCTCTAGGACAGCAACACATTCGCCCGTAAATACCGAAGCCTCTTTTGGACACTTAAACTGCAAAATTATTCTGGAGTTCTGGTAATACACTGCAGCTCCTGTATAACTGTCGGTTGACATTTTGGAGGCATCAGTAAAGAACCTCTCAAACCCTATCCAGTGGTCATCTACATGTTAATTAAAGGTGGTGACGGCAGAGGCGGATCCCTTAGGGATTCCAGCATCCAGGAGAATATTTGGCTTATAACAAAGTATGCTATAATCAAAGAGAAAAAGAGGAATTTTGTCTAATTTCAAAGTAGAGTTCATGAAAGGCAAGTAGTAGCGAAAGGATTGTAGAATCAATGGAATTTCTTTATAAGCCCAATATCTTGAAGTGTTGCACAATATGTCCAAGTCAGAAATTTTTATGAAGAGAGGGTGTGTGGATTTACATGCGAATTTTAAAATGAAACGTGAAGCAAGGTATTGTCTTCTTAGGGATAAAGGTGGGTCAGAGCATTCTACCTGTAATGCATTAATAGGGGAGGACTTCATGCAACCAGTAATTATTCGGAGACACCTAGATTGAGCTCTATCAAGAGTTGTTAACGCGCCTTTATTGCATGGGACCAGCAAGAAAACACCATAGTCCAATATGCTGCGTACTAATGCGTTATAAACGAGTTTCATGGTGTATGGGTGGGCTCCCCACCAGACTCCAGCTAGGGTCTTCAAAATTGGGATGACGCGTTCGCATTTTGAGACAAGGTAGTTAATATGGGGAACACCAGTCAACTTTGAATCTAGGTATACTCCTAGAAATTTAAATTTGTTAACGAGAGGAATTTCCTGCAGCTGTACTTGGACATCTATCTGTGGCAGGGACTTCTTTCTTGTGAAGACAACGACTGCGCTTTTCTGAGCAGATAGGCTAAGGCCATGGGCTGATAGCCACTGCCACAGAGAATTCAGGGAAATTGTGAGTGATGTGGCTGCATCTTGGATGGAATGATTAGTGACGTACAGTGCCAGGTCGTCGGCATACTGAAGTAAACTGCAATTATCATTTAAACATGAGCCCATATCTGCAGTGTACAAATTGTACAGCAAAGGACTCAGAACAGAGCCCTGTGGCAAGCCCCTCCAGGACTTTCTCTGGTCAAGCTCTTCACCTGAGATCCTCAGGACTACCGTTCGAGACATAAGCATTGCACATATGCAATGTATCATCCTAACCGGTATTCTCAGCTGCTGCAGTTTATGCCTGAGAAGGGGTAGTAGGACATTATCATATGCAGCAGTTATGTCAAGAAAAAATGTAACTACGGATGCATTTTGAGACAGAGAAAGCCGGATGTCAGTTACCAATACTGCCACACTGTCCATGGTACTGAGTCCCTTGCGGAAGCCAAACTGGTAATTTGGTAATAAATTCCTTGATTCTACAATCCATTCCAGACGGTTTTTAATCAGGTGTTCAAAAATTTTAGAGAGGATTGATGAAAGGGCAATTGGTCTAAAGCTGTTTGGGTCACTTGCATGTTGACCAGGTTTTAGAATGGGAATAATTATTTAGATCTTCCACTTGTCCGGGACCCAACCATTGGTATAGGAAAAGTTTAAAATATCTAAAAAATAAGATTTTGTACTAGGGCTAGCATTGGCTATAAAAGAGTATGGGATGCCATCAATGCCGGGAGCAGAATCTCGTACACTTTGAAGGACCATGTTCAGCTCCTCTAGGGAGAATGGTTCATCATGGATACCCAGTGACTGAAGTGGTATACTTGGTTGGGAGACTTCTTCAAGATGTGGGACGTAAGGAGGGGCAATTTTATTAAGGAAAAATTGAGCTGTGTCTGGGGAGATAGGGGAAGAGACTGAAGGAGAACATCCAGATCGGAACCGATTAATGTTCCTCCAGACTATTGAGGATGGAGTGGATGGGGATAAAGAGGAACAGAAGTTAATCCAACCAGTGCGTTTTTTGCGTCGGAGGAGTCTTTTAGTTGAAGCAAAGACATTTTTATATGTTAGAAAATTTTCAGTTGTCATTTGGGCATTGTATTTCCTTTCAGACTCCTTCATTAGCTTAATAGCCCTAGTACATTCACTGTCCCACCAAGGTGGCGAGGAAACTCTACCTCTGCTGGAGTTTTTAATTTTAAAACAGCTGTCTGCACTTGACCTGATTGCCTCCACAAAGTTATCACAATAGTCTATGACCTGGTAGCGATCATCATAGGATAGGGATTGGTAGTCAAGTTTGGGAAGGGTTTTAATTTTGTTTTCAAGTAAGAGGGAATAATTTTGCCAGTCGGCTTCAGAAAGGTTATATTTTAGGAGGGGAGGGGATGATTTTTCCAAGTGAGTTGAGCTAGGGAGGGACAACAAAATAGGATAATGATCACTACCATGGGAAAAATCCGTGCACTGCCAGCAAGCAGCTGCAGCTATGTCTGGTGAGCAAATGGTCAAGTCCACACAGCTTCTATTTTGACCAGGGAGGACCCTACGAGTGGAGCAGCCGTTGTTGAGAACGCAAAGGTTCAGGTCATCTATGATCTCCACCAAGCCAGTCCCGAAAGAGTCACAGCTCCCAGATCCCCATCTGAAGTGATGGCAATTGAAATCACCCATAATCACTATTGGGCCCTGTAGATTCTGTAGCATAGCTCTCAATAAAGGGAGGAAACTTTGCTGGGGGTGAGCGATGTAAATTGAAAACATAGATAAGGTACCAATTTTAACTGCAACAATGCTGATATCATCCGGGAATTGGGGCAAGGGGAGGGGTAAAAGAGGGACTCTGTTATTAACAAGGAGGGCAGCACCTCCATAGCCATCAGGTCTGTCGCATCTTAGCATGCTGAAATGCGGAACATTGAAGTTGAGACTTGGTAAAAGCCAGGTCTCGGCAAGACAGATAGCCAAAGGCTTAAATTTGTTTATAAGGAATATGAGGTCGTGTTTCTTATGGAATACACTCCTCACATTCCATTGTAGAAACATTTGTTGGAAAGCCATTTTTAAAATTGGTTAGTAGGTGAATTAGTGAGTTAGCAGCGTTGGACGGTATAACAGAGGGGGATAAAGTTGAATTGGGGGTTAGTAGAGTGGTTAGTAGATGTATTAAGAGTTCTATAGTAGAAGGCTCAATGGATGGATTGAGGGCACAACCATTGGGTTGAGAGGGTTGAGGGGTATGGGTGAGGGATTGATGAGCAGCTTTATCGTAAGATTGAGAAAGGGAAGACCAGGGTTTAGGTTGGCGAGTAACAGTTTTTCGGTATGATTGGATAGGCCGAAGGGATTGGGAGGACTGTGGGGATGGAGTAGGCTGTAGGGGTTGGGTAGGCTGTAGAGATTGGGTAAGCTGAGGGGTCTTCACAATATCAGCATAGCGGCGTGAAGGCAAAGGAACAGCTTTACTTGCTTCAATGTAAGAAATATTTTTCTCTGCCATTATTGTCTTAATAGCCCTCTGCCTACCATACTCCGGGCAATTCTTGCTATAAGCAAAGTGCCCACCGGAGCACAGCACACAAAAAGCATCACTCTCTGTGACTTCACAACCATTACCAGGATGGTCACGACCACACTTGTTGCATCTAGGCTTGGACCTGCAGATAGATTCTACATGTCCAAATCTGCAGCATTTTCTGCACTGGACGGTAGGGTATATATATTGATGAACAGGGAGAGAGTTGTAACAGCAGAACACTCTTTTCGGTAAAACCTGGCCATCAAATGTGAGAACACATGTTTCTGTGGGTTTCCATTCAAGTGTGCCCTCGGTATAAACTTTTTTATTAAGACGCCTAACTTTTAAAATCTGTCCACAGCCCTGTGGCACACTTACAAATTTTATAACATCCTCATCAACCATGTCGATGGGAATGCCAGAAACTACGCCCATCCTGGTAATGTGAAAAGTAGGGATGTTAGCAGTAAATTTATGGGTATTTAGAAGGGGATTTATGAGAAATGAATTTGCATCCTGAGGGGATGCAAACTGAACGGATACTCTATTTCTACCAACCTTTTTGACACCGTCTTTGACAATATTACTTATGTTGTTTTTAAACAAGAAGAGCCCAAAAGTAACCGGATGCAAGGTCGTGCCGGAGCCTATTTGAGTCTCGACGCGAGAAACATGGACAATAAAAGGCCCATTGTCAGATGTAGTGTACGTATTCCGCCCGACCTGGCTTCTCATCTGCTTATGTGGGTGGATGGCACTAACCTCATCGTCCACAGGACGTTTCCGCGAGCTTGACGCATTTGAGGTATTATTCTCTTGTTCTGTTGCATTGACGACGACATTCACAAACTGCTCCAGAGGATTGGAGGGAGTTGAGGGGTTTTCGGGAAAGAAAGGGGTGGGATTGAAGGGTGGAGTTATTTGAGAAGGTTTATCAGGTGGATCGGGGGGTTTGTTTCGAGTCATGTCGAAACAATTATAGCTACCAAACACACAAACTACACACCTTTACCAACACAGGACAGCACAAAATAACAAAAAAAGTCACAAAAGTCACTAAACCACTCAAGATTTATATAAATTCTAGACACACGTGCTAACCAAGCGTACGACGTGGCAAGAATCTCGTCGGCACCAAAGTTGTTACGATTGCAAACAAATACTGCGATTATTTTATGAAGTCTTCTGTCAATAACATTACTTGGGATCCGATTATGCCCGCTTTATTTACTTTCACCAAAACCAAATTACTTTGAACTAATAAATGGTAAAAAAAAATGTGGGCATTAAGTCCGCCGATGCACAAACTTAATACGTAAAGTTTATATGTAAATAAAAATACTTTCTACTCACTGGTGCGCGCGAAGCCAGTGCACAGAGCACAATTCGACAAATTTAAGTCCGGTCAATATAGACATTTAAAGTAACAAAAATTCCCCGAGAACCAAATATTGGTGGAGAGCTGGGTTTTACCATTATTACAAATAAAGTTTTAAAAATCCCCATCCCCACATCCTATGTGTGCTACAAAAGTTATTCGGGGTCAAGGGTGAAAATTTGAGGTTTTTTGAATTTTTCTCGGAAACGGTAAATTTTATAAAAAAAACCTCAAACCATAGTAAATCTAAAAATTTTCTACAAAATTGGTCTTCATGATTTACTCCACTAACTGTTATGATAATTTTAGGATATTTTTTGTTTTTGACCACTATTTTTATGTCTAAATTGACCGGACTATCTATTTAAGAGATCAAACTATTAATTTGAATATCCAAATATAACAACTGTTTGCAGTTTTAAGGATTCATAGTTTTAAGTTTTTACTTCTGTCAGCAGACCTCATGACCACTTTCTGTTTATTTACATAAACTAGCTTAAACCACACAGGAAACAAATGATAAAATTTAGTACAAACTAAACGATTCCCCGCACTGCTGACGTAAAACACTTTATCACATATGCAGACCCTTTACTCGTAAAAAATAATGAAACTGTTTTCGGAGAATAAGTTACTTTTTACAGTTACAAACACGCAAGTTCTTTGTATTCATGATTTTATGAATTCGTGATTTATACCGGCGTCGCAACATGAATATTCGTTCGTAGTCATTTGTAAAAATAATTATTATTTCGCTAGTTTCTTTTGACGGGTCACGCGAAGTTCACCTCGTACTTTGTACTATAAATTAAAGAATTAAATTTTATGTTTAAAATTAAGGCTTAATTCTTAAATTATTTTTTCTAGAGAGAGATTTTCCGATTGTAGTTTTTTCATGTTTGTTACAATAAAACAGTAATAAACAAAAGTACATATAAAGTGTAGAAATAATAAATATTTCCGACATTTGAAACTTCACGCAACGTCATCTATCTTCAAACTAAGCAGAGTTTATACATTATATAAGTATCCTTAGAATAGCTCATTCTATCAGTCAATCTAGCTGTCATTGTAGTATGACATCTGTCAAAGTGAAGCCGTCATACAGTCTCTATATTTTTTGTAAATACATACATATTATGTATGAAAAAAAAAACACACAAACCCCGAATTGCAGATCATACAAACATTTGGTTTGACCCGGGAATCGAACATATTATTTCCATGTATTTATATATAGATAAATACATCTAAACATATATGAATAAAAATATATAATACACACTAAGAGCCTGATAATTATGGGAACATAAATAAATCTTTGGTTTTTTTCTTCTTTTCTTTTCTTCCTTGATCAAGAGGTCTCGGGATCGAATCCCGGGTCGTTCCAAAAAGTGTTATTGAGTTTTTCTGATTATATAAATACTTAATAACAGCTCGGAGTTTGGAAGTTGGGGTCTGAACCCCCGAGCCTCGGAGAGCACGTAAAGTTGTCGATCCTGCGCCTGATCTTGTAACATCGTTTTTTTTGCATTTCAATCTTTTAACAATTTTTGTTTTCAGCGCCCTCTCGTTCACTGTAGTTCGAACTACAATTGGCTGCGGAGCGCGATCGAATTGTTTAGCTGTTTGGTGCACCTAGGTTGCGCCAGGTGGCGTTTGTTTTCCCTGGCCGGAACACCCCCGTGGGATTTGGAGGCGGAAGTGCTCGCCGAAGTTTATCGACGGGTGGCTGAATATCGGGCATAGTATGGCTATCGCCCTCCGCCCGAAGAGGTACGCGAGTGGCGTGAAGCCGCCCGTCGAGCCACGATGGCTCGCTGGTCGTTCCGGCTGGAGACTCCACGCGCTGACTTTGCCGCCGTGGAGGCTCTCCAGCCGGTCATCCTCGAGTGGGCAGGGCGGCAGCACGGGACCCTTTCCTTCCGACTGACGCAGGTCTTTTCCGGGCATGGTTGCTTCGGGAAGTACCTGCACTCGGTCGCTAGGAGGGAATTGAGTCCCGCCTGCCACCACTGCGACTGCAGTGAGGACTCGGCCCAGCATACGCTGGCGATCTGCCCTGCATGGGCGTCGCAGCGCCGGGCCCTCACTGCAGTCATCGGAGGAGATCTCTCGCTACCAGCCGTCATACGCTCCATGGCCGGTAGCGATAGCAGTTTTACCGCGGTCGCAACCTTCTGCGAAGATGTAATCTCGCAGAAGGAGGTGGCGGAGAAGGCCCGGGAGGACGATGTCCACTCGGACCCAATCCGCCGCCGGCAAACCGGGCGGCGGAGGCGCGCCTATCAGCGCCTCATGCCGCCCTGAGTGTGGCCGCGTATGGTCGGGACGGGCTTTCCCCTCCATCCGCTCTAGTGGCCTCCCGCGAGGGGGCGACGTACGCGTGTGCCGTACGTCGCCTAATTGAGAGGATACCAGCAGACGGTGCCCGCTTCTGTGCGGGCAGGCGCTGGGAGGGGTCCGGATGTGTTAATAACTGCAGTTCCCGGACTCCTCCCTTCACAGGCGCAGAGTGGCACACCGTGTGGTTTTAGTCGGTTCGAGTCCGACACACCGCCCCGCCGCAAGCCCCGGTGGGGTGACGGTCCGAGGGGATTTCCACACGTTAAAAAAAAAAAAAAAAAAGGTGGCGTTTGTTTTAAAGGATTATTTAGTTGAGATAAAGCCGCCTAACAATGAGACATTATCATATGTGTGTCATACGATTCTCAATACATTTTAAATTTATCGCAAAGAAACAAGCAGTATAGAAGTTGTACGTCTTGTTCACACGTCAAGTAATGAGGGGGGGGGTTTCATCGAGAAGGTTTGATGATGAGTCTTTAAAAATAGATGTGTCGCAGATGAAAGATTCATTCTTAATCTTCTCTTTGGAACTCTGAGGAAGCTTTCGTTATTGTGAATATATATATCTTTGATGGTAGTGTTTTGTGAGTGATCAAGTCCCACTGTCTGTGGTAAGTTAACCTCAAAAAGGTTTTCCTTATTATCTTTAAGTATGTAGAATATGTCCTCAGGTTATTTAATTTTGTTTATAGGGTCGATAGATTACAGCTGAAAATCTACCTTCATTATACCCGTCCTGTGGTTCGTGGTTTATTACTGAGGAAGATTGATTGTTGGCAGCTCACGGCTCACTCCTCAAGATTTCTGCCCTACCTTGAGGGAAGTTCACGTAACAATTAACTTCATTAATTAATACTTTTATTTAGCACCTACAAGTGGATCACTGTTGGACGTCTCCTCAAGCTACCTTGAGCTGGTGAGAGACTTCGGCTGACTACCTCGAGTCAGCAAGGTGATCCTGAGGGTGGCTATCTTGTGCTGTCCAAACTACCGGCCTGTTATTTGAAAAAACTGTATATTTTTTATTTCAACCTACCTTGTATGTAAATTAATAATTTTACTTAACAATTGTAATTTATAAATAATTTCTTTAACAAAATAAAAGTTTGTATGTGTCTCAAGTTGTTTCCCTGAAGCCTCCCGTGGAATCCAGGTACAGGCACCCTCACTTTAAATTTCTTAAAATTCTTACGGCGCCCTGGGTTATATGCTCTTGCTGACTGACTGGGTCTAACCGGTGAGTATTCCACCTGACAAGTTCAGGGGTTACAATCTTTCCCCGATCGTCTCGGTTAACTGTCCCATCGGATTATGAGAGAGAGGGAACAGAGAGTGCACCTGTGTTTGCGCACAAACTTTAATATAATATCTCCAGCGTAATTGGCTGGTCTCCTTTGAGACTGGCCGCCGTGGCCGTAATTGGCTAGGAGAACATCAATCGGCTATCACAAAATTGGAGAAATTATTGTAACGACTTCTCATATAAGAAAGAGTTAAGAGAAAAGAACAAGAAAAGAGAAAGGGCGTGTTCTGGTAACCAAATGCAGAAGATAAAGGAATCTTGATAAACAATAGTACCCGGATGACCAAACTTTGCTCGTTTTGTTTTTGAAGTGAAACTTTTAATGTCATCCAACAAGGTAGCGTTAAACGTTTAACGGTTGCGCTAAACGTTTAACTACCATGGAGGGGTTTTGAAAGCACTTTTGCACATTACGAAGTTTGACTTCCTCCGCGCGGAGGGACTCCACGCATTTTCAAGCGACTTCAAAAAGGAGGAGGTTCTCAATTCGACTGTATTTTTTTTTATGTTTGTTACCTCATAACTTTGGACTAGTCGAACCGATTTTGATGATTCTTTCTTATTTGAAAGCTGGTGCTTCCCGAATGGTCCCATTTAAATTTGGTCCAGATTGAAGTCTTTTTTTTTGTTTGTTAAAATTTGAAATTATTTTGGTAAATTTTATTTTATTTATTTTATTTTATTTTACAATTTTAAGGAAACTTACAGCTAGAAATACAACTCAAATAAAAGGAATAACATGGTGATGGCCAATTAAAAGTTTCCACAAATATCATTCCCCATACATTAAAAGAAAAAAGGTAATCAGCGAAGTCGTGTGCGTGAGTATGCGGCTATTCGCGAAAGTAATGGTTACACAATATTGTTTTAACTTGTGATAGATTGGTGCAAAACAGATCCACGTCAACTTCCCGACATGCAGCATTGTAAGCACGACAAGCCCGTATTCTATATGAATTTTGTCTGTACGCAGTTCCAACCACAGGAACGTGTAATAAATTTGGCTTGCGTAAAAATACTGTGGACACACATAGGCCTATTTTGGTAAGCATTTCCGGTACTTCTACTGATCCGTTGAGGATTTTCCATAAAAACGCTAAATCCGCAATTTTTCGTCGCTCTTTAAGTGGAAGAATGTGAATTTTTTTACAACGAGTGTTGTAATCAGGCAGATAACAATTAGAACGGAATTGAATGTACCTCAAGAATTTACGTTGAATGCCTTCAAGCCGATCAATATAAGTATTATACATGGGGTTCCACACTTGTGACGCATATTCGAGGTGACTTCGATCGAAAGAGCAATATAAGATTTTTATGGTTTTTATATTTTTGAAATCAGACGAGAGTCTTAAGATGAAACCCAAGGCTTTTGTCGCCTTATTGATTATAGTGTCTATATGTACGTCAAAGAGAAGCTTCGAGTCAAAGGTAACTCCTAGGTCCCTAACAGAATTAACTTTGGTCAACGGGGTATCGTGCAGCTTATAGATGTAGTTGATAGCGTGTGTCTTGCGAGTAAAAGTACAAGTATAGCACTTATTGACGTTTAAGTCGAGCCTGTTCAACGAACAATAATTTTGAAAACGGTCCAGGTCCTCCTGTAGAGAAATAGCATCTGCGACGGTGTTAATCTGCTTCATAATTTTCATATCATCAGCGTAAAGCAATATTTTCGAGTGTTGGAAACAGTGAGTTATGTCATTGACGAAAATGTTGAATAGCAGAGGTGCTAGCAGCGAACCCTGGGGAACACCCGAAGGAATACTCACAGCTCTCGATGAGTAGCCATTTAACACTACTGTCTGGCATCTATTCTCCACGTAAGACCTGAACCATCTAAAGAGATTACCCCGCATACCCATGATTGATAATTTATTCATAAGTACGTTATGATCAATCTTATCAAAACACTATAATCCGTATATATAACATCTACCTGGGACCTCTGTGACATGGATTCCGACAAAAAATCACTACACAGAACAAGATTAGTTGTAGTCGAACGACCCTTTAGGAAACCGTGCTGGTGCTCGCCAAAACTGAGTTTAAGTGCGCCATATACCTGTCTGTACACTATTTTCTCAAAAATCTTAGCGAACACACATTAGCTTAGAAATGGGCCTGTAGTTATCGATAATAGACCTAGATCCCTTTTTTAAGATAGTTGTTACATATGCGGATTTCCAGACAGCGGGCACAACACCTGTATTTAATGAGAATTGGAATAGAATTGACAGTGGTATGGTGAGACTATCGGCGCAGTTAAATATAAAAATCGGTGAAATATTATCTGGTCCCGCGGTTTTGTATAGATGTACTTGCTTCAATAGTCTATTAACTTCATCTATATTTATTTCCACGGATCCAATATCCGTGTTGGCTTCACCATCCTTTCCGTGAACTTTAGGTAGCTGTGGACTGTTGCTGCTTTGATTTATAAAGTTAGAATGGAGAAAGTCATTGAACATCTCGCATATAACGTCTCCGTCACCAGACAAACGGTTGCCATGTTGAAAAACGGGGGGGTAACAATTAGACTGTTTTTTTGATTTGACATATGTCCAAAACGCACGTGGGTTACGATTAATGTTGGATTCTATCTTTGTAATGTAATTTTCGAACAACTCCTTTTCATAATCCCTAACCCGCTGTCTTAAGAGAACAAACGAGTGGTAATCAGAGAGATTGTTATATTTTTTATACTTAGAGTGAAATTTTGATTTTTCTTTTATAATCTTTATTAAAGAGCTGTTATACCAAACCGGATACTTAGTGTGTGAGGCAACAATTTTTGTTGGAATATAAGAATTCTGTAGATCATTGATAACCGCATAAAAATAGGATACAGCTTCTTCCATGGATTTACAGCTAAACTCATGATTCCAGTTCTTAGAGTCTAACTTTTGTTTTATCGAACCGTAGTCGGCGTTATTATATAAGTATTTTATATGAGGACGAACGGGCAGGCTATGCAATTGAACAAATTCGACCGAAACACAAAGTGCTTTGTGTTGGGGATCTTCACGTACTAAAGGATAATCACAACAAGTAACAGAAACATCATTATTACATAGTACCAGGTCTAGTATCCTATCGTTAATATTTTTAAAGCAATTGTATTGCGACAGATTACAGATATTAAAGTTGTCTATAAAATTAGTTTGTACTTCACCCTGAAAGTTACTAGGGATAAGGGAGGAATTGTCGCTTGATAGGCACCATAATATATTAGGTTGATTAAAATCGCCTAAGATTATAAACGAATCACTCGGGTATTTAAGGATTATATCAACTAAACTATTAGATAAATTACTTAACTGAACTGCTAATGTATTACCTAGATTTTCATTACAAATGTAAACAACACAAATATGTATCTTGTAGGAAATTTTAGGCTTCCTATGATTCAGCGTTAGCGTAGCCCACAAGTCCTCAGCAGATGAGCACCATTCGGTACAGTCATTAGCGATTATTTCCCTTTTAACAGCTATTAAGACACCGCCTCCCCTTCCTTGACCAGTGACAGTATAATTACGATCCCTTCTCCATACAATATATCGATCATCAAATAATTCAGAGCTCAATATACCTTCAGTGAGCCACGTTTCCGTAAGACAAATTATATCGAAGTTTTTTAAACGCACGTTTCTATAAAACACACTCGATTTCGTTCGAAGTCCTCGTACATTCTGATAAAAAATGTTAAGAGATACCATTGTAAAAGATATAAAACCCAACATAATAATAGCAAAAATGTAAGGTACATTCAAAACAAAGCGAAGAAATACTCTGTAGTAATGAAATGCAATAAAGAATTTTACTACTGTATGAATTAGGACTACTATCGCAAATGTAAATGTTACAGAAATAATATGTAGAATTATTAAATAGCTCGTGTATTAGCTTATATGAGCAAAATGCGTTTCATATATAACTATTAATACGGGCTCGTTAGTATTGAGAGATAAGAATACAAAAGGCCGGTGGTGTCGGAATGAATAGCGAAAATATGCACCTGTGGTTCTCAATCTTAGATGGCCAATGCAACAATAATGCATGGCGGAATGTTGCGTAGATATATTTATGGTAAATTTTTCTTCAAGTTTTGTTCCGTATTGATCTGGTGTTTGGGTGAAGAAGAGTTTTTTCTTATAAAAATTTTACATTCCTTAACCCACACAAATTCAACTCCACGTTCCTTTGCTCGCGCTTTTGTTTTATTCAATAGGATCTTGTTCTCTAGAGTCAGGTGATCATTTACGTAGATCTTGTTATCACCACGTAGTCCTATGTCCGTAGATTTGAGGGCCTTATGTTTTTTTGCTGCAGCTACAAAATCATGTCTCAGGTAACCGTTGTGGACAGAACATATTATATTCTTATTTTCCTTATCATTACGCATCGGCACCCTGGCTATGTAGTTAACCTGATCCCTCGGCATTCTACAATTTATTTTGTCACCTATCTTATCCAGAATATCAAACAAATTTTCAGAACTGGACATAGGCACTCCTTTAATCTCAATATTGTTCATACGAGATCTTTGTTCACTTTCGCGCTGTAGTCCTTCTAGTTTACGGACCCGCTCCTTAAAGGCTTAACACATTTTCCTCTGTCTTCTTCATGGCTGTGACGTCCTGTTCTAAAATTAATACCTTATCCGTCAATGTCTCAATCGTGTTGTGTACAAATTCAATTGAAGCTTTTACATCGGAGAAGTCGTCTCTAAGGGTTTTTAATGTGATGTGATTCTAAAAATAATCACAAATTTTAACAAAAAAAACCGACTTCAATCTGGACCAAATTGAAATGGGACCACACGGGAAGCACCAGCTTTCAAATAAAAAAGAATCATCAAAATCGGTTCATCCAGTCGAAAGTAGAGTCATCGTCATTCGTGGGTGAGGTAACAAACCCATAAAAATCGTTGCAACTATTTTCGAGATTCAGATTATATTTATACTAGCTATAGCGCGTGACTCCGCCCGCGTGTTTGTCTTTCTAGCAAATAGTAGCCTATGTCCATCCTCAAGAATCAAAGTATGTTTGTGCCAAATTTCATTGAAATCGGTGCAGCGGTTTGGTCGTGAAAGCAGGACAGACAGACAGAGTTTCTAGTTAGTTCGCATCTATACTAATATTATAAACGCGAAAGTTTGTAAGTATGGATGGATGGATGGATGTTTGTTGCTCTTTCACGCAAAAACTATTGAATGGATTTGGATGAAACTTTATACACACATCAAAAGTGTCTAGGGATCAACATATATTTTTGCAATAACTTTTCTCCTGATTGATATTAATTAAAATTTTCTTTAAGGATTCATCAAATAAAGTGTTTTCGTTTGTCACAGTAACGATAAACCAAGTCACCTTTGCATTAATAAAGAAATTTGCCATTTTCCTAATAAAGGGATTTTTGACATTTGAACCACTAACATTAAAGTTCGAAAAAAAGACTGAAATAACAGTTTTCTTTAAAATTTTATTAGGTAACTTAAACAATTAATAATCCGTGTTTCTACCGCGAACACTAACAACACAAGAACATCGGTTTGGCATACTCAAAATGAGTTCATCCAAATCACGCTGTGGACTGGCCGCCCATATTCGTTGCAACAACAAATAAAGGTCTTCTTGCGACTGGATACCCTCCATATTCGGCAGAGCTCTTCTCTGTAGCATATCCCATGCATGCTCAATCGGGTTCAAGTCTGGCGACTGAGCAGGCCAGGGCAGGACATTGATGATAGCTGCGGCGAGAGTCTGTCTTACAACTCTTGCGGTGTGCGGTCGTGCATTATCATGCATTAACTGAAATAAGGGACCGATTTGCACTTGTAGAGGAACGATGACGTCTGATACAATCGTCTCAGCATAAATTTGAGCGTTGAGGTTGCCTCTGATTCAAATCAACTCAGTTCTTCCGCCGATCCAAATACCCGCCCATACCATGATGGTTCCACCACTATAAGGATGGACTTCCTGGCAGGATTTTAATCGCTGTTGGCGTCCAGGGGTTCTCCAGTGTCGTATACGTCTTGTATCCGGTCTCATACCAAAACGAGACTCATCAGAAAAGCACACGAAACGCCATTGTTCTTCTGCCCAATTTCTGTGTTCAAGAGCCCATTGATATCGAATCCTACGATTGTGCATTGCTATAGGTGGTACCCGTAGCGGTCTTCGGGAATGAAGGTTCACTTCATGCAAGCGGTTTCTGACTGTTTGGTCGCTAATTAAGTTCCCTGAAGAGTGATGAAGCCTCACGGCTAACATCATGGCGGTTATTGTTGGAGCTCTTCGAGTTAAGATTTGAATGTATCGGTCTTGTCTCCGTGTGGTGCAGCGATACCGTCCTCCATGGCGCTCAGCCACGGTACCAGTGCTTCGGTAACGTGTCCAAAGTCGACTGATAACACTCTGACTTTTATTCAGAGCTAAAGCCACAGTACGTTGCCGGGAACCAGCTTCTATCATTCCCACGGCTCTGAGCATTTCTTCCCTGCTTAAATGACGTCGCCGCTCCATAATAACGTTGGTTTTAATCAGTAGTAGGGAAACAGTAGCACTAATAATGTCTTCAATGCGTTGTATGTTTTTATAGGGAAAATATTGACAGCTGATTTTCATCTTTTACTCGAATTTGATTGACAGTTCCTGATTCAAATTATGAAATGCACCAAAAAGGATCCATATAAATTTATAAAATCATAAATTTATTACAAAGCCACATCTCAATCTCAAGAAATCCGCATAAAAATGCTTGATCCCTAGACACTTTTGATGTGTGTAGTAATATAGCTTATACATCAGAATAACACATAGGCTACTATTTGCAGCGATAACCGACATACACGCGGGCGGAGCCACGGGCAACAACTAGTTTATAATATACTAAAGTATGGATACACAAGAACTGCTCCTTTAAAGGTATTAGATAAGCACATTGAAGACTTTTTTAATGAACTCTATATTAAACTTCAATACTTTCCACATTAATTACTTAATTTACATAATACCCCAAGTGATGTAATAGGCTTGCTTCAAAGGTAAGTCGTATATTTTCTTTGTTAAATAAGGCAGGTACGCTCATCAATGTAAATTAAAACCTTTGATAACTTTAGAGGCTTCAAAGTCAATTTAAAAAGTTAAAATATCAGAGAGATAAGTTTGAACTTTGCTTTTTCAATAACTAAAAGTAATGCTCTTTTATCCAAATACGAAGTGAAAATGATTTACATATAAAGGTGAAAGTTTCTGAGTATATGTTTATATGTTTGTCACTTCTTCACGCTAAACGGTTGTACAAATTTTGTTAAAATTTGATATGGAGATAGCTAACACTCTGGATTACCATATACTTATTATTCAAAAAAATGAGAGTCCCCGTGGTGTAAGCATTTGAAATGTATCGACAAAATGCAAACTAATATAGAAAATACAAGAATGTTAAAACACAATAGATATTTATCCATTGAATCGTAATAATTGATTTCAATTTGAGTACCGTAGCCAGCGAATTGCTTAATTCAACCACTTCAAAATGCAAGTGTGCATGTGTCAGGAAAATATATACCTAGTTATCACTTGAGCGTCTCAATAAAACATAACTATCAATTATAAAGTCGGAAAGTAAATGTTATTTCTAACAATTAATATCTTAATATTTAATAACTACAACTATTTCTGTTGTCCTGTAAAAAGTGTGACTTGAGTAAGTTATTTGATTATAACATTCTAAACGGAATACTGTAACTTTTCATTTCAATTGTGAGACTGTAACTAACTAACAATTATAATAAAATAGGAGATTCAATAACTATTGTCTGTGACTAAAGTAATGTTTTAATAATTGATTTCAAATAATTGTGAGTAACAAGTCTAACCTGTTAACATCCGCTATTACATTTAAATTATAATAGCGTGAGGTTAATCACAGAAATTCTAATTATTTAATTAAGGATTTATCATGTAATTAGAATAAGGCGTAACGCATTTAATTGTTTTTGGAAAGTGAATACGAAACCAACGACATCCGTTATACAGCGACTACTGTCATCATGATTTGAGGTGTTGGTTTCGTATTGGCGAGAATAAATACAGAGATCACTTTAGTACGAGCATTGTACCAGAGAGGACTTGCTGTAAATAAGTTAAGTATATAAGCTTCTTAATTGTGGTAATTAACTATTAAACATTTGTTACTAATAAGTTAAGATGTGTGTGACTTTTAAAAGAGAATAAACTATTAAACATTTGTGACTATGTAATAAGTTAAGATGTGACTTTTAAAAGAGTGGCTATGAGTTTCTTTGCCAGTATTCTTCTCATAGGGCCCTACGCATTTTGGAAACTGGAAGTTATAGATCGACCTTGACAATGTTGTGCCGATCTATGATTTTAACTATAGATTCAATTTAACGTTTATTAAATAGATGAAATCTAGTTTGAACCTGAGTTGTTGTTTTAATAAATCCTAGTGTACCAACTATGATGTTTTGCCCATAAATCACGAATTATATTTATTAGTTAAGGAGTGACGTCAGCGAAGCTGATGTCACCCTTTCTAAAAATCATCTCTCTTTCCAAATCTAACACATGCATTAAAATGCCAATCAGGCATTCTAATCGTTTATAAAAAATACTTGCTATTTCAGTGTGCTGTAAGTGAGCTTTCGTTCAACAACTAACAATTATAACAATAGCACACTTAGCTAAGGCCCGTGTGATTTTGTTTCTCCTTTAAAATAAAAGGGCGATCAAAAAAGGTAACAAAATATAATAATAATATTTCGGACATCTAACACACCACTCTAGTCAACTGATACAAATAGTTTTTTTTTTGTAAATACATACATATTATACATGGAAGCACCCAAACTCCGAAACAAATATTTGCAGATCAAACAAACATTTGGTCCGACACGGGAATCGAACCGTTGTATTCGATAGAATTTACGCGCATTCGCACGCTTTACATTTTGTAGCCCGACACACATTCCGTTGCCGACGACGCGTTGATTCGCGTAGTAAGCACTTAGATTTGCGCGTGTATTCGGGCGTCTTTTTTTTATAGCAGAAAAATGTATCAATATAATAATAGGTCTTTACCTATGAAATTGCCGTTTTGTATGCAATAAGTGAAAGTACTTATTTTTTAAACTTTTTTATTTCTGTTATTTGAAGTAATCACCCATGCAATCGATGCATCTTTGCCAAAGCATTGGCATTTTTTTTTATGCCCTTCTTGTAAAAATCAGCTGGACGGGAGGCAACAAACTCTTCAAAGGCATTTTGTACTGCCTCTCGGGAATTGAATTTTTTACCCACTAAAAAGTTGTCTAAATTTTGGAAAAAGCAATAGTCGGTAGGTGCAAGGTCTGGTGAGTATGGCGGATGAGAGAGAGCTTCCAACCCCAGCTCTTGCAGCTTGGAGACTATCTGTTGCGCAGTATGGAGTTCGCGCGATGTCGTGAAGGAGCAGTGGGGACGACCGATTGACCAAAGCTGGTTGCAGATGTGCAAGCTTCTCCATCATTAAGAAGAACTGGAGAGTTCTTCACAGTACACATCTGCATTAATGCTCATGCCGTTTTGTAAAAAGCCGTGGTGAATCACACCCGCACTAGACCACCAAACAGTGACCATCACCTTTTTAGGGGTCATTTTTGGTTTAGGGCATTGCTTTGGTGCTGAACCAGGGTCTAACCAACTTGCTGAGCGCTTTCGATTGTCGAACAGAATCCGTATTTCGTCGCACGTAAGAATTCGTTTCAAAATTCCTTCATTTCTTTGCCTGTTGAGCAGCGCAAGGCAAGTCTCGACGCGTACGTTGCGCTGGCGATCGTTAAGGTCGTGGGGCACCCATCTATCAAGCTTTTTTACCTTGCCAATTTGTCGCAAATGGATCAATATTGTTTTGATGCTTACATTAAAAGCTGCTGCTAGCTCAGCTGTAGATTGAGTTTCGTCAGCTTCCACAATCGCCTTAAATTCATTATTGTTAACCAAAGTCTCCGGACGACCACGAGCTTCATTTTTCAAGTCAAAATTTCCAGAACGGAACCGGGAAAACCAATAACGGGTTGTGCGTTCGTTTATACAGTTCTCTCCGTAAACGTTTTTGATGTTACGTGTTTTGTGTCGCGTTGGTGCCACGACGGAACTCATATTCCATAATTACACGAATTTTTAAAGTATCCATTATGACGAAAAATGTTCAAATGTAATGAAAATACAACGCTAATCAGAAAACAAGAGACTGAGTTTGTAAATAGAATGTCATGGTTTTAAAACAAAATTAATTTGAATTTAGAATACAGAGCCATTACAAACTTTTTTTTATTTGAAATGACCAGTACTGAAGAACGGCAATTTCATAGGTAAAGACCTAATATATATTAAGAAGATAAAGGCAAATTTACTATGTTAAGTTTCAGATTTTGACTCTGCTCTAGTATTTTTCTTTTTATTGAATCGGAAGCAAACGAGCAGACATATCGCCTGATGGTAAGCGATTACCGCCGACCATGGACACTGGCAGCACCAGAGGCGTCACAAGTGCGTTGTCGGCCTTTTAAGAAGGATTACGCTCTTTTCTTGAAGGTATGAATTGACCCATATAATAATAACTGTTTTATTGGTCTGTGTCACACAGAAAGTTATAAAAGAAACTTAGGATAGGCTTAATATCTTCATACATAATATGGAAATCTATGTGAAAGACGGCTATCGTACTAGGGTGCCCTGTCTGACCGAATATCAGCCTCCACTCTCTCTAGAGAAATCTCTCTATATATAATAATAAATATTGCGGACATATAACACACAACGCCATCTAGTCCCAAGCTAAGCCGAGCTTGTGTTATGGGTACTAGACAACTGATACAAATACATATATACTTTTTTTGTAAATACATACATATTATACATAGAAAACACCCAAACTAGAAAACAAATATTTGTAGATCAGGACAAACATTTGGTGCGACCCGGCGAATGAACCCGAGACCTCATGATCAGCAGTCGCACACGCCAACCGCGAGACCAACGAGGCAGTCAATATATAATTATATATACAGGCTACTACAACTAGACCAAAAGTACAGCCTGGCAAACATTCTATCATTAAAAATAGATGTATTCAGCTTCCATATACGAGTTAATTAGTTTCATTCTTAGTTCCAGTCTATAGCCGTAGCACAGCGTTATGGCTCTTATTGACCCTATTGAAAACGTACTTCAATAGTTCAATTGAACTGCGGTTTCTAAAGGCTTGGATCGTATAACAGAGGTATGAGATAAACCTATTCGCTGCGGATCAGATTATGGAACCGAGTTAGAAGTACTTATTTCTAGCTCATGTTATAATTAGAAAGGTTCCGTTTGGGAACCAAAAACTTTTAAAGAATCATTTTGACGGCCCTTTCAAGGCCCTTTTAAGTATCAAGTTGAAATTAACATTGTGTTTTTTTTTTTATATGGGCCTGTTAAAGTGACTCTAGTATCCCGAATGGAGAGCATGAGCAGAAATAAATAGTCAATACTTATTGCGAATGTAACAATGCAGCATGGTGACCCACACTATGGCGGCCAATTGAGATGCTTCTGCGTCAATTTATATCTAGAATCACTTGAAGTTCAATAAGAACACTAGATATAAAATGAACGCACGATGAGCGCGGGGCTCTCTTGGGGACGGGGTCGTGCTCATAGATTAGAAATTAATGCAAACAGATGCGACATTTTTATTATTCTGCCTACTAGATTGTGATGTGAAAAAATATCGAAATATTGTTGTAGGAAGAATTTTCTTTTATACAAAGAAAAAAATTATTTGTCTAAAAAAAACTCCCGCATTAGGAATATAAAATCCTTTATCGTGGGGGACTTTACAAACATACATGAAATGGACATAATGAACACCCAGACTCAGAACAACAATTTGCGAATCACACAACGTTTTGTCCTACGCGGCTACGTGGGATTTGAACCCTCCAGACTTGGCGCAGTAGAAAGCGGTGTGGTGACCGCTTAAACCATTAGGCCATTGGTGCAGTCAATTACTATTGTATATGAAAGAAAATATATAATCACTATTATAAATGTAAAAAGTAAATAAAATTTAATTGTTCATTTAATACCAATTAAATGAATAAACACGAAATGCCTCACATCAAAAATTACATAGTCATTTAGTTCAATAAAGATTTACCTACGTACTTAATACTACTACGACTATTTTACCTACGTGTCAAGTCTGAACCGTGCACCTTTAATAAATCTATGATTTTCATTCATAAATCGCTGGCACAAAATATTTAAAAAATATTTTTGATTTATTTGTAAAACAGTAGTTATATAATGTTTTGTTTACTAACCGATGATAAGTTACACCACTATATTTTTTTTACATTTTATAGATATGCTTCTGCACTCTGTTGTAGTCCGATTACTACGAGCTTAATAGAGCGACTAGTTGCGCTGATGTTCCGGGACATCAACGAATGGAGCGAAAACACTGTACCGCGTGTCCGTTCTATTCTTAGTAATATTAATTAAATGCTTATAAAGGAGGCTTTAGTTTATTTTACTGCGCTGTCCGGACCGTATATACCGTCTTTAATGGTTTGTGTTAAGTATTACTTATTTTTGCAATAATGTTGCCCTACATAGTTTGTTCCTTTAATCAGCTCTTACGACACCCACAAGATATACAGGGGTGGTGAAGCTCCGTATTCTTAATACGTTACCAGAAGGAGAACATTTCTATTTATTTGTGGGTGGGTTATAGCAATAAAACAAGGTCTTACAGAAAAATTGGGAAAATAAATTAATTATGATATTACATTGTAGTTGTAAAACTTATAACCTTCATAAAACATATGTTATGTAGTTAGAAACTACAGCCATAGATGAGATAATACGTTCAACTAGAAGACGTACGAAGCAGCCCCTAATTTAAGATTTTTAGAGAAAAAGTAACTTTAAGACTTATGTAATTAGGTGCAATTTCGCACAACTCTAGTAAATCATTCATATTTGATAAAAACGATTGTGAATCGTTAGTTAGTATAAGCTATTATGGCAGTTTCGCTTATTTACGAGGCGAGTTTCTTTTGTTTTGGCAACGACTTATTTCTAATATTTGCGGTTGATGTTCGACGATTCACGCGAGAATCTTATATAATCTATATAATACAATATACATGTTACCGTTAGATTGTCAAAACTGTTAGATTGTAATTTATCTTGCGACATTGCAAACTGTCGAAAGATTGTGAACTGTAATTATTTATTATAAATATTATACATGATAGTTCACAATTTGACGTATTATTTTTAGTTAGATTATTATCTATCGAAGTGAAACCGTCAAATTGTGATATGGTATGCGACGGATCTCGCGCGCTGATTGGTTGAACAGCATATGTCCTACGCTGCCATATTTGTTTGCTAATTCGTTTATTGCCGAATGTAAAGTATTTTTGTGATTGTAAATTGATTTCATGTTGAAAACACCTCACAGCTTTAGAATTAGTTACAAAAAGTTGTTGTGGCAGTAAAATGAATTTGTGATTATTCATAAAAGATCTAAACTAACCTAACTCCATTGCCTTAAACGGCCTACTGTAAGACCAATCAACCAGGACAGTTGACAATTTTACGCGCGACAGATTGTGATTTAACGGTTTTACTTCGAAACATTGTAATCTAACGAAGAATAGTACTTTGAATTTCAAGCAGTATGTCACAGTTGACAATATTTGGACAGTTTACAATCTCGCTAGGTAGATTATAATCTAACGATTTTTACAATCTTACGGTGACATATACATAGTCAAAAACAAAACAGTTAATTCTCTGTTTTCCTTCGTTTGACGTCTAGTAGTTGTTGACGAGATGTAATGTTTTGCCTATCTTTCCTCTTATTTTGTTAGATAATAATAAGTTTTTGTTTCATTTTAGGGTTCCGTGCCAAAGGCAAAAAACGGAACCCTTATAGATTTGTCATGTCTGTCTGTCCGTCTGTCTGTCCGTCCGTATGTCACAGCCACTTTTTTTTGAAACTATAAGAACTATAATGTTGAAACTTGGTAAGTAGATGTATTCTGTGAACCGCATTAAGATTTTCACACAAAAATAGAAAAAAACAATAAATTTTGGGGGTCCCCATACATAGAACTAAAACTCAAAAAATTTTTTTTCATCAAGCCCATACGTGTGGGGTATCTAGGTCTTCAAAAATGATATTGAGGTTTGTAATATAATTTTTTTCTAAACTGAATAGTTTGCGCGAGAGACACTTCCAAAGTGGTAAAATGTGTGTCCCCTCCCCCCCCCCCCTGTAACTTCTAAAATAAGAGAATGATAAAACTAAAAAAAATATATGATGTACATTACCATGTAAACTTCCACCGAAAATTGGTTTGAACGAAATCTAGTAAGTAGGTTTTTTTAATACGTCATAAATCGTAAATTGCAATTTACCTTTCATTCAATCAATACAAATATAAAAATGAAATAAAAAATATATTATGTTATTTGCTGCTGCGGAACCCTTCATGGGCGAGTCCGACTCGCACTTGGCCGCTTTTTTTTAGCTTATCATAGTGATTGTGATTTGACACTGATTTCAGAGTTACAAATGCATTATCCTGCTTTTAACCTCCTTTAACAGGCAGTATGAGAGGGAACTGGGCTTGGGTTATGGTAACCCCACTCTTTTCTCTTAACGCCGGTGTTCTGTAAAATGTACCTTTAGTTGACTCATTTGTATCTAAGCGTGGTTCTACATTTACGTCATTTGGCTAAAGATAGAATGATGCCTCCAGTCTGACAGATAACAGTTGCGATATGTAAAAAATGATGTATATTTATTCGCATTTTATGTGCTGACATAAGGTTTATTTGATCGTTTCGGATCAGGGGCCTAGTGTAAGCTTATCACATCCACAGACTCTCGATCGCAATCGTATTCGACCTTTCGATTGGTGAAGAGTTCAATTTGCGGCAAATGCGAAGCCCAGCGCGATAGTAGTGACAATCGAGTTGATGAGAAACAAAATCGCACTAGCCCCCACCTTGTATTTTGATGACAGCCATACGTAAAACTAAATATATATTCGAAAACAAAACAACATTACCGTAGAGATAGTATTTCTGTGCAAACGGTTGTGATTGATCGCTCTAGGTAATGGATTCATGATTCATATCATTATCATGGTTAAAAAGAAACTATTCTAACATCAGCTGATATGATTCTAAACGATAATAGTAATACTGTGAAAATTTATATTCAGTTTCATTGAAGGGTTTTTGGTCTTTTTTCTATGTAATAGGCGGGCAAACGAGCAGACGTATCGCCTGATGGTAAGCGATTACCGCCGCCCATGGACACGTGCAACACCAGAGGCGTCGCAAGTGCGTTGCCGCCCTTTGGGGGATGGGGAAGATAGGGGAATGGGTTGGGGTATGGGCCTCCGGTATCCTCACGCACTCGGTGAAACACAGCGCAAGCGCTACTTTACACCGGTTTTCTGTGAGCCGTGATATCACTCCGGTCGAGCCGGCCCATTTATGCCGAAGCGTGGCACTCCCACGGTGGTCTAGTGGTTATTGACCTTGACTGATAAATCTAAGGCACAAGGCTGACTAATACCGCTTAGGTGACAAGATGGCTGGAGCTCGTGTGCCGTCTATATTGACAGGCTGACTCAAAACTATGGCCCTTTCTATGAAGGTTCCCCAGACTTGATGCTATACTCGCATAGCTTCAATTTAAAAAGATATCTCAGTGGTTTGCTTCAGCATTTATTCCCAGAGTGAGTTTTAGGAAATACTAGCGCCTTCTAGCTGTAAAGTACGACGTGTAAAAATATCTGTAAAAGATTTACTAACTCAATAAATACATACGCTATATTATTCATCATTGGTAACGACACGAATATTTTTTTTAATTAAAACTATTAATGTCAGTAAAGTAATATTTATACTAAGTATGTTATAGTAATAATGAATAATTTTTTTCTTGTATTTTTTTATATTTTTTATTTAATTTGTATGTCACTATCTCCATTGAATTTTTACCAACTTCTATATTCGAAACAAAAAACAGATAAATGCTAGAGTCTTAACTAAATACAATTAAATATTCGTAGAAACATATAACCCACACTGCCTATTGTTCCCAAATTAACAGAAATAAAATTTAGAAGAAACAGACCACATTTTTATAGTGATTCTTTAATATAAACGAGTGTAAATAACTTAGAGAACCATTTAATATAAGGATGGTGAAATCAGATATCATTACTTAACATTCTGCTCTATCACCACTGTATCAGGTTTTTTGTCAATAACAATTCTGTCCATGGTGATTGATGGCTAAACAGTGTGGTTAGACTATTACTAGAACATTGTCCGACACTTACATTGTCAAACACCTTTATAACAATATTTTTATTCTCAGAAAATGTTTTTAATATTGTTGTTCACATGTAGGTACAGACTAGACAACTTTCCTATCTTAAGGCGCGTCTCCACCAAAATTGTTGACAATTTCAGTGTTTCCAACTATTTGCAACTCTTCAGAAAATCGCCAACTTTTGTTTCCGTTGTGTCTATACCACCGAGTCGCCAACAATTTGAAAAACATTCCAACTTAGCGTCTCCACAGAGTCAATAAATATTTGCAACAAGCGTATTCTTTTGACGTTTACCAACAAAAACAGAAACACGGTTCCCAAAATTTGTTGATAATTTTTGTTGCCAACACAAGAAAATTACAGAAACTTTTATCACCAACACCACATTGCCAACTTTTCTTCGGTGGCGACTCGGCTTCAGGCACGTCAGCAAAACACGCATTAAAAAAAACGTTACCGTGGGAGAGCCACGCTTCGGCTTGCATGGGCTGGCTCGATCGGAGTTTTTTATTTCTTTTATTTGTGGGCCCGCCAAAATGACTCTACTCTGCCTGATGGAAAACAAAATCAGAATCCAAGAGTGGTGGTCACCATACTGATTGCGAATGCAACAATGCAGCTAGGTGACCCACACCATGGTGGTCTTGTGATGCGTCGTTGGGCCCGCATATTGATTTTAATTAGTATTTAGCACTATTTATTGATAAACACACACAAGGTACAATAATGCAGTTTACAACGAACGTGTTGGGTAGCGAGTACTAATGTCAATAAAGTATACATGTATCATAGATATGTATAGGCAAGTAGCTCACAATTCTTCGTAAATCTTAACACAAATTAATAAAATTTAAGTGTATATTTGTAATTGTAATTGTCAGTTTTTTACTAAATACTTATGAAAATTATCTATATAAATTAAATAAAAAATATCTTTGTGTGTCTGTAGGTCTATCTGTTTGTTCCGGCTCTCTCTAAACTAAAAACCAATGCAGTAATGAACAAATCCGATTCAAAGCAACAATACCACAAGGTGCGGCTGATAAAGAATAAAATAGTACCGATATTGAAATTCATAACAAATTTCATTAGTGAGAGCTGGAGTCAAGATTAGACTCGAAGCCTATGTGTCAAATCTCTTAGCCCACCCTAAAGCCAAAAAAATCTAATCAAGACATTTATTTTTATAGATATACTAGCTGAGCCCCGCGGTTCTGCCCGCGGTACAACAACAACCGCGGGTTGGTACCCGCGGTTGTTGTTGTAAAGCTAGTAAAAAGCGCGGGGTAAAGCTAGTAGCCTAAGTTACTCCATATATCATCAGCTACCTATCAGTGAAAGTCCCGTCAAAATCGGTCCAGCCGTTCCAGAGATTAGCAGAAACAAACAGACAAGAAGACAGACTGACAAACATTGTAAAAACTATTATTTTGGTATATGTACTGTGTATACATATGCATTTAGTAAAAAGCGATTATGCGATATTACAAACAGACACTCTTTGTTTTTTTTTTTGTTCTTGAAATAGTTAACTTTCATCATGATTAGTTTTTAAATAATGAGAATTAATATAGCTACTCTCTTTTCATTTTTCAAATTCAATTTCAGGGTAGCAAAAAAGTAATTTACTGCGTCATTGTACGCTTTTATTCATGTTACTGATTAATTGTCGCGGGGACGTGATCAAATTATGACATTGTTCTTGGTTCTATTGTTACACATAATAAGTTTATCTCGTGAATACAGCCCGGCACTTGGACACAAATTGACCTATTTAAAGTGAGAATTAATTCTTTAAACCATTTTTTAACCCCCGACGCAAATTTATAAGTTATAAGTTTGACGTGTCTATCTGTCTGTCTGTGGCACCGTAGCTCGTGAACGGATGAAGCGATGTCAATTTAGTTTTTTTTTGTATGAAAGGTGAGTTACGTGCGAGTGTTCTTAGACATGTTTCATGAAAATCGGTTGAGTCGTTTAAAAGTTATGGGGGTGAAAGTGGGGAAGAATAACAGAATGTCTACAAAAATATCATTGGCGTATGATTACTCGATTAAGTGCTTGAGTAGGGGTGTTCAGTCCTCTCACCAGTGGAGCGATCACCTTGTGAAATTTGAGATGTCTTAGGACCCATAGTAAGTCATTCAATCACTAACTTAAATCACTGGCAAGAGCAATGAACGACGGCGTTTCACCGTCTTCTTAATCTAAACTAAAATCATCAAGCACTTACTGGAGTTGTGTGGCTTCCTTGTTCTCGGCGCCGTTGATGGGGTACCCCACCGCCTGGTCTGTCCTGGTACGTTCACACATACATGCTCCAGAATGCTGTACAATCTTCAAGGAATTCGAATTACAATACACTCTTATTAGCTATCGCGGATCGCGCCCCTTTGAACGTGCCTACTAACACTCGCGAGTCCAACCCAGACCAATCATAGCGGTCACCGACGAAAAACCGAGTCGTTGGAAAATTAGCTAAATATCAATTCAATTAACTTAAACCGGCAGTCAATTGCGAAAAAACCGTGTTCGACCGGCAAGCGTCTCAACAATACTATCTTAACCTCAAACGTCAAAACGTCAAAAAAAAAAAGACAATAATAATAATAATAAAGCTGTTGCTTGCAACACTGCAAGCAGATACGGAATTTTTCAAACATATTTTCAAAAATTTATTTTCTCGATTTAAATCATTCTGGAGTAACAAAATCAACCAAAAATAGTTTCTAAATTATGCAAAATGCATTATTATCATCAAAGCAGAATTAAATTGAATAAAAAGGCGTTGTACGAGAAAACATCTGATATAGTAAGACATGAACGTCATGTCACAACAACGATTTTAATGAACAAATTCCTAATATATGCTAATGCTAACAAGAGCTAGATCCAGAGCACGTTTACCATCTTCGGACTCATCACTATGCTCCGCCTTGCCGTCTTCGGATGTAAGAACAGAAGTTCCAACTATTGCAGAGGCGTCGAGCTCTTCATCAAGTGACGAGTTTTTCTCTCCGCCGACGTCGCCAACACCTGTAAGTCGGCAGGAGAGATGCCGGCCACCAGATAGCTTAGGTTCCCGAGGACCACTGACCTCGAATAGGGCCCCCGCTGCCGGTGGTAATGTGCGCCGCATGAAGTGGACACATTCGATTAATGAGAATGTCATGCGGGCATATTTTCGGGCTACAGAGTTGGGAACAAACCTTACTGCGTACCGTGTTCGACTAGTCTCTCTGTTTCAGGAGCTTGAGCCAGCTGTCAACGTTTCGGCACAGCGACTGTCGGATCAAGTGCGAGCTATACAGCGTTGTCACCTGCTGGATGATGCCGTACTTGAGAGGATACGCTCTGACATACGGAGTAGCTTGGCTGTCCCTTCTTCATCACATGTTGTGGATACGGTAGCAAATACCACACCACAGTTACCACGAAGTGAATACATTGACGAACTAGTGGACAGTGAAATTATCTCCGTAAGTACCCAATGTAATGATATGATAAGGAGCGCTTTGGAGGATGCGATTCGGGAATACCGATATGTAGATTTTAATAACAGACCCCGGTTGCCTCGTTTGCCCATACATAAACGAAATTTAGCGTTGGTGAGTGCCTTGGATTCGTTATTACTGGATTATTTCAGTAATAGCGAAGATCTCAGTGATACACATTCCATTCTATACTGTGCCGCTATTGCAGTTTGCCGAGTAGCTGGTGTTAAATTTGTAGAGTATAAAACCACTATTCGACCAAAAAATTATATGCCAGCTTGGCAGTCTAGAATTGAACGTCGTATTGCTGAGACCAGGACACTCATTGGTAAGCTGATTAGCTTCCGATCGGGTAATACGCGACCAAAAGTAATGCGCTTTGTGAAACAGGCATTCTTGGGGACTACTGTTAGTTCTCAACAGTACATGTCATGTGTCACAGAGCGCATAGACTTTCTAAAGCAAAAAGTTTATGCATGGGCAAATAGAATAAGGCGCTATAGAAAACGAATAGATCGGTATAGTCAGAATCGCACGTTCCAAAGAAATGAGAAGTGGGTATACCGGAAGTGGGAGAAACCGAATCCGTGTATGAGTGATGGGCAATTGCCAGATAAAAATGCCACAAATTCATTTTGGCGTAACATCTGGTCAATGCCTGTCACTCATACAGAAGGTGATTGGTGTCGGGATGTCGAGCGCTCATGTGAGTCAATAATATCTATGGAACCAGTTAGCATCGATAAGGAGGATGTAAGTTGTGCGGTCCGTTCATTACCGAATTGGAAAGCACCTGGTCCAGACGGACTGCACAACTTTTGGCTTAAATGGTTCCGTAGCTCACATGCGTGTTTGGCATCTCAATTCCAAACAGCATTGGATTCGGGTTCATTACCACAATTTTTAACCACTGGCATAACCCACTTACTCTATAAATCTGGTAGTGCCATGGATCCCAAAAACTTTAGGCCTATTACTTGTTTACCAACTATATATAAACTTCTAACATCTATTCTGAGACTCAAAATTACTACTCATATTAATAAAAATTCGATAATTTCCGTTTCTCAGAATGGATGTAGAAGTGGGACCCGTGGCACTAAAGAGCTCCTTATAATAAACCTGACCATTAGCCAGCAGGTACGTCGTAATCGTAAGAGCCTGGCGACATGCTGGATAGATTACAAGAAGGCTTATGACTCGGTTCCTCATACATGGCTTTTAAGGGTGCTGGAGTTGTATAAAATTGATACAACTCTATGCAAAAACAAATAAAATATTTGGATTTATCTCACGAGATTGTCGATATGTGGAATGTGGATTCGGTGATCATTGTTCCGATAGTCGTATCTGCTCACGGATTAATAGCCAAGAGCCTCGATCAACACCTTAAGAGGCTCACGTTAGAGGGCTGGATCAAGGGTCTGATGCAGAAGGCAGTCCTCCTTGACACGGCTCGAATTGTGAGGAGGTTCCTGTCTCTGGAGCCCTAACCACCGGTTTCATGGTCCCTGTACCCGAAGTCGGTGGTCTACTATTTTTTATATTTTTAAATGTATTTTTATATGTATATTTAAAAATGTAAATAATATGTTGTAAAATAAGTTTAATAAAGAGAACAATAATAATAATAATATTTATTTGCCAGAATGTAGGTGTACACAGTATGATCTTAATAATGACATTTATTAAATTAAAAATATACGAATCAACTGAACTCACATCAGTCAAAAATACTAATTTATGTCAAAAATTAAAGTACAATTAAATAAAATATAGTCAAGTAAACAAATTCAAAAATGTCGCTAACAAAAAATCATAGAATGTCCACAGATATTGTCAATGAATTGAAAAAAAAAAAATTGGTGAAATATAAACCGATAATTACTTTCTGTCCTCGCGATACGACATAAATTCGTTTAATTCATAAAAACATCTATCTTTCAACCACTGCGTTAATTTTGAACTAAATTTATTAAGAGGAAGCTCTTTAAAATCATTTGGTAATTTATTAAAAACTTTTATGGCATTTACATAAGAGTTCCTCTTAAACATTTCAAGCCTACATTGAGGGAAATGCAGCTTAAACTTATCTCTAAATGCTACATTTCGTTTAGAAACTTCTTCATGCTTGGCAAAGCACTCTGGGTGTTGTCTAACAAATAGGCACAATTCCCTGATATAAATGCAAGGTAATGGCAAGATGTTGCACTTTTTAAATAGGGGCTTACAGCTATCTCTAAACCCAGCTCCACAAATTGCTCTCACACATTTTTTTTGTACCTTAAATGCTTTAATGACATCAACCGAATTGCCCCACATCAGAAGACCATATAAGAGTACGGACGAAACGTATCCGTGGTATGCACACAATGCAGCTTTGCACAATCAAAAATGTTGCCATTACAATGACGTTAAATTTCTAACAAGGGGATTTGTTTTTGTAATTTAACTGAGAACTGGGCCAAAACCGCATGAGTGTTGCCATCGACACGATAAGAAGTAATTTGGAGGAGACCATGGGAGAGCCACGCTTCGGAATGAATAGGCTGGCTTGAACGGAGTGATACCACGGCCCACAGAAAACCGGTGTGAAACAGCGCCTGTTCTGTGTTTCACCGAGTGAGTGAGGTTACCGGAGGCCTGTACCCCAATGTTATTGTCTTAAGCCCCTCTATCTTTCTAAAAAGATCTCCTGGGGGTTCACATCATCTTCCTAGCCTTTATTATCCCCAAGAATTGGGGTCGGCTACTAGTTCAACCGGTTTTACCTGAATATCAGTTTTTACACGGAGTCACTGGTATCGGACCTCCACAAACCTGAGGGTGAACCTTAGAATAATAACGCATAGAAAGATAGTCTTCATACAAGCGCCCTGTCAAAAATGAAGCACTGAACCGATTCACATAGGTGTGACGATTACGTAGGTACGCGCGGCGATACGCACACATGCAAACGAAATATTGAAACAAAACATTTCTATTTTGACCTAATTACTTACAAAATACTGTGAAATATTAAAAACTTACCTGTAAAAAGTGATGTTATCACACTTCTTTTGTTTTTCAGATGCGTTGTGACACAATTTAATTGAACAAACCGTCATAATTGTTTTTTTTCGTTAACGTACAGCGTACTTTGAGCTTGAACACTACGAAGCGGCCCGGCGTTTGGAGCCATATATGGCTCCATTTGAGGTGCTTCAAAACGGACGCGCGAACTCGCTTTCTATGCGTTATTATTCTAAGGGATGAACTGAATTTGAAGGTTTAACTAGTTGTCGGTATATTTGAGGGCACTGACTTCCTAATAACGGTTGCCATAGATATTCATGACAACCGAGACCGACGCCTTAACAAGGCACGGGCGGGAAACACCACCATGTTCCATACTACGGGCTACTTTTAAGAATTTCTTGTAAGACAAATAATATTTTAACAAAATAAAAACCGACTTCAAGGTTCGACTTAATTTCTCTTGGATGCCATCATCAGATCTTCATGTCCGTATCCATACGTCGTACCACCGCTGGGATATTTCCTTTCCATTAAAAAAAGAATCATTAAAACCGGTTCATAAACGACGAAGTTATCCGCAAACACACATAAAAAAACATGTAAACGGTCGAATTGAGAACCTCCTCCTTTTTTGAAGTTGGTTAAAAAACCTACCAGCAGTCCGACCCGGGAATCGAACCCCAGACCTCTTGATCTGCAGTCGCTTATGCTAACCAGTAGACCAACGACTGTTCACATGACCTATCAATTTTCGACACGAAGTTTATGATATTCATGTATTTCTACTACTCATATACTCTTCTGGGTCTGTGTGTAATTCACATTTACAAAAAACGTAAACTAAATACAGACCCAGAAGAAAAAATCACGTAACCATTTTTTTCATAAATTTATCAACTCGCGAATTTTGACTTTAAAACTGGAAACTTCTATATAATTAGTTGAGTATTAACTTTCATAAAAAGTTAAAATATCAGCTATTTATCCTTTAGCTTTGTTCAGACCGTTGTCTGAAATCCAATCTACACAAACTCATCAAAAGAGAACTCATAGCCAGTGAAGTCCCGCAATACAACTCCTAACTCAGAACCCTCCATTAAGTAAACACCGAGATGTCAAGTTACATTGTTATTCAAACTAACGTTATAATTTCTGTGGTTTGACAATAGTGCTAATTCTGTTGTTATCTCACTAAATTTCTGTAAACTTTTTGTGTATTAGCTGCCAAAATGGCGCCTGATGGAAAGCATGAATGGATTTTTTTTTTGTATATGTAATAGGCGGGCAAACGAGCTAAACCTATCGCGTGAGGGTAAGCGATTACCGCCGCCCATGGACACCTGCAACACCAGAGGCGTCACAAGTGCGTTGCCGGCCTTTGGGGGATGGGGGGGGGAGATAGAGGGTGGGGTTGGGGGATGGGCCTCCCCACTCACTCGGTGAAACACAACGCAAGCACTATTTCACACCGGTTTTCTGTGAGGCCGTGGTATCACTCCGGTCGAGCCGACCCATTCATGCCGAAGCGTGGCTCTCCCACGATCCAAATCTAAGAATGATGATCACTATCCTTAATGCGAACGTCTCGATAATGCAGTATGGTGACCCACACTATGGCGCGATGGCGGCCTAGTGAAATACCTTTCACTAAAAAAATATTAAAAGGGTTCTTCAGTGGAGACCGTGTCTCGACAAACGCAGTGTGGGGCGTCCACAGGCCAGGTGGACTGATGATCTACGCAAGACGGCTGGCAGAAGCTGGATGTGAGAAGCCGAGGATCGATCCAAGTAGCGTAAAATTGGAGAGGCGTATGTCCAGCAGTGGACTGCGATAGGTTGATGATGATGTGTTATTAGTCAATCTTTGACATTTACAAGATATAACTCATTTTTAGAGATTTAGAGCCTCTGCAGACTACTAACTTTTTAATCTGCTGATAGTTTGCCGATAGTTTAAATTGAATACAGTTGTCGGCCGATACTGAATCGTTATAATGTGCGCACTCCCATACATCTTCATACTGATTAAGAAACCAACCAAACTATCGGCCGATCGAAAGTCTGCAGTTCACGAGGGCTCTCAGTTTAGACAGTCGAACAATAAAATTAGCCGCAATGGTCAAAGGTTTCTGAAATTTGCAATATATACAAACACAATGGCGTATCAAGAACATGCGTAGAAATTTGAGTAGTGTAAGAAAGCATACTGAACTTTTAGTCCCAGAACTAAAAGTTGTTAATTCAAAAACAATAATTCTAACTTTTTACTGGTAAGTAATAAAGTTCTAAATTATAAATTTTATTTTTAATCTAAATGGAGTCATAAAAAGTTAGGAATCGCTCAGTGACTGATTGTTTTATGATTCCATTATCTAAAAACGATTAACCCACATTGTATTATTAGTTACGAGCTGATATTTACTTCTTCAAACTTGGTCTCATTTTGAAAACGACTGTTGTGGGTTAAAAACTTTTTTTTAAAAAAAGGTCGAGGACCAGGAAAAGGTACAAAGGAATACTCTTGCCCCTTTTTACCTCTGCCTTATTTTTGTTTGGGCAGAAATGTCCTCGAATACCACCAACTGGTCGTTATGTCGGACTCGAACCTATCAAAAACCGCACGCCATCTCAGGTACTAGTAACCGGGGAACCACATGTGCCCTAGAAAGGAAATCCCTAGAACCTCAACGTACCTTTGGCCATCTATAGTTTGCAGGTGATCCTCTCCTGACTGAGAATACTGATGCTTATTTCTACCCTCAAAAGGATGCTTCTTAGCATTGATTGTAAAAGAGTAACTGAAAAAAAGAAAGAAAATTATTTATTGTGACATAGACAGGACGATACATGGTTTTAAACAGACGTAAGATAAAAGAAAACAAGCATATAAAATGCCCTGTGCAATACCAGAAAAGGCGCCTATCTCAGCATACTGATGTAGCCAAGGTGACGCACTCATGACTTCTGCTTTGCAGGTTTTACTTAGACAGGCATTTATCATTAAGTCATCTTTGGGAGGAATAATACCCTTTTAGTGAAAATCACCTACCGGCTACGCATTCGTCTTCACACATCTCGTTTTCTCTCTGCTTTCCCTGCCAAAATCCTGCGTGTAGCATACACATACTGTGATTATCGCGGTTAATAGTTGCCTATGTCTTATCTGATGTTTAAACTATATTACTGTAAAGTTTCATTCACGTGAAAATGTAAGAAATATTCATATTTCCTTACAAACTTTCTCATTTATAATATTAAAAAGCAGGGAGATCCCTACAAGATAATTGTTATTTTGCAGCGCAGATTTAAGTATGTATGTCCACATTATCCTAGAAAAAGGGTCTAGAAAGACCGACTTAAAATTTTCCTTTTAGCAGACGGGGCCCTGAAAACCTAATAAAATGTTGTTAGTCTGATAACAGAGTTTCGAGTTCCAACTAGGTTACACGTCAAAATGTAGACTATGTAAAAACACATAGTTTTAGGGTTAATATTGAAATTCTATACTAAATATTCTATACTAGCTTTTGCCTGAGGTTCGGCCCGCGTATATGTTAGTTATCGCGGTGATTCTTAAAACTGATATAACTTTTTTTTTACAACCGATTGCAATAAAACAAACGCTGAATGTTAAATTAAGTGTACCCCAATATACTAGAGAAAGCTGCATCCAAATCAGTCAAGCCATTTCTATGATTAACGCACACAAACACACAGAGAAACAGTTAACATACAACAAATTTCTAAAAACTGTTGTTTTGAGTTCTATTACTTTAATAAGGTTCGCTTTAATTACTTTTTCTTCAATCCTGTTACAATTTTATTTGTATACTAGCTGAGCCCCGCGGTGTTACCCGCGGTACGAAAACAACTGCGATTAAAGCCGTTGCGAAAAGTAAAAAAAAAAAAACTTTGTAAAAAGTCTATGTCTGTCTCCTGGATCTAAGCTACCTCCCCACTGACTTTCAGCCAAATCGGTTCAGCTTTTCTTGAGTTATAAATAGTGTAACTAACACGACTTTCTTTTATATATATAGACTAGCTGAGCCCCGCGGTGTTACCCGCGGTACAACAACAACCGCGGTTAACGCCACGGGACAAAGTAAAAAAAAGATATGTAAAAAGTATCTATACCTATACGGCTATACCGACATCAAAAAAAGCTATTAAATTGTACAGTCTAGCATTTAATATTTAAATTGATACTTGTTTATACATACTCTAATAGAGTAAAAGTCACTTAAAAATAATAAAGAAATAAAAAGAAAGTATCCTATGTCCGTCTCCTGGTTCTAAGCTACCTCCCCACCAATTTTCAGCCAAATCGGTTCAGTCGTTCTTGAGTTATAAATAGTGTAACTAACACAACTATACAATACACCATACAAAGTACTAATTAATACTTACTTTTATTTTTAGGGAGAGCGCAAACGTGGACACTTTTGTGTCTTGTGGCGGATACAAGCTACCGATGAATAATTTGTTTCTATAGAACCAGTATGAAATCATACACTCGCATCATGCACACGTGTCTAGTTGCTTCCACTTAATGTTTTCGGTGTCGGTAACTGGAAACCTGTTGAAGACACAAGCAACATTAACAAATTTCCTCACAACATCGTGAGACTGACGGAAAACAAGCGACGAATTGTGGCCAGTAGTAGCGACCGGTACGGTTGCCGCCACCGGACACAGCAACTACGGTTACCAGTGGCCAGTAGTGCTCACTATTCTTTATTTTGGTAAATTTTCTAAAAATGAGTCCTACCTAGACCGATTTATCGCCCCCGAAACCCCCTGCATACTAAATTTCATGAAAATCGTTAGAGCCGTTTCAAAGATTCAGATTAAATATAAATGTTACCGTAAGATTGTCAAAACCGTTAGATTGTAATATCTCTCGCGAGATTGCAAACATTCGAAAGATTGTAAAATGATATCGACGAATCGCAAGTCGTGTGCTGATTGGTTGAACAGCATATGTCCCGCGCCGCCATATTTTTTTGTTAATTCGTCTTTGTTGCCGAATGTAAAGTATTTTTGTGATTGTAAATTGATTTCATGTTGAAAATACCTCACAGCTTCAGAATTAGTTACATAAAATTATTGTGACAGTAAAATTTATTTGTGAATAATTAAAGAAGTTCAAACCTAACTCTATGGCCATTGAACGGCCTCCTGTAAAACCGACCAATTAAGCGTAATCGTAAACAGTATATCACAGTTGACAATCTATCGATAGTTTGCAATCTCGCTAGGTAGATTATAATCTAACGGTTTTTACAATCTTATGGTGACATATACAAGAATTTCTCGTTTAAAGGTATTAGATTACGAGAAGGAGTTCTCATACAAAATCGTATTAGCTGTGTTAAATACCGCCCAACATATTGAACACTGAGCTCTGGTTTCCAACATTAGGATTATTGAAGGCGTTTTGATAATTTTATCGATTAAAAGAGACCTTATGGGGCATTATTTACGGTTCATTTAACAATTTTCATTTAAGATTACCTATAAGAGCGAGCTAATTACCTGCTTCATTTATTATTGGTATCCACAGATTAACTATGACATATATGTGACATAAATAGGGAGTTTCTATGTAAGATGTGTCAGGTGTGACCGGATCATGCGAGTTGGGTGGATTAAAGAGGTCTAAGAACTCTTTGAAGGTCATTTGGAAGACTTTGCCATATAGACTTGAAAAGCAGTAAGATAATATATAGAACGTAGAGTTTTATGAAACGGTTCAATAAGGTTGGTTTTCGGTTACTAAAGATATGAAGTTGTTACAAGCTTTCTATTAACTTGCAATGTATGTATGTATGCTTGTATGTTCGGGTGGAATGTTGCAACTCAATTTTGAAGTAGATATCTTCAACCGAATTTGCTGAAATTTTGCAAGCATATGTATACAGCGAGACAATACAATATTATATAACTACATAGAGCTGATCTGATGCTGGAGTTGGAAGGTGGCCATAGGAACTCTGTAAAGAAACGTCGCAACATCATCGAGTTTGGGCACGTTTGATTCATCTCGAGGCATTCCAGTAAAAGCTTGTTTTTAAAAAGATTTTTAATTTAATTTATTTTTGTTTCTGGTTAAAAATGTAAAGTGAATAATAAATGATTTCCTGAATTACAAAAATGGTTTAAATATGATTATTTTCAAACAACTTCAAAAAAGGAGGAGGTTCTCAATTCGACTGTTTTTTTTTTATGTTTGTTACCTCATAACTTTGGACTGGGTGAACCGATTTTGATGATTCTTTTTTTATTTGAAAGCTGGTGCTTCCCGAATGGTCCCATTTAAATTTGGTCCAGTTCTGACATGTCATCCATGAGAAAACCATATAAGTCTTCAATTTGCATTATGTATGTACGCACAAATTAACGAATAACTCAATATTCCCGTATGGTCCCATTTAAATTTGGTCCAGATTGAAGTCGGTTTTTTTTGTTAAAATTTGTGATTATTAATAGAATATTCTTGTAATTCGATCTATTAACTAGCTGACCCACGCAACCTCGTTTACGTCTCCTATCACCTGTAGCGTAATAATTTTCCCTCTTTTTTGTAACATTATTCATTGGTGCTCCGCTCCTATTGGTTTTAGCGTGATGATATATAGCCTATAGCCTTCCTCGATAAATGGGCTATCTAACACTTAAATATTTTTTCAAATCGGAACAGTAGTTCCTAAGATTAGCGCCTTTAAGCAAATGAATAAAGAAACTCGTCAGCTTTATATACCAGTATTAAATACTAGCTGACCCACGCAACCTCGTTTGCGTCTCCTATTGCCCGTAGCGTGCTAATTTGTCTCCGTTCTTGAAACATTTTTCATTGGTGCTCCGCTCCTATTGGTCTCAGCGTGATGTTTGTTCTTGTTTAAATTTTCCTTTATTTTATCTCTTTCTTGTATCAATTCTACTTAATTTTCATCTTTTTTTTTCTTAAATACAAATTGTTGATTGTTTTAGTTGCAACTTATAAATGAAAACATACACACATACTTGGATAATGTAAATGAATACATGATGGTACCTTGGTACTTATCTAACAATGTTTCCCAATTTATTAAATACGCACTTGTTATTGTATGAGCACCTTGTCGACTATGATTATTATTAATTATTAATTTCTTTGATATTGACCTGATGATTTGCCGTGCGGCCTGAGTACGCAGCTCAACTATGGTTGAATAGGTCGATGGCTGATCCATGCGTCTTACTCTATTTTACATTTGTGACATTTATTGATTATTTTATATTTGGTTATATTACATCTTTTTAAATTTGACTGTGAGTGAAAGTGCTATTTGGATTTTATTTTCCATAAGTGGACCTCACAATATAACAATACAAAGTCACAATATAACAATGTAAAAATCTTGCAGCTATCAGTAAGAACGGCGCATGATTGGTTAGCTCATGGCTGTGCAGCAATGACTCCAAACCTTTTATTTTGTTTTCTTTGGTCGACTTCGTTCTCATTCAAGTCTCTTAGTGAAAAAAATATTGTAAACCGTATTATTATTTTTTAAAAGGAGCAACAATGGAGTTTCTTGCCAGATTCTTCTCCATGAAGGGTAGGCTGCACTTGGAACTGGCGACTAGAATCACTCGATTTTTTAATATTAAATATTGACTATTCATAAGTGCCTGTAAAATAAGTGCCTATATGAATAAAATATTTTTGAATTTGAATTTGAATTTGATGATATATAGTCTATAGCCTTCCTCGATAAATGGGCTATCTATAACTAAAATTATTTTTCAAATCGGATTAAGTTTCTGAGATTAGCGCGTTCAAGCAAACAAACAAACTCTTCTAAACAACTTATATATTGGTATAAGATAAAAAAAAATTAAAAGATATTTACTCGTACTTTGAGAGCAGGAGAAATGAGTTAACATAAACTGACTTATCTGTGTTGTTTCACTACATACTTCAGAACTCTACGGATGGTGTTATTACTCCTCGTTACGGAGGTATTTCTCGCCGCTCCCTATCGTGTAGTGTTGCGGTTTCGATCCCCGATCGAGGCATTACTTTCTGAACATAAGATAAAAATTGGTGTTCCGAGACTAGGTGCTTTTTATGTTCGTTTCATGGATACTGATAAAATCTTCACAGAGTATAATACCTACCTCAGCAAGCGCCGACCTCACAAGATTTCTACACTACCCAAAGGTTAACTGGCCCATTCTCGGTATTAAGTTCGTCGATGTATAAAAGTGCATTACTTATAATAAACAATACATTAAATTAAAAAGCTTTTTAAAAACAAGCTTTTACTGGAATGCCTCGAGAGGAATCAAACTAGTCCAAACTCGGTGATGTTGCGATGTTTCTTTACAGAGTTCCTGTGTCCACCTTCCAGCTCCAGCATCAGATCAGCTCCATGTCATTATAATATATAACTGCACGGTTGGCCTAGTGGTTTAGGCAGTCGCCACGCCGCTTGCCAATTCGCCAAGTGTTGTGGTTTCAAATCCTACACGGGACAACACTTTGTGTGATCCACAAATCGTTGTTCTGAGTTTGGGTGTTAATTGTGTCCGTTTTATGTATGTCTGTAAAGCCCCCCGCGACACAGGATGTTTATTCCTAATGCGTGAGTTGTCTTCAAAAAAAAAAAAGTATTGTCACGCTGTATACATATTATGCTTACAAAATTTCAGCAAAATCGGTTGAAGGTATCTGCTTCAAAATTGAGTATCAAGATGCCACCCGAACATACAAGCATACATACATTGCAAGTTAATAAAAAGCTTGTAAAAAGTGTGCATATTCCTTAGTGCGGGAGTTGTCTCTTTTTTAACAAGAAAATGTATTATCAAAATTCCTAATAGCGTAAGAATTTTTGACGGTCAAAAATTCGTGTTAACAAAATTGTGAAGCTAAGAAAAGACAGATTTTTTAAGATAAAAGCCGAATACCCAATTGAAGGTAAAAATCAAAGACAAAAGCAATAGATCAAAGACAAGAATTCAAATAACGGAGGCTTAAATCGTGGCTTCTTTTAACTTTTTCTTTCATTCATGTTGTGAATCATATTACGGCGTCCATTTATATTTTTACTTTATTATATTTAGTTTCCGCACTTTAGTTTGACCTTTTAGTCACATCTATCTGGAATATCGCGGGATTTCGTTTTTTATTTCTGATTCTTAGTTCTTTTGTGACATGATTATGGTCTGGAGGTTATTATCACAATGAAAATACTTATCAGCACTGCAGTACTATGAAACAGTACTGGAAATTACTATTTATCTATATACATATCAGTAACAATCTTGCTTGACTTCAATTGGTCTAAGCATTATGTTAACTTTAATACTTTACGCACATCAGCAATATTAAAATTGTAGTTTAAAAAACTAAAAAACACGCTTTAATTTAGCAATCGAACTAAAAAGTTCGAAAATAATTTTAATGTAAAAAGCGAGGGGCGACAATATTGAAATATTTTCAGAAAGCACCCCACGCTTTTTACTAAAGCGTGTTTGCTTAGTTTTTTAAAACAATTTTTTTTTATATTTATATTTTTCTTTTTTTTTTCTTTTTTTATATATTATTCTATTGTCATCGGCCAATGACCCTTGTGTAAATTTTCTAGTTAATCCGACTCCTAGAAGTAGGTGAAAATGAAGTTAAAAGATTTTGTTACATACATACAGGTCAAGCTAATAAAAGCGTGTTAAAAACATACAGTGGAATATAGAACTTCCTCCTTTTTTGAAGTTGGTTAAAAATGAAGTAATTTCCGCTGTCTGTTCGCTTGGATCTTTTACTACACAGCGGAATTTAATACCGCTTTTAACAATAGATAGAGTGATTTGAGAGCAATTTTTGTATGTATTGTGTCATCATCAACAACCCATAACGTCCCACTGCTGGGCTCGGGTCTCCTCTCGGGAGAGGGTTAAGGTCATACGTCCCCACGCTGGCCGAGTGCGGGTTGGGGACTGACAAGACAACGTTTTGGCTACGTAATCTTGCCGTTGGATGTTTTTAAGCCGCCCAAACTTAACTTAACTTAACTTGACCTCCGAATCACGGAGACGCTTATGGTATCATGCCACCAGCGGTCACCCATCCAGGTACTGACCGCGCCGTCGTTGCTTACCCTCGGTGATTGTTTCTAATCACCGAGTGCAACTGTGCTATGAGTGCCTCTTGTATTGTATTGTGTAATACATGCATATTATAGTGGAGAAAATACGAGAATTTGAAAAACTGAGCGAAGCTGGACTGGGTCGCCATTAAATGATAAAGCTAAAGGGTGTGTTTGGTTGAACGCGCTCCGGAACTAATGTTAGAAATTTACTTATTTTAGAACCTATTGCATGGCCCAATTATAGAAGAAGGCATACAACTATTATAGGAGACGAGTATTGATGGAAAATGTTGCAAAAATGGAGAAAATTATTTGCTTGAGACGCAGACGAAATTACTTATTAACTTACTAGCGAACGCTCTCTCTTCAGCCTACTGCCGTCAACTATTGAACGAAGATCTCCATCAAAGAGCGCCTCTTCAAGATCCAATCTATCTCTATACCGAAAGTCATCCAAATCAGTTTAGCGGTTGAGCTGTAAAACCGAGACGGATTTACAGCTCGACCGAGATGGATTGCACTTTATTTATGATAAACCTGGGACGTAACCAGGGAAATCAAGCTGTTAAAAGTAGTAATTTGCAGAACTATAGTAGCGTGTATTATCCTTCATTAATATTATAAATGTGAATGTAGGGTTGTTTATTACGCTTTCGCGCGAAAACTACTTAACCGATCATCATAAAACTTTGTACACATATTCTTGGAGGTGTTAGAAGTAACATAGGATACTTTTTATTAAATGCGAGCGAAGCCGCGGTCGAAAGCTAGCACTTAATATATTGTACAACAAATTGTCGCTAACTCACGACCTCCGACTTGTCTCTGTTACTAATAATCGTACAGAAAAGGCGCGTCAAACTACTTTCGAATGAACAAACATAGAAGCATTATACGTTAAGTAAAAGCTTGAACAAAAAGGAATGACGGGCAGAATGAACAGGGTCAGAGGTTAGTTTCCGACCGACATCCACATTTGTATGTATGTGATGTATGAACGACAAAACACGGCAAATCTATTGCTAGATTGATACCGCTTAATAAGGTCAGGCGTGCACTATTATCCCCACATTTTGGGTACACCAACGGAATCATCGGGGGTTTCCACACTGGCTGAGGTACGTCGAGGTTCCAGGGTTTTCCTTTCTAGGGTGCACCTGGTTCCCCGGCTCCAGTACTCAAGGCGGCGTGCTATTTTAGTCGATTCGAGTCCGACATGCCAACAGGAGGGGGTATCCGAAGGGAGTTCTGCAAGAAGGAAAAAAAAACACAAATTAAAAAAAATAACGACTGCAAGAACTAGACCAAATTGAAATGGGACTACACGGGAAACACCAGCTTTAAAATAAACAAAGAATCATCAAAATCAGTTCACCCAGTCGAAAGTTATGAGGTAACAAACATAAAAGAAATAAAAATAGTCGAATTGATAACCTCCTCCTTTTTTGAAGTTGATTAAAAAGAAGGCCGTTTACCGCGGGAGAGCCACGCTTCGGCATGAATGGGCCGGCTCATCGCGGTGATACCACGGCCCTCTCAGAAAACCGGTGTGAAATAGTGCTTGCGCTGTGTTTCACCGAGTGAGTGAGTGAGTGAGGATACCGGAGGCCCACACCCCAATCCCCTACCCCTACCTCCCCATCCCCAAAAAGCCGACAACGCACTTGTGACGCTTCTGGTGTTGCAGGTGTCCATGGGCGGCGGTAATCGCTTAGCGTCATGCGATACGTCTGCTCGTTTGTCCGCCTATTCCATAAAAAAAAAATACTACTACGGCGCAATATTGTGAAAGTTCTGTATAAGTCGAGATTATTCGCCGTTATAATTTTTAACAATAAAATTAATTATAATAACTTCAGTTACAATTCCCCCAGGTGAGTTTATTATAAATTATTCCGATAAAACTGTGTTTGATGGCTGATCAATTCTAAATTGCTTTCGCTACTAATTAGGAATGATTTTTCGTCCTTATTAGTATTAAAGATTTCTGTAGCTGCCCATAGTCCATATCGTGATTTATCCATATAGTGATTTAACAACATTAATTCTCTCATAGATTGTAACTTGACCGTTAGAATATTCCCATAAGTTTAAATGATCTTTCTATAATGTCTCGAATGATGTTCGTTGTTAGCTTACGTACATATTTGCAACTAATTATCTAGTAGTATTAATTCTAAATTGTCACCTATATTAGTATATTTTAAATTGACGCTTGAACATTCATAATGTAATTGTGAAGTATTGTGTTAACACAATAACTTTGATTGAGTTCAAGGTCATACTTGATGAATTTATGTTTATCTAATAACTTTAACCTTATAAAATATTATAACCACATAGCTGGTAAATTCTATAACTAAAATAACATCATAACCCTCCTTTGGCTTTGCCATGGTCGAGTAATTAACTTAATATTTAAATGTAAAATAAATTTCGATATACCGACACATTTTAATAATTGTTTTGTTTTACAAAGACAACTCCCGCACTAGGAATAAATCCTGTGTCTCAGGGGACTTTACAAACATACATGAAACGGACACAAAGAACACCCAGACTCAGAACAACAATTTGTGGATCACACAAAGCGTTGTCCTACGTGAGATTTGAACACACGACACTTGGCGAAGAAGGAAACGGCGTGGTGACCGTTAAACCACTAGGCCAAACGTGCAGTGCAATAATGAAAGTAGCTTCACTTTTTTCTTATAATGTAACTACCTGTAATTACATTTTATAGTATAATTTTCTTTGTAACTATGGCGTAGTGGTTTGATGACCGTCCGGCAACTAAACTGTTGGGGGTTCGAATCCGGAATAATAATTTTTTCTTTATTTAATTTGCTTGAACGTTATTTCGTTGGTCATCACTCCACTCCGTTATTTAATTAATTTGCGAAAGACACCGACGCCCGTACCGGGTCTTGCCTAGTGCTGGGTATTGGGTCTTTCGCGCTTCAAATGTCTTGACGGCGCGTTTCAGATAGGGGGACCACCCTTGGAACTGGGATCACCCTTTCTACTGAAACCAGACTTGGGCCGATACGACGACCAGCCTGACCACAGACCGCAGCCGCCGTCTCAAGTACGACCGGTGAGCGACGGATCGGAAACCAGGAGATCGACCTGCACGGCCAGTCACCGGCCCGTCACCGTCATAAGACCGCTGCGGGACTAGACATTAGTTAAGTGGCTTAGGGTTCGACCCTGTACGAATAAAGACATTACAGTGCTTGGAACCTCACCCTAAAAATTGTAATTAGTTTAATTGTAATTTAATTTTTATTTTATAATAAAGTGTTAAATTGTTTAGTTTTTTTTTTATTGTTCCCGCCGTAAGGCGAGGGTAACAAGGTGCCTAAGAGAGCAAACTAAGCAGGGCAACATCACTGCAAAGAGAAGGAACACTTGACACAACGTGCACGTGGTGCAATAAAACAAAACATCCTTTCTAAAAAGAGGCCTGCCAACTATTAGTTTTATTTTATATTTCGGACATCTTACACACAACGCCATCTAGTCCCAAGCTAAGCAGAGCTTGTGTTATGGGTACTAGACTACTGATATAATTGCATATATACTTTTTTGTAAATACATATGATCACTCCTCCCACCAATGCTGTGATCACTCAGTGATACTTGAGTTGTCTTAGGGCCCATAGATAGGACATTCAATCACTAACCTAATTCATTGGCGAGAAGCATGAGCTTTACGGCGATACACCGTGTTCTTAATCTAAACTAAAATCTTTAGGCACTTACTGGAGTGTGTGGCTTCCTGTTTTCGGCGTTCCAAGAGATATCTCTTGGGTAGAATCTTCTCTGCTCTGCTTCTCACACAAACATAAACTCCTAAAGTGCTGTACAACTTCCAAGGTATTCGAATTACAACAACTCGCTTCAGCTAACGCGGAACGCGCCTACAAAACTCGCAAATCCACGACCTAACACAATACGGTTTATCACTAAAGAGACCGCGGGTCGATGGACAATACAATTAGCTTACTATCCATTAATTTTAACAATAATTCATCGGCCGTTTTCAACACGCGTCTTTCAAGTTCCTTTTTCACATATTAACCTCAAACGTCAAAACGTCAAAAACACGAACCAGAGACAATCAAAATGTTGCCAGTACAATGACGTTCGAAATCCAACACATATTATACATAGAAATCAGTCAAACTCCGAAACAAATATTTGCAGATATACAAACATTTGGTTAGACCCGGCAATCGAACCCAAGAACTCAAGTATAGCAATCGCATACGCTACCACTGCGCCACAGAGGCAGTCAATTTATAAGTTATTAGCCATACTACATAAAACCACTCTGACATAATGTCGAATCATAATGTTATACTAAAGTGGTTTTAATAGTACCGCATGCATTTGACGACAAAACCGCAACATCGTCGATAAACATAAAATTTTGCGGAATTTCACCTCTCAATTTTTGTTTATCGTAACATCGCCTCAGATTAAATAATATTATATGTAAAGTAATTCATATGAAATTTAAATAATATTTGCAACTGATCTTTTATTTTTAACCTATGTGTACAATCAAATTCTAATCAGACTAAGATTAAGGTGAAAGTAAATTATTAAACGCTGTCACGCGAAAACTACTTAACCGGTCATCATGAAACTTTGTACACATATTCTTGGAAGTATTAGAAGTAACATAGAATACTTTTTAATAAATGTGAGCAAAGCCAAAGGGTAAAAGCTAGTAAAGATATAAATAAAATAAATATATAGTAACTCGAATTGGCTGTGAAAAAAAAAATGTGAAAAAAAAAACTAAATTCCTCGACAAAAATTTACATTTTACAAGAAAATTATTTGTAAATATTTTTTGAGGTAATACTAGAAAACATTTGGAACAATACGATGACGTCGACTGGTGATGGGGTATCAACCTTCCAATCAGCGCTTCACTCAAAACACTGACGCAGCGAAAACTAAATTTTGTACTTACTTGGGAAACGTCCTAGTTTGTATAGGACTATAGGACCCTCAACGAAAAAAAAATGCAAATCATTCTTTCTACGCACGCAATTGTTACAGGTTCTCTATAATAACCTTCACCCGCAGCTTCGCTTAATAAATGTTTTATGTTATCCCTTGAAAATAGTGAATTGTATGAACAAAATATTGCCATGTATAATTTTCTTTACAACGTAATCTTGACATTGGGTAAGCAAAATTTGGAGATGACTGAATAAAATTTAACAACTGCCGCAACTCCCGAAACACAGCGCAAGCGCTGTTTCACAGCGGTTTTCTGTGAGGCTGTGGTATCGAGCCAGCCCATTCATGCCGAAGCGTGGCTCTTCCACGGTGAGTGAGAGAAGCGTAGGTTCAGTAAGTAGTAGAGCCACGCTGATTTCAGCACGAACGGGCCGGCTCGACCGGGGCGGTACTACCCTCGCACAGAAAATCAACGTAAACGAACGTGGTCAACGTTCGTGCTGTCGTGTTTCGTTGGTGAGTGCGAGACCGGAGGCCCAAATAGTCTAGTCAACAAGTTCCATACTTGTTGACTAGACTAAAACATGCAGCAGCATCACTAGGCCGCCATGGTGTGGGTCGCCATAGCGGGTATGGCGACCAACACTCTTGGATTCTGCCTATGCTTTCCTCAGGCAGAGTAGAGTCATTTTGGCGGGCCATACATAAAAAAAAGCGACTTATAGTGCGCCAATGCACTTATTATCTTCGGGATTTAGGTATCCGTGGTCACTCATTATCGGTAAATCCGACTGCTCGTTTACTATTACTTGCCTCCCATATAAATTGTAAAAGAAATAAAATTAAATAGTATTTGGTCCTAGTCTCAAAAATAATGTCTGACATAACAGTTAGCATTGTTCGCATTCGCAATGAGGATGGTGACCACATGTCTTGGATTCTACTCATGCTTTCCATCATCAGACGAGCCCAGTTGCAGTTGGTGATTAGAAACAATCACTGAGGGTAAGCAACGATGGCGTGGTCAGTACTTGGATGGGTGGCCGATAGTGGCATGTTACCATGAGCATCTCCATGATTCGGAGGTCACGTTAAGCAGTCGGTCCCGGTTGTTATCATATGATAACAGTCGTGAAACTTAGTTGGAGGCCTTAGGGCGGTTTAAAAACATCCAACGGCATGGCGGCAAGATAACGTAGCCACAACGTTGTCTTGCCAGTCCCCAACCCGCACTTGGCCAGCGTGGGGACGTATGGCCTTAACCCTCTCCTGAGAGGAGACCCGAGCCCAGCAGTGGGACGTTATGGGTTGTTAATGATGATGACAGTTAATAAATACAAAAAATAATGTTTTGTCTTCATTTTCACCTTCAAACTTGATTGAAATGGATCTGATATTTAACTTTTAATGTCCGTTTACAAAACGCGCTAAAATGTACAGTCAGCTATTTATACGTCATTAAACTAATATAAAAGTACAGTCATGCACATTAATCACGTCAAGCCCCTTTTTTTAATCCAACGATATACTACTGACGTATTACGTGTTGATCAGGGAAATATGTCTAAAGATTTCTTTCCATGTTCAGTTTACCTGAAATTTAATTATAATTATTCAAGTATGACATGACAGACATGCTTACTTGACACGACTACTAAGCCTGATAAATCTTTACAAATAAATAAAATTGGAGTGTCTGTTTGTAATATTAAAATCCGCTTTTTACTAAATGCACATATTGCATACTACGTTACATAAACCATAATAACAAATTTTAAGAGAAAAAAAACCGACTTCAATCTGGACCAAATTTAAATGGGACCATTCGGGAAGCACCAGCTTTCAAATAAAAAAAGAATCATCAAAATCGGTACACCCAGTCGAAAGTTATGAGGTAACAAACATAAAAAAACAGTCGAATTGAGACCCCCCTTTTTTTGAAGTCGGTTAAAAATATTATTTTTTAAAATTTTGTCTGTCTGTCTGTCTATCGGTCTGTCTGTCTGTTTGTTCCGAATAATCTCTGGAACGGCTGGACCGATTTGGACGGGACTTTCACTGGCAGATAGATGATAATATAAGGAGTAACTTAGGCAATTTTTTTAGACTAGCTTTGCCCCGCGGCGTTACCTGCGGTTGTTGTTTCGCGGGTAATACCGCGGGGCTCAGCTAATTATTTATATCAATTAATTTATGGTACAAGGGGCAAATGAAACGATGGGTCATCTGATCGCAAGCAACTCCCGCTGCCAATGAAGCTGGTCCATTGATTACTAAGCACGGCTTTTCCGTGGTATTTTATGGTAAAAGTCTAATCTCGGTCAGTTCTAAAACCACATTCACCTAAGGTAGTAATAGACCACAGTTTGCAAATCTTCCAGTCTCTAATCTGATGTATAATGATATTTAATATTTCTGACATCTGACACACATCGTCATCTAGTCCTAAACTAAGCAGAAGTTCTACTATGGGTACAGGACTGACATAAATACACACATCAAAAGTGTCTAGGGATCAACATATGTGTCTAGGGATCAACATATATTTTTGCAATAACTTTTCTCCTGATTGATATTAATTAAAATTTTCTTTAAGGATTCATCAAATAAAGTGTTTTCGTTTGTCACAGTAACGATAAACCAAGTCACCTTTGCATTAATAAAGAAATTTGCCATTTTCCTAATAAAAGGATTTTTGACATTTGAACCACTAACATTAAAGTTCGAAAAAAAGACTGAAATAACAGTTTTCTTTAAAATTTTATTAGGTAACTTAAACAATTAATAATCCGTGTTTCTACCGCGAACACTAACACAAGAACATCGGTTTGGCATACTCAAAATGAGTTCATCCAAATCACGCTGTGGAATGGCCGCCCATGTTCGTTGCAACAACAAAAAAAGGTCTTCTTGCGACTGGATACCCTCCATATTCGGCAGAGCTCTTCTCTGTAGCATATCCCATGCATGCTCAATCGGGTTCAAGTCTGGCGACTGAGCAGGCCAGGGCCAAAGCCACATCTCAATCTCAAGAAATCCGCATAAAAATGCTTGATCCCTAGACACTTTTGATGTGTGTATATATAATGTATAATATGCTTTTTTTTGTAAATACATACTTATTATACTTCGAAAAAGTATATGGATCCGAACGCAAAAAAATAAATTTTCCAAACGTGTTTTAAATTGTAACATACGTATAGTAGGTAGTACGAACTCCAAGCTTCACCACAAAAAACAGAAACAGACTAGACATTTAAACCAGTTAACATCTTTTCATAATTACGGTTAGTCATAATTATTATGCTAAATGCTTCAGGTAAAACGGAATATTATATCATAATGAAATTAAAATGGTAAAGAGAATAGCCAGAGTCCATTTAATATAATTTTAATACAAAGTGGTGACGTCACTATCTAAGTACAGTCGACCACATGAATTAGTTTATTCGGTATATAGTTAGTAAAACGATTATACACTCTTGTTGATGTTACCTTACATGTATTATAATTATTTATAATACATTTATATTGTACAGTAGCTGAGCCACGCGGTATTACTTGCGGTACGACAACAACCGCGGGTAACGCCGTGGAGAGTAGCTAGTCTTACAAAAAGAGGCCAAGTGCGAGTCGGACTAGCGCATGAAGAGTTCCGTAGCAGCAAGTAACATAATATAAAATTTTAATAAAAACAAAAACCGACTTCGATTTCTCTTGGATGCCATCATCAGATCTTAATGTCCATATCATGGCACCACCGTTGGGACATCTCCTTTCCATTAAAAAAATAATTTTCAAAATCGGTTCTTGACAAAGTTATCCGCGAACACACATAAAAAAAAAATCGCGGTCGAATTGAGAAACCTCCTCCTTTTTAACCGACTTCCAAAAAGGAGGAGGTACTATGTTCCACTGTACGTTTTTTTTTTTTTTTTTCTCATGTATGTTAATATGTTATGTCAAAATTTATGTATAAGATTTATATTTGGATTACGCAAATATGATCATGTCTCCGATTATCGTAAACAGCTTATGTGGTTACCCATCCGCCTTCGCCGGAATGCTCATATTCTTTCTCTTCTTTATAACATTTTATTCAATCCTCTTACTCCATATTATCTTAAATCCCGGTTCACCTTTCTACATGACACACACTCCAAATTGTTGAGATCGTCGGAGAACCTGAAATTGAAAATGCCAGGACATAGTACCAAATTCCTCGACCACTCCTTCACTGTACAGGCAGTTCGGTTGTGGAACGCGCTACCAATAACGATAAGACGTGCTCAGACATTAGCTGCTTTTAAGAAACAGGTGAAGGAATATTACATGAGACTACATGACCTGTAATTAACAAAACTTCACTTGAGTAAATGTGGAATATACACACATCAAAAGTGTCTAGGGATCAACATATGTGTCTAGGGATCAACATATATTTTTGCAATAACTTTTCTCCTGATTGATATTAATTAAAATTTTCTTTAAGGATTCATCAAATAAAGTGTTTTCGTTTGTCACAGTAACGATAAACCAAGTCACCTTTGCATTAATAAAGAAATTTGCCATTTTCCTAATAAAGGGATTTTTGACATTTGAACCACTAACATTAAAGTTCGAAAAAAAGACTGAAATAACAGTTTTCTTTAAAATTTTATTAGGTAACTTAAACAATTAATAATCCGTGTTTCTACCGCGAACACTAACAACACAAGAATCGGTTTGGCATACTCAAAATGAGTTCAGCCAAATCACGCTGTGGAATGGCCGCCCATGTTCGTTGCAACAACAAAAAAAGGTCTTCTTGCCACTGGATACCCTCCATATTCGGCAGAGCTCTTCTCTGTAGCATATCCCATGCATGCTCAATCGGGTTCAAGTCTGGCGACTGAGCAGGCCAGAGCCAAAGCCACATCTCAATCTCAAGAAATCCGCATAAAAATGCTTGATCCCTAGACACTTTTGATGTGTGTATATTAATTAATATTATAGTTATCTATTAATATTTCTATGTATCTATTTAATCATCCACACTAGTTGTTCTCATTACTTTATATAATACCTATGTATACATACTGCTTTTCCTATCAACTATTAATAACACCAGGCACTACCCTTTACTTTCCACGTCTTTCTTTCCATCCCATGGTTGCCTGTAAGAGATTGCCTTCGGGCGATAAGGCCGCCTATTGTACCTCCTAGCTTTAAGTTACCTTTGTAAGTAATCTGGTGTACAATAAAGTGATTTATTATTATTATTATTATATTTATTTCATTTATATATACATATTAATTACATTTTTAAATATAAATATAAAAACAAATACATTTAAAAATATAAAAAATAGTAGACCACCGACCTCGGGTACAGGGACCAAGAAACCGGTGGTTAGGGCTCCAGAGACAGGAACCTCCTCACAATACGAGCCGTGTCAAGGAGGACTGCCTTCTGCATCAGACCCTTGATCCAGCCCTCTAACGTGAGCCTCTTAAGATGTTGGTCGAGGCTCTTGGCTATCAATCCGTGAGCAGATACGACTATCGGAACAATGATTACCGAATCCACATTCCACATATCGACAATCTCGTGAGATAAATCCAAATATTTTATTTGTTTTTCTTTTTCAACTTTCACGAGATTCTCGTCATGAGGAACGGCGATATCGACAATCATTGCGCGGCGCTCTAATCGATCTATCACCACAATATCAGGCTTATTGGCAACAATAGTCCTGTCCGTGATAATAGATCGATCCCAATATAACGTAGCACGACCATTCTCGAGAACTGGGTCGGGCACATACCTGTAGTATGGCACCTCTGAATTCACAAGTCTGTATTTAAGGGCAAGCTGTTGATGTACGATCCTGGCTACTTGGTTGTGCCTGTGCAAATATTCGCCGTTAGCAAGACGAGAACAACCAGAAATAATATGCCTGATAGATTCTCCAGGACGGTGACATGCCCGACAGATGTCATTATTATTATTATTATTATGTTCACCGATTACTTCGTCAATTGTGGACCGATTTTGAAAATTCTTTTTGTATTCGAAAGGGTATGCTTCCAAGGTGGTCCCATTGCCATCATATCAGGATCTGATAATGGTATCCCAGGGAAATCGAGGGGAACCCTCATTTTTTATAGGCACATACCATGTTTTTCGTATATTTTCTGAAGTAACACTGATATTTAAGTCTGGTAGTCATCATTTTATGATGATGAGCTGATGATGTAAGGTACAACTCCTTAACAGTTAGGAGGATAAATCTTTAAATATTATATATATATATGTTACCTTTAGTCGTATTCTTTCAAACTATTTAGGTAAGCTGATGATGGAAGGTGGAAGGTACAACTCCTCCACGGTTAGGAGTTGGAGGATAATTTTTTCAATTTCATACGTATCTAAAGACCTTCAGTCGTATACTTTCAAGTTATTTAGGTGAGCTGATGATAGAAGGTTAAACTCTTCAACAGTTAGGGATTAGAGAATGATTTTAATATTACACGTACGTATAGACCTTAATTTTTATTCTTCATGATGAAATTTGATGAAATAGTTCAACTTACTACTTTCCTACGATTGTTTGCACCAAAAACTGAAAAAAAACATTTTATTAAAAAAAAAAAGACTTCCAAAAAACATCCAATGAAAACTCTCTGCCAAAAAAACACTTAAAAGCGTAAAATAAACTGGTTCTTCATAAATTACCTATACCTAATTCTTTATTCATTTAAATAGTAGTATTATAATGTGTGCTAGGTACCTAAAATCTGTTACAGATTACACGATATTTAACTTTAAAGTGCATTTTTTGTTAAAAGTTAAAAGTCTTATTCTGAAAAAATCATGGTGGTAGTTCATGTAATGAACTTAGAAGAAAAACTATAACGGCTTAGTTTACTTTGTTAGTTCAGAAATTATAGGAGGCTTACTTGTTAAATGCGCTTACTTGGAAAACTTCGTACAAAAATAACGCAATAATAAGTAAACATGTAAAATATTAAAAATAAAATGGGTGACTACGGAACCCTATTCTATGCGTGGTTTGATACAAACTTGGCATTTTTTTTATTATTTTTTTATTTTTAGTTGGTACTTGCTTAGACAGAATTTTTGGTAATTTCACTCCCCAAAGGGGTAAAATAAAGGATGAACGGTTGCATGAACTTTTGTCATTTGCAAAGTTAGAAACACGAAATAAAAGACAATCCTGCGAGCGTCGTCACGGGAGATACTGATGACAGATATAAACAAAGTAAGATCATTTGCAACTTGAATTTCCTGACACAATATGTATTTTTGTAAACTCTTTACGGCCCAAGTACTGTGGTTCTAAAGAGTTCGCGAGTACAAATATACTAAACTGTAATATATAAATGAGTTTCACTCATATATACTACAAAAGACGATGTTTTACGACAGGATCTAATTCATTTTACAAATTACGAATTATAATTATATTTCCCGGTGTCTGTGTCTATACCAGTAAAGAAAGATTGGAGTGTCTCTTTGTAATCTCAAATTAACAGCTTTTCACTATATACATATGAAAGTATATCCTGTACTTGCAGTACCTCTGTTAGTTCCGGCTAATCTCTGGAACGGCTGTACTGATTTCAACGGTAGTTACACTGGCAGATAGCTGATGTGATAAGGAGTTACTCAGGCTACTCTTTTATTTAAAGTAAAAAAATATAACAAAATTAAAACCAATGAAATAGTGAACAATATTTCATTCATAATACAAAATTTTAAGAATAAAAAACGAATTTCAAGTACTGGACAAAATTGAAAAAACGACTTCAAGTATTGGGTCCACACGGGAAGCACCAGCTTTCAAATAAAAAATGAATCATCGAAATCAGTTGGCGTTATATTTTTGGCGTATGATTACTCGGTTAAGTGCTTGAGTAGGGGTTATTTTTAATTTAATATTATATTAAGATTTCCTTCTGTTTACAATGATATCCTAAGCAATTTGCTTTCTTAATTAAGTGTAAATACTCAACAACTATTTAACTATATCAGACATACTTTTTAAGAGGCATTTAATGACCCGAAAATAGCCGTACACCACTGATGACTGAAGAGGAAAAAAACAATCAGTGTCGGACGTATTTGGAGGAGGTTTGGCGCGCATCCAAATGTTACGATATTTTTATCATTAAGGCAGCCGCGTTTTTGTAGTAGGCCTCGTTAACTGTTTGTGTAAATCTATGTTGTTTAAGCTTTATGGTATAGTTGTTAATACAGAACAAAATTTATTGATGTTATGATTGTTTCGGAGAAAACTATTCTTTCCAAATCTTTACATAAATTCTACTTTTTTGGCTGTTACAATAAATATGCAGAGTCAGTGATTTCAACAGAAAGCTAAACTTAACAATTAAAATGAATCCTTACGGATCCCTAAATATATTAACGACAAGCCTTTTGAAAGGTTAATGAAATTTGTGACAATTTTTTTAAATATTCGTCAAGGTTTTTGAAAGATATTGAAATAAAAAATATGATATTTCTTAGTCTACACAGAATCTATTAATTTATTAAGAATAGTATCAGAATGTGTAAGGAATCTATCTACCAAAAAGTCGTGTTATTGTTTTAATAAATGTAAATAAAATAAAACTATGAATTCTCAAAATTAAAAAAAAAACTCCCGACATAATAACCTGAGTTCCCTTTAAAAAGTAAAAAACACGTTATGCGCTTTTATTTGAAACCCCACTCGATGATATTTTTGCAGACATTCGGTTATTCTTCCCCACTTTCACCCCCATAACTTTTAAACGACTCAACCGATTTTCATGAAACATGTCTAGGAACACTCGCACGTAACTCACCTTTCATACAAAAAAAACTAAATTGAAATCGCTTCATTCGTTCGCGAGCTACGGTGCCACAGACAGACAGATAAACAGACAGACAGACACGTCAAACTTATAACACCCCTCTTTTTGGTCGGGGGTTAAAAAGTACCACTAGTTCTTTGTTAATTGGTTCATATCTTCTTCATATATAACCGTTCCCACCTTGGTGGACCCCCTTAATTCTTAATTACCGTCATTTAATAATGAAGACGAATGCCATTAACTCAGGTTTCCTACCCCATCATATTTACCACTAAGCAAACTTTTTAAAATATCATAGCAATAGCAATAACCATGCAGACTTGATACGGAATAAGTCTATTCATAAAAGTGCTTATTCATGTTACAGAATAAATAAAACCGTTCACTGATTGAGTGGATTTCTGTTTAATAAATCAGTGATAATTAATTACCTTGTTAAAAATTATGTTTAATTAATGAAAGGAGTGTGTTGCGGATCTTAAAAGCTTTATGTATGACTAGCTGACCCGTGCACACTTCGTTAGGCTTTAACCGTCCGCTTTTCTTCGACTTGATTTACAAGTTCTATCATTTTTAACTAAATTTTTTGTTCAATCACAATAAAATAAGACTGATGTCACTCCTGAATAGTGTCGCTTTCTGTAAGTGAAAGACTTTTCAGGATCATATCAGTACTTCCGAAGATTACCCCCTACAACCATACAAACATAGTTAAAAACTTTACCTCTTTTTAACATTAGTATAGATTATATTTAACAAGACGACTGCGCCAAGTGTCGTGGGTTCAATTTTAGACCGTGGGAGAGCCACGCTTCGGCATGAATGGGCCGGCTCGACCGGAGTGATACCACGGCCTCACAGAAAACCGGTGTGAAATAGTGCTTGCGCTGTGTTTCACCCAGTGAGTGAGGATACCGGAGGTCCATACTCCAACCCCTCCCCCTATCTTACCCCCCCCCGTCCCCCAAAGGCCGGTAACGCACTTGTGACGCCTCTGGTGTTGCGGGTGTCCATGGGCGGCGGTAATCGCTCACCATCAGGCGATACGTCTGCTCGTTTGCCGGCCTATTCCATAAAAAAAAAAAAAAACCACGCGATACGAAACTTTGTGTGATCCACAAATAGTTGTCCTGAGTCTAGGTGTTCTTTGTGTCCATTTATTGTATGTTTGTGAAGTCCCCCGCGAAACAGGATGTTTAATCCTAATGCGGGAGTTGCCTTTAAAAAAAATATAAACACCATACCAGTTGCACATACTACTTAATAAATCTATTTAATTTAAATTGAATAATACATTAACCCCAGCTCTAATACGTGCCAGCATACGCTTGAAATTTGAGCTATGTTTGTGCGACGCTCTCTTTTAGTGACAGTAGAGCATTTACGGCTAAAGTGTAAAATTGATTTGAAATACCGGTACTATTGGACGTATTTCGTATAATTTACAACTGAATTTAATATGTTTACTATTATCAAATTATTTTGTTGGATTTTTTTAAAGCAGATAAAGTTTTCTCTTCCCTACCCAAATAAAAGGATTTTGTATAAAACGTTTGCTATAAGTTACATTCCTTCACAACTATAGACCTTCGTCAGTTGTAATCTTTCAAGAAGGTATCTATTGTCAAGACGGATGGATGAAAATATCTATTCTTGTTAAGAGCGCTCGATTCGACTCCGACGTTGAAGGGTTAAGTTTGTCAATTTTATATTTATTACCTTATGTATCTGATGTATCAGCTATCTAATCTAACTTATACTTTTAAACGAGCAAGAACAGTCATTTTCAACATGTTAATTTTCTGTATCGAGAACATGCCTAAGTAGGCTTGCTAACTTATTTCTATAAAGGTACCTGGCAACAGGCATGAAAAGGTAAACCAATATAGAGAACTGCACCGAGCTAATAACTATCACGAAATTCGTATCAAAATAAAGGTTTTTTAAATAAGAAATCTAATGGTATTAAGTAAAATTATTTATTATTAAAAAAAACCGACTGCGTAAACATCTGCCATCTTCATTATATGTTTTTTTAAATCATATAATTGTATATATATTTGTAATATTCAATTGTTAAAAAAAAAAATTTGTTACCACCCTCGATGCATTTGTTTATTTGTTTATATATTACTTTTTGGCGCCAAAAATCTTTATTTTTTTTTAAATTTTGATGTACCCAGTGTCACTCTCACGACTAAGACAAATCTATTGACACCACTCACATAAAAATACGACAAGCCGTTTAGGTTCTAGGGCATGCCAAAGAAATATACATACAAACACTCGAAAAACATAACCCTCCTTCTTTTGCAGTCGGGTAAAAAAATAGACAGCTTTGGGAAAGGCAAAGTATCATAGGTGTGTTCACTAATGAATAAAAAAAAATACATGTCTTATCTAGTTAGCAGATAGGTGTAAGTCGATCTTCACCGGTTCTTAGACCAATACATAAATACACTCTAAAAATCCTTAGCAGTTGCTATTCCTAACAAGCTAAAATTCAAAATTTAAAAAACCCCCTGCTCAAGCACTCACTTTCACCCCCATAACTTTTAAACAACTCAACCGATTTGTCTAAGAACACTTACCACTTACGTAACTCACCTTTCATACAAAAAAAAACTTAATTGAAATCGCTTTATCCGTTCGCGAGATACGGTGCCACAGACAGACAAACAGACACGTCAAACTTATAAGACCCCTCTTTTTGCGTCGGGGGTAAAAAAACAAAAAAGATCTAAGTCCAAATCAAGTTTCGTCGTCCAAAATCCACCCGTAGTTGTCACCCATCTACTTTAGAACTCCTACGTATTTTGCTGACCTTTAGCAAGTGGCGTGGGCAGATGGTTTATGATAATTGTGTATGAATCCAACCGTGCTAATGGGTCTTGTATGTAATAATGGCCATTGTGGCTACCCAAAGCGCTATCGTGTATTGTATGAATAAGGTCTATGTTTTTCACTAATATTTTATAATTAGCCCAATGATGCAGACCGTGGGAGAGCCACGCTTCGGCATGAATGGGCTGGCTCGACCGGAGTGATACCACGGCCTCACAGAAAAGAAAACCGGTGTGAAATAGTGCTTGCACTGTGTTTCACCGTGTGAGTGAGGATACCAGAGGCCCATACCCCAACTGCCCTCCCTATCTACCCCTCCCCATTCCGCCAAAGGCTGGCAACGCACTTGTGATGCCTCTGGTGTTGCAGGTGTCCATGGGCGGCGGTAATAGCTTACCATCAGGCGATACGTCTTCTCGTTTGTCCGCCTATTCCATAAAAAAAAAAGCATCACTAGGCCATAGTGTGGGTCACCATTCTGCATTGTTGCATTGTCTGCATTTGCAGTGAATATTGTGACCACCACGCTTGGATTCTGCTCAAGCTTTCCATCATGCAGAGTAGAGTCATTTTGACAGGGTTTTACATAAAAAAAATTTTCATTTCACTCCCTGATTACAAAACCCGTGTTAGATTCTTTCGTTCTCCAGATCGTTATTAAATGATTTGTAGTAATAACTGTAGATGAACGGGGGTCATGTCCCTCCAACACAAAGGGAGGATCCTCCGACCAGGCGAGGTGATCATGCCTGGCGGGCCAACAAAATTACAAATACAATAGAGATATTAATTTCACTGTCCCAAAATACATTGATTTACAAACAAGATACTAATGCAATTTAGAGTATTTTTTCCATTTCCAATACTGCACTGATTAAGGAGATGAAAATATCCTCCCTCCTGGGATTAGCAGAGGGATATAGTAGGTCAAACGTAGGTGTAATACGTCACAGCATACCCTTGAGAAATATAACGGCGTGAGCGTATGAAGAAGTAAAAATACATTAATAGTTACAAGGTTCGCCACCCACACAAAACTCCGTTTGTAAGTAAAAAAACTAAAAGCATTTTTACTGATTTCAAAAAGGAGGAGGTTCTCAATTCGATTGTATTTTTATTTATGTTTGTTACCTCAGAACATTCGACTCAGTGAACTGATTTTGATGATTCTTTTTTTATTTGAAAGCTGGTGCTTCCCGAATGGTCCCATTTAAATTTGGTCCGGTTCTGACATGTCATCCATGAGAAAACCATATAATGTCTTCAATTTGCATTAGGCATGTGCGCGACAAATTAACGAATAACTCAATATTCCCTTAGGGTCCCATTTAAATTTGGTCCAGATTGAAGTCGGTTTTTTTTGTTAAAATTTGTGATTATATTTATGTTTGTTACCTCAGAACATTCGACTCAGTGAACTGATTTTGATGATTATTTTTTTAATTGAAAGCTGGTGCTTTCCGTATGATCCCATTTCAATTGGGTCCAGTTTTTTAAGTCAGTTTATTTTTGTTTAAATTTTGTATTTTATTATTGTGTATGCTATTTTTTTTACCAAAAAATATAAACGAGTATTTGTGTGCAGATGTAGGTACGTCGCTGTGTTGTTCATCATTCACCATCAACAGTCCTTAACATTCCACTGCTCAAAACAGGTATTCCCTTAGAAAGGAGGCTTTGGTTTATAATACCACCCAGGCCAGAAGGGTTTGTATCAAGTTAACCTTGTCTTAGCAGTGCGGTTTTCCTGTATAGTATAGTTATCAGTTTCAGGCAGTGGTCCCACCGCCGACGAGAAACGATTAGAACTAGAAACTATGAACAAGTTGGCGATCAGCGGGAAGCGAGTGTGTAGTTTCGATAGTTTTGTCGCTGGGCTATAAGCGAGTGTTCAAGTGCGATGAGCGATTATTCGCGCCAACACCACATTCCAAGACACTGTGGATCAGTTTTTTTATTGAATGTGTCCGACAATATCTCTATCGTAAAATACATCATCGTCGTCGTCTGAACTAGACAACAATGAGAGTTGCAATGATTTGTTGATATCCATACGTTTACTTTCAAAGCCACACTGTATAGAAATGATCAAGCGAGCGAACATCGCTGAGCGAGTATGGCTGAGCGAGTTTTACTTTATAAGCTTGTAACATCGTTTTTTTTAGTGTTCAATGTTTAACAATTTTTGTTTCAGCGCCCTCTCGTTCATTGTAGTTAGAACTACAATTGGATGTTGTGCGCGATCGAAGTACCGGGCTGTTGGTACACCTAGGTGGCACTAGGGGGCGTATTTTATGAAGGATATTTTTTGTTAACATTATGACACTTAGAAATAGTGAGACATTATCATTTGTGTATCATACGATTCTCACTACTTCTTAAATTTGATCTCAAATAAGCAAGGAGTATGGAAGTTGTACGTCCTGTTCTCACATCCAGAAATGGAGTAGGGGAATCATCTAGAATGTTCGATCGAATGTCTATATAGCGGGCTGTGTGGCATATTTCTTTTTATTTCTTAAACCTTCTCTCGTTAACTCTGAGGAAGCTTTGCTTACAGTGTACATTAATATTCTTGTTGGTAGTGTTTGTGAGTGTTCAAGTCCCACTGTCTGTGGTAAGTTAACCTCAAAAAGGTTTTTCCTTATTATCTTAATGTATGTAGAATATGTTCTCAGGCTATTTAATTTTGTTTATAGGGTCGTTAGATTACCGCAGAAAGACAACCTACATCTTGCCTGTCTTGTGGTTCAAGATTTGTGCTGAGGACAGTTGACTATTGGCAGCTCACAGCTCACTCCTCAAGACCTATCTGCCCTACCTTGAGGGAAGTTCATATAATATATATATGGAAATTAATTAATACTTTTTTACCTAGCACCCACAAGTTGGATCACTGGTGGACGTCTCTTTAAGCTACCTTGAGCTGGAGAGAGTCTACGGCTGACTACCTTGAGTCAGAGAGGTGACCAGAGGGTGGCGATCCTGTGCAGACCAGTCTACAGGCTTAAAGTGTGAAAGAAAAGACTGTATAATTTATTTTTTTATTTTTAAGACTACCTCTTAAGTTTATTTGTAAATTTATTAAATTAATTAAATTACTTAAATTTATATGTAAAGATAGCAGGAACTTGAATAAAAGTTTATATAAATTGTAAGTTGTCTCTTTGAAGTCTTCCTTGGACCCTCCGCACCCTCACTATAAAATTTTATCTAAATTCTTACGGCGCCCTGAGGTATCATCTTCTATCCTGAGTCGAAACCGGTGAGTTTCCACCTGACAAGTTCAGGGGTTACAAATTGGCGACCAACGTTTGGCTAACTTTTCGAACCTTGAGGGTGTGCTGAGTGTAGTTCCCGGGAGAACTTTGGATGAGACGCTTACTATCCGTCCGAGACTACCCAGGACGTTAATTGGTTTTGTGAAGTGCAGTTCACATGTAATAATTATCTCATTGCATTTTTCAGCACATTATTACCATCTCTGCGGTGTTGGAAAAGCATTGAACAAAATTCAAAATTAAATCAAAATTTTAACTGCACAAATTTTGGTAAGTCTTTTTGAATTTATTTTGGCAAGAACATTTTTTCTTTTTTTTCTTTTTTTCTTTTCCTGTTGTTTTAATAAGTTCTTGTGTGTGTTCCCTAAGGGATCAGCACATACATATAGCTTTTATTTTGTTCAAGTTTTCCTTGAATAACTTTATTTTTACTTTTTATATTCCTACCTACTTACAACTTAAGTAAATAAATGTGAGATTAACTTCATTTTAATTCTATAAGAGGGTTTGCATGATATAATTAAAGGGATATTGTGCTTCCCTTTATCTTGTTTGTAATTTTAACATAATAATTTAACCTTTTAGTGTATCAATTTAAATTTCAACCTAGGACACTTTACATAAATAAAAGTAGGGTATACTTTTATCTATAGTAAAGAAAACTTGAATTTTTTTTTTGTTCATTGAATGTGGATTGTTAGTAACTACTTAATAGTTGTGGAAACATGAAGCAAACATCATTAATGTATTAGAATTGAATTTATAATTAACTTAGAGTTAGAAAGGGGATCAAAAAAAAAGTTTTCTTTTGTTACCCCACAAATTAGGTAAAACTGCTTGGAATAATTGTAAACTTGTAATTAAAAGTAACATTTGAGAATATTTTTTTAGGTTATTGTGTTAATATAATAACACATTATTTTTATACCATTCAGCTAGATCTTATTGTAAGACTGAATCTTTTATTTTTTTTCACTAAGAAGAACTTAGTGCTTTGTTTTAACTTTGTTAACTTGACATTAATTTTAATTTTGAATTTTAAAACATTGTGTTAATAAAGTAACACATTATTTTTATAACATTCAGCCTAATCTTTTTGTAGGACTGAATCTTTTACTTTCTCACTAAGAAGAACTTAGTGCTTTATATATAAATTTTTTAAATTGTCAACAAATTTATTTTTGAATTTTAACATCATGGCCCAGCTGATTAAAAGTATTAATTATCTAAAGAAGGATGAACTTATTAACGAGTTGTCTGCCATGGGTGTTTCAGCGAATCCCGATGACACGGTGGTCAGTTTGAGGAGTGAGCTGCGCACTGCATTGCGCCTTATACGGCGTGGCAGCATTAAAGCCAGCACTTTCGTCCCTGCTTCTGCTGCTTCTGAGCTGTCTTTCTGCGAGCCGAAGGTCATGGAACTGGAAGGAGTCCTTTCTTCAGGTGATTTCGTTTCTAATAAGACTAGTCGCCTAAGAGTTTCCTTGAGGGCTAATTATCTTCTCGCTAGGTTAGCAAGTTGTGGTTTTGACTGTCCAGAACTAGTGGGTATACGTGCCCGGTTAGTTAAATTGTTGTCTGTGTCAGAGGCTACTACCGACTCTGACTCTGATGGATCGGAGAAGGAGATGCTTCCTACACATACTGACCAGATAAATTACACCTCACCTGTGTCGAGGGGGGACCGTTCGACGCGACCTAACGCTGCCACTTCTGACTCACTTCCAACTGTAGTATTGAGGGATAAGCCTGTTAATTTAAATTCATTTAACTTAAAATTTGATGGCACTTCTTGCGTACGTGTCTTCATCGAAAGACTTGAGGAGCTTAGGTGTGCTCGGGAGGTCACCAAGGAGAAAATCCTCACAGCTTTCTCTGACCTGTTGGAAGGTCCTGCTTTGTCTTGGTTTCGCACCAACAAGGAGGATTTCACCTCTTATGAGGTCATGTTGGAGGAGCTGAGAGAGAACTTCGATCTTCCTGACTATGACTACCGCCTTCGCAATGAAATCAAACAGCGTACACAGACCCGATCTGAAACATTGGGTAATTTCATTTCTACAATGCAGGCCATGTTCTCTAGACTCTCATACAAGATGCCTAGTGAAGAACAAATGGACATTCTGATGCACAACATCAGACCTGACTACATGAAGGAATTGGCTCTTCATGACGTTAGGTCTCTCTTGGATCTGAAGCGATTAGGAAGGCGCCTAGAGCTTGCTCGTGCTAGAGCTGAGGCATTTCGTGAACCGTTATTGGAAACACTTAGTATCACTGCGGATTTACACCAAGTAAAAAGTAAACCACCACATAAAACTTCTCAACAGGTATCTGGTGTGTCCCGTCCGTCCACCTCGAGTGAAGATAAGTGCTTCCGATGTGGGGAGGGCGGCCACACTACTTACAGCTGCCCACAGTCGAGAAGGGTGGTGTGTTTCCGGTGTGGACAAAAAGGTGTTCGAGCACAAGAGTGTTCCCAGTGCAACGCCAAGCCAAAAAACGGGTAGGTCGGGGCCTTGTTAAGAGCTTTCCATGTGACAACGAGCGTTCTTCTCTGTCTGAGAATTGCTCTGATAAGGTCCTGTTTAATAATAATAAACGGGATAACGATATTAGACCGTATTTAGTAGTAAGGATCCTGAACTGAAATGTTTTGGGCTTACTTGATTCGGGTGCAGCCTGCTCTGTGTTAGGTAAGGGTGCACACCGCGTTTTTCTTGAATTAGGGTTTGATCTGGAAAGAATAAGCCCTAACTTTAGTCTAACAACAGCAGACGGATCATATCTGCATTGTTTAGGCTGTATTTTTCTTCCTATAGTATATAACTCTGTTGTCAGAGTTATTAAGTTTTATGTTGTCCCAGAAATCACCACTGCCATGATATTCGGTGTAGACTTCTGGCAACAGTTCCAATTAGGGAACAGATTGATCTCTCAAAATATCAATCTCTCCCACTTTGATGATTGTAATCCTGTGGAGTCATTGGCTCTCAACCATGGCCTAGAGGATTACGACAATTTAACCGTTGATCAGAAGCGGATTATTAATAGCATTATTAAAAAGTTCGATACGATCAACACCGACAGGGTAGGCTTAGGCCGTACCTCTCTTGTGCACCATGTCATAGATACAGGTAACAGCAAACCAATCAAGCAACGTTATTATCCGCTCTCTCCCCTCAAACAAAAAGCCTTGGAAGAGGAACTGGACCGGATGTTAGAGATGGGAGTAGTGAACCCATCTCAGTCTGCGTGGAACTCGCCAGTGGTGATGGTGGAGAAAGCGAATGGTGACTTACGATTGTGTCTTGATTCTCGAAAGCTTAATTCTGTATCTAAGAGCGATGCGTATCCATTACCATACATAAATCAAATCTTAGACCATCTGAATAATGCTAAATACCTAACTTCTATCGATTTAAGTGCTGCCTACTGGCAGATACCTTTTGACTCGCCGCAATCCGCTGAGAAAACTGCTTTTACTGTCCCTAGGAGGGGTCTATTTCAGTTCAACGTGATGTGCTTCGGTCTCATCGGAGCCTCTGCTTCGATGCAACGCTTAATGGACCGCTTATTTGGTCCAGAATTCGACAATAAAGTTTTCGCTTTCCAAGACGACATCATCGCAGTGTCTAGCAGCTTTGAGGAGCATGTGGATCTCTTACATAGAGTCCATCAGCGCCTTAAGGATGCGGGCCTCACGATTAACATGGAGAAGTCACACTTCTGTCGTAGTGAGCTGAAGTACCTCGGGTACTATGTTGACAAACATGGCTTACGGACCGACCCGGGTAAGGTTGAGGTTATTCTCAATTATCCGACACCTTCCAATGCTAAGGAGGTGAAGAGATTCCTGGGCATGGCCGGTTGGTATCGTCGTTTTGTCAACAATTTTTCTAAAATTAGTAAACCCTTGTGTAAGCTAACTTCTAAAAATGTTTCCTTTGAGTGGTCGTGTGAAGCTGAAGAGTCTTTCAACCTTTTGAAGGCCGCTTTGGTCACCGCACCTATTTTGAAAATGCCTGACTATTCATTACCCTTTAGGATTCTCAGTGATGCATCATCCTTCTCTGTGGCTGCAGTCCTCACGCAGACACACGAGGGAGTGGAGCACCCTGTCGCGTATTGCAGTCGTTCTCTTAACAAATGCGAGGTCAACTATAGTACCACTGAACGTGAACTACTTGCGGTGATCTTTGCATTAGAACAGTTCAGACAATACGTAGAGGGCCAGAAGTGCACCGTGGTTACAGACCACGCCTCGCTTCTGTGGTTCCCCAAACTGAAGAATCCTACTGGTCGCCTAGCGCGCTGGAGCATGAGATTGAGTCAGTTCGACTTCGACATAGAGCATAGAAAGGGTAAAGATCATGTTGTGCCCGATGCTCTGTCGCGAATACGGATTGATGCGATAGGCACCAGCACCACCAAGGATTCGTGGTATCTCCACACCCTTAATAGTGTGAAGAAGAATCCTCGTAAATTTCCCAACTTTGATATTCGTAATGACTCCTTATACAGGTTATCTAAAAATAAATACTCTTTAACTTCTGATTTTAGTTGGAAGCTTGTGGTGCCTCTGGAGGACAGGCTATCCCTGCTCACCAAGTACTATGACCACGTTTTGAGTGCCCATGGAGGTGTTTGGAAAACCCACAAACGCCTGGCCCTAAACTATTACTGGCCTAAAATGTATAATAGCGTTAAGGAGTATGTGGGCAAGTGTGAAACTTGTAAGCAGTATAAACCTGTAAACACAGCCCGTCCTGGCCTAATGGGTAATCCAAAACGTGTGTCTAAACCTTTTGAAGCCATCTCTTGTGACCTGTTGGGTCCATTCCCTACTTCCAGCAAGGGAAACGTTCATTTAATCGTGGTCTCGGACTATTTCAGTAAATATGTCATGTTGTATCCTATAAGGATAGCTACAGGCGTTGCTGTTGCGAGATTCATTGAGAAGAATGTTTTCTTGGTACATGGTGTTTGTAAAACCATTTATATGGATAATGGCCCTCAGTTCATTAGCAAACCTTTTAAAGACTTATTAGTTAAATACAATGTGCCAAACATTTATTATAATCCCAGATATCACGCGCAGACCAACCAGGCAGAGCGTGCTATTCGCAACGTGGTTCAGGGAATTTCCTGTTACGTGAAGTCACATCACAAGAAATGGGACGAGAACCTCGTGGAACTTCAGTGTGCCTTAAACACGGCGGTAAGCGAGGCCACTCGTTTCAGTCCTTATTTTCTTGTTCACGGCAGGGAGTTCATAGGGGATGGAGTTCTTTATAGACAGGAAGATATTTCTGCCCATCCTAACTCGGTCTCTATTGACAACCCTGTGTCCTTCGGAGAAAGGTTGAAGGAACTTCATCGTATATACGACCAGGTGAGCAAACACTTAGATGTTGCCCACCGGCGTAACGAGAAGTACTACAATCTCCGAAAAAGACACGTGGAGTTAAAAGTAGGACAGTTTGTCTATAAGAGAACGCACTATCTATCCAACAAAGATAAGAACTTCACATCCAAGTTGGCCCCTAAATTTCTGAAATGCATAGTGACCGCGAAACGTTCGCCTTTGATCTATGAATTGTCAGATTTGGATGGTAAGAATCTGGGAGTCTACCATATTAAAGATATTTTGAAACATAGTGAGGAGGAACCACCTTCTGTTCTTTCTCCTCAATGTATTGGTTCTATCTTTAAGTCATTCGTTCTTACGTGAAGTTATAACCTTTGTGTCGAGCGGTTCCTCTTCGACACACACCTTATACTCGGGTGCTCATATATGTGTGCATTTTTCCTTGAAATAGGGTGTGATGTCATTAGAGTAGTTTCATTAGGAGTTAAGTTTTTCTTTCTTATACTACCTATATTTTAGTTTAAATTTTCTTCTTATAAACTCTGTGTGTCCTAACATTTAAGGGCATCACAGCTTTTTCTTAGTGTGTTGCTGTTTTGGTTATTCCCTTCGTCCTCTACTCAGGGAACACTGTGGGGAGGGGGTGGTGTAACATCGTTTTTTTTAGTGTTCAATGTTTAACAATTTTTGTTTCAGCGCCCTCTCGTTCATTGTAGTTAGAACTACAATTGGATGTTGTGCGCGATCGAAGTACCGGGCTGTTGGTACACCTAGGTGGCACTAGGGGGCGTATTTTATGAAGGATATTTTTTGTTAACATTATGACACTTAGAAATAGTGAGACATTATCATTTGTGTATCATACGATTCTCACTACTTCTTAAATTTGATCTCAAATAAGCAAGGAGTATGGAAGTTGTACGTCCTGTTCTCACATCCAGAAATGGAGTAGGGGAATCATCTAGAATGTTCGATCGAATGTCTATATAGCGGGCTGTGTGGCATATTTCTTTTTATTTCTTAAACCTTCTCTCGTTAACTCTGAGGAAGCTTTGCTTACAGTGTACATTAATATTCTTGTTGGTAGTGTTTGTGAGTGTTCAAGTCCCACTGTCTGTGGTAAGTTAACCTCAAAAAGGTTTTTCCTTATTATCTTAATGTATGTAGAATATGTTCTCAGGCTATTTAATTTTGTTTATAGGGTCGTTAGATTACCGCAGAAAGACAACCTACATCTTGCCTGTCTTGTGGTTCAAGATTTGTGCTGAGGACAGTTGACTATTGGCAGCTCACAGCTCACTCCTCAAGACCTATCTGCCCTACCTTGAGGGAAGTTCATATAATATATATATGGAAATTAATTAATACTTTTTTACCTAGCACCCACAAGTTGGATCACTGGTGGACGTCTCTTTAAGCTACCTTGAGCTGGAGAGAGTCTACGGCTGACTACCTTGAGTCAGAGAGGTGACCAGAGGGTGGCGATCCTGTGCAGACCAGTCTACAGGCTTAAAGTGTGAAAGAAAAGACTGTATAATTTAATTTTTTATTTTTAAGACTACCTCTTAAGTTTATTTGTAAATTTATTAAATTAATTAAATTACTTAAATTTATATGTAAAGATAGCAGGAACTTGAATAAAAGTTTATATAAATTGTAAGTTGTCTCTTTGAAGTCTTCCTTGGACCCTCCGCACCCTCACTATAAAATTTTATCTAAATTCTTACGGCGCCCTGAGGTATCATCTTCTATCCTGAGTCGAAACCGGTGAGTTTCCACCTGACAAGTTCAGGGGTTACAAGCTCTTGTCGCGACAAAACTAGTAAAGCGAGTCGTCGCCGGCAGTGTGAACAGTCGCAAATCAACTATTACTATATGCATCTCTTTCGTTTACACGGAATTTATTTATTGTACGTTTCTTGAGCGAGAAAATCGCCGATAGTTAGTCGTTTTCTCGCCGGCGGTCGGACCACTGCCTTATTTTAGTCGGTTATTACGACACCGATGTAAGAATGGAGATCGTGACACTCCGTATTCTTAATCTATAACACAGAATATTTGATCATAATTACCAGTGACATGGCAAACGTCATACTACACCTCGAACAAAAAAAAATGGTTGTCTGTAAAGTCGGTTTACGGACGGTAGTTTAACGTGGCAACGTCATAACAAAACATTGATGTAATGATGAGAGATAGATGCGCATCTATCTCTCTTCATCATCAACCTTCTGCCTTCTCCTATTAGAAACAAATTATATAACCCGACAGTCGGACATAAAAGGAAAACTTACAAGTTCGTATGAAAACTTGCACAGACTGACCAAGATGACAGTCAGATATAAAAAGCACCAAGAGCTATAAAACTAAAAAACTGTGGGCTTTATTTGGATCTGGATTGAGTAATTCTAGAAACAAAGTATATATTGACTGCCTCGGTGGCGCAGTGGTAACATATGCGACGGCTGTGCTTGAGGTCTCGGGTTCGATTCCCGGGTTCCGAACCTGTAGTTATATTTTAAGATGTAACTAAAAATGTATGCTTTTCGCAATTTTTTCTTCATCTGTGCTATTTGATGTTGAATCGTACCAAATTTCAAGATTCTGAGTTCACGGGATGTACCCTGTAGCATTTGAATTCCTTGCGAGAGTCGAAAATTTGCAGCTAATACGGCTGTATCTTTAGATTGCGTTGACTTAGAAGTTTGATTTTTTTACAGCTCCAAGGGACAGTAGACTTATGTGTTTGATATGAATTTGAACTTGATACCTACACGCGTTTCTGAGAAAATGGGTCTTGACAAACAGACGGAAAACAAAGTGATCCTATAAGGCTTCCGTTTTTTTTCTTTTGAGTTACGAAACCCTAAAAATGTTTAATCAAATTGCTACGCTACTTCGATCGTTTAAAATAAAAACATTATTTACTAAACAAAACTTCGCTCACAAATGATTCTGCTATTATTTCAAAAACAATTTTTCTTATCGATTGAAAAATACCTACGCTCTACTTCGATGCTATATACTCGTAACATCCTTCATTAATTTACCTTCGACACCTACATAGGTTTATATTAGCTCATTTTTACTTTGATTAAAACATTACAGAACCCAAGATTCAATTTTGTAAATACATTTTGTATTTGATGAGTTTTATTTAAGAGTATATATAATATATACTAAATAATAGTATACACCCAATCAAGGATTGAAGACATTTCATACGCAATCGACAAAGTCAACAGGGATTTAGACTTCATAAAAAACTGGTCAGCGAGGTTCGGGTTGTCGGTAAATCCAACCAAATGCCAAGTGATCGTCGTGGGGAGCAAACAAACGTTAAGCAAGTTGGATACGGCGATCATTCCACCAGTTGTCTACAACAACGTGACTATACCGCTGAGCGCAGTGGTAAAGAACCTGGGGTTACTTATAGACTCAACACTTGATTGGCGGGCACAAGTCTCATGCGTCAGCCAGAAAGTCACCTCGTGCCTCCGAGCTTTGTATCGTCTCAAGAACTTCATTCCCGTTAAGACCAAGGTTACGCTTATGCAGTCCTTAATTATTCCCCTGATCGACTATGGTGATGTGTGTTATTTTGACCTGAATGCAGATCTCCTCAATAAACTAGACCGCCTTCTCAATAACTGCATTCGATTCGTTTTTAATCTTCGCAAGTATGATCATGTGTCTGCTTTTCGTTCCCAATTGCAATGGCTTCCAATTCGTCAGCGCCGCAGTTTGCGAGCGCTGACTACTCTTTTTTCTTTCCTCAACTCCCCATCGTTACCCGAATACCTTGTACCACACTTCCGTCTCTTATGTTCTAATCACGACCGAAACCTTCGGTCAACCAATAATCTGCTTCTTCTATGCCCTCCTCACACCTCCAACTTCCTCCATTCTTCCTTCTATGTGCAGTCAGTTCTTCTCTGGAATGCACTCCCTGCCGAGATCAGGATGTCCACAAACCGCCTTACATTCAAGTTTAAAGTACGTGAACTTCTTCGGAATGAGTTGGCAATACAGTCACAACCGTAGTACCCGACTGTGTACAAGTATAATATTAAATTTATGTATGTGTATGTTTATATGTGTTTTGTATTATTAATTTGAGTGTAATAGTAAATTTATTTAATTGGCTCTATTTGATGTAGGGTATACCTATATTATTTAAAATATTTACCATGAAAAACTTTAACTTTGCACCTACTGCATCTTATTTCTACCTCACCTGAAGGTCGACTGGGAGAGAATGCCTCATGGCATTAAGTCCGCCTTTGTACAATAAGTGCAACAAGTTTTAATAAATAAATAAATAATAAATAAAAAATAATACCTTAGAACGATCAATTCTTGTTTATTTATAATTCGAATTTCAGAAACGTCTCCAACGATTTTCGCGAAATTTAGTATGTACTGGGTTTCGAGGGCGAAAAATCGATTTAGTTAGAAATCAATTTTAGAAAATTTGTAAAAAAAAATAATACCGACGGTATTTGTCTGGTGGGATTGAAACTCGTAATTTTTAATTCAGTAGTCAAGTTTTACCGTGGGAGAGCCACGCTTCGGCATGAATTGGCCGGCTCGACCGGAGTGATACCACGGCCTCACAGAAAACTAGTGTGAAACAGCGCTTGCGCTGTGTTTTACCGAGTGAGTGAGGATATCGGAGTCCCATAACCCCATCCCCCAAAAGCAGGAAACGCACTTGTGACGCCTCTGGTGATGTGGGTGTTCATGGGCGGCGGTAATCGCTTACCATCAGGCGATACATTAGCTCGTGTGTTCCATAAAAAAAAGTTCACTAACCAATAAACTAACCAGCCAATAAAGAAACACAAACAGTTTATCTTATGACTCTCTGTTTTCCAATTAATAAAATAGATATAACATTCTCAATTGGTTTTCTCTCGCACCCAAATGATGCAATATTCCCATTTCTCTTAAACGTACAATTTTTCATTTCCTATTTTACCCTCCGAGTTTCCTTTATTCAAATGGAAACAGGGAAAATGTTTTACTTGAGTCTGTATGTCATATGAATTCGTATTGTATTTGTCTTCAACGATAATGAAAGAATCTAGTCCGAGTCGCAATTTATTATCATTTAGAAAAAACCTTTTGTGTTAAAAAACCGATAAAAAGTAGACTAGTATTCACTACAAAACTTCGAGTTCAACAAACAAAATTCAAGCGATTTCGGTATAGGAAAACTAGGAATAGAAATATAAATTCCAGGCCCACTTGTGTTAATAAAAATAGGTAAAAAAACTTTTTAAGTTAAACGGTTTTATGTTAAACATAAATTGCAATGTTTAAGATAAATGTACTAAAAACCAAAAAATAATAAAATAGATACAGTCGTGGGAATTATAAACATATGCATAGACTAGACTAAAATAAAACCGTGGGGCACGTCAATTGTCTACAATCGTTGATTAAAATGTTTGTTTTGTAATGTTACACTATAATTAGGCAGTTGTTCAACCGACAACGATGGACGTGTGATAAGTAGGGCTAGAATGTGGAAACAAGCTAGCAAGCTCGATTATAAGCGAGTTTTAGGGTTTCATAGTGGTGAGCGAGTAGTACTTTTATCATATGTTTTGTCGATTAAAGACAAACTACGAGCAGTGAAACGATTCCTCGCCAGCCAGCAGTGTGAATGTCCAACGATAAACTAGTTGAAACATCTCTTTTATTTACATGGAGTGTATAACTATTGGAATTTCCATGAGCAAGAAAATAGTAAGTAATTTCCTCACCGTCTGCGGGCCAACTGCCTATTTTAACGACGAATTAAACGATTCTTCTATCGCACATTAAGTCGATAATTTGTAGACAATTGACGTGCCCCACGGTTTTATTTTAATCTAGTCTATGCATATGTTTATAATTCCCACGACTATCTATTTTATTATTTTTTGGTTTTTAGTACATTTATCTTAAACATTGCAATTTATGTTTAACATAAAACCGTTTAACTTAAAAAGTTTTTTTACCTATTTTTATTTTCTAGTTTTTAGTTTTTATTTCGCATTCTGTTTAATTCATTTAGTGCTTCATTATTGCAAGGTTTCTTGCCCGTTAGTTTATTGCAGTCCAACTCCTCTATACGTAGTCTCTGCAAAGATCTTACTCTACTAAGAGCCACGTAGGCTTGACCTTCTTCAAACAGTTTCGCACCTAAGTATACGACTGCGTGATCCACAGTGCTGCCCTGCATTTTATGTATTGTAGAAGCCCATGATAGTATTAAAGGCAACATTCTTCTTTCAGCCGTCCCGTAATTGTACTTAGCTTGAAACTGTATGGCTTTCGGGTGTATAAGATGTACTCCGTCTCTTGCGAAATCAATTCGGACGGAAGGTACATCTGTTGCATTAATCTGAGTTCGACGAAATTGAGGCCAAACGATTTCGTTGATGTAGCCTATAGCGCCATTTACTAATCCCTTTGAAACGTCAATATTAGACCGTAGCATGACTTTTGCCCCCACAAATATTTGCAATTCCGCTGGTAAAACCCCAGTTTTGTTGATATCAGCTGGTATTATAGTAGCTATATCCACATTGTCTGCATTTCGTGTGGCGTGTACTAGCTGATCCTGCGCTTTTATTTTGTAAATGCGAGCACCATTATTTCTGTACAAATTCAATACAGCAGAGTCGTGGTCGTTAACTTGTTGATTTGTGGGGTATACCCTTAACGCTTTGTCTATTGCAAACTCATCACTCGTGTCTTGAAGAAGTCTTCCCATTAAAATACTAAAATGTTGGGTTGTTAGCTCACCGACTCTCAAAGCATTCAAAATATCAATAAAAGTCTGGTCACCTTGCTGACGCATATTTTCGGTTAATTCACACAGCGTGAATAAACGCCAGAGATGTGTAGCTGGTTGGAGATATTCTGGCTGTTTGAAAACAGGTGTTCCTGATCGTTTTATAGGAGGCAGTTGTAAAAGATCACCGAAAAGTAATACGTTTACTCCTCCAAAAAACTCATTTTCACAGTTCTTAATTTGCCTTAATCGAGCGTCCATCATGCATAACATTTGATAAGACACCATGGAAATCTCGTCGACAATCAAAAATTCTGTCTGATGCCATTGTTGCCTCATTATTCGCAAATAGTTTCCGGACAGTGGTGACATACCTGTTATGCGACCGTCTTTCTGTACAGGCAATTTTAAAGTACTGTGTATCGTAGCTCCATTTATTAATCTAGCTGCAACTCCTGTTAGTGAGCAGACTTTAACCGCATCCTTTGCGTAGCACCTATTAATTTGGTCTCGTAATAACTTTAATAGAAAAGTCTTGCCCACACCAGTTCCTCCTGTAAAGAATATTTTTAAACGTTCTTCAGCACCTGACATTTGATTTTGTATGGACTGGGTAACTAATGTAAAAATTTCCTTTTGTCCTGCATTCATAGACTGCTTAGCCTGTAAGAACTGGTCTTCATTCATTGGCAAATAAGGAATTTCTTCTTCATGGTCTAGTTCCATCGGCTCTGCGTGTTCCAGTATCTGAAATGCGTGTACTTGCGCGAATGCATTTTCAAGCTGCCTGTCACGTTCACGATATATTTCCAAGTAGGCGTTTGTTTGTCTTAAACTTTCTTCGTTGGCGAGAAACGCATCTCTTGCACTATTAAATTCTCCTAAAAGTTCGGTCTCATTGCGATACGGCATATACTGGATTAGTAAACTGTAATAATATGACTCTGGATCAGAAGCTGCTACGAAGTTAGGTACCCGTACTACAGCTGGCGTGTTTCTAATAGTCATTTTGGTGTTGTCTGTTAAAGTTATTAATGATTTTAATTGATTGATTGATTTTAATTTTATATAGTACATTGTATTATACTGGTTGAGCACTTTCATTTGATACCCATATTGATGGGATCGATAAAACCTACGTTATCCGCCATTTTGTAGCGGCCGCCATCTTGTATTTCAATTTTTTATAGTATATTGTATTCTGCTTGTTGAGCCCTTTCATTTGATACCCATATTGATGGGATTGATAAAACCTACGTTATCCGCCATTTTGTAGCGGCCGCCATCTTGGATTTCAATTTTTTATAGTATATTGTATTCTGCTTGTTGAGCCCTTTCATTTGATACCCATATTGATGGGATTGATAAAACCTACGTTATCCGCCATTTTGTAGCGGCCGCCATCTTGTATTTCAATTTTTTATAGTATATTGTATTCTGCTTGTTGAGCCCTTTCATTTGATACCCATATTGATGGGATTGATAAAACCTACGTTATCCGCCATTTTGTAGCGGCCGCCATCTTGGATTTCAATTTTTTATAGTATATTGTATTCTGCTTGTTGAGCCCTTTCATTTGATACCCATATTGATGGGATTAATAAAACATAAATTATCCGCCATTTTGTAGCGGCGGCCATCTTGAATTTATAATGATAATGAATAAACATAATTGTATTGTCACCAAAATCCAAAGTGTATACAAAATTTCAGATTAATCGGTTGACAGGAAGAGGGTGAAATTTGAATTACTAAATTTGACCCAAGAATAATAAATAAAACAAACGGGGTGAGCTAAATAAAACCGTTTAATAATAAAAATGCTTAAATGTTCTGATAATTGTTTTTTTGTTGAATGATCTATACTAATAGCTGATACTTAATCATTATCTTCCTAGCCTTTATTCTTCCCAAGATTAATTGAGGTCGGCTACTAGTTCTTTGTTTTTTTTTATGGAATAGGCCGGCAAACGAACATACGTATCGCCTGATGGTAAGCGATTACCGCCGCCCATGGACACCACCAATATCCAGAGGCGTTACAAGTGCGTTACCAGCCTTTGGGGGATGGGGGGGGAGATAGGGGGAGGGGTTGGGGTATGGGCCTCCGGTATCCTCACTCACTCGGTAAAACATAGCGCAAGCACTATTTCACACTGGTTTTCTGTGAGGCCGTGGTATCACTCCGGTCGAGCCAGCCCACTCATTTTTTTTTACTGTTTTAACTGAATATTAGTTTTTCCACGGTTGTCAGTTAATTTGAGGGCACTTCCCAATAACGATTGCCATAGGTGTTCATGACGACCGGGACCGACGGCTTAACGTGCTCTCCGAGGCACGGGCGGGAAAACCCGCCATCTTCCATACTCCGGGCTGCTATTAAGAATTTCTTGTAAGAAAAACCCAACAGCAGTCCGACCCGGGAATCGAACCCGAGACCTCTTGATCTGCAGTCGCTTACGCTAACCACAACCACAACCACAACATCTTTTAATAGTCCACTGTTGGGCATAAGCCTCTCCTTTATAAGCAGATTTTGGCTACTATTCTTCGCTAGCCTGACGAGTTGGTATAGGCCTATAAGGCATGGTATAACAATACACTACGCCAGGTATGGCATTCTGACGATCAACATGACGTTATCATCGCTATCGCTGGTTCTGGTTCATTTCGTGTTATGTTACTATCACGTGGTAACTGGATAGTGACGTCACATCGAGCCGCTCTCGGAATGCGAGACCTTATTGTTTTAGACCATGGTATAGGGTTAATTTAAGGCAGGGAGCAAACATGGACACTTTTGTGTCTAGTGTCAGATACAAACTACCAATGAATATTTGATTTGTATAGAACCAATATGAAATCATCTACTTTCTGCGCAAACGTAAACATTTTTTGTGTCCAGTTGCTTCCAGTTAACACATACTCATGACAATCAAAAGTGTTCGGTGGTAACTGGAAACTAAAAGTCATCAGTTGAAGACACAAGCAACATTAACAAAGTTCCTTACAATTGTACTGAGCTGCGCAAACGGAGGAGTTGCATTCGGTGTCCATCTCCTGCGTGCGACACAAGCCATCCGCGACGTCTATTGTGAAACTGACGCAAAACAAGCGACGAATTGTAGCCAGTGGTAGCGACCGGTGACTGTATCCGATTGCCCCCACCGGACACAGAATCTACTGTTATCAGTGATGGTGTTCCGTGTCGGCAACAAAAAGTGTCTACGTTTGCACAGCGCCTTAAGTTTTCCTACTTTTCGCAGTGTGATATTGCCCTGCGTAATTCCCTCCTTTAAATTGTTCTTACAACACCCATAGGATGAACAGGGGTGGTGATTTAAGGTGTATATATGGCTACAAAGGTGAAAAGCGCTTGCGGTCAAACTCCTCTGCGTGAGTGGTAATATAGACTTTAAGCAAGGTGTACACGATTTAATATACTTTAAAGATTGAAAAACTTGCGCTGATGCAAACTTTTCGTGGAAATTGTCCTAAACCACACAACAAACCACAAGTTTAGGGCCCATGATTTTTTTGGTATTCAATTTTGTAATTTCACTTAATGTAACTAGCGAAGTAATTAATTTCTGTATAGGTCATTTTACATCTCTATACCACAAAGCATAAAATCAATTGACCAAAACTGGTTGCCAAATCTGTTACCACCGATATTCAAAGCTGTGGAATCATAAATCGTGTTTTATTGATATTGGCACATGTACTCAACTCATGTTTGTATTGTTTTGTAAATGTATGTGTTCACTCCACCTCCAGGTATTTCTACTTTTATGAATATTCAAGTAGGTAAGGTTGTGAATGACTTAAATTAGCAATTGGACCCGACAGGTAAAAATGCAATCACGATCTAAGAGTTTTTCTAAATAATTCTTCTCCGTAATATCTTTAATTATAGTGTTTTTTCTTCTACATGCGCAAAAATAAGTTCTTCACGTATTAAATTTTTTTTGTTGACGAGGTGGAAAATTCCTTTCGGTACTCCGGTTACTCGGGGACTGAGGAGCCAGGTATGTGGGGATTCCACTAAAAACAACCCTGGTGGTCGGTTTCAGGCACCCTGCTCTGAGGAGGACCCGGACCTTGTTATTTCAGGTCCCGCCCAGGAACGACGCTGCGTCTCTTCAGACTCTATCCTAGGGGAAGCCTGGGCTTCCCCCTGCCTGTCGAATATATCGTTATTTGTTGCAGCTTGATCGCAGTTTGCGCTCGAAATCGGCCCTCTCCCGATCCCGTCTTCGCGTACTACCTACTTAATATTATTCATGCGAAAGTAATCCGGTCTGTTTGTAATACTTTCACGCCTAAACCTCTGAACTCATTTTAATAAAACTTTATATGAAAACACTACTACTTATAGAGGCTAGTATTTACCGTGATAACCCGCAAAAATGCATATGGAGCCCGATATATATAGCTCTATCAAATAATCTATTTATTATTTAATTAACAAAAGAAGAGATTAAATTCACATCACAAGAGACATGCAAAGTTAACATTAAAAGTTAATAAAAGCACTACACAAAGATTTATCTTAGCTGAAATATAAGAAAGAAGAACACCCAATATCTTGCAATATACAATTTTAATGGTTTTTTTTATGGAATAGGCGGGCAAACGAGCAGACGTATCACCTGATGGTAAGCGATTATCACCGCTCATGGACGCCTGCAACACCAGAAGCGTCACAAGTGCGTTGACGGCCTTTTGGGGATGGGGTGGGGGAGGTAGATTGGGGTATCCTCCGGTATCCTCACTCACTCGGTGAAACACAGTGCAAGCTCTATTTCTCACCGGTTTTCTGTGAGGCCGTGGTATCACTCCGGTCGAGCCGGCCCATTCATGCCGAAGCGTGGCTCTCCCACGGTTTAAACAGAGGCGTGTTAAAAGGAAGTTAGTTAACAACGTTAATTTCCAGCAGACCGTGACACCGGGAGTAGTGTCCTCAGAGTTTATACTCCGGCATTTTTAAACAGGATGCATCCCACACAACACAGACAAGATTATTACTTGATACTTCCTTTGATTAATAATCTAAGGATACTTCGTTCTAAAACCATTATGTAGAAAAGAAATTCAATCTAGGAATGCTCACGGATAGATACTAATGCAGAACAGCCACGGAATGCGGCAATACCGGTGTCTTTCTTCCCAACCTAAAAGGTAATTTATTTACTTCATCTACCGAACGATAAAAATTATATTCCGGACATCTGACACATGCCATCTAGTCCCAAACTAAGCAGAGCTTGTACTTTCTATATTAACAATGTACTCTGTGGCTTGTACTATAGTTACTAAACAACTGATATAAATACTTTTTTGTATACATAGAAAACACCCAACACGCAACAAAATTTTTTAGATCATACAAACATTTAGTCGACTTGAGAATCGAAACCGCAGTCGCATTCGCTACCACTGCGCCACCGAGGCAATCAAACCAAACCTATCTACTGATGCAGATGTGTGTGTTCTTACTGGTTACACTTGCTTTAGGTTCTAAATCGGATCGGACATGAGGTATTGACTGAATGTCAACACTGAAAAAAACTAAAAAGTATAAAATGACTTAATTTGTAAGAGCTACCTATTCATAGGTTTGAAGTCGGTGCCAAGCCAAATGTAATAGAAGGTACCACACTTTTTGAAGTTTGAGGGTTTCCTTCGATTTCCTTGGGATCCCATCATCAGATCAGATCAGATCAGATGGGGAGCATGGGAAAAAGAATTTTCAAAATCGGTCCACAATTGACGGAGTAATCAATGTACATACATAAAAAAACCGATGAAATTGAGAACCTCCTCCTTTTGGAAGTCGATTAAAAACGGAATCAAATTTCTTGAGTATAATATTTAAATTCCTATTTGCGAATCTGTGAAGAAGCTTATTGTTAATACGAGATTGTACACACACTCAACTCTTCCAAGGCTTGACTTTCTATAATAGGAAAGGTCACATTATTGAAATTCCTTCGCGACAAGGTAAATTTAATATTCTTGTAATAATAGTTGGATGTAGGCATTTACATAACAGTATATTGTACGCTTAATTCTATTTTCCTAAAGTATATTTATTTTGGAGTTATTCACCTTTATAATTCATTCAAACTCAGATTTAGATTAAGAAATAAATTGTTTTAAACTTTCATGGTCAGTAACATTAAAATAGAAATCTAGTTACTCCGTGATCATGGCGCTTGCAACAGCGCCGAAATATCGGATACTCACAAACAAAAAGGTACATGGTAGCAATCCCGTAGATTTCTATTTTAAAGAAATAAATTGTTGAAATCTGTACCTTAAAACTTTGAGACATTTCGGACATAAAACTTACAACGCCATCTAGTCTGAAACTAAACAGAGCTTGTGTTATGGGTACTAGACAATTGATATAAATACATATGAGGTACCTTAAAAATTTTGCAAATACGTATTTATTATACCCATTTTATGTGTTTTATGTATTTGGATAGATATGTATATATCAAGTATATATATTATACCCTTAATAATATACACCACCGGACACAGACAGGCCGACGACACAGGGCGCGGGCTCTATCGTAATACCAGTACTGCGGTCACTCTGGCTACAGCAATATGCTTGAGGTAGGTGCCTTTTCTGGCATTGCCCAGGGCATTATAATTGCTTGTGATCCGTGTTGTCTTGTGTATTTGAGAATAAATTATTATTCTTTTCTTTCTTTCTATTCTAAATAAGGATTTGTTACAGAAGTTGTTACAGAAAAATGATTTTATCATTATAATCAGTTTCAGTTTCCGAATCGGTACTATACAGAGCGGACGTGTTAATCGCTCACGCGCTGTGTCCTAGTTAAAAGTGCAGTCGCAGCGTCGGGCTGCCTCCGTCGCCGTCGCGCGCGATGACCTACTTACAGACATATGACTAACTTAGGTGTAATTGTTATTGTACGATATTTTTAAATAAATTTAATGATGGCTAACGTTATGCAAACAACAACCATTAAAATAAAAACTTAAATTGAACAATTCTTATACGATAAGTATATGAATGAGAAAAAAATCAGCGAAAGTCTTCAAGTTATGGTGCAAGACTTGCGTGTACAATTAGAGAACCTCCAGAGTCAATTGGAAAAGATCCAAAACGAAAAAAAACAAACTTTGAAAGAAGAGTCGTCTGAACCAGTCCAGTATGAAACTGATGAGGACGAACTTGCGAACGAAACCGAGTGGATTCGTCAGCAGACTCGCAAAAAACGGAAGCTGAACGTATCGTTGACACCACCGGCCAAACAGCAAGGGATAGGATCCAGCGATGAAACCAAGACAACTAAAATTAAGAAGGCTCCACAACCGCCGCCCATAATCACTGAAAATATAAAGGACTACCAGAAATTTTACGATTTCTTATCAGAAACTGTCACTGGTGAGTCATTTTTAATAAAAATGCTGAATAATAACAGCGTTAAAATAAACTGCCGTAGCGAAGACGCATACAGAACTATTTCAAAGTTACTGCTTCAAAACAATTTCCTTTGGCACACCTACGAAAACAAGCAGGACAGACCCATCAGAGTGATGGCCAAAAACTTGCCTTCTTCTTGTGTACCAGCTAGAATAACAGACGACCTATCAACCAAAGGTTACAAAATCCTAGAGGTGGTAAACAAGCTAAGTTGGCGTGACAAAACGCCTCTTAATATGTTCATGCTCTCGTTTAAAAACGATGAAGACATAAACAATATTTACAGCATTAAGACTATCCTTGGCTGTAAAGTAGACATTCAGCCACTGAAAACTAGTAAATTAATTGCACAATGTAAGAGGTGTCAGGCTTATGGACACACACAAAAATATTGTTCTAAGGAACCCCGTTGTGTGAAGTGTACAGGTAAACACCTAACCAAGGACTGCAAAAAGCCAGCAGAAGCCAAACCAAAGTGTGTTCACTGCGGTGAACCACACCCTGCCAGCTACCGAGGTTGTATAGTAGCTAAGGAATTACAAAAATTAAGAAATAAAATTCCCAAAGCAAAGACCGTCTCCTCAAGTCAGGGTCCAAAGGCGATCGTTGATAAAAAACCTGTTATGTCTAAGGTTGTTACTAAAACACACAAATTTGCTCAAGTTACAAAGGGTGCTCAAGGACAACCACAAATGCAAACACAACCCAGAACAACTTTGGATGGAAAGCTAAACCAAATATTAAACATTATATCATCGTTCGATGAACGATTAAAGAAACTAGAACACAACACTAGGGCTACTTTACCGTAACACTCATGAGTAACAAACTTAAAATCATGACTTGGAATGCTAATGGACTCCTCCGCCATCAGAATGAGCTACTAGTTGTCCTAAATATAGAAAATATTGATGTGTGCCTTATATCGGAAACTCATTTCACTAATGAATCTTACATTCAAATGAAAGGTTACAAAATTTATCATGCTTTACATCCGGATAACAAAGCCAGAGGTGGTAGCGCAGTTATAATAAAAGATAACATATCTCATTACGAGAAATTCAAGCACGAAGAGCTTGAAATACAAGCTGTCGCTGTATGTGTTATGACCGAAAGGTATGCCATAACAATTTCTTCAATCTACAGCCCACCAAGATATTCTTTAAAATCCATCCAATACCAAAACCTTCTAAAAAAAATGGGAAACAGATTTATTATTGGAGGCGATTTTAACGCTAAAAACACCCACTGGGGGTCTAGACTTACTACATCAAAAGGGAAAGAATTGTTATGCGCAATTAGAGATTTACAATGTAACGTTATATCTACGGGAAAACCCACATATTGGCCAACTGACCCGCACAAAGTTCCTGACCTCATAGACTTTTTTATCTATAAGAACATATCTGACTTCTTATGTATAGAATGCTGTTCTGATATGAATTCGGATCATTCACCGATCATGTTAACAATAAATGAAAAAACAACACAAAGACAGATCCGCTCAACGCTAGTAAATAAATTCACTGATTGGGAAAGTTTTAAGTATGACCTACAGTCTACTGTTAATCTCAAGGTCCCATTAAAGCTCCCACAACATCTGGAATCAGAAATACTCACCTTTGTAACTAACATTCAAAGTTGCGCTTGGCAAAATACGCCAGAGTTAAAACGTAAAATTAGAACTACTAATTATCCAATCGAGATTAGAAATTTAATCAGCGAAAAAAGAAAACAGAGACAAAGGTGGCATCAAACAAGGCACCCTTCGGACAAAACCTTATTAAATAATCTCACCAAAAAACTCACTCGAGTAATACAACAGTTCAAAGATGAATGTATGTGTACTTACCTAAACCAACTAACCAGTGACCGCAATACAGATTATTCGTTATGGAAGGTCACAAAGAACTTAAAAAGACCCGTTACGCAGATACCACCCATTAGAGAAGAAAGTGGGCAATGGGCTGTAAGTAATGAACAGAAAGCTACCAGATTTGCTGGTCATTTAGAGCAAATATTTCGTCCAAATGTAGCAAATACTGTGGTCGAAACATGCCAAGACGGAATTCAAAATTATGAAGAAGGTATAAGACTTATAACTCCAAAAGAACTGTGCAGAGAAATTAAATTGCTGAACCGTAAAAAGTCTCCTGGTTATGATCTAATAACTGGGGAGGTTTTAAAGAATTTACCACGAATAGCAATAGTTAAGCTTACTACGCTTATAAACGCAACATTTAGATTAAAATATGTACCTGACATGTGGAAAGTGGCAGAGGTAATAATGTTACCAAAACCTGGCAAGCCACCTCATGAAGCAACCTCATATAGGCCTATTTCTTTATTACCAATAATATCTAAATTATTTGAAAAGCTATTATTAAAAAGATTGAAACCAATAATAGAATGAAAGCATTTAATACCCGACTATCAGTTTGGCTTTCGAGAAAAACATTCTACCATAGACCAAGTTCACAGAATTACTAATGTCATAGAAAAAACTTTAGAAGAAAAGAAAGTGTGTTCCACAGTCTTTCTAGACGTAGCACAAGCTTTTGATAAAGTATGGCATGATGGACTTGTGCATAAATTAAGAAAAATAGTACCAAAACCCTTTGCAGACATCTTAAAGTCCTATATATCTGATAGAATGTTCAGAGTAAGAGAAGGAAATGCATATTCTGATCTGAAACCTATCAAAGCTGGGGTACCACAAGGAAGTGTCCTAGGCCCGGTCCTGTACCTGTTATACACCTCTGACATGCCAGAATTAGACGAAAATATCATTGCAACCTTTGCGGATGACACGGCTATAATGGCCATTGGGTCTACACATAAGGAGGCAGTAGATAAACTTCAAGTAGCAGTAAACACCATTTGTGATTGGACGAATAAATGGCGAATAAAATTAAATGAATCTAAATCGGTTCACATTGACTTTACAAATAAAGCGCCTAACTATCACCCGGTATATATAAATAGTCATATAATACCCTATGTCAATACTGCCAAATATTTGGGAATGACACTAGACGCCAAGCTTCGCTGGAAAGCCCATGTCAAAAAAAAACGCGACGAGTTGGATCTTCGCTACAAAAAAATGTATTGGCTTTTGGGTAAACACTCAAAAGTGTCCGTACATAATAAGATACTGTTATATAAACAAGTCCTTATGCCTGTATGGACTTATGGTATCCAGTTATGGGGATGTACCAAACAATCTAATACACTGATGATACAACGTTTCCAAAATAAAGTACTCAGGGGTATTGTAAATGCACCTTGGTACATTCGAGTGAACGACCTCCATCGGGACCTCAAAGTAGAATTCGTCGCAGACATTATATCGAAGTACGCCGCAGCTCATGAACGACGACTTCATCATCACGTAAACGTTGAGGCTATCCAGCTTCTCGACAATACGGACGTTATAAGGAGACTTAGAAGGATAAAACCCTTTGAGTTAGTTAAGTGACAGTGCGAAGTGAACAAAACACTACCATTTTAGTGCAGTGTAATATAAGAACACGCGAACAGAGTGCCCTCAATCAATTAGAGACAATAAGAAAAGTGTTAATGGACACAATCTTATTATAGTTTTGTATTATTAATTTAGGTCAAAGTAAAATTACTCATTAGTCAGCAGACTAGATCGTAATAGCAATGTCATATATATATATATATTGTATTAGTATGGCATTTACAGAAAAAAAAAAAAAAAAAAAATTATAATCATCATTAAAAGCTCTTTATTAATGTTAAATATTTAGGTGCTAAGATTTTAGAGAGTTTAAAATAGATTTTTAATAGCAGTTGAAAGGCTGGTTTTGGGATGCAAGTTCTTGATAAAAAGAACTTTCTACGTTGAAAATAAATAGAATTATTATCACGGGCGAGAGAATTTTTGAAGAAATCCATACTAATGTAAGTTTATTTGTTTGTTTGCACGCGCTAATCTCAGGAACCGCCGGTCCGATTTGAAAAATTATTTCAGTGTTAGATAGTACATTTATTGAGGAAGGCTATAGGCTATATATCATCATGCTAAGACCAATAGAAGCGGAGCACCAATGAAAAATGTTACAAAAACGGGGGAACATTTTTACGCTACGGGCAATAGGAGACGTAAACGACGTTGCGTGGGTCTGCTAGTAAATCTATAAAGGGGCATATATATAAAGGCAAGTAATTATTTGGGAATTTGGTATCGACTATAAATGTGAAACACTCAGAAACTAGAGAGAGACTAAACCGCAACAAATGTAATAGTGTCAGAAAAGTAGTTCTATTAACTGCTGAATTAACTAGATTTCGTCTTAATCAAATGTGAATACTTACAACTAATAATTTGACATGCCTTTTTGATTTTACAAAACGATTGGTTTTCACTAACCGCTCTATTCCCGAGTCGACAAAGGCCTGATGGAGATGAATTCAGTAAAAGCCACTACAAAAACATTTTTCACATAATCCAGTGACCTTTCAAACGTAAATATTCAATATCGTAGCTTGTCGTTGAGTTTCGTAGCATACCGTAGACACGCTACGAAAGTTGTAGCGATTTGTCGTTTATGATTAGATCAATACACGTAGCACTAAATTTTCTCTACAAATAAAAGTTTCTACTTTGTAAGTCATGAATCGAATCAAAATCGAAAGTCGATTCGAGCTTTAAAATAAGCACAAAGGCGAGCTTTGAGAATTTTCTACAGTCGCTTGGAAGGAATTTGCCTCCCTATAATCGTGTAATGGTTTGCATTCGGAGAGTCTCTTTGAGATATCGATTGTCGTCTCCATAAAATAGAATGATAACATGGAAGTGGCTAGGTTTTTAGGTACAGAATATTTTTTTGACTCAACTCAACTCAAAAATATTTTATTCATATAGGCACTTATTTTACAGGCACTTATGAATAGTCAATATTTAATATTAAAAAATCGAGTGATTCTAGTCGCCAGTTCCAAGTGCAGCCTACCCTTCATGGAGAAGAATCTGGCAAGAAACTCCATTGTTCTAAGTGGTTCTAGGTTCAAGATCTATACTATATATCTATACTATTATATGAAGCTGAAGAGTTTGTTTGTTTGAACGCGGTACTCTCAGGAACTGCTGGTCCGATATGAAAAATTCTTTCAGTGTTAGATAGCCCATTTATCGAGAAAGGCTATACATCATCACGCTGAGACTATTAGGAGCGGCGAATCAATGATGAATGTTACAAAAACGGGGGAAAATTTCTACGATACGGGCAATACGAGACGTAAACGACGTTGCGTGGGTCAGCTAATAATTTATAAAATCTGTTTTGGAAATAAAGAAAGCATAGATATTTTTCGCTAAAAGATATAATATAACATAAAAAAGGTTTTATTCTAGATATTTATATTTTAGCCAACTTTGTAGGGTCATAGACAAATAAAAAAAAAATTGACATGTTTTAAATTCTTATTATCATCTCAATGATTTCTTCTAAATATACCAAAAAAAATGCAAATCGATCAAGTGATTTTGGCGAAAAGTGACCTCTTGTATCGAACCTCGAAATTTGTTTATTAGATATTGACCCACGCAACTTCTACTGCGTTTTTTTCTTGTTGTTTTCGCATATTTTTTTTAAAAACTTAAACTTTCTTAGAAATTCCACAAATATTTCAAAATCACAATTAACCAAACCAAAAGTCGGGAATAGCCATTCCTGACTTTTACTAGGACTAACGCTTAGTATTTCATTTTTATATTTAAAGACTAGCTGTTACACGTGTCTACGTTCACGTGGAATTTATCAATTGTTTGCGCGTAATACCTATTTATTTTCTCAAATACAAGTAGCCTAAATTACTCCTTACAGCATTAACTAGCTGCCAGTGAAAGTGCCGCCAAAATCGATCCAGCCGTTTTAGAGATTAGCCGGAACAAACAGAGAACAAAAAAAAAAAAAATTATTTTTGGTGAAATCAGAGTATTTACATTACAGAGAATTTGTATGATTAAAACACTTTAATTTTATTTATTTCTTTAAATTGATAAAATGTTTTTTTTTACATAAGTACGGTTTATTGTCATATGCATTTAGTGAAAAACTATTAATTTGAAATTACAAAAAAGACACTTTAATTTTATTGATTTGTATAGATTGTTTGAACTTGACAGACATACGAAATTTCTTTTGTGTCTATTTCTCGAACATTGATATGTCCATTCACTGTGAACGTATTATAAAAGCTTGTCCAATGCCTTCAAAGATATACTCCTGTTCAAAGGAAACATCCTATTTCTGTACATGATTATGTTGTACTTTTGTATTGTTACAATATCAAAAAAGAAATCAATGAATTGGAACAATCAAGTAAATCTTGAAGACTTAACTCTTACTGTTTAGATATTTTCTGTATAACTTTAGATAACTCTAACCTGCGGTGTGACCTGCGGATTTTCTATAATCTTCCGCATCCCACCGGAATGGTAGCCTATGTGCTAATCCAGACTATAATCTGTCTCAATGCTGAATTTTATCCAGATGCGTTAAGCTGGTTTTGCATTACAAACATCTATACCTTTTCACAAACTTTCATACTAATGATATGGAAATCTTAGTACGATGTGCGTCCTGGGTGGAAATAAACCCATGACCTCTTTAACAGTCAAATCTTAGCTTCAACTGTAAAATTTGAAGCAAGTACCTCACTAGAAATATACTAGATCTCTACACCCCCCGAGAATGCTTAGGGCATGAAGCATTACATGCATGAAATTTTAAATGAAAAAATACATCCTGTGTCGCTGTGTCGCTCAGGACATAACAAACATACGTGCATATGAAATGAACGCAAGGAACACAAAGACTCAGAACAACAATTTGTAGATCACACAAAATAATGTCAAATATAGTTTGAATATTGGATTGAACCACTACAGAATCCGAACAGTTCTGGAACTTACCTCGTACCGTAATTACTTCTAACACTCATCAAGACAAGAAGTATTCATTATGTGTGTGTCACTCGCAAGCTGCGCTGGAACACAATGAAATGTCTTAGATAACTAAGCGCTTGTCTTAACAATCTGTATGTATTAAAGCATCTAGATACAGCAAATGAGTCTGGAACGTTTGTTTAAGTAAACTATAACTTGAATTTCATATTTTCATTATAAGGAGTAATAATCATAAATAAAAATATATTAACCCCCTACGCCGCAAAAAACCGCAGCGGAAGCTACGATGCTACAGACAGACACACACACACACAGCCTTCTTCCACGAAGTAATGCCTAACGGCGGATCCGTGGGGGAAAGAGGAGGTTGACGCCAGAGGAGGTTTTTTTTTTGTCGGTATGGGTGTAGTCATAACATCGAGTCCGACATACCCAGGATAGACCCTGATAATACGTAACAGTAGTTTTTCTCCATACATCTGGAAAAAAAAACACAGACAGACATCGACGTCAAACTTAAAACACCCCTCTTTTTGCGTCGGGGGTTAAAAACAATGCCTACAATTAATTAAGACCATCTGGTTCCAATATGCATGTGGTGACAGATTAACAATACAGAGAGTCACCACGGACATTCATTACGTGGGTGTCGTATGAGCCAACTAAGGGAACTGTGCTCTTTTCTAGAAACTTTCTACTTCGCACAACAAAATTATGCAATGAACTGTCATCTGCGGCATTCCCAGACCAATACAACCTTCAAAACTTCAAGAAAAGAGCGTATTCCTTCTTAAAAGCCCCGCTACGTTCTTGTGGCGCCTTTGATGTTGCGGGTGTCTATGGGCGGCGGTAATCACTTACGATCCGTCTGTCTGCTCGTTTGCCCCTTATTTCATAAAAAAAAAGCGAACTACGCAAGACAACCTGGTTGGCAAGAAAACGAAAACTTAAAACAACCCTTAAACCAATTCGTCTGGCAATCGTTGTAGGGGCCAAAACGAACAAAAACCCCCTTGCTAAGTTAAGGTCTATGTCTGAAAGTAGAATCTTAAAGGCTTTTGGTGTGATCTAATCCGAAATCAACCTATACTATAATAATCAGACTGTAATGTACATATAGATATACATTGACTGCATTGGTGGCGCAATTCATGAAATATGTCTAAGAACACTCGCACGTAACTCACCTTTCATACAAAAAAAACTAAATTGAAATCGCTTCATTCGTTCGGGAGCTACGGTGCCACAGACAGACAGACACGTGAAACTTATAACACCCCTCTTTTTGGTCAGGGTTAAAAAAAACTATTATCTAAAGTTGTACTGCCTTCCTTAGTTACTTTGTTTTCGATTACAACAACTCCATCAGGATGAATAAAAATCATTATCTCACACGATGGAGTCATCATTATCATCAACTCATAGTATAGACGTCCATTGCTGGACGCGTAGGAGTAACGTCAAAATATTTCCTTCCGAATATACTGCAGAAAAGCCAAATGCTTTAGAACGGTCGCTTTATTTAACAAAGAAGCGTAATAAATCAGCCAATTAATGCGTTACAAGTGCGCATTAATTGGCTGATTTATAACGCGTTCCTTCTTCGGTTTGTTACAAAAAGTTTCGTTTCAATTTTATTGAAAATTAATTTGCAAATTCAAGCTGTCTTATTTTTAAATTAACATAATTGCTTTTTTTAATGGAATCTTAAACAATATTCTTGCCATTGAAAATGGTTATTAGATAATTTTCCTGTGAGACGTAAATTTGGCTATCTTCGAGTATAACAGAGAGATTGGGATTCTAGGGATTTAAAAAGTTGCGTAATTTATAGGGAAACCTTAAGAATTTAAAAAATCATTTGGTATTTTATTTTTAAATTGACTGAAAAATCGGACAATACGAGTTTAGTTTTTTACAAAAATGAGAATATTTTCGAAAATATTTGAGTTACCGAAAATTACTAACTTTTAAACTTTCGCGTTCCATGATATAATTATTATTATTTTTACGGGAAACACAGGCTGCCTGTGACCACGGCCAGTGCAACCTGGTCGAAACGTCAGGCAAAACAGAGGTATGTAGTACCTTGAAATAGTGATCGCGTTAATTCCCGTAAAAATAATAATAATTTTACCGAAAATTGGCTGAAACCGTCATTCTTCTCTATGGTCAGTGTGATGCAGTCAGTTCAAAGCGAACTCGTAATATAACCTGAAGGAGTTTGCAAAATTGGAAAATCGATAAATTAACACATTAGTTTTTCTTGTTTCTAAGACTTCTAAAGTTATTTTCAATGCCTTCGACGGTTACGAGAACTGTTTATCTGTGGATAATTTTGTTTTGAAGCTGAAAATAAACTTAATATGTGCCTTTTCTATTATGGATTAAGAATACGCAGTGTCACTACCCCTATTCATCTCATGGGTGTCGTTATAGCCAACTTAGAGAGCAAACTACGCAATATAACATCACTGCGAAGAAAAGTGAAACTTGCAACAAACCCTATACCATGGTATAACAATACAGGTATGACATTCCGAAAGCTACCCAGGGTGACGTCACTATCCAGTTACCACTTTATAGCCACATAACCTGAAATGATGGAAATATTCTCAGTCACCATTCTATTAAAAAAAATTAAAATGCATTTAAATTGTTGTTTTGTGTACATAATCAAACATAATACTTAAATTTAAATATATGATAACATAAAAATTTTTTGTTCTATCGAATTCACAAAGGGAATAATGGTAGTTGGGGAGTTATTATTTCACACTACTGGTAACACTGAACCAGCGATAGTGATCGTCATCTCGTCCTCTATGTATCTCAGAATGCAATACCTGTATTTTCATACCATGCCCTATACATTTTTTTTTTTACGTGTGGATACCCCTCAGTCAGCCCACCGGGGCTTGCGGCCGGCGGGGCGGTGTGTCGGACTCGAACCGACTAAAACCACACGATGTGCCACTCTGCGCCTGTGAAGTGAGGAATCTGGGAACTGCTGATATTAACACATCCGGACCCCTCCCAGCGCTTGCCCGCACTGAAGCGGGCACCGTCACCTGATGACCATGCCCTATACCATATTCATGAATGATATGAATGAATGAAACTAATCCACTTCTTAATCCTAAGAACCATTTTACGAACGCTATAAATCGTGTCTAGATATTCATTTGCCTTAAGTACTTTAACTTTATTTTAATTTATAAGACCTATTTAGAGATCTAATATGTAATGCCTTTTATTTTAAGTTAAGATTAGCTTAAGCCCTCGTAAGATTATCAAGATTTCAATAAGATTCATTCGAACGGATATTACGTGGAATAAAATTTGTATCTTATTACTAAGGTTTAATTATTTATTGGTAGTAAATTGTTTTTCTTTTTATGTATGGCCCTGCCAAAATAACTCTACTCTGCCTGATGGAAAGCATAAGCAGAATCCAAGAGTGGTGGTCACCATACTGATTGCGAATGCAGACAATGCAACAATGCAGCATGACCCACACTGCATCATTGGGCCTCCGGTCTCACACTCACCAACGAAACACGACAGCACGAACGCTGTCATTTTACGGTGATCTTCTGTGCGAGGGTAGTACCACCCCGGTCGAGCTGTTCGTGCTGAAATCAGCGTGGCTCTACTAACTATAGTAAAATTAAGGAGTACTACAACATGTGTATATAATTAAATTTTTAGAGGTCTGTGAGTCTGCACATTTAAGATATTGAAGAAAAAATTATTAATATAAAACCAAAGCCCGACTGTTTAAACGTAGTTAACTGAAAAGAGACAAACCGGGGACCGTGTGGTCCCATTTAAATTTGGTCCAGATTGAAGTCGGTTTTTTTTTGTAAAAATTTGTATATTATTATAGACCAGATTACTTGCAATGGTAACTTAAAGCTAGGAGGTACAATTGGGTCCTTATCGCCCGAAGGCAATCTCTTATAGGCAACCATGGTAAATAATTATTTTCAAGAAAAACATTTTTGTATTATTTACGTCAATATATAAAAAGTACAAAACATCTACCTAATTACAAACAATTTTTTCCAACTTCAAGTATAATTTATGGGTATTAATGTCCAAAGTCTCATGTACTGTTATCGATAGTTCCCAGCCGGTACCAGGGGAGCCGAAAAACATAGGAGTTATCTACATAGACCCACGCGTATAAACTTGATTGCGGAGAGGATTATCGACGTACTTTATACGTACCTATTAATTATAACTATTATAGTTTGACCCTTCGGTATGTACTTTTTATAGAGACTTACCGGGTCTTGTGTAGTGGTTATGAGATTGACTGCAAAACTAAAGGTTGTAGGTTCAGTTACTACAATGATGGAGTACGATTATGATAATTTATTCTGTGTCTATGTGTAATCCATCTATGTAATACTTTTAAACGAACAATTCTTGTATATAATATATATAATCTGAATCTCGGAATCTAATCTAACGATTTTCATGAAATTTAGTTATGCAGGGGATTTGGGGGGCGATAAATCGATGTAGCTAGGATTCATTTTTAGAAAATTTACCAAAAATGTACCGAGCAATTATATCTAAAAGTCTAAGCGATAGTCACTTGGCACCAACTTCAGATTCTTTAGATTTTAGGTACCTAGCACACATTATAATACTACTATTTAAATGAATAAAGAATTAGGTATAGGCAATTTATGAAGAACCAGTTTATTTTACGCTTTTAAGTGTTTTTTGGCAGAGAGTTTTCGTTGGATGTTTTTTGGAAGTCGGTTTTTTTTTTTATAAAAAGTTTTTATTTTTCCGTTTTTAGTGCAAACAATCGTAGGTAAGTAGTAAGTTTAACTATTTCATCAAATTTCATCATCAAGAATACAAATGAAGGTCTAAACGTACGTGTAATATTGAAATCATCCTCTAATTCCTAACTGTTGAAGAGTTTAACCTTCTATCATCAGTTCACCTAAATAACTTGAAAGTATACGACTGAAGGTCTTTAGATACGTATGAAATTGAAAGAATTATCCTCCAACTCCTAACCGTTGAGGAGTTGTACCTTCCACCTTCCATCATCAGCTTACCTACATAATTTGAAAGAATACAACTAAAGGTAACATATATACATCTGATATTTAAAGATTTATCCTCCAACTCCTAACCGTTAAGGAGTTGTACCTTACATCATCAGCTCATCATCATAAAATGATGACTACCAGACGCAAATACGGGTGTAACTTCAGAAAATATACGAAAAACATAGTATGTGCCTATAAAAAATGAGAGTTTCCCTCGATTTCCCTGGGATCCCATCATCAGATACTGATATGCTGGCAATGGGACCACCTCGAAAGCATACCCTTTCGAATACAAAAAAAAAAATTTTAATTGGTCCACAACGGACGGAGTAATCGGGTAACATACATAAAAAAAAAAAATACATACAGTGGAACATAGAACCTCCTCCTTTTTGGAAGTCGGTTAAAAATACACCGATTCGTCACTGACACACTGACGATCATCAAAACTGTTAGGGTACTTCCTGAAGTGCTAGAAATGTGAAATTTGGAATGTAAACTAAGTTTAGTATACAAACAACAACAAAATTCATAAACTTATTACTTTTGCCCCCCGACCCCAAAACTGGGGGGGTGGAAGTTTGTATGAGACTTTCACAAATTTTTATGCCAGAGGTTATATTTTTGGTATACGGACTTTTTATTAGAAATAAAAAAAAAGAACAAAAAATTTACTTACAAAAAGAAATGAAATCCACAAAAAACATTTTCATGTAAAATGTTGCCAAGACGACTGCAAATGGCTTACCCTGTGAAAAAGATGTCAGATCTCATGTAGAGCCATGTTTCTGAATCCACACGTCCTAACTCTATCAACCCTAACTTCACAAACTCTACATCTCAGTAAAAATGTATAAAGTACAATTTTTTTTACGAAGTCGCGTTATGGTTTCGTAAACTTTTTCTTATTACAAGCTTTTTATTAGCTTGCAATGTATGTATGTATGCTTGTATGTTCGGGTGGAATCTTGCAACTCAATTTTGAAGAATATATCTTCAACCGATTTTGCTGAAATTTTGCAAGCATATAGGTATATACAGCGTGACAATACAATATTATAATGACATGGAGCTGATATGATACTGGAGCTGGAAGGTGGCTATAGGAACTCTGTAAAGAAACGTCGCAACATCATCGAGCTTGGACTCGTTTGATTCGTCTCGAGGCATTCCAGTAAAAGCTTGTTTTTAAAAATCTTTTTAATTTAATTTATTATATATTTAGGCTTTGTTTCAGCTCAATTCCAGATAACTTTTCTGACATATGTGTTGACACAATTCATAAGGAAGGTACGTCAAATTATCTGACAGATTAGCTGTACAAATCTTATCTGTAACCGGTGAAACACCAATATCGGATCGGATAATGTGAAAACACTCTTATATACAAATTTTCAGTAGAGGTCAAGAAACGCATAATGTACATAAATCTACGCAGAACCTAAGCCCAACCACACAACTGATTAGTTTACACCGACATGCGGTGTGGTAAGTTACAGCCAATCAAATAAACATATAGGCCTGTATTAACAAGGTAAATCTCAATAACTTACTGTAATTTGTACCCGATGTACATTAACTTGTGAGACCGTCAGGGCTGTCAACTCCATTTTTCGACATTCGACGCAAAACGCCATCTAGTCCCTAACTAACCAGAATTAATACTATGGGTACTATTATTTTATAAAGACAACTCCCGCATTAGATATAAATTCTGTGTCACGAAACACACATGAAATCATCATGAAATGGACATAAAGAACACCCAGACTCGGAACATCAATTTGTGTATCGCACACTCAGCGCAGTAGAAAACGGCGTGGCACCCGCTTAAACATCTAGACTAAGAAACAAATATTTGCAGATCTAATAATCACGTAGCACAGAATGGAATTTTATTGTAACACTAGCTGAGCCGGCAAATGTTGTTTTGCCATAAAAATAAATTAGGCGTTTCACCCTTATCATTTAGGGGTATGAAAAATAGATGTAGGCAGTTTCTTAGACCTACCCGATATGCACACAAAATTTCATAAAAATCGGTCCAACCGTATCGGAGGAGTTTGGTGACAAACACCGCGACACGAGAATTTTAAATAATACTAGCTGAGTCCCGCGGTTTCCGTTCCCGGCTATTGTTGTACCTTTACAACCACAGGTAATACCGCGGGGCTAAGTTAGTCTAAAAAAAAGTAGCCTAAGTTACTCCTTATATCATCAGCTTTCTGCCAGTGAAAATCCCGTCAAAATCGTTAAAGCCGTTTCAGAAATTATCCGGAACGAACAGACAGACATAAAGACAGACGGACAGGACTGACAAAAATTGTAAAAAAATTATTTTGGTACATGTACCGTGTACACACATATGCATTTATTAAAAGGCGGTTATTTTAATATTACATACATACACTCAAATTTTATTTGTTTGTATAGATATAAATGTATATATTTACATCTATAAATTCATAAGTAAGTATATCTATCATCAGTCCGGTTATCATAGTACAGGCTGTCTAGTTTGAGTTCGGCTCGGCTCGAATTTGAAATATACCTTTAGTTCTGGTGACAATGCAATTATTTATAATCGGTTTTATTATTAATTCAAAATGGCTGCCGTAACATGGCGGCGTTCATATTTCTGAACAACCCACCCAATATGGGTATCAAATGACCCTTTCATTTGAGTTGAGACCCATATTGGGTGGGTTAAAGTTATTTTTTAACCGACTTTAAAAAAGGAGGAGGTTCTCATTTCGACTGTACTTTTTTTTAATGTTTGTTACCTCATAAGCTCATAACTTTCGACTGGGTGAACCGATTTTGATGATTCTTTTTTATTTGAAAACTGGTGCTTCCAGTGTGGTCCCATTTAAATTTGGTCCAGATTGAAGTTGGATTTCAACACAAGTAATAAAAGCTTCTTTTTTTAAAAACTTATTAAATTAACTACTTGTTGTAACCTAACCAATGCTTTTTCAATAAGCTGCAAGACATAGAGACTGGTTGTAATCTACTATCTACATAAATACAATTTCTGATTAAAACAAATTGTCATTCAACCAATAAACAAAGCGAATGAAGATATTTTGTCTAAGTCAAGTGCGTATAAATATAAATTGGCTGTTTATTTTAGGCTGGGCGCAAATAATCAAAAACCGCAAAGCCACAGTGTCGTCTGGACATCCCTAGGGAAATTAGGGATGGCACGTCCGTTAGTTAATTTCAAAAGGTTTTGCTTTACTATTGACTTTATTTCGTCCCTTGATTAGTAGCGACTATTCAATGTACACCTTTAACATAAACACATAGGACATGTACATATATACATAGAACGTTTACTTACAAATGGATACATTTTCTACAACTTTTATATGAAAATTTTCAACCAAACTCTGCAGTTTTATAAATAGAACAGATTAGTCAGAAGTTGAATTAGATGGTACACGTGTATACTTGTTTATATCTATACTTATAATAAAAATGTAACAGGTCCAATTCTGTACATTAAAGATATTTAGAATATTTTTTTTGGAGGGCTCTCTATAATAATCGATACTGAAGCCAAAACTGTATTTTTTTTCATTTTTGCCCGTCTGTCTGTCTGTATCTTGGCCGCGCATCACGCTGAAACTACTGAATGGATGACACTTGGCATGAGTTGAGCTTATACTACGAGGTAGGACATGGGATATTTTTTATCCCGAAATTCAGCACGGTTTCTTGGAGAGAGGGGATGAAAGTCAAAATATGTACTTAGTTGTAATCCACTAACACATAGCCCGATTTCTTTCATTCTTTTTTTGCTAGAAAGAAAAAAAGTAAAAGAACCAGAAAAGTTTTTTTTTATCCGCGACTGTACACTGCCTGTGGGAAGCTGAAACAGATATGGCGGTACGAAGTTCGCCGGGTTAGCTAGTTAAATTATAAAACAGAGCTGTTGTCACAGTTCATCCAATTAAAATTCTGTACTAATCTGTTGTCGCCGTTGTCGGTGTCAATGTCTGACATAGCTTTAATTAAAATTGGTCTTATTTTTCATACTCGTTGACAAGTAATCTATGTATCGTGGGAGTGCCACGCTTCAGCATGCATGGGCCGGCTCGACCGGAGTTATACCACGGCCTCACAGAAAACCGGTGTGAAATAGCGCTTGCGATGTGTTTCACCGAGTAAGTGAGAACACCGGAGGCCCATACCCCAACCCCTCCCCCATCTCCTTCCCCATTCCCTCTCCCTTAAGGCTGGCAACGCATTTGTGACGCTTCTGGTGTTGTGGGTGTCCATGGGCGGCGGTAATCATTTACCATCAGGCGATACGTCTGCTCGTTGGCCCACTACTTCATAAAAAAACCTTAAATGTATTGATCGTATTACATTGTTACATATCCCTGTGGCAACTCATTTTGTAGCCACGCGTCGCCACAGACAGTGTAACACTGTTTACATCAGAAACAATATTCTCATATAAATAACTTATAACATATTCAATCAGAAACAAGGGTTCCTATTCCATAGCTATACTTAGAACAAAACATTTCCGGCACTTTGAAAAAAAAGGCGACTATCTTATCGCAAGTCACCGTTGAACACAAATTACAAATTAATTAGGATCACTAGTTCACTCACTACTATCACTCAATACTAATTGAATAATTATAATTTATAATACACAGTGTAGGGAATGTTTTATGAATCCGGCTCAGAAAATGATATTTATATAGTACTAGCTTATCCACTCAACCTCGTTTATGTCTTCTATTTTTTTTTTTTTTTTTTTGTATGTTTGGCCCGCCAAAATGACTCTGCTCTGCCTGATGGAAAACATAAGCAGAATCCAAGAGTGGTGGTCACCATACTCACTGCGAATGCAGACAGTGCAGTATGGCGACCCACACTATGGCGGCCTAGTGATGCTGCTGCATCTTTTAGTCCAGTCAACAAGTATGGAACTTGTTGACTAGACTAATTGGGCTGCCGGTCTCGCACTCACCAACGAAACACGACAGCACTGCTGCTGTCATTTTACGTTGATTTTCTGTGCGAGGGTAGTACCGCCCCGGTCGAGCCGGCCCGTTCGTGCTGAAATCAGCGTGGCTCTACTACCTACTATTGCACGTAGCGTAATAATTTCCCCCGTTTTTGTAACATTATAATTATTCACTAGTGTTCCGCTCCTATTGGACTTAGCGTGATGATATATAGCCTATAGCCTTCGTCGATAAATGGGTTATTTAACACTGTTTTTTTTTTTCAAATCGGACCAGTAGTTCCTGAGATTAACGCGTTAGCAAACAAACTTTTCAGCTTTATGTATTAGTATAGATATAGATTTTATCGACAGGCCAGAGCAAGTGGTTAGTATGATATTTGAATGCTTAGTCAGAAGTCTTAGGTTGCGTTCACACTCTGGATAAATATTGTGTGATGACCACAAATACTTTATCTGTGCTTGGTTGCATCTTTAATATGCATTTAGAATTGTATAGTATTTTTATTAGTGATAAGGCTAACGTAAAACAGGTTCTGCGTAGTTTGGGATTAAGTGGCCATGTTCGAGATGTGTTTAAAAAAAACTAAATGGATCTTGGGACGTGCTCAGCGCAACTTACTAGAACGATGCGCAGTCGGTATCCTACAATTCAACATACTTTTGGCACTGATGATACCAATCATTAGTATAAACTAGCTATATCGCCCGCATTCTGTTCCTTTTCGTATAATTCTTAGGTACTTTGAGCCTAAAGACGTTGTCCTACCCGGACGTAATTTTGAATCAATTAATTTTCTATTGTCTTCGGCGGACGAGGATAAAAGATTTTTTTTTCCTCTTATATAACTTATTATACAATGCATGACCCAAATCTGTTAAGTCATTCATTTAGCCGTGGAGCGGAGGAGCAAAATTTTGGAACAAATGCGCCATATTCACCGGAATTGTACCAGAGTGTTTAGTATGGATCGGTGTCCGCCCATTCCAAACCTGTATTTTTTAAATGTATTTTTGTGATTGTTAATGATCTTATGTTGTCTATGTTAAGTATAAGGAAAATTTTAGAAAGAGTAATTAGAATTTTGTAAGTTTATTTAAAAGAAGAAATATAAAAGAAGGTGTTTTAATGAAGATTTACATAGTACCCAAATATTTTTTGTGTTGAAACTCTTTTGTAACTTTTCACCGTTTGAGTAAGGTTGCCGGAGATCCAACCAAAAGCGTCCACCAACTTCACAGGGTGACAACTCACTTTTGTCTGCATAAGTGGCGGTTGTCACTCACCAGTCTGTTGGTTTGCCTCTTAAAACTAAACCATGAAAAAAATCTACGAGTGGAAACATACAGGAATTATGTAACAGTAAATAAATAAATAAATAAATAAAATAAATATACATATATACTATACTACTTATAATTATATCTTTCTGTTCTGTGGGAGCAATAGACTCGCTACCTATTACGTGGAACCAAAACTCTGGCGAAAAGTTGTCGTCTAATATGCCTCTACGGCTCTACCTACCTGATTTTATGTATGTATGTATTGAGGTGATATAACCGCTCTGTATAAGATACTGAAAGTTCAATCTTTATACTTTTATTTATACTACATTACAAAGATAACTACGTTATTCTAAAAACAAAATTAGAATCATGTCAACACCAACTTTTATCCGATTCCTAAAAAATGCGTTAAATATTCATTTTCGTAAAAGGGTGAACAAAGTTTTTGCTTCACGTATTAATTTAAATTTGATATTTCTCTCTACTGTATTTATGTAATGGATTGTAATTTTTTGTGACTCAATAGTGAGGCTAGGAGTATACATAACGCACCTTTAAAGTAAAACCGATACTAAACGAAATTACAAAATTTTACCGGAGAGCCAAAATTAGAAAAAAGTCACTGTTTTTTCTCAATAAATACTGAGTTCAGGATTCTTTAAGATAGTTAATGAGTTTCTATGATAGATCTCGTTATACATTATGAGATGTGATTTAAAAAAAAATATGGCTTTACTTATTTTGATTTATATTATTAAAGTAATACTTTACCATTAATTTGAATAGTTCATTTTGGTATATTACTAAGAAATTACAGTGCAACTAATGTTACTAAATAGAAAACTATTGAAATTTCATGATTCAATAATACTATTATAATTTAAGTTAAAAGTCATGAAGTTGGCATTGTTGAGGTGCCTTTTAAGAGTGAGCACGGGCTTTTTTTTGAAGGTTTGAAGGTCGTATTGGTCCGGGAGTACCACAGGCGACAGTTCATTCCACAGTTTTGTTGTGCGAGGCAGAAAGTTTCAGGAGAAGCGCCCAGTTGTGGATGGGTCTGAATGGGCCGGCTCGACCGGGGCGGTACTACCCTCGCACAGAAAATCAACGTAAAATGACAGCAGCAGTGCTGTCGTGTTTCGTTGGTGAGTGCGAGACCGGAGGCCCAAATAGTCTAGTCAACAAGTTCCATACTTGTTGACTAGACTAAAAGATGCAGTAGCATCACTAGGCCGCCATGGTGTGGGTCGCCATACTGCATTGCCTGCATTCGCAGTGAGTATGGTGACCGCCACTCTTGGATTCTGCTTATGCTTTCCATCAGGCAGAGTAGAGTCATTTTGGCGGGCCATACATAAAAAAAAAAAAAAAAAAAACTGCCAACCGTAGATGACGGGGATGAAATTCCTGTCACGTAGGAAGATGTCGGAAAGAGGTAGATGGTAGATGCGGTAGAAGATGCATAGCGAGGCCACATCTCTACGCATCGCCAGAGGATCCAGCCGATAAGAAGCATCTTAGCAATCGATAATTCGAGTCGCTCCAATGGGGTCGCACGCTGGGATGTACCTGCCCAAAGATGAGAACAGTATTCCACATGCGGCCGATCCTGCGCCTTATAAAGTAGAAGGCGCTGAGCCGGAGTGAAATACAGTTTCGATCTATTGAGCACGCCAAGCTTCTTCGAGACCAATTTGGTCTTACCATCTAAATGGCCTTGAAACTGGGCTTTACTCGATATGTCCACACCAAGTATTCCAATATTGAATGAGGCAGGTACGGGAGTGTCTTCAAAACGAGGACATACGACCATCGGCAGTTTTTTTGCGGTGAACGCGCAAATTTGTGTCTCTGTGGGGTAAATTTGACTAAACACGGCCGGTGTAGAGAGCATCGCCCGTACTGTCATCCGTATAGCAATGAATGCCGCTAATTTGCAACATGTCATATGGAGGAGGAACAAAGTAAGCGATAGCACACAGCCTAGTGGGACAACAGCACAGATAAGGAGTTAGAGCACTCACCGTCGACTACGACCTTTATGCTTCTATCTGCAAAAAAATCAGTGACCCATTCGCATAGTTTCTCAGGAAGCCCATAGGAAGGGAGCTACGAAAGAAGCGCTTTGTGCCAGACCCGATCGAAGGCCTTCGCAATGTCCAAACTAACTGCCAAGGCTTCCCCCTTAGTCCCAGTGGCGTAGCTACGTAACCAAGGGCGCTGGGGCAAATAAAAAATTAGGCCCCACCACTATCTATACTACTGGTTAGGTAAAACCTAGTTAAAATATTAAAACACTATTACTTTAAAACTGCTAAGCCACTTTAACATCGGCTCTTTTTCGTGCACTGCAAGGTAGGTAATACAGGGTAGGGCCGAATCTGGCGGACAACCAGTATTGTTTTCGTCAGGGGCGCTCCAACGTGGATGCGATAATGCGCGTGAGGGCTTTGGCGGAGGAAGCAGTTTCCCGAGACGAAGTGGTATTGGCGGAAAAAAATGTAGTACGGCCTCAGCCTTATGTGGGGGAAAAATCAGTAGGCCACGGCTAGTAGGCGTGACGCCTACCGAGGAATGCATGCGGCGCGCCGCGGGTGGGTCGGTTAGTTAGGTACTCAAAAAATAGACTCCGTTCTATTCTACTTATTCACTTACTCACTTTTTCGGTAACTTACGACTTGTGACTAAAAAGCTGTTAAGTGACTGTTTACATGCGTAAATCAACTTAAAAGTAAGTTACGCACTTATCAACTTAATACGTGTAAACGGCATAATAGAGCGTGCAAACAGTATCGAAGTAGCTCTATGACTCTATGTCATAATCTTCTCTATTAAAACAACTTGACGTCTTCAATGAAAGTAATCAAACTTCAAAGTCAAAACTTACACCGATTTCGTTTGATTTCCAGAGTTTGATATGCAGTACCTATTTATATTAGCCGAATTTAAAGCAGATACTTAAGTTTTATTATAATAGATAGATATATTATTATTATATTATAGAATCTATATTATTGATACTTATCTAAAACAATTATAATGTCAAATCTTAAAGTTTGTCGTGTTTGTTTATCAAGAGATGTGAAAATGTACAACATGTTACATTTTGAGCTGAAAGTTTATTATGAAGAAATATTAAATGAGAATGTAAGCCTGTTTCCTGATTTTTCTTTTTAATATTTACACCATTCGTTGTAGTTTAACCTAATAGTGATTCATGTTATAAAACTAACCAATGTTTATTAATACTTTTTTACAGGTAACTAATGATCTCCTTCGTTATTTCTGTTATGAATGTTCAGCAATGTTACACAAATATCACAAATTCAGGGAAAAGTGCCTTATTGGACAAGAAATCTTAAAAGAAATAATGGATAAAGGCCCAGTGAGTAATGCTTTTATATAACGTCATCAAGAGCCTCTAAAACTATACTTCTTCTTCTTCAAGTGCCTCTAAAAAATACTGCTGGACTTAATTAAGCCTATCACTGAATAGAAAAGGCTTTAGTCTAATAAACCACTCTGGCTCAATGGGCTGGTATTTTTGTTCCAGGTTTTGCTTCTTTTTGCAATTATTACCAGACATTTGTAAGCATAATGATTTTATAACAATCAATTTAGCCTATTAAAATTGTATGATATTATTATAGTAATTCATTTACTTAAGTAAAAATCCAAATAATGGTAGATAAAAATGTGGTTCCTATGGAAGTCAATTCGTATATGAATGTGTTAAAAGAAAACTGTTTTATAATTTGACTTTTGTAAAATAACGGCCAGCACACGGCTGTACTAGAATCTGAAGACTTACCATCTACAATGTTAATAATAATGTTATGTTACCGTGAGAGCCATGCTTTGGCATGAATGGGCCGGCTCGACCAGAGTGATACCACGGCCTCACAGAAAACCGGTCTAAAACAGCGCTGGCGCTGTGTTTCACCGTGTCAGTGAGGATTCTGGAGGCCCATACCCCAAACCCTACCCCCATCCCCCAAAAGCCGGCAACGCACTTGTGACGCCTCTGGTGTTGCTTACTATCAGGCGATACGTTGAACCCAATTCCCAAATGAATTTTTCATGCAACTCCCACGCGGCTGCTTGATCTTATACTAGGCAGCTATCGTACTATATGATATATTTTTAAATATATACATATGTATCATAGATAATCTCAATCTCTTTTTAGATAACAATGTCTTCAATATCAAAAGTTGACAGGAAAAGTAACAAATTACTGTCAACCATCGAAAATATGCGAGAAAATAAGCAATTGCAGAAAATCATGATTATTAATACAGCCTCTGATTTACTGCACATTAAAACAGAAAGTGTTACTGCAGAAGATTTGAAAATAGAGTTTAGTGAAGGATGTAATAAAAATAATGAATATGACAAAGAGATGCTTGAAATTGAAGAAGACAATATAAAAATGGAGAAGCACAATGTTAACGAAGAAAACATGGATTGTAGCTCTGACAAGTGTGATGGAGAGTGGGAAACTGAGTTAGACAATGATAGACCTATCATAATAGTTGTTGAAGAAAAGAAAACAACAAAGAACAATATTAAAAACGAAAAACATCATAAAACAAAAGACGTTATGACTTTTAACAAAAGAAAAACGAAAAAAGGAAATAATATTTGTAAAGCTGATAAGAAAAAAGGTGGTAAGCGTAAACGGACACCATTAGATCCTGAACATTGGTTAAAGATTAGTTTAGATGAGAATGAAGCTTTAGAAATGTTCAAACAGAGAGCTGAAGATCCAAAGTACTTGAAAGCGATGTATAAATGTGACAGCTGCTATACATCGTTTTCATCACAAGAAATAATGGACCGTCACATGAAACTATATCATTGTGAGGTAAGATTGACTTAATTGCTAATTCGAGGTTAGTTAAACTAAAATCCATTCTTCCTAAACCCCTTCTGGGGATGAACGCCTCCTCTAACATTTTCCATCTCTCCTTGTCTGTCGCTCCCTGTATCCTTGCTTCCTTGCCTCCTGTATACCTCTTTAATGTCATCAACCTATCTTTTATTTGGGTTTCCAACTTTGACTGCCTCATTGGTCTTGCAGTTTGCGTGTGCGACTGCTGATCATGAGGTCTTGGGTGCGATTCCCGGGTTGGACCAAATGTTTGTATGATCTACAAATATTTGTTTCGGAGTTTGGGTGTTTTCTATGTATAATATGTTTGTATTTAATAAAAAAAAGTATATAATAATATGTATTTGTATCAGTTGTGTAGTACCCGTAACACAAGCTCTGCTTAGCTTGGGACTAGACGGCGTTGTGTGTTAGATGTACAAAATATTTATAAAGAAAAAAAACTTTTGCCTATAATAATAATCACAAATTTTAACAAAAAAACCGACTTCAAAAACTGGTTCAAATTAAAATAGGACCACCCGGGAAGCACCAAAAAAATAAATCAAATAAAAAAGAATTATCAAAATCGGTTCACCTAGTTCAGAAAGTTATGAGGTAACAAACATTAAAAAAAAACAGTTGAATTGATAATCTTCTCCTTTTTTTAAGTTGATTAAAAATACATACCTTTTTTTTTTATTGTCAAGCTACCAAAATGACTCTACTCTGCCTGATGGAAAGCATAAGTAAAATCCAAAAGTGGTGGTCACTATCCTTAATGTGAACGTGGACAGAGCAGCATGGTGACACACACTATGGCGGCCTAGTGAGATGCTTTTTCATGCCCCGCTTAAAGGACCCGGGATCATAATGAGAAGGAAACATGTGCGGTGGTAGTGAGTTCCATGTTTTGATCGCTCCACACAAGAAGGAAGAACTTCAGTCACCTACAAATATTATCATTTACCTACCGTTAACATTTTCCAGTCTCGTCTACTTGAGTGCCAGTTCTGCCACAAGCGGTTTAACATGAAGTGGTCAGTAACACAACACATTGAAGCACACTACAATAAGTTCAAGTGTCTCCGGTGTGACCTGACCTTTCAATCCGAGTAAGTACATTCATTACACTGCACAACAGCATGTCATGACTGGGTTATGTAGATTGATATTGACTTGATGCTCAAGTGACATTCAATCCTTTAAAAGTGGCTCATCAGTTCGGTGGCGGTTGAGAAAAGTCAGGAGTTTTATTATTTTCCAAAAAAAAATTGTACAAGCCAAACAGACTTATTCCGTGCATTTTTCTCAATCTCTGTCATAGTTTCCGTAAAATTTATTTCTGTTTTTTAATCCCAGATCTCTGATAAGGTCGTTTAAATCATCTTTGTTGAATGGTGTTTTGTGGTTCCAGGTCATACTCAAAGTCACTACCACTACTCTCAGTTTTCGACCCAACATGCATAGGTTACTCTTTTGAAGCATCAGTATGAGGTTCAAGTGTCATTTTAGAGCTTAAAACACGTTTATATACCGATCAGATAGAAGGCTATTTCCTTTTGCCTCGATTAGTGCTGGTTATATTCATCATCAGCCTATCGCAGTCCACTGCTGGACATAGGCCACTCCAATTGCGCGCCACTTGGTTCGATCCTCGGCTTCTCGCATCCAGCTCCTGCCAGCCGTCTTGCGCAGATCATCACTCCACCTGGCCTGTGGACGTCCTACACTTTTGCCGAGACGCGGTCTCCACTCAAGAACCCGTTGCTGTTTATATTCATCACACAAAATTAACAGTCATCGTGATGGTTCATGGGTTCATTCCAGATCATGATCATTCAAGGCTTATCCTTCATTTCCAAGGGGTCGTCAAAGTAATTTTTTTAACCCTCAATTACGAACGCTATCACATTTAAACAGTTTTTGTAAACATATTCGTACAATTTCTTCTTGACGATGTCATATCAAATTATATCAAAAAAACTAAATATATTTATTTTTATTCGCTAATTTAGACTGACTGCACGTTTGGCCCAGTGGTTTAACGGTCACTATGCCGTTTCCTACTTCGCCAAGTGTCGTGGGTTCAAATCCCACGTAGGACAACACTTTGTGTGATCCACAAATTGTTGTTTTGAGTCTGGGTGTTCTTTGTGTCCGTTTCATGTATGTTTGTAAAGTCCGCTGCGACACAGGATTTATCCAAAAGAAAAAATTCAGGCAAATTGATAACCTCCTCCTTACTCCTCCGACCCATAACATTGTTACCATCGCTAGGAAAGCTTTTAGAGCGTCTTGTCGTACCACGACTTCTACCGGGTGGAGTTAAATTTCATGATAGACAATTCGGGTTTACGTTGGGAAAATCGACAACTGATGCGGTTATATCTGTAAGGAAAACTGTCACCGAGTCAAGTTTTCAATACGTTTTAGGCATCTTCTTAGATATATCTGGCGCCTTTGACAATGCGTGGTGGCCCATGCTATTGCTAAAATTAAAATTAAGAGGTTGCTTTAAAAATATTTATTCCTTTATCTCCTCGTACTTCTTACAAGGTACTACTAAATTGAGACTTGGGCATCATTCTGTGTCGAAGGCGCTTACGATGGGGTGTCCTCAAGGGTCAGTGCTAGGTCCATACTTGTGGAACATAGGCTTCGATGATTTTCTGGCAATGCCTGTGCCGTCCGGATGTACCCTGAACGCGTACGCGGACGACGGTTTGTTGCTGATAGAGTCGGATACTAGAGCGGGGCTTGAGAGGCTGGCCAGTGAATGTTTGGACTTAATATCTCGGTGGGGTGGGCGTAATCGGTTGACTTTTGCACCAAACAAAACCTTCCAGCTACTTCGGAAAGGTAACCTCAAATCACCGCCGTGTATTAAATTTGAAAATGTTACAAAAAAAAAAAAAACCTCGGTTTGTTATTTAGGATTGGTTTTAGAAAGAAATTTTTCATTTATTGAACATATTAGAACAGTTAATGAAAAGGCAAAAAAGAGTTTCTTTGCACTGACGAGGATATCAACTGCGACGTGGGGTCTGTCATTTCATACACTAAAGATCATATATGAAGCTACTTATTTAGGTTCTATTTGCTATGGTGCTCCTGTATGGGCAGATAGGGCGACTGTAGGTGCTGTCCGTCACAAACTGTTACAAGGCCAACGACCTGCATTGATTTTCTTGTGCAAGGCATATAGGACGGTTAGCACTGAGGCTTTACCGGTGTTGGCAGGTGTTCTTCCGGTCGATCTCGAGGTGCAAAGACGTGCAGCCATGTACTATTCCACACTACAAAACATGGAATGCGATTTTTTGGGCATACGAGACCGCGGTAAAATCATAAGATTGTTTCAACAGCAATCCAATGTCTATAACGACCTCTTAGATGAATGGCAGCAACGATGGGACGAATCATCTAAGGGGCGCCACCTCTACCAGTTCTTTCCATCTGTTCGCGAACGGTTGTCAAGGACATGGCTCGAGGTGGATCACTGTGTCGCTCAATTTCTTACAGGCCACGGTAACTTTAAGAGCAAACTATACTCATTTAAATTAGTCGATTCACCATGGTGTCAATGCTCAACACCTGATTCTAGCTGTGAACAGTCGGCTCATCATATCCTCTGGGAATGTAGTCTTTGGTACAATGAACGTAACATAATGCTAAATAGCTTACAAATTACGTCTGGGGTAGTATATTATGGGGATCTTGTGTCAACTACGGTGAATTTCCGTGCGTTTAAGCGATTCTGCCATACATACTATAGAAATCAAATATAGCTCACTTAGGACCCATAATATTTTATCCGTGGTGCTTCCCGGTTTGAAAAAGGCGTCTGCCTATTTTGACTTCATTTTGTCTCCCGCTTTGCTAAGGAGGGAAGTGGACTTATTATATTTCCAACTCCTCCAGTTTTCTTCTGATTAATTTCGTTGCGGGTTCCAAGACAGTTTAATTTTTCCTGGGACTTCCCGAGTCATAGTTATAACTCGGTGTGTTCGTGGGTCACCGCTGTTGATCCTGGTGTACAGGAGTTACAGTGGTGGGCGTGTGGGCGGGATTAGTCCCAACCTCCTCCTTTTTTGAAGTCGGTTAAAAAACAGAAACACGGCTTCCAACATTTGCTGACATTTTTTGTTGCCAACACAAGGAAATTACAGAAACTTTGTCCCCAACAAGTGTTGGCAACACAAAAATTAACAACTTTTGATCGGTGGAGATTCGGCTTATGACACCCACGGGATGAATACAGGTGCTGACAGTCCTTAGTCTGTCTCCACACGGCACCTCGTTTATTCCCACCAATGATTAAAATGCTAGTGACTCTTAAACTATATTTTTTAAATAACTTTAAACTTTAAATTATATTTATTGGAACGAAGTTCCTTTTGGGGCTTGCGGAGGGGTACCCTAGCCGGCAAAACAACGTCCGGACCGTAAAGTCGTGTCTCCTGCTCCCAAAAATAACAAAACAAACTAAAGAAATGTTTTTGCAAACCATGTTAGCATGCCATTGCCGTCTCCTGCGACTTTAAACAAACGTCACACACGAACATCAAACATAGGGATACGGTGTCGATTAGAAAGTATCGGTACTGTACTCATGAGTAGCATCGAATAAAAAGTATCGAAACGGAACTATCGATACTTCAAAGTATTGAGTACTTTTCTTACCGAGGCCTAATGGCGACCTTTTTAGAGTTCTGTAGCCAAATGGCAAAAAACGGAACCCTTATGGATTCGTCATGTCTGTCCGTCCGTCCGTATGTCAGAGCCACATTTTTTCGAAACTATAAGACCTATCTATAATGTTGAAACTTAGTAAGTAGATGTATTCTGTGAACCGCATTAAGATTTTCACACAAAAATAGAAAAAAAACAATAAATTTTTGGGGGTTCCCCATACTTAGAACTGAAACTCAACAATTTTTTTTCACCATACCTGTAGGGTATCTCTGGATAGGTCTTTAAAAATGATATTCAGGTTTCTAATATCACTTTTTTCCTAAACTAAATAGTTTGCACGAGAGACACTTCCAAAGTGGTAAAACGTGTGCCCCCCCCCCCCCTGTAACTTCTAAAATAAGAGAATGATAAAACTAAAAAAAAATATGATGTAAATTGCCATACAAACTTCCACCGAAAATTGGTGGTTTGTGTGGTTTGAACGAGATCTAGTAAGTAGTTTTTTTTAATACGTCATACATCGTAAACCGCAATTTGTCTTTCATTCGATCAACTCATTTATAAAAATAAAATAAAAAATTATATTATGTTACTTGCTGCTACGGAACCCTTCATAGGCGAGTCCGACTCGCCCTTGGCCGCTTTTTATTTTTGATTGACGGATTGGAAAATCATTCCATAATAGAACATGACATAAAAATGACTAACAAAATATTTTGTACATTTTTTTTTTGTACATCTAACACACAACGCCATCTAGTCCCAAGCTAAGCAGAGCTTGTGTTATGGGTACTAGACAACTGATACAAATACATATATACTTTTTTTTTTTTGTAAATACATATCATACATAGAAAACACCCAAACTCCGAAACAAATATTTGTAGATCATACAAACATTTGATCCGACCCGGGAATCGAACCCGAGACCTCATGATCACCAGTCGCACACGCCAACCGCGAGACCAACGAGGCAGTCATAGTCAAGTCAAAATAGTTAATTAATTTTGGAAATAATTGAATGGCTCATAGTGCTGATGTTAGGTAACCTTTTAATATTATTTAAATTGTCCTTTATAGTATAAATATGAATAATATTAGTATTAATATAAGTTCAGTTCAGTTTCATTATACAAGAAGCATAAAATGAAAATAAAAAAAATGTATGAATAAGTATCAGCTACTTAATTATAACGAAAATTATTACTGGTTAGTAGGTCGATAAATCCGATTTGTAAATCAAAACGATTAATCTTTACCTCCGCAACGACTAAAATGAAGAATGTTATGTGGTAAATTCACAACCCTATGTTAATAAATGAAATCCCCCTCCGCCCCTTGCAGGCGAACACGGGGATGTTTTCCGTCCGCTTCGGATAACGCGTTTGCTTGTTAAAAATAACAAAACAGTTAGGCCACGCCCATATTTTGATAAATATGTGATGTTTGGTGTTTAAAAACATTAAACAGTGTCGCAGGAGACCCGGCTTAAGATTGACGCCTCGGTGTCAAAATGTTAGCGTATGAAAATGATGTGATTGAGGTGTCGGGTTCCAATCCCGGGTAGGATCAAATATTTTTTTTGATCTGCAAATGTTTGTTTTTAGGAGCATTTTTTCTATGTATAATGTGTATGTATTTAAAAAATTAAAGAAATATTTATTTATTTATCTAGTGAACGAAAAATTTTAGTATAGCGTAGTAATCTGTAAGTTGTATGTAACAAGTATGGTGTAACTCTAGACAGAAGTTGTTTCAGTAGAGATTACTAGGTGGCAGCACAAGGGACAAGTTTGATTTTTTATTTTTACCGAAAAAAGTCATAATAAAAAATGTATAGCCGAATAGTTATTTTCTTTATACCTCGCATAGAACTTTTATATATTTTTATAAATCATTTTAAATAAAATAAAGGTGTTAAGATAATTTTGTGGCTTTTAAAGAGCGTAAACGAAAAATGTAGTATAGCGCCATCTGTATTTTTGATAATGAACTTCGTTCCTATGTAGTGTCCCACCACACCATACAACTTTTTTTCAATTTTCACAGATATGCAGCAGGTAATCACAATGTCTTCCATAGTGGAGTAATGCTGCCATGCAAACATTGTGGAATGGAATTCAGGTATATTATATGAACACACATACATATAAGGTATACTTATTGAGTTACATACTTCCTAACTGATATTAGAAATGCGAATGTAAGTTTGTTTGTTTCCTCCCCCTTTTCCTTAATTTGGTAGACTCTTGAATTAGAAGTGTCCATGGGCGGCGGTACTCACTTACCATCAGGTGACGGGACTGCTAGTTCGTTTATGACCTAAAAATATGATTTATCCTTTTCAGACACCAAACTACATATTACTCCCACTTACGTATATATCATCGCAGTGAGCATGTGTGTCCACTATGTGGGGAGTCCTTCGTCAGCGGAAAGGGGTTGAAGCTACACAAGATACTTAAGCATCGGAATGCTGAAATCGTAAGTAGATTATACGCCAAACGATTAATGTTAGGCAGTCGTATATACACACATCAAAAGTGTCTAGGGATCAAGCATTTTTATGCGGATTTCATGAGATTGAGATGTGGCTTTGGCCCTGGCCTGCTCAGTCGCCAGACTTGAACCCGATTGAGCATGCATGGGATATGCTACAGAGAAGAGCTCTGCTGAATATGGAGGGTATCCAGTCGCAAGAAGACCTTTTTTTGTTGTTGCAACGAACATGGGCGGCCATTCCACAGCGTGATTTGGATGAACTCATTTTGAGTATGCCAAACCGACGTTCTTGTGTTGTTAGTGTTCGCGGTAGAAACAAGGATTATTAATTGTTTAAGTTACATAATAAAATTTTAAAGAAAACTGTTATTTCAGTCTTTTTTTCGAACTTTAATGTTAGTGGTTCAAATGTCAAAAATCCCTTTATTAGGAAAATGGCAAATTTCTTTATTAATGCAAAGGTGACTTGGTTTATCGTTACTGTGACAAACGAAAACACTTTATTTGATGAATCCTTAAAGGAAATTTTAATTAATATCAATCAGGAGAAAAGTTATTGCAAAAATATATGTTGATCCCTAGACACTTTTGATGTGTGTATGTTAATCGGCGCGAAAATGTCTATATCGCGAAACAGAATTATTTTTTACAACGTAGTTCAGTGAGTCTTCGATAGATGGCGCTATGTGTTATGTTTTGTTACGCTGTATGTGGAAGTAGGCACAGTATGTATACTTTTTAGTGTTGTGTTTCGACTAGTTACTCGCGGTTGAATTCGAATAAGTAGCGAATATATTTCAATCTAGGATTAGAACTACTTCCATATGCCGTGACTGCACGTTTGGCCTAGTGGTTTAACGGTCACCACGCCGTTTCCTACTTCGCTAAGTGTCGTGGGTTCAAATCCCACGTAGGACAACACTTTGTGTGATCCACAAATTGTTGTTCTGAGTCGGGGTGTTCTTTGTGTCCGTTTTATGTATGTTTGTAAAGTTGTCTTTTTAAACAAAACAAAAATCAAAATTGGTCCAGCCCTTTTAAATGTGAAGACCAAACATCTAAACACTCACACTTTCACCTTCATAATATTAGTTTGATAATATGGTTAAATTTCAGAATCGCAATGGAAACGAAGACCAGACCACCTACTGTGAGCGCTGTGACATAATGTTTGTAACGCAGAAGGCTTACTCTGAACATTTGCAGCAATCGGTTAAACACGCTAACGATTACCAACTGAGCGAAGAACAAGACCAAGTCGGGTAAGAGATTCTTTTTGCAATAGACCACGTCCGTGATTCAGCAAAGGAGATTGGGAAAAAATGTATGATCGTTGATCTACCTATCCAACACTAACGCCCTCTGTGGAAATGGGTAGCTAATAAGTCCACAATCAAATTATTGCTAGCGTTTAGGTCTAAATGAATGGGAGCTTTCTCAAATAAAAAAGAAAATGCTTAAAATATAGGCTATATTTTTATGTTACTTTTGTATTTAATTAATAGTTACATCAATAATTATATTGTTTAGGTTAGCAGCAGGCGGTACGAAACGGTCCTGATGTCTAGCCCAAAATAAATACCACAATATTGAAATTACATGTGCACAAGTACATGCATATATATGTGTTATGTGTGCATTGCATGTGTACTTACAGCGGTGCTTCCATAGAATGAAATTAAGTACTAAAAATAAGCATTTTACTGACATAAGTTTCATTAGTGTTAAGTAGGTAGACCACTTTTCTCATTCTCCTTTGCAGCACACAAATACATACGTACGCTCATATATACGTGAACGCACACGCACGCATACGCAAACACACACACTTGCATACGAACACATACACATTCGCGCGCACATAAAGTAAAATACACACTCACACACACACACCTTACTGAAAGTTATTCGATTCGATTCGGATGAAATTTTACACTAATATAGCTTCTACATCAGAATAACACATAGGCTACTATTTGCCGCGATAATCAACAAACACGCGGCGGAGCCGCGGGCTACAGCTAGTATTTAATAATAAGCTATTGTTTTAAAGGACCAGTGATATGTCAGCGCTATTAAAAGGAGGGACTACAAAAACATTTACTCCTCGAATGAACATGTCTCGTCCTACAACATGTCCTGTGGTAAGTCTCAATCACATTAATTAATTGCCTTTACTGCATTAGTTTTTATATAAAGCCAAAGTAATTCTATTCTGCCTGATGGAAAGCATGAGCAGAATCCAAGAGTGATGGTCACAATACTCATTGCGAATGCAGACAATTGCAACAAAGCAGCATGGTGACCCACACTATGGCGATCTAGTGAGATGCTTCTACATCATTAGGCCTCCGGTCTCGCACTCACCAAGGAAACACGACAGCACGAACGCTGTCAGTTTAGATTGATCTTCTGTGCGAGGATAGTACCTTAAGGCGCATCTCCACCGAAATTGTTGGCAATTTCAGTGTAGTGTTGCCCACAAGAGCAGTCTTGGTCTTGCGCAAGAGTCTCGCAATTACTTACTCGCTCTAACGTTACTTTATATCTTAGAACAACTTAACAGAGTATGTTAATTCAAGCTCCAAAAGTACCACCTCTAGTAACGTTTAATAAATAGCAAAAGGCTAATAGGTAATGGCGAGACTTGCGAGAATCTTGCGCAGGACCAAGACTGGTCTTGTGGGCAACACTATTTCAGTGTTTCCAACTATTTGCAACTACTCAGAAAATCGCCAACTTTTGTCTCTGTTGTGTCTACACCGAGCCGCGTCGAAAACATTCCAACTAAGCGTCTCCACAGAGCCAGAAATATCTGCAACAAGCGTAATCTTTTGATTTTTACAGCAAAAACAGAAACATGGTTCCCAACATTTCTTGACAATTTTTGTTGCCAACACAATGAAATTACAGAAGCATAAGTTGCCAACTTTTGTTCGGTGGAGACTCGGCTTTAAAGCTTATACTTTTGTTACTTTTCTCTATAACATCTTGTCTGAGGCGGTTTTGGCGCGGTTTGTCAGACTCTTTCCCCTTTTTTTTTTTTTTTTTTTGTGCGGAAATCCCCTCGGATACCACCGGCTGGTGGTTATGTCGGACTCGAACCGACTAAAAACCGCACACCATCTCGGGTACTAGAAGCCGGGGAACCAGGTGCACCCTCGAAAGGAAAATCCCTGGAACCCCGACGTACCCACTATTTGTAGGTGGCCCCCTCCTGTGTAGGAACCCTAACACTTCTATTCGGAATAAGGCGCGAGCACGTTTCCTCTTTCCCCTAGTATATATCTTCCTAGTATCGTCATATATTTTAAATCGACTTCAAAAAAGGAGGAGGTTCTCAATTCGACCGTTTCGATTCGATAACTTCGTCGTTTATGAACCGATTTTGATGATTCTTTTTTTAATGGAAAGGAGATATCCCAACAGTGGTACCATGATAAGGACACTAAGATCAGATGATGGCATCCAAGAGAAATCGAGTCGAACCTTGAAGTCGGTTTTTTATTTTATTTTACTTATACATTTAATATGTACTCAGAAATTACAATAACGGTTCTTTTTTTTGACGTGATGGAAATTCTCTTCGGATCTCCGGCTCCTCGGGGACTGAGGAGCCGGATATGTGGTGATTCCACTAAAAACCACACCGGTCTCTGGCGCCCTGCTCTGAGGAGGACCCAGACAATATTGTTTCAGTTCCCCCGCAGGAACGACTATCCAGACTCTATCCTGGGGGAAGCCTGGGCTTCCCCAAAAAATAACGGGTCCTAACATTTCGAAAAGAATTAAAGAAAGAAGAAAAAATATTAAAACTATTAAATAAATGACACGTGAGTCATTGCTGTAAGCGATAACTGTTTAATAACACTTGAGCTTAAAGTTGGAATATCTTTTTTATATTTTGAAATCATAACGCTCATCAATGAACTTTTGACATAGCTTATGGATGCTCCTTTACGTAATTTATGCAATATAATTTTTATTTTTAATGGAATAGGCGGGCAAACCAGCAGAGTATCGCCTGATGGTAAGCGATTACCGCCGCCCCTGCAACACCAGAGCCGTCACAAGTGCGTTGCCGACCTTTAGGGGATGTGGGCCTCCGGTATCCTCACTTACTCGGTAAAACACAGCGCAAGCACTATTTCACACCGGTTTTCTGTGAGGCCTTGGTATCACTTCGGTCGAGCCGGCCCATTCATGCCAAAGCGTGGCTCTCCCACGGTAAAAATTGCGATATAGTTTACATTATACATGTGTTATGCCAGTCTAAGATTATTTTAAATTCTTTTTTTGTATTGTCTCAGTGTAAGAAGCTGTTTCGAAGCTGTAGTCAGTACGTGAAGCACCACCGGGCGGAACACAAGGGCGTGCCGATCCCTTGTGAGCTCACACACGTCTGCGAAATCTGTGGGCTTACTGTCAAGGTATATATCTTCAAGCTGATCCACGCAACCTCGTTTACGTCTATTGCCCGTCGCGCAATAATTTCCCCCCGTTTTTGTAACATTCTTCATTGGTGCTCCGCTATTGGTCTTAGCGTGGTGATATATAGCCTATAGCCTTCCTCGATAAATGGGCTATCTAACACTGAAATAATTTTTCAAATCGGACCAGCGGTTCCTGAGATAAGCGCGTTCAAACAAACAAACTCTTCAGCTTTATAATATTACTAGCTGTTGCCCGCGGCTTCGCCCGCGTGTATGTCGGTTATCGCTGCAAATAGTAGCTTATGTGTTATTCTGATGTATAAGCTATATTACTGTAAAGTTTTATACAAATCCGTTCAGTAGTTTTTGCGTGAAAAAGTAACAAACATCCATCCATCCATACTAACAAACTTTCGCGTTATTAATATAGGTAGGATTTTTATCGATATAAAATCATGATATAAAATGTATTGGTACCTGAATAGTTTTATTTTCTTTACCTCGCATAGAACTTTTATATATTTTTATAAATCAGTTTAAATAAAATAAAGGGGTTAAGACAATTTTGTGAAAACTAAAAATTTTGTATAGAGCCATCTGTAATGATTTATTTATTTCTTGAACGAAAAATTTAGTATAGCGCCATCTGTATTTTTGATATGGAACTCATTCCTATCTGATGTCCCACGACACCACCCGATTTTTTTTACAAATAATACACACACGTTTTATTATTAAAAACTTATTTAAGTATTTATATATGTACATAAAATATAAAGTGTTTATATGAGCTTATTTCGACATTTGACATCGACCGGGTCTGGCACCGCTCGCTTCTCTCCAAGCTCTCGGCATTCGGTCCGCCTCCTAGACCCTGTCACTGGATTGACGCTTTTCTTCATCAGCGCCGCATTATGGGCCTTTGGACGGCACGGCCTCTGATGTTCTGGATGTAAACGCTGGCGTACCTCAGGGTTCAGTCCTGTCGCCCACACTATTTCTTCTGCATATCAATGACATGTTAGCTCTTGGCAACATATATTGCTATGCAGACGATAGCACAGTTCATGGGCGATATTTTTGACACCGTTCACCCAAGCTGGCAGACGTTGAGGAAAATCGACAGAAGCTTGTCGCTGAGCTCGACCGGGTTTTGAACCGCATTTTACAATGGGGTGATAAGAATCTGGTCGAGTTCAACGCTACGAAAACACAGTTGTGCGCGTTCTCTACCAAAAAGTCTCCATTTCTTTCTCTCCCCACTTTTCAGAGCACTCAACTGCCACTACGGGGTAAGCTCGGTGTCCTTGGCATGGATATTTGCCGGGACCTCGAGTACTGTTCTCATCTTTGTGATAGATCCGCGCAGTATTTGCTTGATGCTTTCGATCGGTTGCAATGGCTAACAGTCCGCTTTACCAACAGTCCCGAAGCCACCGAGTTCCTTGAACCTCTGCAGCTGCGTAGAGAAATCGCCTCTATAGCAGTCCACTACCATCTGTATCATTGGAAGTATTCTGAGGAGCTCTTCTAAGGGGGACCCCCCTTCTCCCTTCCTCTGCAGAATAACATGTTCACTCTCAAACCAAACGGTTTGGTTCATCCTTCCTGTGCCTAGCAGCTAAAAACTGGAACTCACTACCAGCGCACGTGTTTCTCTCCTACTATGATCCCGGGGCCTTTAAGTGGGGCGTGGAAAAGCATCTCACTAAGCCGTCATAGTATGGGACGCAATACTGCATTGTCTGCTTTCCCAGTGAGTATGGTTGCCACCACTGTTGGATTCTGCTTGAGTTTTCCATCAGGCTGACCATAGTCAGTTTGGCAGCTTCAAATAAAAAAAGTACAATTTTAATAACTACGTTTTTTCTTTTGCCATATTTTGCCAAAATATGGAGATTTTGTGGATTTGATATACGTGAGTATGCTGCCCATGAGAAAAAATGAGTAATTGGAAATGCTGTTTTCAGCGGAAACTGCATTCTTTTAAATTAAAATGTCAAATAAGTTGGAATTATTAGAATACGGGGAATTAAAACATTATCTTCTTTTGCCATTCCATGCGTCATGATTGTAGCTTTTACAATGTTGTACCCCAGTTGTGTAATATTTAGCCATGTACTATTACATTGCTTTGGCGCTCAAGATACCTCATTTAATAGTACTGGAACATTAACTTGCAGCCTCAACTTATGGGTAGGCACTCCTGATATTTCTAAAGACTTTAAGTATTCGACAACATCTCCCTCCACGCCTGACATGATCCGTTCGTTTAATTGATAACTATCTCATTAGTCAGCTGATCAGGATCGATATTATTTACATTTTTATTCATATCTAACCAACAGCTAGCTTATAATGACGATACTTCTGTAGAGAATTTTGAAGTTAAGAAACGCTGTTAATTAATTATATTAATTTGGCTTATTTATTTCTATTAATATAATGAACATACAAATCAGATTGACGAATATATACTTAATATCTTAATATTTAATTTTTATATATATAATATCATTGCTATCATTGTTAAGTCTTCATTGAAAAAGTGAAATATTTTTTATGATTGTGATAGCCTTGTTAATTCGTTGTCAAGACGCCCGACGTAGGTAACGCGCTGGCGTGTGGCGAGTGAACTCCCAGAACAACCTTTAATCCCCCGTTTAAACACCTTACAACCCCTTTTTCGCATTAAAAAGTAGCCTATGTCCTTTCTCAGGCTCTAGACTATCTGTGTACCAAATTTCATTCAAATCGGTGCAGCGGTTTGGCCGTGAAAGGAAGACAGACAGACAGAGTTACTTTCGCATTTATAATAATCAATTTTTTCAAATTGGACCAGTAGTTCCTGAGATTAGCGCGTTCAAACAAACAAACAAACTCTTCAGCTTTATATATTAGTATAGCTGACCCACGCAACGTCGTTTGCGTCTTCTATTGCCCGTAGCGTGATAATTTTCCCCCGTTTTTGAAACATTCTTCATTGGTACTCATCTCCTATTGGTCATAGCGTGATGAAATATATATATATATATATATATATATCATCACGCCTATAGCCTTCCTCGATAAACGGGCTATCTAACACTAAAAGAACTTTTTCAAATTGGACCAGTAGTTCCTGAGATTAGCGCTTTCAAACAAACAAAAACTCTTCAGCTTTATATATTAGTATAGATGTATTTATTATACTCTTCTAAGATGTAATACTCATAATCAACAACACATTTATTTGGATAAAGACTAATATTAGGTATTATGTTGATAAAAACTCTTTGACAAATAACTCAATAATAGGTACCAACTCTTAGCGTCTTATACTCGTGATAACTTGTAAACGAAATGTCCGAATGGGGTGAAACAAAAAGTATTTTACTTCTACATAAATACCCTTGATAACATAATGCTTTATTTGGATAAGGATTAATATTACGGTACACATTTAACGTAGTTTCTTTCTTCAGACGATTTAATAATTTTTTTGAGCACAAAAGTGGTTATTGTGACTAAACCATGATAGTTAGATATATGCTCTCGCGGACTTTTTTGTAGATCTTAATGGGCCCTACAAACCCGTAATACATGATTTTGTTCTATTGTCAATACTTTTTGCAGCGCACGCAAAAATAGGTTTTCGAGTTCACACCTTGGGTTACAAAATAGCAATTTTCTTACGGATCTCAAATTTTTTTGAAAATAAAATATAGCCTATAGCCTTCCTCGATAAATGGACTATCCAACACTGAAAGAATTTTTCAAATCGGACCAGTAGATCCTGAGATTAGCGCGTTCAAACAAACAAACAAACAAACAAACAAACAAACTCTGCAGCTTTATAATATTAGTATAGATTATAGATTATTAATTCATTTTTAACACTACATTACATTTTGCATGAGGCAGACTTAATTCCGAATGGCATGTGTACAGTGTTACCTGTTCCCGTTAAGGGCGTGTAGTTTACATCCTTTCTGACTGATTTCACTATGAAAAACCCTATCCTAAATGTAACCGTTTTCAAAATATTTGAATTTAATTGATTTTTACAAAAAAAAACGATTTTTAACAGACTTCTAAAAAGGAGGAGGTTCTCAATTCGATCGTATATACGTTTTTTTTGTGTGTTCGCGGATAACTTCGTCGTTTATGAACCGATTTTAATGATTCTTTTTTTAATGGAAAGGAGATATCCTAACGGTGGTACCATGATAAGGACATTAAGATCTGATGATGGCATCCAAGAGAAATCGAGTCGAACCTAGAAGTCGTTTTTTTTTAAATATTTTTACTTATAAAAAATGTAAGTTCACGATTATATCGAAATGTATTAATGTTTTTAACGAAATCCTCGAATGTTTCGAAGGAGCGCTTGTGTAAAAATTATGGCAACTTTCGAAAATTAGCGTGCCCCCGAAAAAGAAGTAACAAAAAAGCCCTATCTATAATTAATAAATTACCTAACTGCCTCGGTACACAGTGGTTGCGTGTGCGACTGCTGAACTTGAGGTCTCGGATGCGATTCCCGGGTCGGACCAAATGTTTGTATGATATGCAAATATTTGTTTCGGAGTTTGGGTGTTTTCTACACAAAACAAAAAGATATAAGTAGAAATGACTAGTAGGCGTGGCGCGCTTGCCACTGATAAGCGTTGCAACGCATACCTGTATGAATTGTAGGTTTTTTGTATCATAGTCGTGTTACAACGCTGCGTTGAATAGGTAAAAAAAAATAAATAAATAAATAAATAAATAAATAGGTCGTCCAATGAAAGTTCTGTTTTACGCCACAATGCAGTACTGTTCTGTTTTACAGTGTAAAAATGATAGCAGAAGGAAAAAAAATGATAATGGAGGTGTTTTTTACCATCTGTAGGTACAATTTTATATGTTTTATCAATAAAATCTTAAAATTTTATTTAACTGATAATTGACTAGAGATTTAAGCTAAACTCTTCCTTATCCCATTTACATAAATCTCAATCTGGTATGATCGGGTCTTATCAGATTTCAACGTTATTCTCGTATTTTCTATTCTACTCGATTAGTGATGTAGCCAGGTAGGATGTTAGCTTTATCGATTTGCATACTTTTGAACGTGTTATATTTACTTACTATAATAATTATAAATATAAAATTGTTTGTTTACGTGGCCTTGAAAGAAAAACACTTGTTTTAACCATTGAATATCTATACAAATAAGTATATAGTAAGAATATATATATATAATAAGAGTGCCTATTTGTAATATTAAATATTTATATCCGCTTTTTACTAAATGCATCTGCATGTGTAGGTACACGGTACATTTTTTTTTTACGGAACAGGTATCAAACGAGCAGACGTATCACCTGATGGTAAGCGATTACCACTGTCCATGGACACACGCAACACCAGAGGCGTCACAAGCGCGTTGCCGACCTTTGGGGGATGGGGAGGGGGAGGAGTTGGGATATGGGCCTCCGGTATCCACACTCACTCACTCCGGTCGAGCCGGCCCATTTATGTAGAAGCGTGATTCTTTTCTCTGCGAAATTTTGCAGGCACGGGCCGTATACCAAAATAACATTTTTTAAAAATTTTGTCTGTCTCTCTGTCTGTTCCGAACTCTGACTCAGCAGTCAGGATCGCTAAACACTATACCAACGGGTCGAAAATTAGACGTATTGCATTTTTGTTCATTGCAGTCAATAAAATTTATGATTATTGATACCATGTGTATTTCCTATAAAACTAAATATGAATACATACTGTGCCAAATATTAATTATGTAACCACTGTTTTGAAATTTGTTAAGTGGCTAAACAGTCTTTATTAAATATAATATGATTATAATACAGATTCTTAAAATTAATAAACATTATTATGCAAGTACTTATTTTTTAGCTTCTTCACCTTTATAATGTTACCTCCTCAGATATCCTTCAATTCATGTTTTTTATTCTGCTCCGTCCTATTACAACAAAAGTTAGGTATCGATATTATTGATAATATTGTAATATGTGCCACAACACTAAGCGAGTAGCGGTAAATATCGAAGAATGACACAAATATCGAATTTATTCTTATAGTGATTAATGTTATAATTGCGTGCATTTAGAATAACGCCATCTGTTTTTGAATAGCTTGCAATGAAGTATTCTTACTTTCAAGATTACGAAACGTTGTAAGTTCATCTTACGCTATGGCAAAATAACTGTTAACATTACGCGATAAGATATATTATTAAACGTGTGACTTTATGTATTGTAGGCTAGTTTTGAGTAGTAGTAGTAATAAAATAGTGCTTTCATTTGTTTGAGTTTGGCGACAGTCGTTCCGTTGTAAATTAAGACACATAACATTTCTACCTATTCTTTATGTTCTGTGGTTTTCTATGTATAATATGTATGTATTTATATGAGTTGTCTAGTACCCATAACACAAGCTCTGCTTAGCTTGGGACTAGATGGCGTTGTGTGTTAGGTGTCCGAAAAAAATATCTTAGCATACAGGGTCGCTGGTTTCTGGGAACCTCATTCATTCGGTTTCTTTTATTATCATAAATACCTGCCAAAATGACTGTACTCAGCCTAGTAGAATTCATGAGTGGTGGTCACCATGCTAGCTATGAATCACACAATACAGCATGGTGACCCACACAGGGATCACAGTGGGAGATTCCAGGGAGTTCCACGTTTTAGCTGCTCATACTCATGTAAAAAAGGGAAGATTTTGCCTGCCTCGTTGGTCTTGCGGTTGGCGTGTACGACTGCTGATCATGAGGTCTCGGGTTCGATTCCTGGGTCGGACTAAATGTTTATATGATCTACAAATATTTGTTTCAGAATTTGGGTGTTTTCTATGTATAATATGTATGTATTTACAAAAAAAAAGTATGTAAATGTATTTGTATCAGTTGTCTAGTACCCATAACACAAGCTCTGCTTAGCTTGGGACTAGATGGCGTTGTGTGTTAAATGTCCGAAATATTTATTTATTTAATAATATATAATATAACTTTGTAGGGTGCCCTCAGTCAACACATGAACGTGCACACTAAAGAGAAGAAATACTCTTGTCAGACGTGCGGAGCTCAGTTCTGCTACATAACTAGCTTCACCAGACATCAATTGGTAAAGTTATTTTATCATAGCATTTGTACCTACTGGTATACTCTGTCCATTTCTTTTTTTTTCTTTTTTTATGTATGCCCGCCAAAATGATTCTACTCTGCCTGATGGAAAGCACAAGCAGAATCCAAGAGTGGCGGTCACCATACTCACTGCGAATGCAGGCAATGCAGTATGGCGACCCACACCATGGCGGCCTAGTGATGCTGCTGCACCTTTTAGTCTAGTCAACAAGTATGGAACTTGTTGACTAGACTACTTGGGCCTCCGGTCTCGCACTCACCAACGAAACACGACAGCACGAACGCTGATTTTACATTTTACGTTGATTTTCTGTGCGAGGGTAGTACCGCCCCGGTCGAGCCGGCCCGTTCATGCTGAAATCAGCGTGGCTCTACTGAGCCACAGCTCACGCCTATAAATTACCATATTTTTTTTCGGAATTATGTACTACAGTAATGTCGTACTTTATTGACGGTGGCGGTACTTTAGTGAAGTGGTCTGTGCATAACAAACAACCACAGACTATAAAACGGTACTTGAAATACGTTAAATCGATCATGTGATAAAAATAATTTGACTTCATGTAAGTATTTTTTTCTGTAAATTTAATAAAAAAAGGAAATAAAAATAGTATCTATGACTCCAAGATTGATTTTTTGCAAGGAATCAAGTCGAAATCTTGGAATTTAGGATCAAACCAAGAGTAAAGAAGAATAACTCTGTTCATTCATCTAATTTACAGATTTATTATTTATATATTTGTTTATTTCTTACATAATATAAAAAACTAATAAAGGAATAATTAATATTTCAACAAAAAATATTTAATTAAATCGATTGAAAGTTCTTCATAAATAAAATCGCTATTCGTTTCAAATCGAATCGGTAATGGGTGAGGGCGTCACTAATTTCAAAATTTCTTGAACTGTCAAAAACAAAATAAAGAAATGGACAGAGTATAGTGAAAATAGGTGTGATTGTGTGCGTGTGTATTTGTGTGTATGCGAGTTGATATAAAACTAACTTACACTAGGCCTTTTCTTTTTTTTTATGGAATAAGTAGGCAAACAAGCAGACGTATCTCCTGCTGGTAAGTGATTACCGCCGCCCATGGACACCTGCAACACCAGAGGTGTCACAACTGCGTTGCCGGCCTTTGGGGGGATGGGGGGGAAATAGGGGGTTTGGGCTATGGGCCTCCGGTAACCTCACTCACTCGGTGAAACAGCGCAAGCACTATTTCACACTCCGGTCGAGCCGGCCCATTCATGCCGAAGCGTGGCTCTCCCACGGCCTTACACGGATATCTATAATAGTATTTTATTTTCAGATACACACTGGTGAAAAACCATTCAAATGTCCACTGTGCGAAAAACGATTCACACAGAAAGCCAGCATGCAGCTACATCATCGCACGTTTCATTTAAAACAACCCTATCCTAAGAGGTAAGGAAAGGATTCTACAGCATGCCGGAAAATATTATTCTTTCTTTCAAACTATTAAAAATATCACTACTATTTCTTTCTCTTATTACCCACTGAAAAGGAAGCTAATAATTAAAATTACTTAACCTTACAAACATTTTTTCAAACACTTGGGCAGTCAGTGCCATGAAAATGCATCTAAATTATCAAATTTGTATGAAAAATGTACTAAATACAAACTTGTTACGTCACTTTTTTAGAGTACTCAATTGAGCAATATATTTAAATGATTTATTTGATTAAAATTTGTTATAGAAATGAAAATTCTAAAAAATATGTTTTCCGAGATGTTTTGTAATATTCGTTTTGATGAAGGAGACATCGATATTTATTTACGATACTGTCATCTACCCTATTATTATGGCGCCAGGGCAATGTGCATACAGTGCATAGCGATGACGACATCGGACCTCCACCGGATATCACGAACAATTATTTTTACATTCATGCCTGTTTCACACTTCGAAGCAGAATCACTTTTAATTAGCTGTTTAGTTATTATTTAATAAATAATTAAATTTAGGTACTTAAATATAATTTACTTTATTTTGAATCCTCCGGATGCGGCTATCGTAATTAGCCTATGAACAAATGCGATCAGTTGACACTGAGTCGACTCTGTTTGTTTACATAGCTCTATGACGTAGTAACGTTGCGGCTACTATTTTAAGGTGTGAAAAACAGATTAACTTGATTACTTATTTTTAACCGGCTTCAAAAAAAGAGCATGATATCAATTCTACTGTATTTTTTTTATGTTTGTTACCTCAGAACTTTCGACTGGATGAACCGATTTTGATGATTCTTTTTGTATTTGAAAGCTGATGCTTACCGTGGTCCCATTTCAATTTGGTCCAGTTCTTAAAGTCGTTTTTTTTTTGTTAAAGTTTGTGATTATTGCTTAATTTATTTTAATAATATATTTTAAGTGTTATTGAGAGTGTCCATATACCAATTGTTAAGCCAGGTCTCCACCGAACAAATGTTGTCAATTTTTGTGTTGTCAACACTTGCTGGTGACAAAAGTTTCTGTAATTTCCTTGTTGACTTAAAGTAATTTCCTTGTGTTGGCAACAAAAGTTGTGAACAAATGTTGAGAACAGTGATTCCGTTTTTTGGCGGTAAATGTCAAAAGAATACGATTGTTGCAAATATTGATTGGCTCTATGGTGACGCTTAGTTCGAATGTTTTCCAAATTGTTGGCGACTCGGTGTAGACACAATGGAAACAGAAGTTGGCGATTTTTTGAAGTGTTGCAAACATTTGGAAACACTGAAGTTGCCAACAATTTTGGTGGAGACGCGCCTTTACAATAGTTACAACGATCACTAATTATTTATTTATTTATTTTCAGAATAAGAAAAAAAGAGAATATAATTGTTCAAGTGAGAGAAGATATAAGTGAATGATTACTACACGGAATGTCATAAATAAAATAAATATGAATATAAAAAAAACTTCAAATATGTTTTATTTGAAAACTAGCTTTAGCATCCCGCGTGTATGTCGTTTATCGCGGTTAAGAGTAGCGTATATCCTTCCTCAAGAATCAAAGTATCTTTCAGCCAAATATCATTGAAATAGGTGCAGCCGTTTAACGGTGAAAGCGTAACAGATAGACGAGTTACTTACGAATTAATAATATGAGTGCAAAATTTACGGATTTAACATTGTAGAACTGGAGAAATAACGAAGACCCATGCTTTACTTTTATACATACTAAACTATATTAATAGATGAAGAAGATTCTTTTTAGTAAGAGCCTTTTCCCAGAATAGTTTGGGGTCGGCTTTAAGTCTACGGCTGAATTTCGATTTTTACGTGGACCTCCACAGCTCGGCTCGGTGCTAGGCTATAAATTAAAGTTCTGTAGAAATACTGTTCTCGGACCGACGCGGCGACGGCTTTACGTGCTCGCCGAGGCACATATAACATATATGGTCGAGTAGTGGTATGAGGTCTCAGGTCCGATTCCCGGTTCGGACCAAATATTTGTATCATTCATCATCAGCGTATCGCAGTCCACTGCTGGACATAGGCCTCCCTAATTGCACGCCACTTAGTCCGATCCTCGGCTTCTCGCATCCAGCTGCTGCCAGCTGTCTTGCACAAATCATCACTCCACCTGGCCTGTGGACGTCCTACACTACGTTTGCCGAATCGCGGTCTCCACTCAAGAACCCAATTTACCCCAACGGTTATCGGTTCTACGGCAAATATGGCCAGCCCACTTCAGCTTGCTAATCCTGTGGGCTATGTCGATGGCTCTGGTTCTCTCCCGTATCACCTCGTTTCTGATACGGTCTGTAAACATGCATTCATATCAGTTGCTTATTACCCATAGTACAAGCGCTGCTACTAGTTTGGGACTAGATAGTCATTCATAAGCAAGCTATGCTTATATATACTCTAATAAACAATTAATGTCTTAAAAAAAAATAGGACACATCGGACAACAGCACTGCAAAGAGAAGGAAAATTGAAGGACAATTTTCCTTCCTTCGGCATCGATTCCATACAATTTCAATACCTAGAAGAGAGCGTCCACCAATCAGAAGCTTGCGTGAGAGAGACAGACATTACCCAAACTCAGTCTCTATACTCCGATCACGCTTGCCGCCCGTTCGGCTGCCTCTCTTGTAATATATGCTCAAGTAGGTATTTCTATTCTGTCAACGACTGGCTTAAAAGACTAGAGCCCAGAGCCGTAAAACCTAGTGTAAAAAAAACTATTCTGTTTGTTGAATGTTGATTCTTCAGTGTCAGATTCTTCTGACTTCATTAGGTTTATTGATACATTTGATACATAAATAATATGTAGTATTATTTTATTAGAAGGAACAAGAAGAATTCCTATTCCCTTTTTTATGATTTAACTTATATTAAATGAAGCTAAATGCCTGGTCTTGAAATTTGTCGTATATGCCTTAACACTGGTATAAAATTGTACAATTATGATAGCTATGATCTCAAGCAGTATTACGAACAAATTGTGGGCTCAAAAGTAAGAAGTGTACAAATGTTTACGTTTTTTACTCAATAGCTGATAATTGTGACGAATAATGTCTTGTGATACTACTTAAAATAATGTTTTATGGTTTCTACGTACAAAACTGTAGATTATACTTAGTGCAATTACAATTTTAAAATTGGCATTATATGCGATACGACTTTAAAAACACTGGACTACTGACTTGGTTTCTTCGCATCCCTGAAATTGTGCTATGTTAGGAATGCAGAAAAAACTTAGAAGAATATGATAATGTTCCATAAGAGTAGAAAAATAACTTAATGCAAGCACAATAACTAAAAAGTATCTTCATGCCACTAAATAAAGGTTTTATTGTGTACAAAAATTGTTTATTATTATGTGTTTAGGTAGGAAGTGGAAGGCAACTGCTTATACCACTATATAATCCATGCAAAGTTAGGTATTTACTACTAGTAACAAGGCACTAGACAAATTATAATAAAAAAAAAAAGTTTTAGTATTGAACAAGAAATATTCTTTACAGATAGATGCAAAAGATGCCTTTCCAAAACACTTCTGTTATGAATGTGCGGCAATACTGCACAAATTCCACAAGTTTAAAGAGAAATGCTACGTAGCACGCAAGGCATTCAAAGAACTTCTTCTAAAAGGGCCTGTAAGTACATGTAGTAAAATAACAATCTCGATGTCCGCAAACCGCCTTACATTAAATATGCTAGTTTATATGAATTACCTAAAAAGTTTACAGTCGAGTCACAACTCTAGTCTCTGACTGTGTTACTAGCCAGATACAAGAACAATACCAGAAAACGGGGCGAAGCTAGTTTGGAAAAAGTAGCCCATGTTACTAATTATATTATCAACTATCTGCCAGTGAAATTTCTATTCAAAATCCGTCCAGCCATTCCAGTGATTAACCAGAACAAACAGACAATCATTTTAAAATTGTTTTTTTATGGAAGTACAGTACTTTTATACTTTCATATGCATTTAGTGAAAAGATATTAATATGAAATTACAAACAGACATTTCAGTTTTGTTTATTAATTTAGGTAGGTTAGTAGTATTTTTTTTTTTTAGTTATATTTAGATTTATCTCTTATTTAGTAAAATCATTGTTCACTATGAAAATCCTTTCTTTTTTATTTTTACATCGCCTAAAAATTGACTGGCAAAGAAAATCTCATAGCATTAAATATGCCTTTGTACAACAAGTGCAATAAGTTTAAAATAAATCAGAGTGCAGTTAAGTGCTTAATGATGCTTGAGGCTTTAGGCAGTTTTAGGAGGATTAGTTATGCTGTCTAATAACTAACTGTATGTCTATTGATATGAATTCATTATAAATTACTAAAACTTTGGTATAAATTTATTAGAAGGTAGTACCACCCTGGTCGAGCAAGCCCTTTTGAGACAGACTATCTTAAAAACTGTGTACCTATTAATTTTACCTATACAATTAACTATGGCCATAACATAAAAATAAACCATATAATTCATTATACATTTTGCAGATCAGCCTTAGATCACTTAGGTATGTCGAGAAACAGAATAACCTGCAATCATCACTAAATATTATAACAGTCAACCACAGAGTAAAAACATATGTCGTTAAATCAAAAGAAAAAGCAAGGTTAGATAAAACAGAACCAATAGAATGTGATTTAGATACTGCATCTTTAAGTGATTATGATGACTATATGAATGCGGAAATCGACGAAGAAAAAATTCCTCCTTTACCAGAGTTGGTTGATGTAACTAAAAAAATTGAAGATGATGAAGAAAATAAAAATGCTGAAATAGTGAAGGTAGATGTCGATGTTTATGTTGATGAAAAAACAGATTTCAATGATAAAAGACTAGATACTGTACATAAAGAGATAAAAGTTGATGAAATAAAGACAAATAATGATGAAGAAAAAATAACAGATACTGCACATGCAATAGAAATTGAAAAAATATTTACTGAAGATGAGAAACTGGAATGTGATGAAGAAAAAGTATTTGTTAATAATATTAACATATCTATGGATGAAGATGAAGAAGTTGTAGAGAAAATTAAATTGAAAGTTACTCCAAAAAAGAAAAGAAGTGGAAAGGATAGTAAAAAAAAAGAAAGAGAGAGAGTAAAGAAAGAGAAAGGAAATGATGTGGATACAAATAAGAAAGCAAAAAAGTTTGAAATTACAAAAAAAAAGAAGACTGAATTGGATCCCAAAAATTGGTTGAAATTTAATTTAAGTGAAGAAGAGGCAATAGAAGAATTTAAAGCCAGGGCACAACATACAAGATTCATATCTGCTGAGTTTAAATGTAATGATTGCCTCAAAGGATTTTCGAAGGCAGATATGTTAAATAGGCACATTAAATTAAGGCATATTGAGGTAAGTTGCTTAGACATTTAGACAATGATGCAAATAGACAAATAGCCTTCCTTATAATAACATACCTGTTTGGCCTCGCGGTTGGCGTGTACAGCTGATGATCATGAGGTCTCGGGTTCGATTCCCGGGTCAGACCAAATGTTTGTATGATCTACAAATATTTGTTTCGGAGTTTGGGTGTTTTCCATGTATAATATGTATGTATTTACAAAATATATATATATATATATATATGTATTTGTATCAGTTGTCCAGTACCCATAACACAAGCTCTGCTTAGCTTGGGACTAGATGGCATTGTGTGTTAGGTGTCCGAAATATTTATTTATTTATATTACTAATGGCTGGGAAAGCTTTTAATTTTGTTCCTGTTTTCAGTCAGTAGGTCCTATCGAATGTCGTTTTTGCCACATGAGGTTTAAATGGAAATGCTTCCTAAGAAAACATATGAGACAGCATTACACAAAATTCAAGTGTTTGCGATGTGAACTTGTATGTCCGTTGGAGTGAGTATTGTTTTTAGTTAATTATAATATTATACTGTGATATAAAAATACTAGTTTGTACCTGCTGCTTCGCTTGCGTTAAAATCTATTTGTCAACTTTATTGCGATGAATAGACAGTGAAAGACTACATTAGAGACCATTATAATAATATAGAGTAAATTATTTTCTAATTTCTTAGATATGCCTATAGCCTTTGACTGTATTGATCATATCCAAAATTCTAATACATATAAAGGGAGTTTGGTATGTTGAAGGTTTATCCAGTATAAGTTATTGGTGACGAGCAGATTCCCTAGCGGCAAGTCGCAGAACTAACGTATGACAGATAAAAATACGTATACACGTTAACATTCCACTTATAAAATACTGATCCCCCTCACGAAGTGGTCTTATAGTATTTTTTACTACTCCGTAGACATCTATCAATGAAATCATTGTAGAAAGAATTTAAAATAACAATGCACTCGCTCTGTATATTAAACTGTCAGGTAGAAGTATCTGTCTTACGTTAGTACCGCTAACGGCCACTAGGGAAACCTGCTCGTCACCAATTTCCACTTTAAAAATACTGATCACCCTCACGAAGTGGTCTTAAAGTATTTTTTACTACTCCGTAGACGTCTATCAATGAAATCATTGTAGAAAGAATTTAAAATAACAATGCACTCGCCCTGTATATTAAACTGTCAGGTAGAAGTATCTGTCTTACGTTAGTTCCGCAAGCGGCCACTAGGGAAATCTGCTCGTCACCAATACAAAACATTTGAAAATGAAATAAAACACACAGAAACAGTTATTGACTAAAGTAAAAAACCTTAACGGCTTTGGTGTGCTACAAGGCAGCACTGTAGGTCCTTAAATTTAAAACATTAAAATTAGTGATGAGCCGATCAGTACTTTGGCCGACTAGCCGACTAACCGATTAGTCGGTCCTAAAAAGGCCGACTAGTCGGCCGACTAATCGGCCAAACCGATCGTGGTCTCTGACATTTCCGTAACTCTTCGTTTACAGCTGATTCGCGCCCCAGTCGCAAACGCCGCCTGCGAACCTTGTTTCTTCATTTATGCTTATGTGATGGTCGGAGTCGGAACGGTGTTTTAGTGTAAAAAGTATTTTTGTGTAAAGATATTATTATTATTGTTGATTGAAATGAAGAGTTAAATGAAAAAGAAAATTACTTGTGCCGATGTTTTTTTAAACATGGGGACAATGTTTTTTGTTTTTTTTTATTTTTATTTGATAGCCTGCCAAAGTGATTCTGCTGAGCCTGATGAAAGCTTGAGTAGAATCCAACAATCCAACACCATACTCACTGCGAACACAGACAATGCAGTATAACGTGATGAGAGAGGCCTAGTGAGATGCATTTTCACACGCCGCCTAAAGGACCCGGGATCATAGTGGAAGAGAAACACGTGCGCTGGCAGAACGGAACCGTTTAGTTCCAGAGCGTATTTCTACGACTCTGAAGCGGTGACTTCCAATGCCAGTACGTGCTGTCCTGTAGAAGATGGGAGAAAGTGGGATTAGTTGGAAGAGCTCTTCAGAACACTGTCCATGGTAAACACGGTATAGGACTGTCACAGAGGCGATATCTCCCCGCAAGTGCAAAGACTCAAGGGACTCGGTGGCATCGGGACTGTTGATTATGCGGACTGCTGGCCGCTGCAACCAATCAAGAGCATCAAGCAAATTCTGCGTGGATCTATTACAAAGATGAGAACAGTCCTCCACGAACGAGCGAACCTGGGTCTTATAAAGAAGACACAGATGCTCTGGCACAAAGAACCGTCTCACCCTATTCAGTACGCTAAATTTCCGCAAGGCCGCCTTAGTGATGCTCTCAATTTCTTTTATGTATTTGCTGCCAAAATGACTCTGCCCTGCCTAATGGAAATCATGAGCAGAATCCAAGAGTGGTGGTCACCATCCTCAATGTAGGTAGTAGGTAGGTGATAAGGACAATCCAGCATGGTGACCCACACTATGGCGGTCTGGTGAGATGCTCTTTCACGAACCGCTGAAAGGACCCGGTATCATAGTGGGAAGGAAACACGTGCGCTGGTACTGAGTTCCAGGTTTTGACCGCTCGGCACAGGAAGGAAGAACCGAAGCGATGAGTGCGAGAACGTATGTCTACCACTCTGAAGCGGTGACTTCCGAGGCCGGCCCGTGTTGTCCTGTAGAGGAGAGGACCAGTTGGAAGAGCTCTTCAGAACACTCTCCATGATAATGGCGATAGAGGACTGCCATGGGTGCTATATTTCCTAGATGTGGCCACAACAACCCTTTAGCGTCGATTGGGGAGGTAGCGGCCTCTACTGCAGTCCCTTCGTCGCCTCCTGCGAGCGGGGACGGCCATATCCCGATCCCGCTCTGCGGACTACTTCTAAAGCATTACGTCTGCACAGAAGGAGACCACGGCCTCCCATCCCTCACTACTCGCCAGCATTGCCGCGATCAATGCTGGTGGTGACAGGTTTCGTCCAATCTGTCCGACCAGGAGTCGACACTCGGACTCCCACGCAGGGCAGTCCTCCAGCGTGTGCTGGGCGGAGTTCCGGTCGGACCCTCAGTGATGGCATTGTGCCGTAGCCTCACGTCCGATTCTGTTCAGATACTCTCCGAAGCAACCGTGCCCGGTGAGTATCTGAGTGAATCGGTAGGTGACACAGTCGGTCCTCCCTATCTAAGCTTCGAAGCTCGGCAGAATGGGTTCGACACACACGAGTGAACCTGGGTCTTGGAAAGAAGACACGGATGCTCGGGCGAGAAGAACTGTGTCACTTTGCTTAAAACACCTAGCTTCCGCGAGGCTGCTTTGGTGACACTCTCAACGTATTCGTGCGGGTTAAGATCTCTGCAGAAATCCAGACTGGAGACTTTTTGGCAGATAACACGAACACCTGTTAATCTTGGCATTGAACTCGACCAGATTCTGATAGCCCCATTGAGAAATGCCGCCCAGAACATGGTTGAGCTCAGAGACAAGCTCCTGTCGTTTTTCCTCAACTTCTGCCAGCTTGACTTCAAGTTGTCCGGCTAAAGAAGAAACAGTGTGGGCGACAGGACGGAGCCCTGAGGTACGCCAGCGTTTACCTCTAGAAAATCAGAGGCCACGCCGTCGCATTGGACCCTAATGCTGTTATATGTAATCAATGTCAATGATTATTTCTCGTGGTGGAAAGGAAAAAAGTGCAAACACTACAAGCAAACATTTTTTTAAATAAATGTCAGATATGTTTTTTATCAGCAAGTCATTTTAGAATCTGGTTACCAAAAGAAAGATTGCTTTGTTTTACATTTCGAAATGTCTAAAACTGATTATAAAATAAAAATTGACAAATATATTATTGAGAAATACACACAAAGTAATAAGCCGAATAGTCGGCGCTTTTTGCCGACTATTCGCCGACTAGTCGTCGACTACGATTGTTGCCGGATAGTCGGCTTTACCGACTAGTCGTCGACTAGTCGGCACATCTCTAATTAAAATATGTCATTTTAGATATCAATATTTAATTTGCAAATTTTACATTTTAGACAAACAGCATTGTTCCACGAAGAATATCATAATGGAGTTATAAGAAAATGTGAACATTGTGGTGAGGAATTCAAGTAAGTACACTATGGTTTGAACCATTATTACTGTATCACTACAAAAGGTCGTGGGACCTAGGATTTGTGTAAAGTTCCTTGTCTTTGGATTGCTATAGTTCTGCGAACTTACATAAAAAATAAATTTGAATTGTCGTTTGTTTGTTCCGGCTTATCTCAGGAGTGGCTGGACTGATTTGTACGGGACTTTCACCGGCAGACAGCTGATGACACAAGCAGTAATTTAGGCTACTAACTTAGTTTTTAACCGACTTCAAAAAAAAGGAGGAGCTCAATTCGACTGTTTTTTTTTTGGTTTTTTATGTTTGTTACCTCATAACTTTCGACTGGATGTTCCGATTTTGATGATTCTTTTTTTTTTTAAAGCTGGTGCTTCCCAGGCCATGTGGTCCCATTTGAATTTGGTCCAGTTCTGACATGTCATCCATGAGAAAACCATATACATAAGTCTTCAATTTGCATTAAGTATGTGCGCGACAAATTAACGAATAACTCAATATTCCCGTATGGTCCCATTTAAATTTGGTCCAGATAGAAGTCGGTTTTTTTTGTTGTTAAAATTTGTGATTATTTTAGACTGGCTTCGGGCCATTCAAATATGTCTGTTGACTTTGGGATTGTTAAATTTATTTGAAAATTGAAATTAAAAAAATGAAATTTTCAAACAAACTAAATACCTAAAAATATTAAAACCGATAAGAACACCATTTGCAATTTAAATTCGCTAACCTGCGTGCATACGAGTACAGCTGAGCGCCCGCGCGGTGCTGCCGTGCACGCGCGCCTACTTATTGTAATAATAATTTACATGTATCTACACAATCACAATATTTCACAATAATATTACAAAACATGAAATTAAATTAATTATTTTTTTTTTTTTTCAATTCTCAATGAATACACAGATGATCTTTTAATAATATAATTTTTTCGCAACTTTGCAAATTAGTAAGTAACTAACAAATAGCTTTGCAAATAAGTAATAACAAAAAGTATGTCTTACGGGCAATGTCTTACAAAAAGTATATCTCGTCGATCTAATAAAGCCTGTACTTACTTGTATTTAAAGGTTTACGCTCGTTTTTTTAGAACTTTGTGAATAGATCTATGGCTTACTTACTTGAAAATGACGAGCAGCTGTACGCAAACTACATATCAGTGTAGGTACGTAAAGCCAGAGCGGCGTTTCCTCGGCATTCTCCATAAATTAATATCATAACCGAGTATTCACTAGCCGTATAACCAAATCGAGGCATTTTTTCATTTACACTCACACAAAGTAATCGTTAAATAACAACTAAGTACTAACAAACCTAACTAATGCGTCCTGTCACTATAAAAGCAGTTTTTCGCACTTATCACTTTAAAATACCTATTAATAATAATCAAAACAAACAGGACATAGGACTATAGCGCCGGCTACTTCAAACGTGCAACGACGCGATCGACTGCCAAAATGTGCAACACGTCACAGGTTCGCGTACTGCGACCCACTGACCAACTAATCAAATGCAGTTTTTTACGTTTGAAATTAGAAAAGGATAGAAAAGATATTTTCGGTTGACCCTTACTCTCCCGGGTGATTCCTTCCAGCAATACCTACCTATTGTTTTTAACTATTTTGTGATTACGTGTGTGAGGGTCTAATTGCTCAGACATAAGGTATATATTAGAGTGACAATTATTTGAGTAGTTAGACCTAAGGTCGTTAACCCGTTGATAATCGCGTTGCATTGAACACATCGTGTAGTAAATTTCAAAAACGAAAAGTAGTGTCCTGTGGCTAAACTACTGAACCGATTTTATTGAAACTTTGTAGGTGGACTTGTAACGTGTGTAGGTATACCTAGTTAAAAAAACACTTGCTTTGTGGTATCCACCTTGTATATTAAAATCGAAAATCTTTTTAACATGGAATTAAGTTAGGCTAGGAGAAATAGCTGAAACAAGTCCGTCAAGTTTTAAATAAATTGTCTCACAGACACCTAACAACGTACTACACGCACCTACGAACTCACCGCAGCCAGCACGTGTGCACGCTGTGCGGGGCTTCATTCGTCAGTCCCGTAGGGCTGAGGATACACAAAAAGATCAAACACGTCATCACTGACCCGGTAAGGAAGTTGTTTTATTTACGAGATAGAGGGCAAATGAGCAGATGTATCGCCTGATGGTAAGCGATTACCGCCGCTCATGGACACTCGCAACACCAGAGGCGTAGGTACGCTCTTAAAGAATTCCTTTATATACCTAATGATAATATTTTGACACATGTCAGTGTTTGAAGTCCTGCTTCTTCATTATAAATTCGAAAGTAACTTTGTCTGTCTGTCTGTTACGATTTCATCATTTTACGATGAAGTTCGATACTTGCAGAGATAGATTTGGCCTTCGAGAAGAACGTGAGCTACTTTTAGTCGTGATAGCCGACATACAAATCTGTATTTAGGACAATATTTAAATTAATATTTGGGACATCTAACACACAACGCCATCTAGTTCTAGTTCCAAGCTATGCAGAACTTATATTATGGGTACTAGACAACTGAAATATATACATATACTAATGGTTGCCTGCGGCTCCGCCCGCGTATATGTCGGTTATCGCTGCAAATAGTAGCCTATGTGTTATTCTGATGTACCTATAAGCTATATTACTGTAAAATTTCATCCGATTTGGATGTAGTTCAGTAGTTTTTGCGTGAAAGAGTAACAAATATCCATCCATCCATACTTACAAACTTTCGTGTTTATAATATTAGTATAGGTACTTTGTTTTTGTAAATACATCAGAAAAGTGACGTAATTAATAAATGGTGTTTAATGTACAGGGTGATACTCAGGGTGACCAAGGTGACGAGGAGTATTGTAAGCGATGCGACATTAAATTCGAGACAAAGAAGGCGTTCGAAGAACATCTCATACATTCCGCTATGCATGTCGACGGCATTGAGTAAGTTAGCAAAGCGACACTTCTTAGAAATAATGTTACAATCCTCATGTGATGTGACTGCCTCGGTGGCGCAGTGGTAGCATATGCGATTGCTGTGCTTGAGGTCTCGGGTTGATTCCTGGATCGGACCAAATGTTTGTATGATCTGCAAATATTTGTTTCGGAGTTTGAGTGTTTTCTTTGTTTAATACATTCAGTATTTACAAAAAAAAAGTCATAATTTTCCTAGCCTTTATTATTCCCAAGACCATTTGGGGTCGGCTACTAGTTCGACCGATTTTACCTGAATATCACACAGAGCGACTGGCATCTTACCTCCGCAACCCTGAAGGCGAACTGAATTCAAAGATTGAACTAGTTGTCAGTATAGTTGAGGAAACTGATTTCCCAATAACGATTTCCATAGTTGTTCATGACAACCGGATCGATCCCGGACCGGTTGATGTTATGAAAAAAAAACCTTTTTTTTTTTAAAGACAACGCCCGCACTAGGAATAAATCCTGTGTCGCGGGGGACTTTACAAACATATATGTAACGGACACAAAGAACACCCAGACTCAGAACAACAATTTGTGGATCACACAAAGTGTTGTCCTGCGTGGGATTTGAACCCACGACACTTGGCGAAGTAGGAAACGGCGTGGTGACCGTTAAACCACTAGGCTAAACGTGCAGTCAAGTATTTATTTCAATATATATCAATATGTATTTATATCAGTTGTCTAGTATCCATAACACAAACTCTGCTTAGCTTGGGACTAGATAGCGTTGTGTGTAAGATATCCGAAATATTTATTATTTATTTTATTAGTATTATACTGAAATCGTTGTTTTTTTTACTTTACAGAGATTTAGAAGTGCAGGCTCCAATTGGAACGACGCGCCTTAAACGGCGTCACAATGTGAAGAGGCTCACGCGCATACCTACTGACTGCCATATTGTACGTAAATAAACACAATAATATAGAACTTAGCCCATTCGCGTTATGAAAATAGTGTCGAATCTTTCAAGTCGCCGCTTATAGCGAACTTATATGTAAGAATAACACGGTAGTGAGCGGTGATGGTAGTAATCTTTATTATGCAGAAGGCTCCGGGATACTCTTAAGGTCGATTCACACATATCAATGAAGCCACAGTTCCGTCAACGTGTTCGCTCAGTTCCGTATCAGTGCTACAGTGTTGCGTCAGTGATTCAATTCACACATGTCAGTACTCAGTTCACGGAGCTTCGGTGAACACGTGTCCTTGTATCGTGATTGTTGCTATGGCTCTGTTCAATACTGCGGAGCTAGCAATTATAGCTATTGCTTTAAACGAAGAAGAAGAGCAGTATCAAGAAAGAAAGAGAAAATGCGTGCATGAAGCATGGCAATTAAAAGAGACAGAAGGAGAATTCATGACGTTATACAAAGAATTAGTTAAAGATGTAAGGAAATATTTTCAATATTTTAAAATGTCAGAGAGCTGTTTCAATATTCTTCTGCAGAAACTAGGAAGTAAGTTATTGAAGAAATTCTATCAATCGCGTCGTGTCGTCACTGACACTGACAAGTGGGGATGCGTTCATAGAGAATGTATGAAAGAATATTCTTTTTTTTTTATGTATGGCCAGCCAAAATGACTCTACTCTGCCTGATGGAAAGCATAAGCAGAATCCAAGAGTGGTGGTCACTATACTCATTGCGAATGCAGACAATGCAGTATGGCGACCCACACCATGGCGGCCTAGTGATGCTGCTGCATCTTTTAGTCTAGTCAACAAGTATAGAACTTGTTGACTAGACTATTTGGGCCTCCGGTCTCGCACTCACCAACAAAACACGACAGCACAACTGCTGGCATTTTACGTAGATTTTCTGTGCGAGGGTAGTACCGCCCCGGTCGAGCCGGCCCATTCGTGCTGAAATCAGCATGGCTCTACTACCTATAAAAAGGTAGATAATTATTAAATTAAATAAATATAAGACTTCACTGATATGTGTGAATCGACCTTTAGTGTTACATGGTAACGTGTGGCTTGAGTGAGTCTTGGTATGCCAACTTACAGTTACATTATATATCCTATATTTTATCGGTACAATGCATATAATCACGTCCTGTCCTTGACGACTAAAGCGACTTATAACTACAAAAGAATTTCTAACTACATGACCGATAATATCCTCATATCAGAGATATGCTGTCATCGCTTAGTTATGTATACATTCTATTAATTTAACTATATATTACTATATAGGAATACCATTCAACCAATTAGACTCCAAGAAATAATTTCGTATGAAATCATCAAACTGGCACCTTAACCAAGGTGCAAATGTTTCGCGTCGGTTCTCTCTGCACGCGCTGATGCCTTTATTCTCTTGTAATATTGACAAATTCTTGTTTCGACATGGCTTGAGTGTTGAGAGACGTCATTTTATTGACATTTTCGTTTGTAGAATGCTATTTGGCTATGAGAGCTGAATTGGTAGGGGGGCGTGGCTAGAACGATACGTCATGCGCTTCCTGACCAATTAGATGTCAGGAAAAAAAGTCATACGAAAGCGTGAAACCTGATTGGTAAGGAGGCGGGGATTGATCGATACGTCATATCCATCTTGAACAATGAGACTCCAGAACCTGAATTGTAAAGCGTCGTGGCTTGTTCGATACGGCGTGTCCATCTTGACTTCCAAGACATGATTTTATATCAAAGAATGGAATTTGATTAATGCGTCACTATTTTCTCAACGCGAATGGGCAATTGGTGACGAGCAGATTCCAGATAAAAATACGTAAACACGTTAACATTCCACTTTTAAAATACTGTTCACCCTCACGAAGTGGTCTTATAGTATTTTTTACTACTCCGTAGACGTCTATCAATGAAATCATTGTAGAAAGAATTTAAAATAACAATGCACTCGCTCTGTATATTAAACTGTCAGGTAGAAATATCTGTCATACGTTAGTTCCGCAAACGGCCACTAGGGAAATCTTCTCGTTACCAATAATGATGCTTATTGTGTTGTCATTAAAGTGTTGTTTGTCGTGTGTAGTGCGGGGCGCACTTCTCGACGCAGGCGGCGTGTCGCAAGCACCACCTGGCGCAGCACCCGGGCGCGTCGTTCTTCGCGCCCGCCAGCCGCCACATCTGCGAGATCTGCGGACTCTCGCTCGCGGTAAGCGCACACCGACACACACCACCTGGCGCAGCACCCGGGCGCGTCGTTCTTCGCGCCCGCCAGCCGCCACATCTGCGAGATCTGCGGACTCTCGCTCGCGGTAAGCGCACACCGACACACACCACCTGGCGCAGCACCCGGGCGCGTCGTTCTTCGCGCCCGCCAGCCGCCACATCTGCGAGATCTGCGGACTCTCGCTCGCGGTAAGCGCACACCGACACACACCACCTGGCGCAGCACCCGGGCGCGTCGTTCTTCGCGCCCGCCAGCCGCCACATCTGCGAGATCTGCGGACTCTCGCTCGCGGTAAGCGCACACCGACACACACCACCTGGCGCAGCACCCGGGCGCGTCGTTCTTCGCGCCCGCCAGCCGCCACATCTGCGAGATCTGCGGACTCTCGCTCGCGGTAAGCGCACACCGACACACACCACCTGGCGCAGCACCCGGGCGCGTCGTTCTTCGCGCCCGCCAGCCGCCACATCTGCGAGATCTGCGGACTCTCGCTCGCGGTAAGCGCACACCGACACACACCACCTGGCGCAGCACCCGGGCGCGTCGTTCTTCGCGCCCGCCAGCCGCCACATCTGCGAGATCTGCGGACTCTCGCTCGCGGTAAGCGCACACCGACACACACCACCTGGCGCAGCACCCGGGCGCGTCGTTCTTCGCGCCCGCCAGCCGCCACATCTGCGAGATCTGCGGACTCTCGCTCGCGGTAAGCGCACACCGACACACACCACCTGGCACAAAGCATCTCAATATGCCGCCAATGTGTGGGTCACTATGGAGGCCATATCTACAATGAGTATGGTGAACACCACTATTGGATTACTTGTACTTTCCGTCAGGAAGAGTAGGAGTTTTACCGTGGGAGAGCCACGCTTCGGCAGGCTCTGTGATACCACAGCCTCACTTAAAACCGGTGTGAAATAGCGCTTGCTCTGTGTTTCTCTTTGTTCCGAGTGAGGATACCGGAGGCCCATGGCCCAACCCCTCTCCAAATCCATCTCCCCATCCCCCAAAGGCCGGCAACGCACTTGTGACGCCTCTGGTGTTGCGGGTGTCCATGGGCGGCGATAATCGCTTACCATCAGGTGATACGTCTGCTCGTTTGCCCTCTATACCATAAAAAAGGCATTATGGAAGCTATAAAAAGAAATTGTTGTTTTCCAGCCCGGCAGCGTGAACAGTCATCTGAACACCCACACCCGACAGAAGTTGTATCCGTGTAGCACTTGTGGCAGACAGTTCAACAGTAAAAGTGGCTTGAACACACATCAGCTGGTGAGTTTACACTAAACTGCTATCGTCAACAGCCTTTTTAACCGACTTCAAAAAAAGGAGGAGGTTCTCAATTCGACTGTATTTTTTTTCTTTTTTTTATGTTTGTTACCTCATAACTTTCGACTGGGTGAACCGATTTTGATGATTCTTTTTTATTTGAAAGCTGGTGCTTCCCATGTGGTCCCATTTTAATTTGGTCCAGTTCTGACATGTCATCCATGAGAAAACCATATAAGTCTTCAATTTGCATTAAGTATGTGCGCGACAAATTAATGAATAACTCAATATTCTCGTTTCAATTTAGTCGTTCTTGAAGTCGGTTGTTTTTTTTGTTAAAATTTTGTATTATATAGTAAACTATTGGACATAGGCCTGTGGCGACTTCCACATACAGCGCAACAGAAATATGCTACAGCGCCATCTACCGAAGTTACACTGAACTAAACTAAGAAACTACCAATCCTGAATCGCGCAGTGAAACTTCGCGCGCCAATTAAGATGCATACAACATCCCAACATCAACCGTTGGGCAGTTGGCCCGCCAGGCATGATCACCTCGCCTGGTTGGAGGATCCTCCCTTTGTGTTGGAGGGACATTACACCCGTTCCTCCACAGGCCCCTAGAAAGAAGCATTGGCTTACTAGACAACACTGGTCAGTTTCTGTCCAGCCAGTCTGGCCAGTTTCAACGGATGTCATGTTCCTTCAAAGAAAGGTAGGATTCGACCAGGCGAAGTGATCGTGCCTAGAGGACCGCGGCCCAACGATTGATAAGTTGTATATATGCTAATCGGCGCGAGAATCAGCGATACAGGATTAGTTACTCCGTAGTGCGGTGTGTCTTCGATAGAGGGAGCTGTATGTGAAATTCGCCATGTTCCTTCTCTTTTGAAAAGCTGAGGATCATACCAAATGGTGTGAAACTGAAGAGACCAGCGACAGTGAACTGCAATAGGTTGATGTTGATCATTCCTTCTCTTTGCAGACGTGCATAGTCTGCTCCCTTAGTCCCTGTTTCACCGGTTATCTATCATTTCCATATAGCTTATTTGACACAATTTATATGGAAGAAACATCTAATTGTAAGACAAATAATCACAAATTTTAACAAAAAAAAACACGGGAAGCACCAGCTTTCAAATAAAAAAATAATCATCAAAATTGGTTTACCCAGTTGAGGCATAAAGAAAAATAGTCGAATTGAGAACCTCCTCCTTTTTTTGAAGTCGGTTAAAAAATATCCGAAACTTATCTGTAACGGGTAAATCAGGGCCTTAGTCTCCTCTTAGCACAACCATGGGATGAATAGGGGTTGGTAAATCCCTGAACTACGGGTGTAAATGAAAAGAAAATGGTGTGTAAATTTGCTATATAATATTTCGTTGAGAATCTAATAGCGGTGTGCGTGCGATGTTAGCGGACTTCGGTAGCGGCAGAGCCGTCTTAAGCTCAGCTGGGGCCCCTGGGCACACAAAAATTTGGGGCCCTTTTGGAAAGTAAAGAAAGCGAATTACACTAACATTCTACTATGATCATTTATGAGTAATCAAGTATATAATTTATTAAGTCATGAATGATATTAATATGTAGCTAGTTTTTTGGTTACAATAACGATAATGTTTTTTTTTTTCAGGTTTTCTGCTAAACAAAATCCTCTATTATACATTCCGTGTTAGGGTTCAACGAATATAAGAAATAAGCCTTCTGCCGTGTAAAAGAGACTTTATTATAAACACTCTTAAAACACAGAATAATTTAGAACAATAGTCCTTAATGTTCGCTCGTTGTGTTAATCACTTATATCACTTAGATATTTGTCGTACTATAGCCCAAACTGAACTGCACTGCGGTCCGCGATATGCCTTTCTATAATATATGCCGCTATAGATCATTCGAGAAAATTCAGCGGCCTCTCGAAGGGACTGCCAATTTCGCGACGAACAGTCTATACCTATTCGATTCTATTTACCTACATTTGCGTTATGTTCATTGTTTTGTGCCTACAAAACAATGACCATAACGCAAATAACCCTACTAGTCTAGTCTAGTCGGTTTCTTGGCCTCAAGAAACCGACTAGAACTTTCAAGGCTAAACCGATTCACGATTCTTTTTATGGAATGTTCTTTTTTCGTAACACTTACTCCTTCTTAGAGATGCTCGTCCCGAGAACCGCTATGGCTGCCACAATATTTAGCCAGGCGGTCTAATGCACTACTTTAAACCCCTCTTGGTAGTCGCCGACCTTGTATGAATCCTCCCACTTGTTTAAGGGAGTGTGTCCCCGTACCTAGTTTAAGGGATTTCCCTTTCCCACGGGTTGGGTTAAGGAGCCAAACCAGTGCACCTTTATCAAAATCGTTTGAGCGCTGGTCGTTTCGAGTTTTCTTGTTATCGCTCGCGACGTCAGCCGTGACTTGTTTCCATGATGTGCCGACGTTTTACAGTTGCTGGTTTCCTTGACTTCGCATCTGTGGACCTTTTACGACAGTACAATTTACTGCACCAATCTGGTACATCTTGCCAAGAATGAAGCCAGTAGAATGTCTCACGCACTGTTAACAGTGTCTTCTTGACACTAGAATGGCCTCCTGAATCGTGAACTTCACGGATTTGCAGGTAGAACTCTCTCCCGTTGATCTTCTTCCATCTCCGATAAAGGATCCCGTTTTGTAGAACCAAACTATCCCATTGTGCCCAATAAGCTTTAGTAGTACTGGTTGCAGACGATATTTGACTCCGAGCAGGTTAAGCTTATCACATAGAAAGCACAAGGTTATCCTTGTGATAAGTTGCATAAGGTCAACGTCATTTTTCATTTTTTTTTTAACGTGTTTCTACTCGTTGAAAAAACCCCCTCGGACCGTCACCCCACCGGGGCTTGCGGCGGGGCGGTGTGTCGGACTCGATCCGACTAAAACCACACGGTGTGCCACTCTGCGCCTGTGAAGGGAGGAATTCGGGAACTGCAGTTATTAACACGTCCGGACCCCTCCCAGCGCTTGCCCGCACAGAAGCGGGCACCGTCTGCTGTTAAAATCTCGATTTAGGCGACGTACGGCACACGCGTAACGTCGCCTCCTCGCGGCGGCGGCCACTAGAGCGGATGGAAGGGAAAGCCCGTCCCGACCATCCGCGGCCCCACTCAGGGCGGCATGAGGCGCTGATAGGCGCGCCTCCGCCGCCCGGTTCGCCGGCGGCGGATTGGGTACGAGTGAATATCATCCCCCCGGGCCTTCTCCGCCGCCTCCTTCTGCGAGATGACATCTTCGCAGAAAGTTGCGACCGCGGTAAAACTGCTATCGCTACCGGCCATGGAGCGTATGACGGCCGGTAGCGAGAGATCTCCTCCGATGACTGCAGTGAGGGCCCGACGCAGCGACGCCCATGCGGGGCAGATCGCCAGCGTATGCTGGGCCGAGTACTCACTGTAGTCGCAGTGGTGGCAGGCGGGACTCAATTCCCTCCTAGCGACCGAGTGCAGGTACTTCCCGAAGCAACCGTGCCCGGAAAGGACCTGCGTCAGTCGAAAGGAAAGGGTCCCGTGCTGCCGCCCTGCCCACTCAAGGATGACCGGCTGGAGAGCCTCCACGGCGGCAAAGCCAGCGCGTGGAGTCTCCAGCCGGAACGACCATCTGTCCATAGTGGCTCGACGAGCGGCTTCACGCCATTCGCGTACCTCTTCGGGCGGAGGGCGAAAGCCACTTTCCGCCCGATATCCAGCCACCCGTCGATAAACTTCGGCGAGCACTTCCGCCTCCAAATCCCACGGGGGGTGTTCCGGCCAAGGCGCACGCCGCCTCGGTCGACACCGTGCGGTATCCGCGTATGGCTCTGACTGCCAATACCCTCTGAGGCCGCCGGAGGCGGGCCTTATTTAGGGCAGTCAGAGCCGCCACCCACACCGGTGCACCATACAGCGCCATCGACCGGACAACCCCCGTGTAGAGGAGTCGCGTTGGCTCCACCCAAGTTGGGCAAAAGTCGTCCAAGGGCGGAGGCAGCGTCGACCAGCTTCGGACCAAGCTGTCGGCAACGTCATATCCCTGTGCTATCTTCATTGTTTCATCTTCACGGGACCCTTGAAGACGAAACCCCAAACGAGTTCACCAAGGGCCCAAAAGGAGTAACGTTGATGAGCTTCACCGTCAGGCCATTTGATTTCGAGTTTGGACTTGGAGTACACTTTCTCTACGAGACATATCTTTGCATTGTATGATGACGTCACCTTTCATTTTGCTGTCATATTTTCCCAGATCGCTGCCTTGGAACGTGCGTTTTGGATCAACAAATTTCTTTTCGCAATGTTTTCCAGGTAGTCTTATATCGTCTTCATCTGCAAAATCCTTAACCGGCAACTTAACTGCAGAAGACCGGCCGAAAGGTACGCTTTCTGTACGAGGTTCTCAAGCAATGCCCATTGCTATAGGCCTTCTCCCAGACCTTAAACTCTATCGCGTAGTAGGGCGCGGAAAACGTGTTCCAAATGGCGATCCCCGTATCTCGACTCGAGCGCTTCTGACAAATATTTATACTCGCTGCCTGCTGCTATTTCCATGCTATCTGCTTCTGACTGCTTCCTGGAACCTTTACCAGGTAGTCGGACCACCTTGTTGCAATTATCTGTACGCGTTCGTCTCGTAAAAAATTTGTAGCCCCATCGATCATCGTTTCTGCTAGAAAAGTGCCTCACCCTCTAGTTAACACTTAAGTTTAGTTATTTTCTTAAACGATTTATATAATAGGAAACAGCAGCTTGACTTCGGAATCAAAGTTTTTATTATAAGTGATCGCCAGATGATGTACTTAGTAAATTAAGTAGGATACCTTCTAAATAAGCGCCTTGTGATAACATTACCGATGGAGAATCTATACTAATATTATAAACGCGAAAGTTTGTAAGTATGGATGGATGTTTGTTACTCTTTCACGCAAAAAGTACTGAACGGATTTGGATGAAACTTTACAGTAATATAGCTTATACATCAGAATAACACATAGGCTACTATTCGCCGCGATAACTGACAAATGCGCGGGCGGAGCCGCGGGCAACAACTAGTAATTGTATATACATCAAGCACATAATGTCAACATTGAATATTTAACGTTTTAAAAATTTTTCTCCTACTATAATTCAGCAAATACAAAGGCAGAGAAAATATTTAATTTAGGATTTAACGATCGTAAAGAAGGTGAAAGAGACAACATTTTTTACGCTTTCATTTTTCAACCGTAAAAAATATATGAACTGAAAGCTTAGTAATTATTTCGAATAATACATTCATTTTTTGTAAAAAAAATGTTATGTGCGAGAGAAATTGACGGTTTCTCGGGGCCCCCCTGAGGATGGAGGCCCTGGGCACTGGCCCCGTGTGCCCTTATGGTAAAGACGGCACTGGGTAGCGGTGTAATGGGCCAGGTGACACTCCCTATATACGCTATTTGATAATATTGAAAATAAACTATGGATTGTGCTCATCCTATCAGATAATAGCCTATAAAGACATATTTCACTTAAACCAAACAAAATAATGTAATTGTTTCGCAGATTGCACGAAATAAATTAATACTTTACTTTAATAAATTAATACTAATTTTTTGAAATTTGTTCTGAGACATGAACGCCTAGTGAATGGTTGCAACTCTGATGACGTCACATGCTAGTAAACGAAGGATTCCTCGATTGAGTTTTGTTCGTGTTTTGTGAATTTGTTTACTAGCGTGTGACGTCACACGTGTCATGTGACCAGCGCCATTAAAGAAATGTCGTTTTTTGAGGCGGTTGTCAAATTTGAAATTAATCTTAAATTTTAATTCTTAATACTGTAGAAATTCCGCAGGATATTAACGCAGTGTGCTTTTTATGTTATAAAGAATAATTTAAAACGATTTCGAAAAATCAGTCAAATAGCCTCCGCCATAGCCTTACAGAAAACCGTTGTTAACTAGTTTTAACTAGACTAAACAACAATACGGTGTTGTTACCTGACGGTACTAGATGGCGTTGTGTGTCAGATGTCCGACGTATTTATTTATACCTTTTGTAGGTTTATTTTTTGTTGCTTTTTTTTCAGACTCATACAAGCGAGAAGCCTGTGGCTTGCACACTCTGCGACAAACGCTTCAAACAGAGCGGCAGTATGAAGTTGCACTACCGAACCTTCCATCTTAAGGAGCCTTATCCAAAAAGGTATTTTTGCTCAAGACTAGCTGACCCGTTCAACTTCGTCTCACTAAAAAAATGTTTGTCTGTAAAGTCGGTTTATGGACGATAGTGTGGGGGACAGGTGTGTCATGTCCCACCAACAAGGGAGGATCCTCCTACCAGGCGAGGTGATCATGCCTGGCGGGCCAACTGCCCAAGGGTTGATGTTGGGATGTTGTATATATGTTAACTGGCGCGAGAACTTTCACTGCGCGATTCAGGATTGGTAGTTTCTTAGTTTCCTTCGTTACTCCTACGTATCTTCAGTAGATGGCGCTGTAGTATGTTATGTTGTTATTGCACTGTATGTGGAGGCCGCCACAATAGTTTAACGTGATAACGTCATAACACTTTGTTTTGTGACTGATGACTGTACGTGGCCTAGTGGTTTGGCGGTCACCACGCCGTTTGCTACTTCGCCAAGTGTTGTGGGTTCAAATCCTACATAGGACAGCACCTTCTGTGATTGATAAATTGTTGTTCTGGTCTGGGTGTTCTTTGTGTCCGTTTCATGTATGTTTGTAAAGTCCCCCGCGACACAGGATTTATTCCTAGTGCGGGAGTTGTCTTTAAAAAAAAACAAACATTGATGAAATGATGAGAGATAGGGACAATGGACGTAACGGGACAATAAGCGTAACAAGACAATGGGTTATCCTTTTTCGTGCATGCAGCCGGCGTTCATCAATTTATTAGACGTTGTCACGTCTAAAGTGTGTCAGTTCCGACGCAAGACTTGAGCTTACGTCACGTGACGCCACCAGCCTAGCCGTTTGAGGCGCTGACGTCATTTGGGTCACAAGTACACTCTCCGTAAAACCGGTGTGAAAAGCGCTTGCGTTGTGTTACACCGAGTGAGTGAGGAAACTGGAGGTCCATATCCCCAACTCCTGCCCCCAACCTCTTCTCCATCCCCCAAAGTTCGGCAACGCACTTGTGACGCCTCTGGTGTTGCGGGTGTCCATGGGCAGCGGTAATCGCTTACCATCAAGCGATACGTCTGCTCGTTTGCCCCTATTCAATAAAAATAAAAAACTAATAATATTAATATTAGTAAAGATGGTTTAGAAATATATATGTGTTTCAATATCTAATATTTATGTTAAAATTCTAGAAATAGAAAGAAGAAATCAGAAGAAGTAACTGCAAGTAAACTAGAAGAGTATCCACCTGAAGAGTCAGACGACAACATAACTCTGGACAGGTGGCGTTGATTCTGACTCTCTTCTTTTCGGCTCTAGAAGAAGTACAGCTATAATACTCATAGCATTAAGCGATTTATAGTAATGAAATCATTCCGGTCGGTTTCCGGAGACGGAATACGGTGAACCGAACGACTGTTGAACCAGACAGTCAACTATAATATTGATTATGAATATATAGAAAGAATAAGAAATAAATACCTACATTTATTAGCTACACAGAAAAATACAAACATATAATTATAGGTACAACACAAGTAAAATATTCGGTTCGAGGTTCGACTCGATTTCTCTTGGATGCTATCATCAGATCTTAGTGTCCTTATCATGGTACCACCTTTGGGACATCTCCTTTCCATTAAAAAAAGAATCATCAAAATCGGTTCATAAACAACGAAGTTATGCGCAAACACACATAAAAATACGGTCGAATTGAGAACCTCCTCCTTTTAGAAGTCGGTTAATAAAAGAGAAAAAAAACTTTAATAAACGAAACAATAAAATGATCTTAAACTTAAAGCCTATGGGCCCGAAAATATACTGGATTTTTAGTTGAATAAATCACATTTTTTGAACATGAACTATGTATCTATCGCATTCGTAAAACACCTCGCGAGCCAGGACTGATCGTAACCTTAAACCAAGAAGCTGTGGTTGAAATCCAGCCAAGTTTGGATCCACAGCTTACGACTGGTCGCAAAACTCGAACAGTACATACCTACATAGATATCGCGTACCTGTACTTGATCTGGGAAAGTCATCGTTCGTATTCAGTTGCTAAATGATGCGAAATTCACTCACGAATGTGTCGTAGCATTCGCATTCGTAGATCTATTAGTTTGTTCGCAATGTGCGGCTAGGTAACCGTTGCGGCGAAGTATATGAGGTTCTCCTATATCCGATTTCTTACAAATTAGTAGTAATTTAGTAACAAAAATAGATAAGTACCATTTAATGCCTTTTTATAAAGACCCGGTAAGAAGACATTTTAAAATCGAATGTGAATAAATAACCTTTTGTCCTTTCGAGTTAACAAAACGTGACGTAGTCAAGGGGTGTGGCTTATTCGAGACGTCACTATTTTCACGTCTCACTGCCTCGTTGGTCTCGCGGTTGGCGTGTACAACTGATGATCATGAGGTCTCGGGTTCGATTCCCGGGTCGGACCAAATGTTTGTATGATCTACAAATATTTGTTTTGGAGTTTGAGTGTTTTCTATGTATAATATGTATGTATTTACAAAAAAAAGTATATATGTATTTGTATCAGTTGTCTAGTACCCATAACACAAGCTCTGCTTAGCTTGGGACTAGATGGCGTTGTGTGTTAGATGTCCGATATATATTTTCTTACGCGAATAGACCAAACTCTTTATTTCCTATTGTTTAAGGTTACAATGATGATGATTCTAGACAGCGTGTGTGAATAATTGTAAAATGAATTGATTTAATTCGTAGGAATGTAATTATAGATATATAAGTAAACTAATCTATACTAATATTATAAAGCTGCAGAGTTTGTTTGTTTGTTTGTTTGTTTGTTTGTTTGTTTGAACGCGCTAATCTCAGGAACTACTGGTCCGATTTGAAAAATTCTTTCAGTGTTGGATAGTCCATTTATCGAGGAAGGCTATAGGCTATATTTTATTTTCAAAAAAATTAGGGATCCGTAAGAAAATTGCTATTTTCTAACCCAAGGTGTGAAATCGAAAACCTATATTTGCGTGCGCTGCAAAGACTATTGACAATAGAACAAAATAATGTATTACGGGTTTGTAGGGCCCATTAAGATCTACAAAAAAGTCCGCGAGAGCATATATCTAACTATCATGGTTTAGTCACAATAACCGCTTTTGTGTTCGAAAAAATTATTAAATCGTCTGTAGAAAGAAACTACGTTAAATGTGTATCGTAATATTAATCCTTATCCAAATTAAGCATTATGTTATCAAGGGTATTTATGTAGAAGTAAAATACTTTTTGTTTCATCCCAATCCGACATTTCGTTTAGAAGTTATCACGAGTATAAGACGCTAAGAGTTGGTACCTAATAATGAGTTATTTGGTTTTTATCAACATAATGCCTAATATTAATCTTTATCTAAATAATTGTGTTGTTAATTATGAGTATTAGATCTTAGAAGAGTATAATAAATACATCTATACTAATATATAAAGCTGAAGAGTTTGTTTATTTGTTTGAACGCGCTATTCTCAGGAACTACTGGTACAATTTGAAAACTTATTTCAGTGTTAGATAGCCCATTTATCGAGGAAGGCTATCCATACTTCCATACTTTATATTATAAATGCGAAAGTAACTGTCTGTCTGTCTTGCTTTCACGGCCAAACCGCTGCACCGATTACAATGAAATTTGGTACACAGATAGTCTAGAGCCTGAGAAAGGACATAGGCTACTTTTTATTGCGAAAAAAAGGCAATAAGGGGTTGAAAGGGGGGATGAAAGATTGTATATAAGAGTGGTGGTTCAATCGCCACACGCCTGCGCGTTACCTTGGTGACACCGGACGTCTTGGTAACGAGTAAATAAGGATGTCAAATTCATTAAAAATATTTCTCCTTTTCAACGAAGACTTAAATTAATATAATAATATAATAAATAACATACATTCATAAATATGATTTGTATATTCATTATATTAATAGAAATAAATAAGACAAATTACAAAACAGTGTATACAGTGTCGTAATTTTAAGCTAAAATCTTAAACTTTATATTTTAGGCTGTTGATTACATATAAATAAAAATGTCATTTAAATTTTGTAAAAAATTTAAGATCAAGGGGGTAAAATAGCAATAGGGGATGAAAGTTTGTATGGAAATATGCAAGGTTTGTGAAGGCAAGGCAAGGCCTATGTCCAGCAGTGGATTGCGATAGGCTGATGATGATGATGCAAGGTTTGCGAAAATGTTTCACGAGTTTGGGACAGGAGACAAAATATTAGAGCTATTCAGATGTAACATTTACTGAGTTATCACAATATGCCTAAGTGTGCTTACCCGAACGGGCAGACATGTGAGGGCAGACGACTGTGCCGCATGAGGATGTTCAATTTTGCTACTACAAATTCGTTATTATTCACTAGGATTCGATTTGTTTACATGATTTTTTGTTTATTCAAATAATTTTCTTCGTAAAAAAATCCGAAGGAAAAGTATCCAGCGGGATTTAAACACAAAAAAAAACAAGAGGGGTACGCCGCAAGATGAAATAAATGCCTGTATGAAACATATGTATATTGGGTACATGTTAAAAAGTTTTGTCTTACTACAATTATGCGAGTACAACTTCACAATGATTTATGAGCAGTGTCAATATGCAAATGCTCTTCTAAACATAAGAGATGATTGTATGCCAAATGACAGTAACGACATGATTACACTGAGACGTGAGTTCTGGTATATGATAGCACACAATAAAAATAATATCTTTTCTGATCCGCCGACTAATGAGACAGTTATCAAATAAACGAACGGATCATGTCAGACGTGGAGGAAGATGTTAACGAATACCTCTCAGGAAACAATGCAAGGGAAACTGAACCAGTCATATCATAGCTTATGCATAAACTTTTTTAAATCTTTAGAATTATCAGGAGCGCCTTCCCATAAGTTAAGAATGAAAGTTAATGTTCCAGTCCTATTAATAAGAAATCTTGAGCGACAAAGATATGTAATGGTACACGGCTACAAAATACACATCTGGGGTACAACATTGTAAAAGAAAATGTTTCAATTCCCCGTATTCCAATAATTCAAACTTATTTGCAATTTCAATTTAAAAGAATGCAGTTTCCGCTGAAAACAACATTTGCACTACCAATTATCAAAGCCCAAAGACAGACGGTTAAAGTTGCAGTTCATTTAAAAAAAAAACATGTTTTTCAAATGGGCAGCACAATCGCGTGTATCAAATCAGCTAAATCACTATATTTTGACAAAGGATGGCAAATCAAAAACGTAGTATTTTAAAATTTTAAAAATTGAGAATTTGCTCAGACAGAGAAAACTCAAGCAGAATCCAACAGTGGAGGCAACCATACTCGCTGTGAAGCAGACAATGCGGAACCAAACCGTTTGGTTCGAGAGCGTATTTCTAAGACTGAGGCGGTGACTTCCAAGACCAGCACGTGTTGTTCTGTAGAGGAAGGGAGAAGGTGGGATCAGTTTGAAGAACGCTTCAGAACACTCTCCATGGTAAAGCGGTAGAGGACTGCCATAGAGGCGATATCTCTTCGCAACTGCAGAGGCTCAAAGGAATCGGTAGTATTGGGACTGTTGATAATGCGGACTGATTGCCGCTGCAAAAGATCGAGAAAATCAATGCCTAGATCCATCACAAAGATGAGAACAGTACGGACGAGCGTACCTGGGTCTTATAAAGGAGTCACAAATGCTCAGGCGCGAAAACCCGTCTCACCCTGTTCAGGCTGTCATAGTGGTGCCCTCGATATACTCCCGTGGGTTGAGGTCTCGGCAAATATCCATGCCCAGGACACCGAGCTTATCCCGTAGTGGCCGTTGAGTGCTCTGAAAAGTGGGGAGGGGAAGAAACGGAGACTTTTTGGTAGAGAACGGGCACACCTGTGTTTTCTTAACGTTGAACTCGACCAGATTCTCATCACCCCATTGTTAAATGCGTTTCAAAACCCGGTCAAGCTCAGCGACAAGCTCCTATCCATTTTCCTCAACGTCCACTATCTTGGCTGCAGGGTATCCATAATATCGCCCATGCACTGTGCTATCGTCTGCATAGCAATGTATATTGCCAAGGGCTAATATGTCATTGACATGCAGAAGAAACATCTTGGGCGACAGGACCGAATTCTGAGGTACGCTAGCGTTTACCTCCAGAAAAACAGAGGCCGCGCCGTCCGTCGCAAAGAACCCGAATGCGAAGGCGCTGATGAAGAAAAGAGTCAATCTAGAGACGACTCTAGGAGGCAGACCGAATGCTTAGAGCCCGGAGATAAGCGAACGGTGCAAGAACAGGTTGAAAGCCTTGGCCATGTCGAATGTCGAAATAAGCTCATACAAAATACTTTTTATTTTATGTACTTATATAAATACTTAAATATGTTTTTAACAGTGAAAAGTGTGTCTTATTTTTAAAATAATATTAGCCTTAATAATTAAATCTGCTACCCAAAGTCACTGTTCCACGCGGACGAAGTCGCGGGCTCAGCTAGTATTAATATATAACTAGTTCTAGTCTATAGTCATAATTATAAGTTGCGTACACAAGTTTTAAAATATTATTTCCTTAGGTTATCTACTGTTTAAGTAAATCAATATACTTAATTTAGTTTACATTTTATAATATTGTTTTGTATTTTATGTAGTAAAGTATTATTTTTACTAATTCTGTTTTTTCTTTCTAACGAATCCTTTTTCTAAATTAATAATAATAAGTTCGTACATCTCACATACGGCAGATTGATCCAAAACTTGGCAGAGCTGTAAGTATGGTAAATATATTTACAGATTTCTAAATACAGAATGAATGATTTTGTGCATCATATTTTTTTCTAAGTGGGAATTGAGCCTACGACCTGCGGCTTGGCAGTCAGAGTTACACATAACTTGAAAAACATGCCCTCTAAATAAAAACAGTTTTAATTATAATTATTTTAATTTTCTACTCTGACAGTTAAGTTTTCTAAAGATTGTGCTGTTCAATATCTATACGTAGACAATAATCTATTTTGTGTGGCGATGTCACTGGCTTGCATAAAGTCCTTATCAATCGTTAATGCTGAATTTCGAAATCGAAACACATTAGTCCCTGAGGAATAATAAAAATTGCTAATAAAATAGTCATGGCGCTGAATTTTAATTAAACAGTGGCAATACTATAGTTTATACCCGTTAAGAAAATCTTAATATTGTTTTAACCTAATCGATGTTACCATTTTCTTTAACGTGTTGAAACCCCCACCGAGATTTGCGGCGGGGTGGAGAGTCGGAATAGGACCGACTAAAACCACACGGTGTGCCACTCTGCGCCTGAGAAGGGAGGGATCCGGGAACTGCTGTTATTAACACAGACGAATCCCACCCAGCGCCTGCCCGCACTGAGGCGTGAACCGTCTGCGGGGAAACTCTATTTAGACGACTTACAGCACACTCGTACGTCGCCCCTTCGCGCGGCTGGTCACTTAAGCGGATGGAGGAGAAAACCCGTCTCGTCCATCCGCTGCCACACTCAGGACGGCATGAGGCGCTGGTAAATCGATGTCACTATCTATTAAGCTGAGCTCCACACCACTCCACATCCTGAAGCAGGCTTTCGTACGGTACGTCACAATAATTTCTTAAAATTTGATTAGTCAGGGGAGGAAGTCATAATCGATGCGTCCAGCGTCACTAATTTACTTATTTATAAGGCAAATGGACTATAATCAGTAAAAGCTGTGTAAGTTATAGCATACGTAATTTTTCCTCATAATGGTTGCGTTTCACGCAAATTCCATGCTTGCTTGCTTGATCCAATTATAAAAAGGACACGTCTTTGTTTTGGCTTTAACTGCCTCGGTGGCGTAGTGGTAGCGTATGGGACTGGGACTACTGTGCTTGAGATCTCGGGTTCGATTCCCGGGTCGGACCAAATGTTTGTATGATCTACAAATATTTTTTTCGGAGTTTGGGTGTTTTCTATGTATACCTAATATGTATGTATTTACAAAAAAAAAGAAGTATATATGTATTTATATCAGTTGTCTAGTAACCATAACACAAGCTCTGCTTAGCTTGGGACCAGATGGCGCTGTGTGAAAAAAAATAATTCCCAGACTGAGTCTTAATATTAAGAAACGGTAACTGTAAAGACAAATAAATATGTAATAAGTAAAACAAATTAAGAAAAATATGAATTTAATGTGGCGTTTCACTCTCTTTGTGACTTGTTTAGAAAAATCCATGGATGTTGATAAATGGCAAGTCGTTTTTCAATTTGACATTTCTATAGTTTGACAGGTAAACAATTAACCCATGGCGTTTGTCGGTTTGTCTGTATTGCGAATATTTCGTATTTATTTTACTTGTAAATACTTTTTACTGTATGAAAAGCCAGTAAAGTAATTAAATAACAATGTCTGATTTAAAAATATGTAGAATATGTCTCCGGACTGAAGCAAAAATGTATAATTTCAATCTATACCAATTAAAATTCTACTATGAAGAAGTTATGGCTTTAAAAGTAAGTATTTTAATTTAATTTTCATAAAATAAATCACTGCCATTTAAATTACCATAATAGTGTACAGGAAAACTCATATTTGCAGCTTGTTTAGAGTTGTATTGTACACAATATTTTTGTTATTTTATTGGCCCCTGAAATATTGAAGTATCCTTTCTTATAAGTATTAATTTAAAACTAATTTAAACTCCAATTAACGATTATAAATTGAGCGATTATATAAGTGGGCGAAGGGACTGCAAACCACAATAGATAGCAAAAAGAGAATTGCTCAAGATGTCTTAATAATTTTTAAGAATTAGACTAGTTTTGCCCTTTTTGTGGTGCATGCAGAGGTAAATAAGCGGATGGCTTACCTGATAGTAAATGACTACTCATGACAATAGACATCTAAAACTCACGAGACACACTATTATTGACATTCTGCTCCTCGAGGAAAGGTTTTGAATATCGGAAACATTATTTACTCATCAAGTTATTTATTTGAGCCAGTACTCTTTTCTGAGTGGTAGGCATGGCACATCATTCTATAGATCTTTATGAAATTCTATGGTGTCTATATGAGTGACAAGCAAGCACACATATAACTTTTTTTTTCTATTTATTTGGATTGAAAGGACAGTATGTAAATGTTCTTAAATATATATTACATGCTAATATGACAAATACTTGTTTGGTTAACATGTATATTACTTATTGTCATCTTTTACACAATCCTACTAATATTATAATCGCGAAAGTTTGTAAGTATGAATGGACGGCTGGATGTTTGTTACTCTTTCATGCAGAAACTACTGGACGAATTTGGATGAAATTTTACAGTAATATAGCTTATACATCAGAATAACACAGGCTACTTTTTGCCGCGATAACCGACATACACACGGGCGGAGCCACGGACAACAACTAGTTAGTAATAAATATGTAAATATAAATATTTTTTTAGACATCTGACAAACAATGCCATCTCGCCTTAAGCTAATTATTCGCCCTAGCCGTAAGTTGATCTTGTACTAAAAAAGCTAGATTGAATGATGGAATAGTCATGATTTTTAAATAACATACATATTATACATAAAAAAACCTAAACTGTGAAACTAATATTCCCACGTTAAAGAAATATTTGGTATAAACCGGCCTTGAATCCGAGACTTCAGCACAACAATCTCTTACACCACTATTGCGCCAACGAGGCAATTATTGGTATAAATTAACATAGATAAAAATTTAATACAAAAATAATCTATTGCTTGCCGCAGGTGAATGAAGATGATGGATTACCGAGTTACTTCTGCTATGAATGCACCACAATATTGCACAAATTTCACAAGTTCAAAGAAAAATGTTACATTGGCCAGAAAACACTCAAGGAGTTGTTGTGGAAAGGACCCGTGAGTTTTTTTTTTATATTTGGCCCTGCTAAAATGACTACTCTGCCTGATGGAAAGCATAAGCAGTATCCAAGAGTGGTGGTCACCATACTCATCGCGAATGCAGACAATGCAACAATGCAGCATTGTGACCCACACCATGGGGCCTAGTGATGCTTTTGCATCTTTGGGCCTCCGGTTTTATTTCTTAATTAACCAAGATTAATTGCTTGTTGTAATTTTGGACGTAAAATAATAATATCCGTACACACTTCACACACAGCTGTATGGTCCCAAATTAGGCAAACCCTGTATTATGCTAACCAGATTGCTGATTAACATACTTATCTATTGCTAAATTAAAACGAAACGAATTAAATTTAAATTAAAAAAGACGATTTTTTTTTTTTTTTTCAGATAACTTATGAATTAGTTTATAAAGTGGATCGCAAAGATCTAATGCTCGTATCGCCACTCGCAGTAATAACGGCCGGTGATCACGTCAAAATATATACCACAAAGGACAGCAAACAGAAGGATCATCGCCAACCACTACCGAAAATAGAAAATATAGAGTTAGATTATTTAAGTGAGGTATCATTTAGTGATGGTGACGATGTGAATGAATTAACTGATGATGAAAAATTATCTAATGTGAATGATAAAATAAGTAATGAGACGAAACAAATAGAAATAGAAAATACTCAAATTGACAATAAAGTTAGTGAAGATAGGATTGCCAGTGATGATAATATAAACATAGGTAATGATAAGATTAGTAATAATGATAATGAAATAAATAATACTCCTAATAGTCCAATGACTGTTTACATTGAAAGTGAAAACGGTATCTTAATAACGGATTGTGAAGAATTAAAAAATATGCACAAAGGTAAAAAGTTGAATACCTGGAAAGCACAGTCGTTAAATGATGAAAAAAATTGGAAGATTGACATTTTGAGTGAAGAAGAGGCTTTAAAGGCATTCAGGGCAAAAGCAGAAGATAAAAAATATTTAGCAGCCGCTTTTAAATGTAAGGATTGCTTTAAGGGGTTCTCGAAAAAGGATATGTTGAATAGACATATTCGGTTGAGGCATATTGAGGTATGTATGTCACATATCAGCCTTTAAAGGCGCGTCTCCACTGAAATTTTTCAACACAAAAAAAGGTGGACAACACGAAAATTGCCAACTTTTGTTCGGTGGAGACTCGGCTTTACAGAAACTTTTGTCACCAACACGTGTTGACAACACAAAAATTGCCAACTTTTGTTCGGTGGAGACCCGGCTTGTGGAAATATAGATCTCCTAAAGCCGCGTCTCCATCAAAATTGTTGGCAATTTCAGTGTTTCCAACTGTTTGCAACTCTTCAAAAAATCGCAAACTATTGTTTCCATTGTGTCTACAATGAGTTGCCAACAATTTGAAAAACATTCCAACTAAGCGTCTCTACAGAGTAAATAAATATTTGCAACAAGCGTTTTGATGTTTACCGCCAATAATTACAAGTTTTAACAAAAAAAAACCCGACTTCAATCTGGACCAAATTTAAATGGGAACATTCGGGAAGCACCAGCTTTCAAATAAAAAAAGAATCATCAAAATCGGTTCACCCAGTCCAAAGTTATGAGGTAACAAATATAAAAAAAAATATATATATATACAGTCGAATTGACAACCTCCTCCTTTTTGAAGTCGGTTGAAAACAGAAACACGGTTCCCAACATTTGTTGCCAACACAAGGAAATTACAGAAACTTTTGTCACCAACACGTGTTGATAACACGAAAGTTGCCAACTTTTGTTCAGTGGAGACTCGGCTTTAGAAAGGAGATTTTGGCCTGCCTGATACTACCCTGCTCTCTTCGCCAAGTCGCATGTGTTTCACGTCGATTCACTTTATGGAATGGGGGAAATGGAGCAGACGTATCGCCTAATGGTAAGCGATTACCGCCGCCCATGGACACGCGCAACACTAGAAGCGTCACAAGTGCGTTGGGAGATGGGGATGGGGAAGGGGTATCCTCACTCACTCGGTAAAACACAGCGCAGGCGCTGTTTTACACCGGTTCTCTGTGAGGCCGTGGTATAACTCGGGTCGAGCCGGCCCATGCATGCTGAAGCGTGGCTCTCCCATGATTATTTTTCTACAATCGCTAATGCCTCTTATACTCTTGTATTATTGGCTACTATTTTGTTTAAGCTACGTGACTTAGCATTGAGAGACATCACTCCATAGATTTTTGGTTTTTAACCGACTTAAAAAAAGGAGGGGGTTATCAATTCGACTGTATTTTGTTTATTTTATATTTGTTACCTCATAACTTTCGACTGGGTGAAACGATTTTAATGTTTATTTTTTTATTTGAAAGCTGGTGCTTCCCGTGAGTTCCCATTTAAAGGACAATGGCAGGTTTGTATGGGACGTATCTCATAGTAGGGATTGTTTTTGTATTTATTTGGCTGCTAATATCACCGACTTTAACATTTTAAATTCCCAGATTTTTACAACATTGCGTTAAAAAGTTAATTTAGTTTTTAGATTACAATGAAACACATGGCTCACAAATGAGTTGTCATTATTGTCAACAAGATGGCGTATTAAAATATTTTTGAAATCAAAATCATTAGCGTACGATTTTCTTGACCCGTCAGTAAAATGTTGCTCGTTTACCAATTCACCAGTATGCTCATTCATAAATATCGATTCAAATATTTAATGTTTTTTTTTATAATATATGTCGGAGACACAAGAATAAACGAGAACACGAATGACAGATACAGCCAATCTGGACCAAAGCCAAACACCAATCACTACCAAACGGATACGAATTAACTTAAACACCATCAGCAACCCCCCATGAGGGGATTGGGGCAACGCTCACCCCTCCGCGATGCCCTGTGGAATTCGCCACCTAGGCTAGTAATTCCCCCACTGATAAATATCGCCTCATACACACAATATAAAACACAGAGATACAATAAATCGTAAATCAAATAAAAGATATGGTCGTCGCGAGATCTGAAGAGAACTGTGTCCTGTTGCCGATCGCGCCGCTTTATATAGAGTGTTCCGTAGTGTTCGATAGTGGCAAATGTTTGTATCACTTTTATTATTTGGATACCCTCACTCCGACACGGCCGTCCTGACGTATTACACGTCCTCGTGTGATGTTGAAGGCATCATCATCATTATCCGCAGAAAAGAAAGAGATTTTTGTGTTGTTCGGCCACTCCTGACCAAGGACATTGGGTACATTATTACATTTTATCTTCTGTGGAACAAATTCATTTAGGACATTCTCATAAAATAGGCTTTTCGTCATCAAATCTGAATGCTAATAGACTTCTCGCTACATACTAAATTAATAACAGCAGTAAGTAGTATCGCAACAGTCACCTCACCGTTTATCGCGTTACACATTTTTGGATTATTATTATTAACAATATCTACATGGCCTCTTATTCTACCAATTTCACTTTTCAATGGCCACCTCGCCTTTCAGTGGCCACCTCGCCTTTCAGTGGCCACCTCGCCTTTCAGTGGCCACCTCGCCTTTCAGTGGCCACCTCGCCTTTCAGTGGCCACCTCGCCTTTCGCAAAACTTAACTAAACTTTAACAACCACCACGCTGATAGGATATCTCATATCTCATTATAGAGACTACTCGCCACACAATTACAACTCAATTTCATTCCATTGCATCAGCATTAATAAACCCTTGATTATCATCATCAACATCAATAGGGACTTGATCTACAGGGATTTTCCTCACTATTATCAATGCCAGACAAATCTACCTCCTCGGGTATATCACTTAAAGGAAACTCTCGTATACGAACGCAAGCGCATTTGTAGATTCTGTTACTAGTTAAAGATTTCAAAGTATAACGATCGCCATCGAGCAACTCTACAATTTTAAACGGTCCTTTATATTTAGGATTTAACTTTGTCTAATTTCTTTCTTAACTTTGAATCAAAACTAAGTTACTGAGACCAAACTTTACTAATTTGCACTTTCCCTATCAAATGTCACATACGTGTACACACAGTATCTCTCTCACTCTGCCATATCTGACCTCACTGTCTATTCTGTCTCAATAAAACAGTACACTACTGAACAGCAAAAGAAAACAGTAACATCATTATTAAAATCAAAACAACATAAAATAAGAACTTTAGTAATTGACTACTGCTGCAAATTCTCAAAGCAATCAAAATAAATAGTATCGTAGGTCATCCCTGTGACCACCACAAGTGTAACAGTTAGTTATCCCTTGTGACTCCCACACGTGTATCTGCCAACTACATAGACCTGCCAGCTACAATCACCCGCTGCTGGTGAGATAGCTGACACCAAATAGAAGTCCGACCAGTTGTTTTTTATCTTTACTGAAAATATCGACATTTCATCACAAAATAAAAAAAAACGGTAATTATAATTCGAGTCACAACTATCTCAAATTGGTCAAAATAATAATTAAAAAAATGTTAATAGCTACAATCAAAGATGAATCCGCCTCAAACTAAAAATCACAATCATAAATTTAAAATTGAATAAATAAAAAAACCCCTTATGCAGCATCAGGTCGAAGTTATCAATTACACAATTGTCATTTAACGATTATACTGGCACGTTTTGCAGACATTCGGTTATTCTTCCCCACTTTTACCCCCATAACTTTTTAAACGACTGAACCGATTTTCATGAAACATGTCTAAGAACACTCGCACGTAACTCACCTTTCATACAAAAAAACTAAATTGAAATCGCTCCATCCGTTCGCGAGCTACGGTGCCACAGACAGACAGACACGTCAAACTTATAACACCCCTCTTTTTGCGTCGGGGGTTAAAAATAAGAAATAAATTTAAACAATAAACAAACAGCATGTGCAAAATCGGCAGCTCAATCCCAGGCAGCTCCATTTCTGACATATTTCTGCTATGGTATAATACTACACTCTAAATTTCCTAAATCGACCACCTTTGTACCGATGCCACCAATAGAAACGACCTTATTATTTTTAAGAACAAGATTCTTTTCGAAAATTGCTGCTTAAAACCCTAATGCAAGCAGATCTCTTCCATAATTATGTCGTTTGAAATACAGTAATCGCGTACTACATGAAACAATAACCGCAATGAATAAATCTGGATTAAAACCGTACATAGAATTTCGATGCTACAATAAGTGCGGGCATTACCTACCCTTAATAGTGTTACTGCACAATATTGTCCATTTTTGAATTAAAATCACCTTTACTTATTCCACTATTTTATTTTTGTTTACACAAAAATCAACAATCTATCAAACAATCGAGAGTATAAATTACACAATATTGTCATTTGCCTAGAAATTCATCTGACAGAACCTATCTTATTAAAGAGCACTCAGCACAAAAAAAAAATAGTACGACTCACCGGATTGTTGGAGCCGTCCGCACATACCGGTTACCTCCCAGTTACCGATGCGCTGCTTTTACTACCGCACGCTGCCGCTGTTGTAGGCCGCACGTCTCATAAACCGCTCGCACGCGAAAAGGCTATACCGACACTTTGACACTATGAGAGCGTTCTCGCTTACAAAAATCTAACAATTGACACCTCGTACGATTTTCGAGCGGAGGGTAGCTCGACCGCTCGCCGCGACTGACGATCCGTTACACTCTCAAACATTGTGGGCAAATGAGATTCAGATCCCACTTCTGATGTCGGAGACACAAGAATAAACGAGAACACGAATGACAGATACAGCCAATCTGGACCAAAGCCAAACACCAATCACTACCAAACGGATACGAATTAACTTAAACACCATCAGCAACCCCCCATGAGGGGATTGGGGCAACGCTCACCCCTCCGCGATGCCCTGTGGAATTCGCCACCTAGGCTAGTAATTCCCCCACTGATAAATATCGCCTCATACACACAATATAAAACACAGAGATACAATAAATCGTAAATCAAATAAAAGATATGGTCGTCGCGAGATCTGAAGAGAACTGTGTCCTGTTGCCGATCGCGCCGCTTTATATAGAGTGTTCCGTAGTGTTCGATAGTGGCAAATGTTTGTATCACTTTTATTATTTGGATACCCTCACTCCGACATATATGTTTTGAAATAATGTAAAATAATTTTGGCAATCTGACATATAACGCCATCTAGTTTGCAGACTAAGTAGACTTTAAGCATGGCGTGTTTAAAACACGTAGGAATGCGTTTTATTAATGCAGTTGTAACAGCTTTATGAGCAGAATTAAAATAATTTTAGCAGAGTTCAAAAAATATAATAAATACAGAGCAGAGTCATTTTGGCGGGCCAAACATAAAAAAAAAAAAAAATACATGAAAATAATTAGGATGATTCACTTAATAAACGGTATAAATCTCATAACCATTCATAACATATTGCCAGCGGTACAGGATCTGCCATTCTCCTTTGGTCCAGATTGAAGTCGTTTTTTTAGGTAAAATTTGTGATTATCGGTTACGTTTGTAGAATGCAACTTGGCTAGGTGGGCTGGCCAGATGGATTGATATTAGGTTTGTTTCCAGTTATCCTTCTCTTCGCAATGCTCCAGTCCTGTGTAGTTTATATAGACTGCACGTTTGGCCTAGTGGTTTAACGGTCACCACGCCGTTTCCTACTTCGCCAAGTGTCGTGGGTTCAAATACCACGTAGGACAACACTTTGTGTGATCCACAAATTGTTGTTCTGAGTCTGGGTGTTCTTTGTGTCCGTTACATGTATGTTTGTAAAGTCCCCCGCGACACAGGATTTATTCCTAGTGCGGGAGTTGTCTTTAAAAAGAAAAAAAAAAGTTTGCTACATAACGCCATCTAATCCCAAACTAAGCAAACTTGTATTATGGGTACCTAGACAACTGATATAAATACATACTTTTTATTGTAAATACATACACATTGTTGAGATTTCCTTTACCAGGGTTCGATCCTTGAAGTAAGGAAACTTACCCAGCCTTACGGGCCCATTAGATAAAACGAGGTCCTCGAAAACCCAGCCTCCTGGTAAAGAAGTCAACTGGGGCGCTAGCACTTGTATGATAGCTATCATACAAACATTTGGTCCGACCTGGGAATCGAACCCGAGACCTCATGCACAGCAGCCGGCGTAGGCTACCACTGCACAGTGGTAACTTAACGAGGCAGTCGAAAAGTACATCTAAACATCAATTCTGTTTACAGGAATTGGGCAAACACGAATGTCGTTTTTGTCGTTACCGTCACAAAATGTATTGCTATCTGAAGAAACATATGAAGCAGCATTATACACAATATAACTGCCTTCGGTGCAATCTTCAGTGTACACGAGAGTAAGTATCAAGGGCAGAGTAAAATAGACTTTAGACGCAATAAAATACGTTTTAAATTTCATTGAAATGAAATGGCAAACATGTTTTTTTTTTGTTTGCCCTCGCCTATAGATGTTTCACTTCAAAATCCATTTTAAAAGATCTAAGCGCGAAAAGCGACTTCATTTTGTAGTATGTAATATGTATGTAAAATATTTCAGGAATACGGCTTTACTTCATGAGGAGTATCACAGCGGCGTAACTAGAAAATGTACATACTGCAATGAAGAATTTAGGTAAGCTATTAATATAATTTGTGAAGGTAGGTAAAACCTGAAACTCACTACCAGCATACGTGTTTCCTTCCCACTATGATCCCGCGTCCTTTAAGCGGGGCGTGAAACCAGGCCGCCATAGTGTCGGTCACCATGCTGCATTGTCCTTATTCGCAATGAGGATGGTGACCTCTACTCCTGGATTCTGCTCATGCTTACCACCAGGCAGGGCAGAGTCATTTTGGCATTTGACTATATAAAAAAAAAGATAGTAAAGCCACGCTGATTTCAGCACGGTTGGACTGTCTCAACCGGGGCGGCACAACCCTCTCACAGAAGACCGAACCTAAAGTGACAGCGTTCGTGCTGTCGTGTTTCGTTGCTGAGTGCGAGGCCGGAGGCCCAATGATGCAGAAGCATCACTAGCCCGCCATAGTGTGGGTCACCATGCTGCATTGTCTGCATTTGCAATGAGTATGGTGACTACCACTCTTGGATTCTGCTTATGCTTTCAATCAGGCAGAATAGAGTCACTTTGGCAGGGCCATACAAAAAAAAACTTTAGCGTATGCGATTAGCGGTTAGCGTATGCGATTGTCGATCAAGAGCTCTCGGGTTCAATTCCCGGGTTGGGTTTTCTTACAAGAAATTCTTAATAACAGCCTGGAGCATGGAAGTTTGGCGGTATCTCATGTCTGTGCCTCGGAGAGCACGTTAAGCTGTCGGTCCCGGTTGTATGAACATCTAAGGCGATTCGAATTCGGTTCGCCCTTAGGGCGCGGAGGTCCAATGCCAATCGCCAAAACTTATATTAAGTAAAACCAATTAAATTAGTAGCCGACCCCAAATAATTTTGGGAATAATAAAAGCTAGGAAGATGATACATAAAAATTATCGCTTTTTTTACCCGACTACGGCAAAGCCAAAGGTGATTTTGACAGGCTATGTATGTATGTTCGTCTGTTCCCTCATAGCTCCTCAACTACTTATCAGAACTGGACAAATGAGGTATCGTTAGAAGCGTCGTCCGTCTTGATCGTCCGCTGGTTATGGGCTATATGAAGTGTCACTGACTCTAATGTGGCGCCCTCTAGCGGTCGTAAAGAACTGTGTTAAAAAATAAATTTGAGATAAATATACCGTGTTTGGTATCATTAGAATGGTTACCGGTATCGTTTATCTTCATATCTAGGTACGCAATACGCCTACCAAAGAACGATCCTCTTCTTGCGCTACTTTGGAATTCCTGCCGTACCCAACGCAAGTGGCATTTCCGGTATATACGAAATACTATATACAACACAAACTACAACAAAATCGCAACTACAATATTATTTAATACGATCATTGTTAACACTTTGCACTAACACACTAATGTTTATGAAGCACGCTCCATATTAGGGCATGCGTTCGTGTCGACCTCGCTCGCGCTAGCTGACACCTTTAGGCAGGGTCGCCATGTAAAGGGTCCACTTAGAGATGAGTGAAACAACAGACTGCTGTATAGATACTGAATATATTTGGAATAGTATCATCTTTTTATAAAGGTTTATACGTCATACTTATATACTAAAATAGTACTACATCTCAACTTGTACATTTCAATAATATTTATATTATTAGCATTTGCTTGTGACTTTGTCCGTATTTATTCGATAATTGTGATATTATAACGACACCAAAACATTTTAAATAAAAGAAGTAAAAAGTAAAACCCAACTACGACAAAAAACGACGCTGAGAAAGTATGAAACAAGTTTGAAAAGCCGTAGTCACACGTTACATAGAAACGTACCATATCACTTTAACAACGCGTGACTGCGGCTTTTGAAACTTGTTTCATACTTTTTCAGCGTCGTTTTTTGTCGTAGTTGGGTTTTACTTTTTACTTTTTTTAAAAATAAGATGAATGTAAACTGGCAGACACTCGTCGACGTACTACACGCACCTGCGCACGCACCGCAGCGAGCACGTGTGCACGCTGTGCGGAGCCTCCTTCGTCAGTCCCGTAGGGCTCCGACAACACAAGCACATCAAGCACGTGCTCGCAGACATCGTGAGTCTTATCTCTTTATGTATATTTACGATCAAGGGTTCCTCCTTTTATGTTAGAGATTGTCTCTACTGGGTTGTCCCAAGTACGTAAAAAACAGAATAAAATATATGTTTAAAGGGCTCCCATACAACAAACGTGATTTTCTTGCCGTTTTTATAGATAATGGTACGGAAACCTTTGTGCGCGAGTCCGACTCACACTTTTGCGTTTTTTAAGCTATTTCATAGCTTTTGTCGCGGGCTTTGGGGCCTTGAACGCGGCGACCTACTTAAGAAATTTCGTAACGAAAAAACCTAACACCCGAAGCTCGCACGGATCCAGACGAGCTGCTCCGAAATCTGTCTGTCTCTGTCACGCGTGGAGCAATTTTTGGAAGGGGAAAATCTTATGGGTTCGCGTCACCGAGACATGCTAATGTTTGATGTTGATGATTTTAATTTAAACATTATGAAATTTCTAATTTTACAAATAACACTGTAAGTTATAAGTTTGTACTTTTATCGGCGGTCCTTTAGACTGGTATTTTTTTTATCTGAGTCCAGGTTAATTAAAGCTTTACTGAGTTGCAGGAAAGTCCAGACGATGACGAGGAAGTGAACACGTATTGCAAGCGATGCGACATTCGCTTCGAGACGCGGAAAGCTTACGAGGAACATTTGTTCCATTCCGCTTTACACAGCGACGAGGAAGGAAAGGGGAACGATGACAAAGTTATTAAAGGGTATGGTTTACAATTTATAATTGTCCGAATTAAGAACATCACTGTAAAGAATTGACCATGGGAGAGCCACGCTTCGGCATGAATGGGCCGGCTCGACCGGAGTGATACTATGGCCTCACAGAGAACCGATGTGAAATAGTGCTTGCGCTATGTTTCACCGAGTGAGTGAGGATACCGGAGGCCCATAGAAACCCGTCTGGCCAGACTGGTATAGTATGGGACTCGGGGTGTCCCATACCCCTCCCCCCATCCCCCAAAGGCAGGCAAAGCACTTGTGACGCCTCTGGTGTTGCGGGAGTCCATGGACGCCGGTAATCACTTACCAGCAGGTAATACTTCTGCTCATTCGTTCATGAAAACAATCGGGATTCATTTTTAAATAGATTATGTGAGGGGTTGGGGTGGAGTATGGGTCTCCGGTATCCTCACTCACTCGGTGAAACACAGCGCAGACGCTGTTTCACACCGGTTTTCTATGAGGCTGTAGTATCACTCCGGCCGAGCCGGCCCATGCATGCCGAAGCGTGGCTCTCCCACGGTAGAAAGATAGATTTCCCTTAATTACGGCACTACGCGTGAACGTCTAGACCGATTTCGCTAATCCTTTTTATGTTGGATAGCCCGTTTATCGAGGAAAGCTACGACTAATATGAACAGAGTATCAATGGAAAATGTTGCTAAAATTATAAAAATAGGTTACTTTTGAGATGCAGACAAAGTTGGGTTAGCTAGTTAATGTAATAATAACTAGAAGTAGTTAATTTTAAAGGATTATGGTAAAGAATTATGTACTTTAAAAAACAAACGAAAAACACGCTTTAATAGCAATCGAACTAAAAAGTAGAAAATATTTTTAATGTAAAAATGTATAATTTATTTTCAACTTTTTAGTTTGGTATATTTATAAAAGCGTGTTTGTTTAGTTTTCTATGAAAAAAAAATAGTTTATTAGTAATACTATTTTTTTTTCAGAAAAAAAAACTATTTTTTTTAGTTTTTTTTTCAAATTATTGTATTGTCATTGGCCCTTGACCCCTGTGCAAATTTTCAAACTAATCAGACTCCTAGAAGTAGGTGAAAATGAAGTTAAAAGATTCTGTTTCATACATACATACAGGTCAAGCTAATAAAAACGTGTTAAAAACATACTATTGTTTATTTTTCAGCAGTGATTCGTCCAAACAGATTTCTGTTTCAAAAAAAGTTCTTGGCAAGAGAGAACAAGCTAAGGTTAGTAGTTGCTATGTAATGACTTATTTAAAGATATATTGCTGAATGGTGTAGAGGTCGACCACAAATAATCTTTTTTTTATGGTATAGGGGGCAAACAAGCGGACGTATCGCCTGATGTTAAGCGATTACCGCCGCTCATTGACACACGCAACACCAGAGGCGTCACAAGTGCGTTGCCGGCCTTTGGGGGAGGGGTGGGGTATGGGCCTCCGGTATCCTCACTCACTCCGGTTTTCTGTGAGGCCGTGGTCTTGAGAGTAACTGCTGGTACTGACTGCTTAGTAACTGCTCGTAAAATAGTGTGATGAACTATCATTTGCCTAGGTGTAATTTATCTGTCATATCGCTCCTCCCACCGAATAATATCGTTATCGATAAATTCAATTTTTACAGGAAAAATAAAACAATGTTTTTTTAAGATTATGTAAAGTATTGTCCAACCAAAGAGAATGATTTATATATCAAATGAAAGCTATTTTTTTAAAGAATAATTTTTAATAAACCTATTCATTTTTTATTTTATTAAAATCAAGTTATTAAAGAAAATATATTTTACTGGAGACACTGGACAAAACACTATTTCGCAAAACAACATTAACATATTATTCGCGTAAAAAGAAAAGAGTAGCGTGCACAATAATTGCATATTACAATGTTATTCTTTAAACAAAGACAACTCAACTTAAGCGGTAATAGATTATAGCTGGAATTTTCGCCCATATAATGCATGTTATAAATTAAAGTAATGTTCTAATATCATATTTTTTTTCGATTGCCTATAAAGTAAAATAAATTATTAGGAATACAAATCTCAATAAAACTATGGTTTTGTGATTAAAGAAAACTGTTTATTAATAAAATGAAAATAAGTAATCAATTGTATTGAAAAAAAAACTAATTAAAACTAAGATTAGGTACATCTGTCATAAACATCTCAGTGGTAGAATTAGTCTCGGTCATCATCGTCATCCCCATCAGAATCCGAAGCTGGTTGGGGATTGTCATTACAGCTTCGGAGCGAATTATAAAATAAGTGATAGTGAGCAGGTATGGCTTCAGTTCTGCATAAGCTGAGTGAATCTGCTAGCAGCGCTTTGCTGACAGAAATTGGTTCAGAATATTCTTGCTTTAAACTGGTCACTTCAACATTACCCGTTCTTTTGCCACTTCTTGACCTGTTGATAAAACTCTCCGTATTTAACGCAAAGTATTGATCATCATAATTATACTTAAACTGAACTATATTGGGATTACGATTTGAGACCCTTACTTAGTCCATACGATTTTACTGCCTTGAGTATCCGTAGTCCAGTCCGTTTTTACCAGTGATAAGGTCTTTTATTATAAAAATCAGTTTGTTCCGTTTCATTTAAAACATATTTATCCCCTGTAATTTTGGCGTTCATTATAACACCATACACTTGATCAGGAGTATATAAAACTTTATTTTTTATGGCTCGTTCAATCACCGAATGCATACTATCGCTACGACAGTACTATTAATTATTCTGTGCTATCGCCTTCGTTTTGACTGTGACCCGTTTAAAAAAATCGGTGGGTAATAGTTTCTATATAACCTTTTTTTATAGCATTTATGTAAAGTGCAAAAAAATAACGGTTTTTATTCTGGCCGGCGCAACCATCCGAATAAAATGATATGTATTTGATTCCTCATTGTCTTTCCGTATTTATGAACTTTAGTAAGCAGCTACCTATTTCAATAGAGCCTCTTTTAGCTATAGAAAGGTGCCACACTTAGCAATGTCCGGATTTATTCAAAGCATTATAGACGGTAAAATTGTAAACTGGATATTTCCTTTTGTAGTGAAAAATTCCGACTTCTGATTGAGGCACTTTCTGTAAATCAAAAATAGTTACTGTCGTATCAGTCTTATCTACTGTCGCTTTTTCTTCCTCTTTAATTAGGCGTACTCTAGTTTTTCGTAGTAAATGCTGTTGATATTTTTCTTCCCATGTAGCTTTTTTCATTTCATCAGCTTGTTCATACAAAGAGCATGTACCGCACAAATCTTTGGATGGTATCCGTAACATTATGCTGTATTTCTGTTTGAGAATTATTAGCGCTGGTTTTAATTATAAATGGACTCACTGGATTTAATAATGTGATATTATGTGTTATCATTGTTCTCAATTGTTATCAATATTAAACGGTAACCAACGTTACCATATTTTTAAAATAAAATGACTACAGGAATAGCATTGTTAGAATACTTTACTACAAGACGAGTTTGCTGTTCTTACTCGAATAATATCGTTATCGTCACTTATTGAAAATTTTGTTTGTAGTGCTACCCGTAATCATTAGTAGCCATTTTATTCACGTAAATAAGTATAGTAAAACTGTAGCCGAATAAAAAGGCCATGGTTATTATAAAAATGCTAGTTTCTAAAATACGTACGATAAAAAATTGAAAAAAATTGACAAGGTGTAAAAGAATGTCTAAATGACGAATATGCAATAAAACGCAAAGTATCGTTATATCACATTACGATATTATTCGGTGGGGGGAGCGATATGTATGTATTTAGAAATATATAATTATACATGTATAAATATTTCGGACATCTAACACACAACGCCATCTAGTCCCAAACTAAGCAGAGCTTGTGTTATGGGTACTAGACAGCTGATATAAATACACATTATACTTTTTTTTTGTAAATACACTAGCTTTGTCCCGCGGCGTCACCCGCGGTTGTTGTTGTACCGCGGGTAACACCGCGGGGCTCAGCTAGTTATATAAGACATCTCGTTTCTGAAACAAGGCCAACGTACGACAAACAATCCGTATTCGACGTTCTGTATATTCACGCAAGGTTCATTGTACTGTGTGCACAATGCGTTGTTATTACAACTTGCTAGAACTTTCACGGCTAAACTGACTGACGAGTGTTTCTAGAACGTTCTTTCTTCGTAACATCATCGTATGTTTTTTTTTTCAGATAACAAAACAACTGAGGAAGCGGAATAATGATGATGAGGAACAATTCAACGTGAAACGTTTAGTGAAGCGATTCAAGAGGAAGGAAAGGAGGCAGCGAACCAAACCTACTACTTGTCATCAAGTGAGTCTACTTATTATTATATATTATCCACTGGCGTAGCCAAGTCAGATAAGAGGTGTAAAGAGTGTAGAATAATTTTGGGGGAGAGTTCGAAAAAAAATTGCATAATAAATTATTATTATTAGATCTTTTCATTTCTATTATACATTTTAATCAAATAAACATTGTAATATATTGCTCAATTTATTGAGTAGTCTAAAAAAGTGACGTCATAAGTTTGTATTTAGTACTTTTTCATACAAAATAAAAAGTAACTAATTTGACTGGTGTCATCTACCCTATTGAATTGTATGTGTTACCGTAAGATTGTAAAACCTTTAGATTATAATCTACCTAGCGAGATTGTAAACTTTCTATAGATTGTCAACTGTGATATACTGCTGACGCACGTCAAATTTTCAACTGAGTTAGGTTAGAACTTCTTTGATTAATCACAAATCCTACTTAAAATTATAAACGCGAAAGTTTGTAAGTATGGATGGATGGATGTTTGTTACTCTTTCACGCAAAAACTACTGAACGGATTTGGATGAAACTTTATAGTAATATAGCTTATACATCAGAATAACACATAGGCTACTATTTGCAGCGATAACCGACATAGACGCTATATAACTAACAACAGTTTTATATAACTAATTCTAAAGCTGTGAAGTATTTTTTTTTGATTGTGAATTGGTTTCATGTTGAAACCAATTCACAATAAAAAAAAAATACTTTGCATTAGGCAACAAACGAATTAACAAACAAATATGGCGGCGCGGGACATATGTTCTTTAACCAATCAGCGCGCGACCTGCGATCCGTTGCATACCATTTCACAATCTTTCGACGGTTTGCAATCTCGCGAGATAGATTACAATCTAACGGTGTTTACAATCTTATGGTGACATATGCATAACATAACATGACATCCTTTGTTATAATAAAGAATGATTATTATTATAATCGTTTATTTTGGTGTTAGTGTGGCAAACACTTCACGACGCAGGCGGCGTGCATGAAGCACCACACCGAGGCCCACCCCCGCACTTCCTTCCACCCGCCTACAGAGCGCTACATTTGTGAGATATGCGGATCTTCACTCGCTGTAAGTTACCTACTACCTACCTACATGCTATGTTAGTGTGGCAAACTCTGCATGAAGCACCACACCGAGGCCCACCCCCGCACTTCCTTCCACCCGCCTACAGAGCGCTACATTTGTGAGATATGCGGATCTTCACTCGCTGTAAGTTACCTACTACCTACCTACATGCTATGTTAGTGTGGCAAACTCTGCATGAAGCACCACACCGAGGCCCACCCCCGCACTTCCTTCCACCCGCCTACAGAGCGCTACATTTGTGAGATATGCGGATCTTCACTCGCTGTAAGTTACCTACTACCTACCTACATGCTATGTTAGTGTGGCAAACTCTGCATGAAGCACCACACCGAGGCCCACCCCCGCACTTCCTTCCACCCGCCTACAGAGCGCTACATTTGTGAGATATGCGGATCTTCACTCGCTGTAAGTTACCTACTACCTACCTACATGCTATGTTAGTGTGGCAAACTCTGCATGAAGCACCACACCGAGGCCCACCCCCGCACTTCCTTCCACCCGCCTACAGAGCGCTACATTTGTGAGATATGCGGATCTTCACTCGCTGTAAGTTACCTACTACCTACCTACATGCTATGTTAGTGTGGCAAACTCTGCATGAAGCACCACACCGAGGCCCACCCCCGCACTTCCTTCCACCCGCCTACAGAGCGCTACATTTGTGAGATATGCGGATCTTCACTCGCTGTAAGTTACCTACTACCTACCTACATGCTATGTTAGTGTGGCAAACTCTGCATGAAGCACCACACCGAGGCCCACCCCCGCACTTCCTTCCACCCGCCTACAGAGCGCTACATTTGTGAGATATGCGGATCTTCACTCGCTGTAAGTTACCTACTACCTACCTACATGCTATGTTAGTGTGGCAAACTCTGCATGAAGCACCACACCGAGGCCCACCCCCGCACTTCCTTCCACCCGCCTACAGAGCGCTACATTTGTGAGATATGCGGATCTTCACTCGCTGTAAGTTACCTACTACCTACCTACATGCTATGTTAGTGTGGCAAACTCTGCATGAAGCACCACACCGAGGCCCACCCCCGCACTTCCTTCCACCCGCCTACAGAGCGCTACATTTGTGAGATATGCGGATCTTCACTCGCTGTAAGTTACCTACTACCTACCTACATGCTATGTTAGTGTGGCAAACTCTGCATGAAGCACCACACCGAGGCCCACCCCCGCACTTCCTTCCACCCGCCTACAGAGCGCTACATTTGTGAGATATGCGGATCTTCACTCGCTGTAAGTTACCTACTACCTACCTACATGCTATGTTAGTGTGGCAAACTCTGCATGAAGCACCACACCGAGGCCCACCCCCGCACTTCCTTCCACCCGCCTACAGAGCGCTACATTTGTGAGATATGCGGATCTTCACTCGCTGTAAGTTACCTACTACCTACCTACATGCTATGTTAGTGTGGCAAACTCTGCATGAAGCACCACACCGAGGCCCACCCCCGCACTTCCTTCCACCCGCCTACAGAGCGCTACATTTGTGAGATATGCGGATCTTCACTCGCTGTAAGTTACCTACTACCTACCTACATGCTATGTTAGTGTGGCAAACTCTGCATGAAGCACCACACCGAGGCCCACCCCCGCACTTCCTTCCACCCGCCTACAGAGCGCTACATTTGTGAGATATGCGGATCTTCACTCGCTGTAAGTTACCTACTACCTACCTACATGCTATGTTAGTGTGGCAAACTCTGCATGAAGCACCACACCGAGGCCCACCCCCGCACTTCCTTCCACCCGCCTACAGAGCGCTACATTTGTGAGATATGCGGATCTTCACTCGCTGTAAGTTACCTACTACCTACCTACATGCTATGTTAGTGTGGCAAACTCTGCATGAAGCACCACACCGAGGCCCACCCCCGCACTTCCTTCCACCCGCCTACAGAGCGCTACATTTGTGAGATATGCGGATCTTCACTCGCTGTAAGTTACCTTTTTTTCTTCTTTTTTTTTTTACGCGGGGAATGCTTTCCGCACCATACCCTCCGTATGGGGGACACACGAAGGGCGTGTGTTGGACTCCCGACGAATCGGTTTACCCACTAAACCCCGCGGCGGCCTACCTCGGCAGTCTGGAGGAGCTCCAGGAACGCATCAGCGGCTTCTGGAGTGCCGCCGCACCTCACGTTTGAGGTACATCCCGGGGTAACCAGCGTCACCCCCGGGGCGGGTCGCTGTCGCGCCCCTCACTGTTCTACACAGCAAGAGTCGGAACACCGACCCGCCTTAGACGACACCCCCCGGCCGCACCGGGGTGTCACCGGTCTCGGGCCGTTTGCAGCGGCCACATCTCCCCTAGATGTGGCCACCACGACCCTTAAGCGACGATTGGGGAGCTAGCGGCCTCTACCGCGTCCCCTTCGTCGCCTCCTACTCCTCTGCGGACTCCTTCCGAAGCATAACGTCTTCGCAGAAGAAGACCGCGGCCTCCCATCCCTCACTACTCGCCAGCATTGCCGCGATCAATGCTGGCGGTGATAGGTTTCGTCCGATCTGTCCGACCAGGACTCGACGCTCGGACTCCCACGCAGGGCTGTCCTCCAGCGTGTGCTGGGCGGAGTCCTGGTCGGACCCGCAGTGGTGGCATTGTGCCGTAGCCTCACGTCCGATTCTGTTCAGCTCCGACAGCGCGTTGGCTGGCACAGCCCTGGATTTCGAGCCGTGCCCGCCACGCGCGCAGAGCTTGCGTATGTGCGTTCCGCCGTAGCATTCCGGGCTCATGGTCCGGCGCTGTCCCCTCGTCTCCGACCGACAGAACGAATTTGGTCGTAGACCATCGTGTCCATGTCGGCCAAAATGTCGAAAGGGGGATACCGCGCCAAGACCGTCGCTGCCTCGAACGAAATCGTGCGGTAGCACCGTACGATCCGTATGGCCAACAGCCGCTGCAGACTCCTGAGTTGAGCCTTGCAGCGGGAGGAACCCGCCAAGTCTTTCGACCAGACGGGCGCCCCAAAGAGGACCATGGATCGTACGACGCCCATATAGAGGCAGCGAACTTCTTCCCGTGCGCTGTAAGTTACCTACTACCTACCTACATGCTATGTTAGTGATGGCATCCCAGAGAAATCGATTCGAAGTTCGTGAAGTCGGTTTTTTATTTTGCTTCAATTTTACTTGCTTTAAAAATGAATCCTAGCTAAATCGAGAAATGAAGTATATATAATAAAAGATTGATATGGTCGTGTGTATGTCCATGTCCAGCCGGGCAGCATCACCATGCACCAGAACATGCACACACGCGAGAAGCTGCACACGTGCGACACGTGCGGGAAGCAGTTCCACGCCAACATTGGACTCAAGCGGCACATGGTGGTGAGTTTGTGAACATATCCTCTATAGCCTTTAATACTTCATTGCTGAACATTATCTTCTCGCTAGAAAGTAGGTATCGACCTGCTATAACACGCTGGTCAGATAAATTGGTATAGGATTTGTTTCAAGTATTCCTTCTCTTTTGCAGTGCTGAACAGTCCTTTAATTTGCTCCCTTAGTCGCCTCTGACGATACCCATGGGATGGATCATGGTGGTGACGCTATATTCTAAATTAAAATAATTCTATTATAGTGTTATGTGTATCCCAACTCTACCGATAAATTATGCAGTGCGAACCTATAAAAAGACGGTACTTGGCTATGCTCTCACACTTGTAGTTCGGGCAGCTGTCGGTAAGGAGTTATTGTGTTTTTGTTTGTTCGCAAGGCATACGTCAGCCATATCTTGTCGTTTAATGTTATATCGTTGTAAACCTATTTCTTAATCGTTTTAATGTCGATCTGTTGTGTATTTCGTAAATTGCTTGTAACTATATTTCGAATTATAAGATTCGTTTGATGTGAACTGTTTAGTGTTTTAATTAAATGAGAACTGAGGTTAGGCTACCTCCAATTTGTATCTGTTATTCAATTCGCACTCCTAGTTTATAACAATAGATATTTCAATAGATAATATATGTCAAAAACTTTAAATTTAATCTGTTTTATAAACATCATCTTCCATCCCTGTCCTTTAATTTGGGATTTATACAATGAGCTGTCTTGACACTGACTGTTCAAGTTTTATTCGTAAAAAAGTCGTGTGGTGTCGTGGGACACCAGATAGGAACGAAGTTCCTTATCATAAAATATCATAATATATGCAACTTACAGATGGCGCTATACAAAATATTTAAAACCTTACGCTTTTTTTATTTAACGTTACGAACGTTTTTGCTGACTAGGGTATACAGATGGCGCCATACTATTTTTTTAAAATCTTAGACATTTTTGATTTAACGTTACGGACTCTTTTTGCAGGCTAGGTTACTTCTCCACAACGCCCCGTAAGGAACTTCGTTCCAAAATATGAAAAAGGGAAAGTTATAGTCGAATGTTGGTCACTACGGGGTCATTCATGAAAAACATTTTATACGGAGGATCAAAATGACTATTGATAGAATATGTAACGTGTTATGGAGTGTGGCGATGCTTCGCCATACGCAAGTATCTCACCGATTAATACAAAACAATTCTAATGTTCCATATATGCTGGCCGTCTCGCAACCGCTTAATTTGTTTTATTAAAAGACTTTAAAAAAAAAAAAAAAGAACCGACTGCGCCAATATTTAACAATAAAAACATATAAGTTTTATATATATTCGTAATCACCGTAAAACATTCTTTATTTTGATACCACACTCGATGTACCTATTTTGAAAACAATTTTTTTATATTACTTTTTTTTATTTTGATGTACCCAGTGTCACTCTCACGACTAAGACGAATATATTGACACCACTCACATAAAAATACGACAAGCTGTTAAGGCTCTAGGGCGTGCCAAAGAAATATACATACATCTATACTAATATTATAAAGCTGCAGAGTTTGTTTGTTTGTTTGTTTGTTTGTTTGTTTGAACGCGCTAATCTCAGGATCTACTGGTCCGATTTGAAAAATTCTTTCAGTGTTGGATAGTCCATCTATCGAGAAAGGCTATAGGCTATATTTTATTTTCATAAAAAATAGAGATCCGTAAGAAAATTGCTATTTTCTAACCCAAGGTGTGAAATCGAAAACCTATTTTTGCGTGCGCTGCAAAGACTATTGACAATAGAACAAAATAATGTACTACGGGTTTGTAGGGCCCATTAAGATCTACAAAAAAGTCCGCGAGAGCATATATCTAACTATCATGGTTTAGTCACAATAACCGTTTTTGTGTTCAAAAAAATTATTAAATCGTCTGAAGAAAGAAACTACTTTAAATGTGTATCGTAATATTAATCCTTATCTAAATAAAGCATTATGTTATCAAGGGTAATTATGTAGAAGTAAAATACTTTTTGTTTCATCCCATTCGGACATTTCGTTTAGAAGTTATCACGAGTATAAGACGCAAAGAGATGGTACCTATTATTGAGTTATTTGCCAAAGAGTTTTTATCAACATAATACCTAATATTAGTCTTTATCCAAATAAATATGTTGTTGATTATGAGTATTAGATCTTAGAAGAGTATAATAAATACATCTATACTAATATATAAAGCTGAAGATTTTTTGTTTGTTTGAACGCGCTAATCTCAGGAACTACTGGTCCAATTTGAAAAAGTTATTTCAGTGTTAGATAGCCCGTTTATCGAGGAAGTTTATCGAGTTTATCTATATCATCACGCTATGACCAATAGGAGCGGAGTACCAATGAAGAATGTTTCAAAAACGGGGGGAAGTTATTAAGCTACGGGCAATAGGAGACGCAAACGACGTTGCGTGGGTCATCTATACTAATATATAAAGCTGAAGAGTTTATGTTTGTTTGAACGCGCTAATCTTAGGAACTACTGGTCCAATTTGAAAAAGTTCTTTCAGTGTTAGATAGCCCGTTTATCGAGGAAGTTTATCGAGTTTATCTATATCATCACGCTATGACCAATAAGAGCGTACCAATGAAGAATGTTTCAAAAACGGGGGGCAACTATTACGCTACGGGCAATAGGAGACGCAAACGACGTTGCGTGGGTCAGCTAGTACATACATAAACTCGAAAAACATAACCCTTTTGTCGCAATCGGGTAAAAAGGAGGAGGTATCTTATAACTTCGTCGTTTATAAACCGATTTTGATGATTCTTTTTTTAATGGAAAGGAGATATCCCAACGGTGGTAACATGATAAGGATACTTAGATCTGATAGCATCCAAGAGAAATCGATCGATTTGGGTGTTCTTAAAGTCGGTTTTTTATTTGAGAATATTTCACCTTGACACTTAGCGACTTAAATGTTATTATGAGCCTCAAACATGTATGTTGGCAGACTCACACGGGAGAGAAGCCGTACGCGTGTCCACTGTGCGACAAGAGGTTCACACAGAGCAACAGCATGAAGCTTCACTACAAGACGTTCCATTTAAAACAACCATATCCTAAAAGGTGAGTGAGAGAGAGAGTACACCAGATGAGGTTACAGAGAGTTCAAGCCTGCCTTTCCATCTGCAAGTGACACTGACTTCTTTAATGTATGAACCTGCCAAAGTGACTCTACTCTACTTGATGGAAAGCATAAGTAGAATCCAAGAGTGATGGTGACCGTACTCCATGGCGGCCTAGGGATGCTTCTGCATCATTGGGCCTCCGCCTCCGGTCTCGCACTCACCAACGAAGCGCGAGTGTTGTCACTTGACGTTGATTCTGTGTGCGAGGGTAGTACCGCAGTCGGGACGCCCCTACCCTGCTGAAATCAGCGTGTCTCTACTACCTGTTAAACATGACCACTTTTTGTCTCCCTATTTCTCTGAAAGTCTTCGAGAGAGAGAGGGGGGAGAATTTCCCGGTGAAAATGATAGATTAATTTTATAATAGGTCTTTACAGTTTAAAGACCTATTATAAATACAACACGTATAAACTACTAAAATAAGCACTGTCAATGAAAAAATTCAAAATATTTAATAAAGCAAAAAAAAAAATTATATGCATTTGCAAACATGCAAATGCATATAATCTGATGTCTAGTTATTAGCGACTGTAGAAAGAGAATCGACGCGAAACACTTGCAACTTGACTATCGAGGCTGATTGGTCAAGGCCTCAAGGAGCAGCTTAATCAACGTAGTATGATAGTATCAAAATATATCTCACCTTAAAATTATGATGTATAGGAACCGAAGAAAACAGAAGGATGAGCCTAAAGAAACGGCGGGAGCAGAAGAGACGAACTCAGAAGACTCTTCTGACGAGAGTTTGCCCGACGCTGAACCTCAGGAACAAATGGCCGTCGAACAGAGAGTGGACGAGGTGACAGACCGCAACGATGAGACTATGCACTACTTGACTCTCACTTAGTGCTAGCTAGCTTGAACATAGAGTTATTATCGATAGAGTAGGGGAGCCAAGCCTCCAGCAGTCCCTCGGTTAGAAAGAGAGAGACGATCCTGGTACCCATCTGTCTCTCTCTACTCGCGCATAGCAGAAAGATTCGACGGTTAATTGTTGTGATTGGATTACCATTATTAGTCCTTTACTGCGCATGCGTCAGTAGAGAAAGACAGACGGGGTATAGCGATCCTCTCTCTCTTTCCAACCGTTGGACGTTTCTGCTTACTGTAAGCCGTATGTCTTCCCCACTCTATATATAATAACTCTATGAGCTTGTACACACAGCTTCACTTCTCAATTGATCAAGAGATCTCTTTCTCTCTTTAAATTTTTTATTATGAAAGTACCAAAATGTATTTTTTCAGGCAATAGTATATTATTTAAAATTTCATCACACTTTAGAGTAATTTAAGCTTGAAAGCGGAACGAATAACAGAAAAAAAATGGCATTCATATCTAACTAAATGTGTAGCCTATTCGCGTTAAGAAAATAGTGGCGCTTCAGTTAAGCCCCGCCCCCTGAACAATCTGGTTCTGGTGGTGGGAAGTAAATGTGTGTAGTGGAAAGTCCTAGGTAGCACTAAGTACCGGAACTTTCGGATTTTTTTAATACTGGTTTCCTAAAATGAAACTCGTAACCCAGGATAGTTTTAAAGCAGAGATTGTTTGCGAATATCTGAGTATAAACACGAGTTATTGACAATTTACACACAAAATTATATACTATCACCCTCGGCCTCACAGAAAACTGGTGTGAAACAGCGCTTGCGCTGTGTTTCACCGAGTGAGTGAGGATACGGGAGGCCCATACCCCAACCCCTCCCCTTTCCCTTCCCCCCTCTCCCATCCCCAAAAGGCCGGCAACGCACTTGTGACGCCTCTGGTGTTGCGGGTGCCCATGGGCGGCGGTAATCACTTACCATCAGGCGATACATCTGCTCGTTTGCCGATTATGCCATAAAAAAAAACAATAATAGTAGTGTCCGAGAATAACACACACTATGTAAACGAGGTATTTTATTTGCCGTATGTACATCGTTCTCTATGGAGCAAATGTTCGTTCAATGCTCGCTTTTCATATACATTAAGTCATGTTTGTATATACCTAGTAGATGATATTCATCTTTATAACATAATACCAGTACTTTATAACAGTAAATTATGAAGAAAGAAATTGCTGTCAATTTCAGCATTTTCAATTGTATTATAGGCTTTAAGAACATAATGACGCATCAATAGGGTATTTTACTGAATATGAGAAAAAATCTTAAACTATATTATTGAGATACCTTAGGTAAAAAGCAGTCGGAAAATGTTAGTTTTAGTTCAACAAATAAAAAAATAGTTTATATAATTTATTTCAAAGTTTTCAGTTTTTTAATCTGTTCTTTAACACCATGAAATAGTAGCCACCATGTTATTACGTCACACCGCTTTGTAAACTAAAGTGTCAAATGTCAACTGTTCAGCGTATGCTTTATATTTGTTAATATTTACAAAGCAAACTGACGTCAACACCACAGAGAAATATGGCGTCCACAGCGTCTAGCGTTTTTGACAAATTACGCGCGAAATTTGAAAATGTAAAATTTAAATGCATTTTTATGGCCCTTATCCATTGAATAATTTTTTTAGTGGTTTAATAGCAGTATATAATCTTATTATGATATTTTTCAAAAATGGGTGTAATAGTTTATTAAGCTCCGCCCCCTGACCAATTGGGATCCAAAAAAAAAATTTAACAAAAAAAAAACCGACTTCAATCTGGACCAAATTTAAATGGGACCATTCGGGAAGCATCAGCTTTCAAATAAAAAAAGAATCATCAAAATCGGTTCACCCAGTCCAAAGTTATGAGGTAATAAACATAAAAAATAAAAAAAATAAAAATACAGTCGAATTGAGAACCTCCTCCTTTTTGAAGTCGGTTGAAAATTATTGTTGCGTATGAAAGCCTGGATCCTGATTGGCGAGGGGGCGGGGCTTCATCGAACAGTCCACTGCTGGATGTTGGTCTCTCCTTAGAAAAGGGTTATTTTAAATTAAATTAATACGGATTATTACTGTCTACTTTGTGAATATAGGATTCAAGTTTTTTTCTCAGCTAATGTGTTGAAGTAGTAACGACATGAAGTTTATTATTAAACAATACACGTTCAGACATTTTATCTGGTATTATTCTATGATGGAATTTTGTAAAAATTTAGATCACAATTGCGTCAACCGACTTCAAAAAGGAGGAGGTTCTCAATTCGACTGTATTTTTTTTTATGTTTGTTACCTTATAACTTTGGACTGGGTGAACCGATTTTGATGATTCTTTTTTTATTTGAAAGCTGGTGCTTCCCGAATGGTCCCATGTAAATTTGGTCCAGATTGAAGTCGGTTTTTTTTTGTTAAAACTTGTATAATAATAAATCATGATTATTGTCATTAATCTATTGATGTGACTATTAAATATTAAGAATTTCCAAGTGGTTTTTTTTTTGCTATTACAAGCGCAAAGTACCTATTCATATTTGACACTAATGTTTGGCCACGGCTTCGCCCACGTCTATGTTGGACATCAACGGTAACATCTCGCCTGGCCGGAGGATCCTCCCTTTATATTGGATGGACATGACATCCGTTCCTCCACAAGATTATATGAAGGGTTCGCCCCGGTAACCGCACTCATTCGGTGACGTTCCTGCTGAATGATGACGGGAGGAAGGATAGGGTCTGCCTAGGCGATCTGGAATAACATGGACCGGATCTTCCCAGAGTAGGGTGCCAGAGGCCGCTCGTCGGGATGTTTTTAGTGGAAACACCCCACTCCATACACAGGTGCTGGAGATCCAAAAGATTTTTCACCCCGTCATTATAAATATTTAGGACATCTAACACACAACGCCATCTAGTCCCAAGCTAAGCAGAGCTTGTGCTATGGGGACTAGACAACTGATATCAATACATACATACTTTTTTTACCCGACTACGGCAAAGCCAAAGGAGGGTTATGATTTTTACAGGCTATGTATGTATGTTCATTTGTTCCCTCATAGCTCCTTAACTACTTATTAGAACTGGACAAATGAGGTATCGTTAGAAGCGTCTTGATCGTCCGCTGGTTATAGCCTACGACGTGTCACTGAATCTAATGTGGCGCTCTCTAACCGACATAAAGTACTGTATAAAAAAATAATTTGAGATAAATATGTCGTGTTTGGTATCATTGGAAAGGGCGTTACTTGTACATTTCAAATATATAAATATTATATATTAATAACGGCACCAAAATATTTTAAATTATTATTATTAATTATTTGTAAATACATACATAGAAAAACACCCAAACTCCGAAGCAAATATTTGTAGATCATACAAACATTTGGTACGACCCGGGAATCGAACCCGAGACCAGACCAGACGAGAGTCGCATACGATACCACTGCGCCACCGAGGCAGTCAGAATTAAAAAAAACGGTCTAGCTAGGCACGACGTCGATCCAGGGTAGACCTAAAATGACATGGTTCAGGTCTTCCTGAGAGTAGGGCTCCTGAGACTGGCTGTCGGGGCGGCTTCTGGGTCCTGTATCCCATAGGAGCCAATCCAAAGGGATTTTTTACGCCGTCAACAAAAACAATATGATATACTATACTGTATGACCTTTGCCACAGCCATTACGATTGTATTCCACTCACCAGAAAACTATGTTACAGAGTACCCACTAGAACCCATGCCGTAACAAACAAAAAAATTTTGCATCCACTAGATGCCGAACCAATGCTGGTAAGCGCTTCCCAATGTATCGCTTGGTTGAATCCTATAACACTTATTTTAATTGACTGCACGTTTGGCCTAGTAGTTAACGGTCACCACGCCGTTTCCTACTTCGCCAAGTGTCGTGGGTTCAAATCCCACGTAGGACAACACTTCATGTGATCCACAAATTGTTGTTTTGAGTCTGGGTGTTCTTTGTGTCCGTTACATGTATGTTTGTAAAGTCCCCCGCGACACAGGATTTATTCCTAGTGCGGGAGTTGTCTTTAAAAAAAAAAAAACAAAAAACAATTGCGTAGATATAATGGCAACACGTCCAGGCGCATTTAAGAGATTGTTGTTGGAGAGGCTAGCATTGCTCTAATGTCTAATCTATAGATTTAAGTTTCTCCTGCATGTTTTATGTTTTTTGCTTATTTGTTAATTAACCGACTTCAAAAAAAGGAGGAGGTTTCTCAATTCGACCGTATATATATATTATTTTTTTAAGTGTGTTCGGGGATAACTTCGTCGTTTATGGCCCTACGACACATTAGATTCAGTGACACGTCGTAGGCTATAACCAGCGGACGATCAAGACGCTTCTAACGATACCTCATTTGTCCAGTTCTAATAAGTAGTTAAGGAGCTATGAGGGAACAAATGAACATACATACATAGCCTGTAAAAATCATAACCCTCCTTTGGCTTTGCCGTAGTCGGGTAAAAAAAGTATGTATGTATTGATATCAGTTGTCTAGTCCCCATAGCACAAGCTCTGCTTAGCTTGGGACTAGATGGCGTTGTGTGTTAGATGTCCTAAATATTTATAATGACGGGGTGAAAAATCTTTTGGATCTCCAGCACCTGTGTATGGAGTGGGGTGTTTCCACTAAAAACATCCCGACGAGCGGCCTCTGGCACCCTACTCTGGGAAGATCCGGTCCATGTTATTCCAGATCGCCTAGGCAGACCCTATCCTTCCTCCCGTCATCATTCAGCAGGAACGTCACCGAATGAGTGCGGTTACCGGGGCGAACCCTTCATATAATCTTGTGGAGGAACGGATGTCATGTCCATCCAATATAAAGGGAGGATCCTCCCTTTATATTGGATGATTCTTTTTTTAATGGAAAGGAGATATCCCAACGGTGGTACCATGATAAGGACACTAAGATCTGATGATGGCATCCAAGAGAAATCGAGTCGAACCTTGAAGTCGGTTTTTATTTTGTTAATTTTTTGTTAAGTATGTATGTAACGGGAAGTCAAGTGAACGTAACGTAAGATGACCGATTGTTACTTACCTAATTATTTCCACTCACTATTACTCGTAGGACACAACTACAAAAATAAGTTTGCTAATATGTGGTAAATGCCGCTGGAGTCACAATTGCTATAGTCATTGTATTAACTATTTGAAAATTATGTCAATTATCAAGTAGGTAGTAGAGCCACGCTGATTTCAGCACGAATGGGCCGGCTCGACCGGGGCGGTACTACCCTCGCACAGAAAATCAACGTAAAATGACAGCGTTTGTGCTGTCGTGTTTCGTTGGTGAGTGCGAGACCGGAGGCCCAATTAGTCTAGTCAACAAGTTCCATACTTGTTGACTAGACTAAAAGATGCACAAGCATCACTAGGCCGCCATGGTGTGGGTCACCATGCTGCATTGCTGTATTTGCAATGAGTATGGTGGCCACCACTCGTGGATTCTGCTAATGCTTTCCATCAGGCAGAGTAGAGTCATTTTGGCAGGCCAAACATTAAAAAAAAAAAAAAAAAAAATGTATTGTGTCATTGTTTATTTACCTCATTAAAAAAACAAGATGGGCGTTTAAAAATTAAAAACAACTAATAAATGTAAATTTTATGTACTAACAATAACTTATTTCTAAATCACATAAAATAATAAGTATAATCTAGGAGCTAGTAAATTGAAAGACGAGCATAATTTGGTAGGAAAAATAATTATGGCAGTTTAAGAAGTAAAAATAATAATGATTCTGTCACCGTAAGATTATAAAAACCGTTAGATTCTACCTAGCGAGATTGCAAACTATCAATAGATTGTCAACTGTGATATACTGCTTACGGGCATCATATTGTCAACTGTCCCTGATTGGTCGGTTTTACAGTAGCCCGTTCAATGGCCATATCACAAATTAATTTTACTGTCACAACAATTTTGTATAACTAATTCTAAAGCTGTGAGGTATTTTCAACGTGAAATCAATTTACAATCACAAAATTACTTTACATTCGGCAACAAAGACGAATTAAGAAACAAATATGGCGGCGCAGGACATATGTTGTTTAACCAATTAGCGTGCGACTTGCGATTCGTCGATACCATTTCACAATCTTTCGACTGTTTGCAATCTCGCGAGAAAGATTACAATCTAACGGTAACAATTCTATTATAAAATAAAAAATCTAAAGCTAAACAAGATTTTTTAAAATGGTGGGTAATTTTCCGTGAGGTGACGGATTTAGAATACGCAGTGTCACCACCCCTATGCATCTCATGGGTGTCGTAAGAGGCTACTAAGGGAACGAACTACGCAGGACAACATCACTGCACAAAGAAGGAAAACTTGAAACACCGTGGGAGACCCACGCTTCTGCATAAATGGACCGGCTCGACCGGAGTGATACCGCGGCCTCACAGAAAACCGGTGTGAAACAGCGCTTGCGCTGTGTTTCACCGAGTGAGGATACCGGAGGCTCAAACCCCAACCCCTCCCCGCATCCCCTTCCCTCAAAGGCCGGCAACGCACTTGTGACGCCTCTGGTGTTGCGGTTGTCCATGGGCAGCGATAATCGCTTACCATCAGGCGATACGTCTGCTAGTTTGCCCCCTATTTTATATTTAAAAAAAACACTATAAACAACCCGTCTGGCCCGCATAAAACCTCCTATCGAAGGAGAGGCCAATGTCCATCAGACTGTTAAATGCTGATGATGGGTAGATACACACCGTGAAGATAAGATTACTTGATTTAAAACATTTTGGCTAACATTCTGAGGGCCTAGTGTGAGTTTTTTTCTCGTCAACTCTATCGTCACTGTGCCTGTGTTCATTATTATTACTATTTAACCATAGCCTATAATGAAGAGGCCTATGTCCAGCAGTGGACTGTGATAGGCTGATGATGCTGATGATATAAATCTATAGTATGTATAGTTCCTATAATATAGAGTAATATGTTCGAAATATTATTACTTATTAAAGATTATTCCAGGGTTTGACGGCAATCGTGATCCTACCTACTAAACCAGAAGTTTGCGAACATGATCATTTGAGCTGTGTCTAGGTGTTAATACTCAATAATGTATGTATTTAAGATTAAATAAGTATGTCTATCAGCAGTCTGGATGCATACAGGCTTTGCCTACTTTGGGGCACACAACCATGTGCGAGGATATAATAATTATTATTTCAAGAACTTCTTCATTTTACTAGCTCCACGACTAACAACACTATCTAGTTTAAATATCAAGGTACTGTAATGAGCCTAGCTCTTCTCTCCATCTTTCCTGGATTTGTCTGCCTCTGGCCGCCTGCCCAACATGTCTCGTTTGCAGCATTTGTCATGCTGAAATAAAAAAATATACATTAGTTAATATTTTTATAAATGGGTTACGCCCACGGTTTTGCTCTCAAAAGAAGTTTTTTTTCGTCCTGCGAATCTTTTTTATGCTTTAGTTAAAATTGCACAAGGAATATGTTTTCTGTCGTGAGGGACTTTACGAAATATCTTTTTTTTTTTTTTTAATAGAATGGCCCCCCCATTCTGCATTCTGCGCAAAAGAGCAGACGTATCGCCTGATGGATTTTATTCCATAAAAAAAGCATGATTATAATCAGTATATTGAACAGAAGTACGTACCGACTCTAGATCGCTGGAGTCATCGGTGTCGGAGGTGGAGTCGGTGTCGTAGTGTCCGAGGCCGGGAAGCACGCCAACACATCGCATAGTGCCGCCGCCCGGCGTTTCTTCCACCGAGCCGTTCTGTTTCACTGAGCTGTTGGACATTGTCCATATTCAATTCACATGTCACTGGTCACAAAGCATGTATAATCCATACGAATAGTATGAATTCAAAAGTACATAACTCTATTACGCTTATACGGCCAGCTGTACCGATTTCAATTAAATTAGGTATGGAGAAACTTTGGGTCTCGAGAAAAGACAGGATACTATTTATAGCGATTTCGCTAAAAGCTAATATGTCAATTCGTGATTAGAAAATAGTGACGTACCGATTAAGTCCACGATCATAAGCGGCGGCAGTTTCTATCAGCCCCCCTAGCCAAGCTGCAAGCATTTTCCTTTCTGCCGTCGTTAACGCGTAAATTCTAGTGTGTCATTGGCTAATACTTTGTCTAAGATTAGCCAATGACATACGAGAATTGGGCGTTAACGACTGCAGAAAGAAAAAGGCTTGCAACTTGGCTAAGGGGGCAGGTAACCGGTAGACTCCTATGCCCTTTCTATCATTAAAAAATGCCCTTCAGCTTCAGACGGAACCAGCGACGTATTTCAGTTTCTTGAGATGCAGGTAACGAATCTTAGTACCAACTAATAACCTGTCCATCTATTTGCCTAATATATCTATATCTTATATATATAAAAGCGAAATACCACTCACTTATTAATCACGAAATCTCAGAAACTATAACACCTACAAACTTGAAATTTAGCAGGTAGGTTCCTTATAGGGTGTAGACATCCGCTAAGAACGGATTTTAGGGAACTCCACCCCTAAGGGGGTAAAACGGGGGTTGGAAGTTTGTATGAAAGTCCTATGTTTTTGCAGTAAGAGATTTGAAATTTAAAATGTATGCTCTATAGATGGTGTGGAGGTGTACTAATAATGTATCTTAGAAATCGTCCCCCTTTTGGGGTTAAAACGGGGGATGGTAGTTTGGCCGCAAAGGTTGCGTGGGTCAGCTAGTTTAAAAATAAACATTAGACCTAATGACGTCAACCGACTTTCATTCAAGCATGCTGCCATCGGGTATTCCCTGTTTTTATGGGACGAAAAACCCCAGATACTCTCCAACCACACAGCAGGCTGGTAAGGAATGGTTACAACGGACTCAAACGGACTAAAAACCGCAGAACGTCTAGTATTTGAGTAGTCAGGGAACTAAGTAATACTGTTATACAATAATGTTATAATTGTCTTGCTCACCTATTGGGCACAATTCCATTTGTCTTAGCCGGCACGGGTCCATTCCCTGTCTTTCCTTCTTTATTATCGTCCATTTCACATGCTTTACGTTTCCTGACTACCATCTAAAACAAATATTTCAAATTAATTATTTTGTGGCTTCCTCTCACACCGATACATTTCCACCATATTCCCATTTCGTCCTTTATTTTTTTTATGGAATCGGCGGGCAAACGAGCAGACGTATCGCCTGATGGCGATTACCGCCGCCCTTGGACACCCGCAACACCAGAGGCGTCACAAGTGGCGTGGCTGGTTAGAGGATGGGGGGGGGGGAGGGTTTAGGGGAAGGGTTTGAGGTATGGGCCTCCGGTATCCTCACTCACTCGGTGAAACACAGCGCTATTTCACACCGGTTTTCTGTGAGGCCGTGGTATCACTCCGGTCGAGCCGGGCCCATTCATGCCAAACCTTGGCTCTCCCACAGTAAACTTTATGCTGGAGACACACTTAAAAGACTAGCACCACACATGTACTTCTTGAATGTTAAGGGAGTGCATAGGTGTCGGTAGTCGCTTACCTATCTGCACGTTTAACCCCTGATACCATAAAAAGAATTTGCAGTATATTGTTTTTTGTCCGACTGCGACAAAAGGAGGGTTATTAGCTGTTTATCTCATCGAGCGATTTCGTGAAAAGGGACGGACGGAAAGTATGTAACATAGGGCCTAGTGTGAGTTCATCTCACGAAGATCGCTTTCAGCGTTGTGTTGGACCCGGACTGAAATCTTCACCAATCGCAGGCGAGTTCATGTAAAATAAAATAACTCTAGGCCTCCGGGAAGTTGGTAAACGTGGTGTTTGAGTTCACTGTCAGATGGTGATGACAATCTCCGTTACAACAAGGTTAAATATAGATATTAGACTTACTCCATAGTCTTTAGCTGTCTTATAATAGGGTTGCTAATAGTCTAAACAATTTACAAAACGATTTGAAACATGTTCCTTACCCCCTGCAGTTTATTCTTCTGTGTTTGCGCCTGTGATGACGTCTGTGTGGTTCGTGCCGGAGCTATCTGAGCTCGCAGTCTTATCATCTCCTCACTTTCCGCTAGGTTTGACACACGTTCTCTGGAATCAAATTACGTTAAGTAGGGACATACTTAACATTGTCGACGGAATACTAACGCTGACGCAAAAAAAATATCACAATGAATGAATTTGAATAAATTTCTGGCAAAAACGGAGCATAAAAAGCCGTATCTTATGAGCGCATTGACTTAGAAGTTTGATTTTTTCACTGCTGCAAGGGACCACAGTCCTGAGTATTTGATAATAGGTCTTTACCTGTGAAATTGCCCTTTTATATGCAATGAGTGAAAGTACTTATTTTTTCAAACTTTTTTATTTCTGCTATTCGAAGTAATCACCCATGCAATCGACGCATCTTTGCCAACGCATTGGCAGTTTATTGATGCCCTTCTTGTTCAAATCAGCTGGACGGGAGGTATTATTAATTTCAACTTGATACCTCCATGTATTGCAGAGAAAAAGGGTTTTGACAGACGGACAACAAAGTGATTTAGTGATCCTATAAGGATTTTGTCAAAATCAATAAGGTTCATGGTTATTGTAGAATTTTAATTAACATGACCCATGTTACTTTGTGTTTCTCAAAGGTAATAATATTTTACAGGAGTACGTAAGTATGTTTATTTAGTAGCTTAACAGTACAATACCTGAATTCTTGCATCTCCCTCTGCTCTTCAATAGATATTTGTTGAGCTGCTTTCGCCTTTGTCCTCTCAACTAAATCCAGGAAACCAACTTCATCATCGTCCAGACCTCTGATCATGTTTTCTATTGACAATAAAACAGTACTTAACTATTGCATTAAAAATATATTCCAAAAGAAATAAGAAATATCTACTAGAGAATTAACCTGTTCATTGAATTTTTAATCAAATAATTATATCTTGCATATAAAATTCTCGTGTCACAATGTTAGTTCCCATACTCCTCTGATACGGCTGGACCGATTTTTATGAAATTTGGTGTGCATATCGGGTAGGTCTGAGAATCGACCAACATCAATTTTTTATACCCCAGTTTATTTTTATGGCAAAACAACGTTTGCCGGATCAGCTAGTTTTACATAAATATACAAGCCGTCAATATAATAGCTTATATCATGTTATGTCACACATCAATGGTAATAAACTAACTACAGGAATCAAGACTACTATGGCTTATAATCATAGTTTATGCACAATTTTATTTGACACTAGCTGAGCCTCCTACTTCGTACTGACATTGACATACATGACATTTCCTTTTGCAGGTTATTTTTAATTTTTTACCATTTAAACCTTCCCAAACAAACGACAACGACAAACATTTTAAAACCAAAATCAGCTAAATCGGCTCAGCCGTTCTCGAGCTTTAGTGAAACAAACGAACAGCAATTGATTTTTTGGGTTCCGTGCCAAAGGCAAAAAACGGAACCCTTATAGATTCGTCACGTCTGTCTGTCTGTCCGTCCGTATGTCACAGCCACTTTATTCCGAAACTATAAGAACTATACTGTTGAAACTTGGTAAGTAGACGTATTCTATGAACCGTATTAAGATTTTCACACAAAAATAAAGAAAAAACAACAAATTTTGGGGGTCCCCATACTTAGAACTGAAACTCAACAAATTTTTTTTTCATCAAACGCATACGTGTGGGGTATCTATAGATAGGTCTTCAAAAATGAGATTGAGGTTTCTAATATCGTTTTTTTCTAAACTGAATAAGTATGCGCCAGAGACAATTGCAAAGTGGTAAAATGTGTGTCCCCCCCTGTAACTTCTAAAATAAGAGAATGATAAAATAAAAATAAATATATGATGTACATTACCATGCAAACTTCCACCGAAAATTGGTTTGAACGAGATGTAGTAAGTAGTTTTTTTTAATACGTCATAAATCGTAAACCGCAATTAATCGATCAAAGTTACAACGAACTACAAGAACTTTCATATTACATTACTTGCTGCTTCGGAACCCTTTATGGGCGAGTCCGACTCGCACTTGGCAGCTTTTTTATATATAAGAAGATTAAATTGTTATCTATTATTCATAAAAAAAATTACCAATGAGAAATAAAGAAAAATACAATAAAATATTGTTTAATCTATACTAATATTATAAAGCTGCAGAGTTTGTTTGTTTGCTTGATAGCCTGTTTATCGAGGAAGGCTATAGGCTATATATCATCACGCTATAACCAATAGGAGCGGACTCGTACCAATGAAGAATGTTTCAAAAACGGGGGGAAATTATTACGCTACGGGCAATAGGAGACGCAAACGACGTTGCGTGGGTCAGCTAGTCCATACTAAAATTGTAATATAACTCTGACTATCTGAGTGTCTATTTGTTACACCTTCAAAGTTTTAGTGACCGACCGAAGGTTCGGTTTTGGGTTTGGCCAGTTTCGGCAGGTGGGAAATTTGGAGGTGCTCTAAGTCCAAAAAACACATTACACCTGCCACAATCGAAGATTTGCCGAAGGTTCTGCCTTTTTTTGGCCGAAACCGAACCTGCCGATTGGCCGATCCCGAACCTTCAGTTGGTCACTAACAAATTTGAATGAAATCAAGCATGGATATACTTTGATTCTTGACCTTCTTTCAAAATTCCATATGTTACTCTTTGTTACCCATTACCAACATCCACACAGGCAGAGCTGCAGGCAAAGGCTAGTGAAAATATAAACTACACTAATTTTGAGAGTAACTTTTAGAGATGGGTTTTACTTTTAGAATTTAAAATTGTTTTAATAATAAGATATAATGAAAAACTTACTAAGTTTGTGAGCTTCTTCATATTCAGCGTCCTTCTTCACCCTTTGTTCTTCTAACCGTTGGTACAGTGGTCTATTATCATAGGCTTCTTCTGGTGCCTCTGCAAGTTAAGCATACAAGTGAACTAAACTTCTTTCTCAAAACCTTTTAATGACGTTACAATTGGACATTGAGGCTTAAACATTACAATTTTATTACTTAACTTTAAAAGTTTAAACATTCTTAAATATTTGTTATTGACAATAGGTTCATCTATGTTAAGCACAAGAGTGATTTATTTCAAATTATGAATATGTATTCCTGAAAATGTAGCGCAGGGTTAGTTTAAAGTGAAATATCAATAAATTTCAGATTGAAATGAAAATCAACAATGTCTATACTTATCATTTATCTGATCTTATTTAAAATCAATATCTGCTGATATTGATTTAAATTCAGTATCGAGATTAGTAATTTAAACGTTATTTTTTGTTTAATGTTGCGCGAAAAATTTGTTTCTTTAACATTATCGAAAATAGTTTAGACAAATATTCTTTGTAACGTTTTGATTCACGTCACTTGTTAAGTATTGTTTCTGAAATTTAAGGTAAAGTATAATAATCTAATTATAATTACATAACGAGGCCAGACAACCATAATAAAATGTTAATATCAAAACATTAACTACGTTTAACGCCAGTGACAACCATATTGATGAATGATGTGTGATTAAATTAAAATTGCTTGTTTTAACCTTTGGGTTGATCTTCGGTACGAACTTTCTCCCATTCTTCTTGTCTTAAGCGTCTCGCTTCCAATATTTCAGACTCTGTTATAAATCCTGAGCTCATTTTTTAAGATATTTATTAACAACTTGATAAAAACACAGATCCTCTTGGTGGCGAAAATAGTAACCTAACTTTTTTAATCTGTGGACTCTGTGGTGTTCAGTGTTTAGAAATATTATTGGCATCCAGTGTTGGCACTAAAAAAACATAAAACTTGAACTTTTTCTTCTTCTGATGTGTGTTGGTATAGTATATATTATATTATATAATTTTGAACATTTCTCTGTCGTTGCCAATTACTTAAAAATAAGTGTTATTACATTGTTATTTCTTTTGAAAATTACGCTTTCAATAGAATTTGTATTTACGCAACTGTCTCCGTAAACAGATAAAACTTGGAATGTCAGAATTGTCAAAGTCAGATTCTATTGTCATTTTGTCAAATAAATTTTGCAACTTTTGCAACCCGGTGTTCACAGAGTACATTGTTCCGGTGTTTTTACATGTAATCAGAATTTTAAATTTACTTTCTTTTTAATTATTGTTAATCAAATTGTTATAATATGTCGGAAGTTGAAAACAAAGAGGTACCAGCAGCAAATGAAGTAAAGGACTACATTGAAGATGGGAAAAATAAAATGATTGTTAAGTGTAAATTTTGCGGCTCAAAGATTTTAGACAAGAATTCAGCGGCGTTCATAACCTTACAGGTAAAGTTTAGATTTCCAAGTGCTGTATTTGTTATTGTTCGAAACTTTCAAGTTTATACATAGGCTTATATTAATGCTGTTAATTCTGTAACCAAGCTGATGTTATGGTTTCTTACACAAACATACCACTTCGTCAAGTGAAATTTTTGTGAGAGCTTATATTTACTTGCTGAAAATGTGACATTAAAGTTATCAGAACAAATAACAAACAATGGTTAATAAAAAAAATAAATTTGGTTATGCAAATATTATTGTAGTCATGCATGCAAATGCAAAACAATTCTTAAAAAAAATATTTTTGTATTTTTTCTGTCTAAATAAACAGAGACTGTAATTTATATTACAGGAACAACTGCCATTAATGCAGCAAGACTCTAAAAAAGAAGGCGAGGTGCAATCAGAGGCTATAACTGACTTTTACCACGTAGAAAACATGTTTACGTTTGAGAACATCGGTTTTACACATACTGTTGCTAACTGCAAATATCTGAGTTGTGCGGACTGTGATGCAGGACCAGTTGGATATTACGATATGGACACAAAACATAGCTATGTAGCGATATCCAGAATAGTTCATGCAGATTAACAAGTGATGTCATTTAAGCTATCAGAATGTCCGTTGAAAGTACATTGTCTTATTTTTGGAGTGTCTGTTTATCAACTTCGTTGTTTGGTTTTCAAAAATAGACCATACTATATGTATATTATGTTATTACAAAGACTAGCGATAGTTTGGAAGAGGATGTATAAATCTATCTGGATTCAAACATTGTATTTTACAAGTAAGCACCAACTGTGCTTAATCTAATGTCAATAATACAGTTCTATTGGTGTGTATGTGTTTTGTCTTTTGGCAAATAAATAAAATTAGTGTGTTTTTAAACTAACAATACAGCATATGTCAACCAATTGTTATGGCTTACGTGATCTACAAACTGAGCAGTGATATTTGTCAAAACTCAGTAAATCTATGTACTAATATGTAAAGCAAAAACTTTGTACCCCTTTTTGGCTTCAGTGGAAACAGGCTGTGCGTTATCTACTTTTTTAAATTGATCCGAGTACATAGTATAAAATATACAGCTCAAGATGTAACACTTTTCACTGTAGATACAGAATTAGGTGTGTGTCTCAATGTGTCTAGGTGGTCTAAAAAGTTTACGACCTGAACATGAAGATAACAGCACTCGGTAATTATAATAATGAAAACTAGTAAATGTAGTCTTCATCTGTCATCTTTCCATTTGCATTGTGCACTGCTGGGAAGTGTATAAAGTTCAGTTCAGGAGATTATGAAGATTTTTTTACAGTGTCTTGTTGATACAAGACACTTTAAAAAAGAAACATTAGGTTGGATACTTTTTAGACCACCCATGTATAATATACCTATAGTATATACCTATCTACCTACATTACATAATAGTATATCTACTATTAAGTAAATAGTTTTATTGGAATTCACTAAATATATAACAAATACATATGCACATAGCAAATTAAATTATATTTAAAAAAAGTGTCCAGTTTCTGATACAAAAAAAATATATGTATCTATGGCTCAGATTTTAATCATTCCATTTCTAATAATTTTTATTTAGGGCTCCCACACATAACTGCGATGCGATGCGGCGTGAAATTCTTGCTGTGCATTCGTGCGAGCCCGCAGATATTTGCGATGCGTTGCGAATTCGCAGTTATGTGTGGGAGCCCATAGTCAGTTTTTTAAGTTTATAATGTAATGGACTAAGAAAATGATATTGAGCTTAAAAAAATGAACTGCCGTATGTGGTGTGTTTTATTTACAATTTGTAAGATTTTTTTTACTGTAATAAAGCTTTATTGTGAACTTTTGTTTTTTTAACTTAGATTAAGACTCAGCGCCGACGAACGGAGTGACGGCTAAGAAACTAATCAACAACAATGTAGATACAGTAATATAGCTTATACATCAAAATAACAACATTGCCGCGATAACCGACATACACGCGGGCGGAGCCGCGGGCAACAGCTAGTAATACATAAAGATGTATGTTTACCTACCTCCAGATATCTTTAACTTAGAAATACTGAGCTACGTTATATAGGTAATAGGTATTTTTGTGTGTGACGTGTGTGTATTTTATTTTCAGATGTTGATGTAGAATGTGAATATAATACGAAAAACTTGAATAAAATAAAATTATGATGTAAATAGCAGGTTTCCAAAACTGAACTACAATTCCAAAACAGTAATCATCGGTTTCCGTGGTGTAGCGGTTATCACATCTGCCTAACACGCAGAAGGCCCCCGGTTCGATCCCGGGCGGAAACATAGCTTTTTGTAATTCGTTTTTACTTTTTTTTAAATTTTAACTTTATACCGACCGAACTAATTATATTAATTAACTAATTCGAAAAGTAGAATTTACATGAACAATTTAAAAAGTTATTATAACAAAACATTGTATAGCACAATATCTCATTTGTAAAGTATTGCCATGATTATTTTTATAGGAGTTCGATTAGAGGGTTCTGAGTTTCTCTTACTAACCAATACGAGTTATATGCGTTCCTGACCTTCTCGCGGTTTTGCTCATATTTCCCAACCCATTTTACTTACCTACTTCGTACATCCTACTTAATTTAATTGGAAAGTACCCATGGGCGTACCCAGAATTTACTCAGGGGTGGGCAAAATTAGAATAGATAAATGTACTGTAAGAAATACGAAGTGGGTATGTTACTGGAGCACAAACTCACAATACCCCCCCACTCCCCTCCACAAAGCGTATATTGTGCTTCTAAATAAATTATTCTGTGTTTCTAAAACCTCTTCCTATGAACTGGATTTGGATCTTCGATTTTGATTAGATTCGAACTTTTCATAACATTTTTGATCAAAAAGTTTAAAGTAAATAATCACTACTTAGTATATAAATTCTCAAAATTTAAAATAACCCCCGACATAATAACCTGAGTTCCCTTTAAAAAGTAAAAAAACACATGCGCTTTCATTTGAGACCCCACTCTATGATATTTTTGCAGACATTCGGTTACCCTTCCCCACTTTCACCCCCATAACTTTTAAACGGCTCAGCCGATTTTCATGAAACATGTCTAAGAACACTCGCACGTAACTCACCTTTCATACAAAAAAAACTAAATTGAAATCGCTTCATCCGTTCGGGAGCTACGGTGCCACAGACAGACAGACAGACACGTGAAACTTATAACACCCCTCTTTTTGGTCGGGGGTTAAAAATAGTGTAAGACGACGCCATACTGCATTGTCTGCTTTCGCAGTGAGTATGTTGGCCCCCACGGTTGAACTCAGCTTGAGCTTTCCATCAGGCTGAGTAGAGTCACTTTGGTAGGATATTATTAAATAAAAAAACAAGTTTGGGTTTATCTTGATCTTTCTCCGAAGACACTGACAGTTTAACATAATAATATTAGTTAAAAGCTATCGCCAAACATCAGAATTTTTTGGTTAATTATTCAAAAATGAAAAGCATTTCCAAGTTACCGATAAATTTACGGTACGGTACGGTACGGTGTGCAGATAGACTCTACACTAAACTGGGATAAATATATAGAACTCACTACAACCCGAGTTCGCAAGATGATGTTTCCTATGAAGAAACTTAGAACAGCTGTTGACGCCAAGTTATTAAAAAATATATATCTTGCACTAGTGCAGCCTCTCATCACCTACTGCATAGTGGTCTGGGGAGGTACTTACAAAACCTCAATGCTTCGACTCGAAAGAGCTCAACGTGCTGTTATAAAGACCATGCTAAAGAAGAGATTTCGACATCCCACCACACAGCTATACCAGGAAATTAAAGCGCTAACCGTGAGGCAGCTCTTTGTACTTCACATTGTAGTGCGTAAACACTCGTCACTCTTATATATTTGCCCACGGGCTGACAAACGCCGCAGAACTCATATTTGTTCTGCGCCTAGAATTAAAACTGCCTTGGCGGGTCGACACTATCAAACCCTCAGCTGTCGCATTTACAACAAACTAAATAAAAAACTATAAATACACACATCAAAAGTGTCTAGGGATCAACATATGTGTCTAGGTATCAACATATATTTTTGCAATAACTTTTCTCCTGATTGATATTAATTAAAATTTCCTTTAAGGATTCATCAAATAAAGTGTTTTCGTTTGTCACAGTAACGATAAACCAAGTCACCTTTGCATTAATAAAGAAATTTGCCATTTTCCTAATAAAAGGATTTTTGACATTTGAACCACTAACATTAAAGTTCGAAAAAAAGACTGAAATAACAGTTTTCTTTAAAATTTTATTAGGTAACTTAAACAATTAATAATCCGTTTTTCTACCGCGAACACTAACAACACAAGAACATCGGTTTGGCATACTCAAAATGAGTTCATCCAAACACGCTGTGGAATGGCCGCCCATGTTCGTTGCAACAACAAAAAAAGGTCTTCTTGCGACTGGATACCCTCCATATTCGGCAGAGCTCTTCTCTGTAGCATATCCCATGCATGCTCAATCGGGTTCAAGTCTGGCGACTGAGCAGGCCAGGGCCAAAGCCACATCTCAATCTCAAGAAATCCGCATAAAAATGCTTGATCCCTAGACACTTTTGATGTGTGTATATTCTCTACCCAAACATAAATGCAAAAAGGTGCTATTGGAGAGCCTTCAAGTACTTACTTACGATGAGACCGAAAGACTACTTGAGGGTGGACTGTAGCTATTCAATGTCTATAGAAATGTTTAAAAACCATGTGTTTCTTTTGTTTCCTGTAACAATCTAATCCATTCACGCATTATACATAAACCTTCTTGTCCCACACCACACACGCACACAATCATGGACACGTACACACTAACACGTACACACACGCGCACACACACATACACACACACACACACATACATTTCATTGATTTATTTTTGCATTATGTTACTTTTCCTTTTAAATAAGTGTTATTGAAATAATATTGTCAAACACCATCTAACTCCAAATCTAAAGGCTAAACCTTTAATATATAGTGGGGGATGGCGTCGGTGTCTGTCCCACAGTTTCTTACTAGCTCAGACACCGTCGTTTCACTCAATTTCTATTTGTCTATCAATTATTGTTACCACATTTAGATTGTAAGCTGTACCATGTATTTGAGTAAAATAAATAAATATTATTAAAAATTTTACTCATTATGTCTTCTTCACCATATCCCACCATGTGATGCCATATGGTTAAGAAAGCTTCAGATATGTATCCGAAGCTATTAATGTTCATTGCTGAAGGTTTTGGTCTTCTTATATACCAAGACCCGATTAAATTATTGACTGGGCGACAAAATTCAACTATTTGCTACTAAATTTCGTTCTTTCTCATGATACTACTCTCGCTCGGTAAGAGAAGTTACGTGTACGATATTTTGGAATTGTAAAGGAATAAAAATCCGGTAGATTATTTTTAGAAACGAAGGATAGTTACAGGACTATACTCCAACGAATCATTTGGATAAATATTAGGTCTTTACCTATGAAATTGCCTTTCTTCATTACTGGTCATTTCAAATAAATAAAAGTTTGTAATGGCTCTGTATTCTAAATTCAAATTAATTTTGTTTTAAAACCATGACATTCTATTTACAAACTCAGTCTTTTATTTTTTGATTAGCGTTGTATTTTCATTACATTTTAACATTTTTCGTCATAATGGATACTTTGAAAATTGAAAATTGAATATGAGTTCCGTCGTGGCACCAACGCTACACAAACGGCACGTAACATCAAAAACGTTTACGGAGAGAACTGTACAAACGAACGCACAACCCGTTATTGGTTTTCCCGGTTCCGTTCTGGAAATTATGATTTGAAAAATGAAGCTCGTGGTCGTCCGGAGACTTTGGTTAACAATAATGAATTAAAGGCGATTGTGGAAGCTGACGAAACTCAATCTACAGCTGAGCTAGCAGTAGCTTTTAATGTAAGCATCAAAACAATATTGATCCATTTGCGACAAATTGGCAAGGTAAAAAAGCTTGATGGATGGGTGCGCCACGACCTTAACAATCGCCACCGCAACGTACGCTTCGAGACCTGCCTTGCGCTGCTCAACAGGCAAAGAAATGAAGGAATTTTTAAACGAATTGTTACGTGCGAAGAAAAATGGATTCTGTTCGACAATCGAAAGCGCTCAGCAAGTTGGTTAGACCCTGGTTCAGCACCAAAGCAATGCCCTAAACCAAAAATGACCCCTAAAAAGGTGATGGTCACTGTTTGGTGGTCTAGTGCGGGTGTGATTCACCACAGCTTTTTACAAAACGGCATGAGCATTAATGCAGATGTGTACTCTGAAGAACTGGAGAGAATGATGGAGAAGCTTGCAGCTTTGGTCAATGGGTCGTCCCCACTGCTCCTTCACGACAACGCGCGACTCCATACTGCGCAACAGACAGTCTCCAAGCTGCAAGAGCTGGGGTTGGAAGCTCTCCCTCATCCGCCATACTCACCAGACCTTGCACCTACCGACTATTACTTTTTCCAAAATTTAGACAACTTTTTAGTGGGTAAAAAATTCAATTCCCGAGAGGCAGTACAAAATGCCTTTGAAGAGTTTGTTGCCTGCCGTCCAGCAGATTTTTACAAGAAGGGCATCAATAAATTTCATAGGTAAAGACCTATTATAATACTTACTAGATTTCGTTCAAACCAATTTTCGGTAGAAGTTTGTATGGTAATGTACATCATATATTTTTTTTAGTTTTATCATTCTCTTATTTTATAAGTTACAGGGGGGGGGGGGGGGACATTTGGAGTTTCAGTTCTATGTATGGGGACCCCCAAAATTTATTGTTTTTTTTTGCTATTTTTGTGTGAAAATATTAATGCGGTTCACACAATACATCTACTTACCAAATTTCAACATTATAGTTCTAATAGTTTCGGAAAAAAGTGGCTGCGACATACGGACGGACAGACAGACAGACATGACGAATCTATGGGTTCCGTTTTTTGCCTTTGACACGGAACCCTAACCTAACCTACCTAACCACCTTGCCCCAACCTGGGTACGCCCATGAAAGTACCACCTAATCCCTATTTTCCCATCACATTTCTAAAGCATTCGAACATGTTATTGTTAATTATTACTATCAGTATTTCTACAGGCGTTCTGACTTTCCTCTAATAACTAATTCAAATTTCAGGTAAATGTTCCTGATCCGCTTGGGCTAGTGTCTTTATTTCCCAATCCACATAAATAAGCAATAACCTTTGCCATCATTGTTTTTTTTTTTTTTTTTTTTTTATGGAATAGACCGGCAAACGAGCAGACATAAGCGATTACCGCCGCCCATGGACACCCGCAACACCAGAGGCTTCACAAGTGCGTTACCGGCCTTTGGGGGATGGGGGAGGAGATAGGGGGAGGGGTTTGGGTATGGGCCTCCGGTATCCTCACTCACTCGGTGAAACACAGCGCAAGCACTATTTCACACCGGTTTTCTGTGAGGCCGTGGTATCACTCCGGTCGAGCCGGGCCCATTCATGCCGAAGCGTGGCTCTCCCACGGTCTAAATTGTTATTCGACTTAGCTTTTATCTGCTTAGTTACGTAGACGTACTTCATACTTCCTACTTACTTCCCTCAACTCAATTTTCTCATCTAGCATAAAGAGCCTGGTTGAGGGCTAATTACTCTAAAGTACTAATGTGATTATTTCTACAGGGGTTCGGTTAGAAGGCTCCGACTGCCCCTCCATAACGCCACGGCAGCGGCAGTCTGATTGTTAACTAGGCTACGGCTGTATGCTACGGTAACTAAACTACTGATAAACTATATACCAGATAGAGATGAAATGACCATGCTATTCGTGCGCATCACACATATTTTTTTCCTCGGTAGGATTCGAAACCAAAAGGCAAAACCTTCAGGTTAACCATAACCGTAAGGGTTCTTTTATTTATGTATGAGCGTGCCAAAGTGACTACTCGGCCCGATGGCAAGCATGAGCAGAATCCAAGAGTAAGTGGCAACCATAGTCATTGCGAATGCAGACAATGCAAGAATGCAGTATGGTGACCCACACTATGGCAGCCTAATGAGATGCTTCTGTATCATTGGGCCTAGGGTCCGGAAAGGTAACATTTTTTCGAATAGTCGTTTATTTTTTTTCCGTTGCGACGAATTTGATTTTAACTTGTATGGCTTTTCCTACGTTATTGACAGGCCAAACCCGCTATTTTTGGCTATTTCACTGATAAATTTTGTCAATGCAATAACTAACTGATTTTTGTTCGTAGAAGCTAATGAAGTCTTTTAGTACAAGCATATATTAATTACCTACTATGTCATACGCTTTAACACAGTATTATAATTGGAAAAAGTAAGCATGGGACTTAGGCCCTTCGTTTTACTTCGTCAAGTCCCGTCATTCGTTATATCACAGAATGTTATGCTTTTAAGCAACCCAGTAATTTTATCTTTGGTCATCTTTCACCTGTGAACTCCCATACATAAAACTCTCATTACCAAATACCATCTCAATCAAATTGAACAATCCCTATTATAATAAATATTGGCCCGACAATAACAGTATTACATAACTATTCTAAATATAGATTCAAAACTTCTTGTGTAAAGCTATTCATCATGGCAGTGAGGTAATATGGCAATCTATTGACATGTCATACTGAGCTGGCAACACATAATAATATCCTACATAATATTATAAACGCGAAAGTTTGTAAGTATGGATATTATAAAGCTGAAGAGTTTGTTTGTTTGTTTGAACGCGCTAATCTCAGGAACCGCTGGTCCGATTTGAAAAATTCTTTCAGTGTTGGATAGTAGGTACATTTATCGAGGAAGGCTATAGGCTGTATATCATCACGCTAAGATCAATAGGTGAGGAGCACCAATAAAGAACGTTACAAAAACGTGAGAAAAATATTACGCTACGGGCAATAGGAGACGTAAACGAGGTTGCGTGGGTCAGCTACTAGCTTAAAGCCTTTATAGCTTATACGCTTATACATCAGAATAACACATAGGCTACTAACTGCCGCGATAACCGTTATACACGCGGGCGGAGCCGCGGGCAACAACTAGTATGTATGTATATTTGTGTTGCAAATAAATGCGGAACTCTGCAATGACGAGTCACGCGGCCTCTGGTGCTTGGCTCTTTAAAAAATATTCTTCACTTCATTAACTTTTGTGTTTGCTTGAGCTTTGCTATTGATGACAAAAGCGTATGTCAGAAGATGTTTACATTATGCCAATTATCGGTGACGAGTCTGAACATAGTATTAGCTTATTTATATGATAAGTTTTATTAAAATGGTATCAGAGTCTAGCTTAAGCCGCGTTGTCACAATACGATTTGGCTCGGACCGAGTGCACTCGTATGTCTACGTGGACGGTACTCGTATTATGTAAGCACCTAATCCGAGCGCACTCGGACGCCGGCATCAAATCCGAGTAGACTCGGACACTGCTCTATTTTATAAAAACAAAATGGCGACAACTAAAAAAGAGTGGAGTGACTACTAGTGGTGGGTGCTAATAAATACTAAATTGTGCGTTGTTTAATCTTAAATGATTTTTAAACGTGTTTTGATCTTCCTCTTCTACTTCAAGAAGAAAATTATTTGATGCACCCTGTTGGTCACGTCTTAAAATCCATTTCCGAGTCCAAATTTATTCTCTTTTCGTTGTTTCCCCTTTCGTGATTTTGAACTTCCACTATTAACATATCTGCTACAACTTCTATATATCGCAACAACAGATCAGTCGATGACATCTTGATTGTGCAAGGAGACAAACGACCACAATACGAGTGCACTACTATCGTGTGTAAACCACTATCCGAGTACACTCGTATGAAGCTGACTCGTACGAGTGTACTCGGTCCTAGCCAACTCTTATTGTGAAAACGCGGCTTTAGAGCATACATACAGGAAGGGAACTCTGAACGAGCGGAAAGCGTGATCGGAGTAGAGAGTGAGACTGAGTTTAGTTAGAGTCTGTCTATCTCACGCAAGCTTCTGATCTAGTGAATTACCCACCAAATCAGTCATGCAAATTGGTATGTGCTTCCTCCAATCAAAAGCTTGCGTGAGAGAGACAGACTAACTAAACTCAGTATCTCTCTCTCCACTCAGATCACGCTTTCCGCTCGTTCAGAGTTCCCTCCATATATGTATGCTCTAAGGAGTCTAGTAACATATTGGCTCTTTAAAAAGGTTTCGGTATAATGCTGGTCAGGCGTGTTATTCATGGCTTGTGTAAAGTTTTCCTTCTCTTTGCAGTGCTATCGTCCTCTGTAGTGTCCTTCCTAAGTCCACTCAAACACGCATTCACGGGATGAATAGCGGTGGTGACAATATCCATCTGAATTCTTATTCCGTCACCATAATTACGGATAATAATAAACACTCAAACAGACGGCACCGGCACCCATAGAGGTATTATAGATAGAGTAGGGAAGACATTCGGCTGCCTATAAGCGGAAACGTCTAACGGTTAGAAAGAGAGAGAAGATCGCGGCACCCCATATGTCTTTCTCTACTGACGCATGCGCAGTAAAGGGCTGCTTGTTATTTCAATTCAATATAAAATCAAATAAACTAAATTACCTTACAAATTTGTTTGAAGTAATGAAATATATATAACAAACAGATAGGTAGCGCGATTGTCTCTCCCTTTCTAACCGAGGGACAGCTGGAGGCCTGGCTCCCCTGCTCTATATATAATACCTCTATTACGGCCACTGCAAGAATAGAATGAATAATATAATCTATGGTACTTAAAAAAATAAGAAAGGTAGAAAGATACACGAAAATTGGATATAACCTTGTTAGTGGGTATAAGGGCCGATAAATTATAGAGTAATTAAGTAGTCTATTGTGCGCTTGTGCGTATCTGATAAGTTATTTGAGAAAAGTTTGCTCAATCAAGGCCGTATTTCAATGTGGTCATGCATAGGCTCGTTATGTTGTAATGATGGGGAATTACCGTCCATCAACTATTAGGTGATAAGAGGTACAATACTTCTTGGAAGATATATACATAAGTATAACTATGTACACACATCAAAAGTGTCTAGGGATCAAGCATTTTTATGCGGATTTCTTGAGATTGAGATGTGGCTTTGGCCCTGGCCTGCTCAGTCGCCAGACTTGAACTCGATTGAGCATGCATGGGATATGCTACAGAGAAGAGCTCTGCCGAATATGGAGGGTATCCAGTCGCAAGAAGACCTTTTTTTGTTGTTGCAACGAACATGGGCGGCCATTCCACAGCGTGATTTGGATGAACTCATTTTGAGTATGCCAAACCGATGTTCTTGTGTTAGTGTTCGCGGTAGAAACACGGATTATTCATTGTTTAAGTTACCTAATAAAATTTTAAAGAAAACTGTTATTTCAGTCTTTTTTTCGAACTTTAATGTTAGTGGTTCAAATGTCAAAAATCCTTTTTTATGAAAATGGCAAATTTCTTTATTAATGCAAAGGTGACTTGGTTTATCGTTACTGTGACAAACGAAAACACTTTATTTGATGAATCCTTAAAGAAAATTTTAATTAATATCAATCAGGAGAAAAGTTATTGCAAAAATATATGTTGATCCCTAGACACATATGTTGATCCCTAGACACTTTTGATGTGTGTATTTACAAATCTTTAACATATGTAGAGGTCGGAGGTTCACACATTTGAATCACTTTATTATTGACATATATTTTTAGATCATGTGAGATTTCTGTCACGGAGGAAGCTGCATCTTTACCGCGCTAATTGACCTCTTTTTTGGTGTCTTAAAAAGGCTAATCCCATGCTAAGAATATATCATGTGTTCCGAAATAAAACAAAGTTTTATTTGTCTGATATGCGCTTCAAGAAATAATTTAATCTAGCTGGATGTCAAGTGTCTATAGTTGGAGACAACTCCCGCGCAACCTACCTAATATAATAAATCCTGTGTCACGAGAGACCTACAGTAAATTGTCATAAGGAACACCCAGACTCAGAACAACAAATCGTGGATCAAACAAAGGTGTGATGTTCCCATGTGGGATCTGAACTCACAACACAGCGCAGTTTACATAATTCATGTGTCACCAATGTCACCATTCACCAAGCTTGGTCTTTTGAAGACCTCTCCTCTCTGAATGGGTCACAAAAAATACAATCGTTCTCGTAAATGGCTTAAGTGAAAAACATACTACGGGCACCTTTTTAGAATTTTCGCTGAACTAAGGTTATTGACATTCAAAAATATTATAATAAATCAATTCGATGACTTTCTCTTTACCTTGATATTGACTTTGTTCGAAGCTTGAGAATCAAGTTAGTTTTGCATATAACAAGCGATTATCGAGGTTCGCTGATTACCGTAGAAACATCGCAATTGGAGAGTGAAAGCTCTACAGGTTAGAAAATGCGCGAACTATGCTTTTTTGCATAATAAACGACCCTTATTGATTGGCATTGGATTGTTGGTCTTCTGGTCAATGACCCCGACTGCCTAAGTCGGAGGTCTTGGGTTCAATTCTACGGAGGAGAAATGATTGTGGAATGATGTTTTATGATCTAACGTGCCTTGAAATCATTACTAAATAATAGTTTCAGTTTGTCTCACAACAAAGATGCTCAGATAAAGATCGTGCGTATCAAAATCTATACTTGATTGAAGATCTCAACATATGAACATAAACATCGTTCTGAAATAAGTTACCATCAATTCGAGTATGTTTATGTGAATTTAATTTTAAATGACGTTAAATAATACCTACTAATCAAAAACAGTTTTACGATTAGATTGAGACATTAGATTGAATTGAATTGAACCTTTTATAAAATATGGGCTTTTGACTTAAGATTTTGTCATTATTTTTACCTGGCATTTATTTTGCTTAACTTTTATTTGACTAACAAATTGTCAAAGTAGTGAATAAAATGAATGATACTTCGATAAAACTATGAAAGTACTGATTACTTTTGTTATAAGGAATTTATAATTTTGAAAGCTAAAAAAAATGTATTTTACGCCGAAAGACGCCTATCATTTGACATTTAACTTATCTAGTATTAATTCTGTGATGATGTAATGATTATTTAATTTAATCTAGTATTAATTCATGTTATTTTTCTTTATAGGACAGCAATATTGATTTTCTGATAGTGTTAAGCAAACATTTTTATTCGTTAGTAATATTATAATAGAACTCAATTAAAGCTCGAAAAGGCCCATATTATGTTATTACCTACTTTTCTCGTACACATAAAGTGCCTTGATCTCTGTGATAGTTGTCTATAATGGTATAAGGTGTTTACAAAAACTGTAAGTCTGTGTTGAGTGACATATACAATTTCTTCTCCATAAGAATGACATTTTGGAACGGAACAACTAGAGTCATTAATGTGACGTTTCGAAAGTGCTTGAAAAGGCTTCCTAAAATAAAAGTTATTTGATTTGACATGGGGACCTTTAACTCTATAGTTACAAGTCCCGAGTCCGTTACCTTAAGTAGGTACCTCCTCACAAAATCTCGGAGAAGGAGCGAATTTGGGCTCCGCTAATCTCACTCACACGGTGGGTTCCCCACTGAAATGCAAAAACGTACCTATACTTAAATTTTAAATGACGGAATGAATCGTCAAAATCTCGTAACACTCATTTTCACAGGTATTCTAGGATATTCGTGCTAATGGGTAAAAACAATAGGTAGGTACACAACGATGCAACGTTTTCACAACCTGCAATGCCACATCAAGTTTTTCAGTTTAATGCAGTCACATAACAAGCTTTAATTGCAAATTAAATCCGACTTACGACATGTAAATATGGCAACCTATTCATTAAAAACGTTTATCTACATATACTTAAGTGTAATAGAAAAAAAAAACGTTTTTTTAAAATAGGAATTATGTAAGTATTTTAAAAATGGAATTAAGATTTGTTATCGCTCACGGAGCCAAGCAACATGGTGTCAAGGGCAGAGTTGCAAGAAAAAAAAGTTTTACAAAACCCATAGACAACAAACTATTACTTTTCGTAAAAGTAAGTAGTTTCGTTTTCTCAAAGGGCACGTTGTTTTGTGTTTAGTAATAGTTTTATAAGCGAAGTCAATAATATCTACTGTAGAGAACTTGGGTCGAGGTCGAATGGACCTTCAAAGATGGTCTGCAACCTTAAGCTTAGTATAAACGATATGTGCAAGTTCAAAAGTACTATTGGATAGAAAAGCGTTGAATATATTCTATTTAAATACAGAAAAATAGTCGATATGAAAAAAAAAAGTAATTATATAGATAACAGGATTGAATTCGATATCTTTCTCTATTGTTTATATCTCTTTTTACAAAAAATCTCATTTGCAGAAAAATATTATGATTTTACTAAAAAAATATAGTTAACCTATATAACGTGGTCGACTGCACGGTTGGCCTAGTGGTTTAGGCGGTCGCCACGCCGCTTGCCAATTCGCCAAGTGTTGTGGGTTCAAATCCTACACGGTACAACACTTTGTGTGATCCACAAATTGTTGTTCTGAGTTTGGGTGTTAATTGTGTCCGTTTCATGTATGTCTGTAAAGTCCCCCGCTACACAGGATGTTTATTCCTAATGCGGGAGTTGTCTTTTTTAAAAGAAAAATAAAGAAAATATGCCTCGTGGGTCTCGAGGTTGGCGTGTGCGACTGGTAGGTAATCATGAGGTCTCGGGTTCGATTCTCGGGTCGGACTAAATGTTTGGATGATCTACACAAATATTGGTTTCGGAGTTTGGGTGTTTTCTATGTATAATATGTGTGTATGTATTTACAAATAAAAGTATATATGTATTTGTATCAGTTGTCTAGTATACCAGTACCCAGTACCAGTAACCCATAACACAAGCTCTGCTTAGCTTGGGACTAGATGGCGTTGTGTTAAAAAAAGAAAATAAAAATTCTATTTAAAAATACTTACCAATTTACGTTACAAGATTTTTACACCAGCAAAAGGATTTCCGGCCTAGACAGCATGGCTCTGATGAGGGGCCATTACTCTTTTCATGAACTTTTCTATGATTTTTTCTGTATGTGGCTGTATCTCACCAATGTCGCATTGGATTTCGGATTTGTTTCAGGAATTATTTCTGGTTTATTCCCAGAAACCCAAGATTTCACAAAACCCCAGAGATCTAAAGTTGTAGGTACCTACTGCCACGACTGCAAATTCATCGAAATCATCAATCATTTTGCACTAAGTTTTCACAATTATAACGCGATGTTCTCAGCTAAAGCACTCTATTTTTAAAAATTGGAATAAACATAGGTACGTAGGTGACAGATGCAAAATTTCAGAGTTGCCACTTGCACAAGAAAAAAATGATTCTGAATTAAAAAAATGCACTTTTACTGGGACATCCTACTATCTCCTTCGTAACAAAACAAAGAATTTAAATCCAAGATGTTATCGGAGCTATAAATAGAATACTCACCTAATGCCGTAATAAAACACATAAGAGTTTAAATATAAAAATATTTTTACTGTATTTTGTAGTTTGTGTCCAATCAGAAACTGCTTTTTTATGTATTTGTGTATGTGTTTCTAGACTGTATTAACTAGAATATATTTAAATAAATTATAAATTTATATAATAGACACATACAGAAATAAATCTACATTATATAACATTGTTAGTATTGACTGAGAACGATGTTGCCGGTATTAAGAATTACTACAACTTACTACGTACTTCCATGTCCATCACTATATAATGGTAATAAACCACTGCATTTTTCTAGAAACTAATTGTCACTTATAGTATTTCAAGGTCGATACCACCATAGAAAAGCACACACTGCCACTTTAAAGGACAGTAACGCGTTTTTTTTATGTGATACCGACCCGTCCATAGACATCTATAACTCAGGTTGAGGGTTTCAGGTGTTCTTGGAAGGCGGTGTTTCTTTTTATGGAATTGGGGGCAAACGAGCAGACATATCACCTGATGGTAAGCTATTACTGCCGCCCATGGACACCCGCAACACAGAGGCGTCAGAAGTGCGTTGCCGGCCTTTGGGGGATGGACCTCCGGTATCCTCACTCACTCGGTGAAACACAGCGCAAGCGCTATTTCACACCGGTTTTCTGTGAGGTCGTGGTATCACTCCGTTCGAGCCGGCCCATTCATGCCGAAGCGTGGCTCTCCCATGGTCTACATTCACCATTAAGTGACCTGTACATGTGATATTTATTTCTTAAAAGATAGTACGGCCCTGTTTCACGGGTACAAGATAATTTTCGGATAGTGTCAAACCTATATTAGCTATCTGAAACTAAATTTATCCGGTGAAGCAGGGCTTAAGTTCACTAATCATACAACAATGAAGTTGTTAATAAAATAATCCAAACATTTATCTGTACGATTGTACACAATAGATGCGGTTGGCCGCACGCCATTAGACATTTTGACACCGTGTTGTCAATTAGATTTGTTGCCGAAAATCTATGTGTCAACTTAAGGTTAAAATGTACATTTTATTAATTTTTATTTCGATATATTGCCGTCGTATTTAATATTTTTACCCGACTACAGCGTACCCAAAAGGAATGGTAACATTTTTGGTAGTCTATGTTTGTACTACTAGTACTGAACAGATTTTTATGAATGAGGTGTCAATATATTCGTAATACTAACCCGGTGAAATCTATACAAATAAATTGAAGTATCTGTTTGTAATATTAAAATAACCGCTTTTTCTAAATGCATATGTATAAATGTATGTATACACGGTACATATACCAAAATAACATTTTTTTAAATTTTGGTTTGTCTTTCTGTCTATCTGTCTGTTTGTTCTAATCTCTGGAGCGGCTGGACCGATTTTGAAAGGACTTTACTTTGACATCATAATACAAAAGTGCACATTTTATATTATTTAATCTTAATTTTACTAACGAATTGCCTACCTACTTATATAAGCTTTTTGACGAGACTATTTTGTAATTTTGATATTCTTTTCTCATGGATATTTGACCGAGTTTCAGATGTATATTTTGAGGCTGTAATTTCAAAGGCTTAGAATGGAGTCGTTTAGTCTAATCCGATTTGATCCAATTTATTACAATGCTATTATACATACGAACGACACAATCATACAATTAATAGTATATCTGTTCCAATTCCTCAATAATTTTCTCCGAAATTCACTAGTAATGAAAATAAATCGGATAACGCATGTTCGAGCTCGTACATGATTTGATGACTTCACATTTTACAAATATATATACCATGTGTCCCAAAATTCAACGATAAGCGGGCGCCAAAAGGTAGACCTGCTCATGAGTACATAAGGAAATATAATAAAAATATATACCTAGTTTTTTTTAGTTACAAGAAAAATTTAGAATTTTTTGAAAATTTACACCCTTCATTTTTTTTTAATTTAATTTTTACGGTGTCCATACTTTTTTTTTACAAGACCATGAGTCAAAGTACACTAAGAGTAATAATATTTCAAAATTGTAGGAAAAAAAATTATTTTGAACGTTTTTTGTGTAAAAACTGCGGGCAATTTGGTGTTTTTAAGAGTTGTGGTGAATAGTAGCAATATCATGAAAGGTATAAATTTTCAAAGAAATTCAAATTTTTTCTTGTAACTAAAAAAAAAACTAGGTATATTTTTTTATTATTTTTCCTTATGTACTCATTAGCAGGTCTACCTTTAGGCGCCCGCTTATCGTTGAATTTTAGGACACCCTGTATATGTATAATTTTTTTATGTGGTGATGTCGCGCAGTATAATTTGTCTTTGAAGGGAATCGAAGCCACGAGCTCCGGCTTAGCAATCAGGATCGCAAGTTACTAGGCAAACATGCCAGTACCATAAATAACGTCTCTCGGGTTGAAGAATACGGTAATCCCTTAACACCAGATGAGCCATCTGGATATTTGGGCCCTAAATTACAAAAATATGTCAACAACATCATTAGCCTATCGCAGTTCTTTGCTGAATACAGGGCTCTCTAATCGCACGCCACTTGATTCGATCCTCGGCTTCTCGCATCAATCTCCTGCCAGACATCTTGCGTAATAATCAAATGAAATAGTAGCTGACCCACGCAACCTCATTTGCGTCTCCTATTGCCCGTAGCGTGATAATTTGCCTCCGTTTTTGAAACCTTCTTCATTTTTGCTCCGTTCCTATTGGTCTTAGCGTTATGATATATAGCCTTCAGCGTTATATATTTGTATAAAATAACAACACATATTATGCACTACTCTACACTAACTTTTAAACTTTCGCGTTCCATGACATAATAATTATTATTTTTACGGGAATTAACGCGATCCCTTATTTCAAGGTATTACATACCTCTGTTTTGCCTGACGTTTCGACTCGACCAGGTTGCACTGGCCGTGGTCACAGGCTGACATATTATGCAATGGTCTAATGACGCAGAAGCATCACAACAGGCTGCCATAGTGTGGGTCACCGTGCTGCATTGTCTGCATTCGCAATAAGTATGGTGACTGCCACTCTTGGACTTTGCTCATGCTTTCCATCAGACAGAATGGAGTCACTTTGGCAGGCTTATACCTAAAAAAAACAATACAATGACAATAAAACTCATTAAAAGATGCTATCTTTCTACAAAGCCTAGTCCAAAAGGCCGTGTCTCGAATCTCAGACGCATTTGACGAAATGATGCAGATATTCATCATAATATTATGACATTTATAACGAAATAAAACCATTAATATGCATTGAATGAATGAATGAAATGAATTTAATTAGTTTGACTCATAGCCGACGCATTTAATAAATTTTAATTCACACGTCCTGTTGAGTCAAGTGGAGTTTTTTATTATGAAACGGTATGATTTGATTGCACTCGCGTTAGAGTGAGAAGCAGGCTACCTAAAAATGATTACACAAATACGCATTATACATTAATTAGTATTTCATGTTGGTATTGGATGACACACATATTACAGCAGCATTTAACAGTCCACTGCTGGATATATTATTTTATTAGTAGGTTTTTCAATCACTACATAGTATAAAACAAAGTCGCTTTCTCTGTCCCTATGTCCCATGTGATGTAGCAAATAAACACATTTTTTGCGCTTACATTGCAAACGCTGGTTGCACCATACGAGATAGATCAAAATAATGTACTACAGTATTGTACGCCTTAGAAAGAACTACAAAAAAGTCCGCGACGGTATATGTCTATCACTTAGGTATAACCCACAACAACCATTTTTTATTCCTTTCTTTTTACGAGAAATAATGGCTTATTTACGAAGTGATCTTAAGCAATACAGAATGAATCCTTATACAATTAAGTAGATTAAATACATTGTGCATTTAATATAGATCTAAAATGGCCTTTTACAGTATCTAATTTAAATGAATATATTCGAAGATATCTGAAATCCACCCGTGCGAAGCCGGGGCGGGTCGCTAGTATAGAATAATTTAAAATGATACCGGCTTTTGCCCGCGGCGCCAACTGCGTATATGTCAGTTATAGCGGTAAAGAGTAGTATGCCCTTCCTCAAGAATCAAAATATCTATAGGATGCCAAATTTCATTGAAATCAATGCAGTGGTTAGCCATGAAAGCGGTGCACGCGGTTGTTTGATCTTAAGCTAGACCTGAAAACTTATATATTTTAAATATGTGCATAATAGAGATAAATTACACTCAGATACAGAAAAAAAATATCCTGGATGTGAATCGAACCCACAAACTCCGGCTTAGCATTCTAGCCCGGAGTACGGAAGTATGGCTTGTTTCACGCCCGTGCCTCGGAGAGCACGTTAAGCCGTCGGTCCCGGTTGTCATAAACATCTATAGCAATCGTTATTGAGAAGTCAGTGCCCTCAAATACACTGACAACTAGTTCGACTTTCGATTTCAGTTCGCCCCCAGGGTTGCGAAGGTCCAATGCTGTGGAAAACTCACATTCAGGTAAAACCGGTTGATGAGATATGCGATATCTAGCTGTATGATAGAACAGCGAATGTGACAATAAACATCCTTTTTTTTGTTAAAGAAGTGATTACTATCCGTTGCTAATCTAAGGCTACGGCTATTGGCATCATATCACTACTTCCTAAGTCATTATTATAAATATTAATAAGTTTTTTAATCATACAAAACAAAGCAAAGGAAATCTCTATACAACTCTGTGACGAAAATTAATTAATAAAGCCCTAAGACCAATTTTATGAACTTGACTATCATTTTTCATGGATATTGTACTCGAGATGTTTGCTGCGTCATTGCCAAGGGATTCGAAGGTCGTTATTATATTATACTAGTTTTTGCAAGCAGTTACGTTCGTATAAACTTAAATCCGCATCTTCCCGATCTTAGATTACTTCTGTCTAAAAGATAATATAATTGGCAAGGTAGTGCAGTGTTAAATAACTAGACGGCTTAAAACATACCTACTTGTAAATTTCTAACCAAAATTATATCATGGTTAAATTACACCGAGACATAGAATAAATTATTTATCCACGTAATACTTACTCTTACCGTGGGAGAGCCACGCTTCGGCAGGAATGGGCCGGCTCGGCCGGAGTGATACCACGGCCTCACAGAAAACCGGTGTTAAATAGCGCTTGCGAGTGAGTGAGGATACCGGAGGCCCATACCCCAACCACTCCCCATACCCCTCTTCAACCATTATATAAATAATATCCCCCTCCCCATCCCCCAAAAACCGACAACGCACTTGTGACGCCTCTGGTGTTACAAGTGTCCATGGGCGGCGGTAATCGCTTATCATCAGGCGATACGTCCGCTCGTTTGCCGCCCGCCTAGTACAAAAAAAAAATATATAAATCATTACACGATCGATTTATTAGATAGGGCATGTTAATCAGACTGTTGATCGTAATTTGATCGTATCATGGATACCTAAAGTAGCTGCTAAGAGTAAATAGAAGCTTAGCCATCCCCTACTAAATATCTTCGAAAGTCTTATAAATATATTCAGATATGATTTAAAAGAGAGAAAACAAGAGCGAAGATCCGAGCAATCATGACGGATAGCCCTTAAAAGTACGTCAATAGTTTGTCAGCAGAATTTCTATAACACCTAGTGCTTGTGAAGGTCTGAAGGCAGTCGCTCCACTTAAAATATCGAAGTACAGACGTGTCGCAGTAAAAGAAAACCTGACTCATACCTAATTGGAAAAAGAAGGTTCAGAAGATAATGATTTAAAAGTAACAAATGTAAGAAACTTGACCTTTGACCTTGTGAACTGTTATGAAGACATCGCGAAATCTCTCCGAAAGCACACAAATTTCTACATGTAAGCAAACACGTAACCTTAGGCATAATAATTACTTACTGTTCAAAACAAGTTCGTTCCCCAGATCCGCTAGAGGAGAGTGAAACGAATCATCGATTACTAAATCGATTTAATCGGTTGCTTTCACCCTCTATGGAATTTCAAAGAACTAACAATCGTTTGTGGAATTTTTGATCATTACTAATGTTTTTACCGCATCAATATCAACCTTATTTATAGTTTGTTTCAAGTCATATTGATATGTTATTATGTTGATAATGACATGCGGCAAAGTGTCACCACCCCTAATCGTCCCGTGGGTGTCGTAAAAGTTAACTAGGTGGCAAATAACGCAGGACATCACTCAGCTCCGTCCTAAGGATAAGTCTATACCTAGCAGTGGTCTATTAGACACTGTCGATTAAAACATACCATACTTACTCGTGCATAATAGTCCTGTTTCACAATATTACAATTTTTCAACATCGCTGCTGCGCCGCAGCCCGCGGTAGCCTGAGGATTCTACTTTTCCATTAAATTGTATTAATTGGTAATCAACAATTCATAACGTCCCACCGCTGGGCTCGGGTCTCCTCTCAGGAGAGGGTTAAGGCCATACGCCCCCACGCTGGCTAAGTACGGGTTGGGGACTGGCAAGACAACGTTGTGGCTACGTAATCTTGCTGTTGAATGTTTTTAAGCCGCCCAAAGGCCTCCAACTAAGCTTCACGACTACTACGACTATCCTACGATAACAGCTGGGACCGACTGCTTAACGTGACCTCCGAATCACAGAGATGCGGATCATCAGCGGTGACCCATCCATGTATTGACCGCGCCGTCGTTGCTTACCCTCAGTCATTGTTTCTAATTACCGAGTGCAACTGTGCTATGAGGGCCTTTAATTAGTAAAACGTAACTTATACAACGGTTTCAAGAATGTACTTACTAATTAACCTCATGATAATTGACTAAGATTCAGTTCGTCGTATTGCCGTAACAAAGTAACACATATAAGTGATCGAATGGGTTATTAATTTCAAGCTCAAGTCAATAGAACAATTAGTCACAGTATGTTAGTGACCATGACTTGACAACTATGATCACATCTTAACCGATAACGTAAACTTTTGCGAAATCTACAATTTCTTTACAATTCATGAGAATTTATTTACGAAAGTCAAGTTAATCTGTACGATGTTATTTCCAATGTTAATTTCTTAACATAACTTCATCGTTTACAAATTGAACAAACTAAATGATGTTAATTTTAAGAGCAATTAAATCCCTTGTATGTCAATTATGATGTGGCAAAGGTTGTATGTAGGAATAATAATTACACTTTAGTAACACAATAAAGTCCGTGTGGATTAAAAAAAGGCATCAACACACCTATTTATTCCACTCTGAAACACACTTTGAAACTGGAAGTTATAGCTCAGCACAAGCAGGCAGTAGATTTTGGTGTTTTTACAAGCTTTTTATTAACTTGCAATGTATGTATGCTTGTATGTTCGGGTGGAATCTTGCAACTCAATTTTGAAGAAAGTATTTATATAAGTGGATTTATTACATAATATAGAAACCTATGTACATAACCATAATTTATATAAAGAAAACAATATTTACATGCAAGCGTCAAAAAACTCCACATCTTCGCCTACTGGTAGCGATCCCAAAAGAAGTAGAAGTAGATATCTTCAACCGAGTTTGCTGAAATTTTAAAGCATATATATACAGCGTGACAATACAATATTATAATGACATGGAGCTGATCTGATGCTGGAGCTGGAAGGTGGCCATAGGAACTCTGTAAAGAAACGCTGCAACATTATCGAGTTTGGACTCGTTTGATTCATTTATTTATTTATTTATTTAATACTTAATGCACTTGTTGTACAAAGGCGGACTTAATGCCACGAGGCATTCTCTCCCAGTTGACCTTCAGGTGATGTAGAAATATGATCCGGTAGGTGCAAGGATAAGTTTTGTTAATAAGAGATAAGCCTACAATAAATACAACTAATAATTCATCTCGAGACATTCCAGTAAAATCTTGTTTTTAAAATGCTTTTTAATTTAATTTATCATCTAATTTACCTTGATAATCCAGTACATGCTGTGTGGCGTCTATTTGTATAGATCTTTGATTTTTAACTGTAGCTTCAAATTTAACGTTCATAAATGTCACTTAATGTCTTAATTGAATAAATGATTTGTCCAACAACAGCTTGGTATACTAACCCGTCTGGCCAGCGTGGTATATAGGTCAAAAATTTAGTTCAGGTAGCTAAAAAAGACTAGCCCGCAACTTGATTATACTGAAAAGGGACGATCTTAGGAAGGTTACAGGTATCCTGACAGGGCATTGTCCCCTAAACAAGCACCTATTCTCTATAGGCGCAACAGACAGCCCTCTGTGCAGGGGATGCATGGAGGCAGAAGAAACGCCGCAGCACGTTCTCATAGAATATAGAAGTGTGGCAGATCAACGGGCGGACATCCTCCAATCAATATCACTCCCGGAAACATGAAAAAGCTGCTGAGTTTCTGGGATAATCTAGGATGGTTGGAGTAAGAAGATGACAAACCCACGTACAAAGGCCAATCAAGAGGCTAAGTTTTTTTTTTATGGAGTAGGGGGCAAACGAGCAGACGTATGACACCCATGATGATGACACCCGCAACACCAGAGGCATCACAAGTGCGTTGCCGGCCTTTGAGGAATGGGGGGGAGTTGTTTACATCGGGTTTAGTGAGACCGTAGTATCATTCCGATCGAGCCGGCATGCCATCGAGCATGCATGCCGAAGCTCTCCTACGGAAAAAATTAGTGCGGAAATAGCCCGGCGAAACAAACAAACAAAGTATCTGGGTCAAAACCTTCTTTCTAAGGAGATCCCTATGTCCAGTAGTGGACTGTTAAAGGCTGTGATGATGATGATAAAAATAATAAAACAAATGTATTACAACAAGTTCCATCAAGTGCCGACAATCGAGAATATACTCGTAAAGTACAAGTGAGTTTCATTCTAGAATGTAATGAAACAAACTTTAATGGTTGATCGTTTTCGTGGGAGAGTCTTTAGTTAAGCAGTTCTGCTGTGCATTAGGTCACCGGAGATGAATTACTCCCCATCCGGAATTGTCACTCTCCCCATATCCTAATCCTAGGCAAGGTACTGAAAAGTGGCAAGGGACATGTGCCTAGTCTGTTCCGATCTGCTATACACATACATACTTCAACCGGAAGAAATCAAAAACACAACTTACATTAATATGCTCATTAAAACAAAGGTGTTAAATTGCCATAAACATGAATATGATATATAATTTCATTACTATTGTGTTACATAACGATCGATAATCACTTTTGAAAGAACTCTGTCCGTGAAGCTGTTTAGGAACAAAAGTTAACAATGAATGAATCAAATGAAATGGTACACAATTTATACAAAATAATAAAATTGTCGTGTCTGTTTGTCACTTCACATAAATAGATTTTCACTAAATGCACATGAAAGTACTTAAACTTATATGTTATTATTTAAAAAAATAATTTTAATCTCTAAACTCTGTGCCGATTTTAACAGGAGTTTTTATAAGGAGTGACTTAGGCTACTTTTAATATAGAAAAAATACATTTTAGAACAAAATTAAAACCAATGTGAACAATATTCGAATTAAAAGCAGCAAAAACCGCGGAATACAGTTAGGTATTTGTGTATGTTAAATCTTGTTTCTGATTTAGTTTTGCAACCGACTTCATTTTATTGTTATAATTTGCATATGTTCATATTTAATATAATATTTAGGTTTATTAGTAGTTAAATTTAAGTGCGACTTGTTTCTTGATAAACATCATAATGGGTTATGATTTTTTTGAGTGCCAAGATTGAGTAATTTATATTTTTTAATATGTGAAACAAAAACTTTGTACCCCTTATACAAAAACTATGCGAACGGCGGAGTATGACATGAAAGTTAAAAACAAAGAAAAATATTTTTGGTCGAAATTTGATCGACCCACGACGTGTGGGTTTCAGAGTTGTCAAAAATTTTTTTTCAGTCAAATCGGGATTTAGGGCTTTTTTGTGAAAAAAAAACAGGAGTCTTGCGCCGAAAGCGAGAGAAATAAAAAAAAAACGTATACGATACATGAGAAAGTGACTTAAAAAAGTGCATTCGCAATATTTTTGTTTTTCTGCTACTTCAATCCTAATTCGTGAAAGAACTATAGACGGGCCCGTGTCGAAAATTTATGGGTCATCTGCACCACCAGGAGACCTTTTTAGAAAGATACAGGGGCATAAAACATTAACATTCAGCACTATGCCGTCACTTGTAAGCTGTCCAACTGAGTACAGGTGAAGGGGAGGGGGTAGCTATCCTCGATTTTTCTACTTTGTCACATGATTTTCAATTTCAATTGGTCATTTGATTTTGTACGGCATCGGTTCCATATAATTTCAACACCTGTTCTAATCCATTATTCCGCAACGCCGCGGGACGTCCTACGAAAATCGGGACGTCTAGCAATGCTGGTCACCATACTGCATTGTCCACATTCGCATTGATTATGGTGACCACCATGGATTCAACTCATGCTTTCCATCAGGCAGAGTAGAGTCATTTTGGCAGGTAAAACATATACAAAAAGCCTCTTCGGTGTAGTGTAAAATAAAATGCTTTATTAATATAAAAATGTAAAGCCATGTCATTCGCAAATTTGTATGTACATTACCTAACTATTACATAATTCACGTTTGGATGGCAATTTTTCTTATTAATATGTTCATGAGAACATTACATAGAAATCATAGAATCAATAATTATGCAGTCAATAAAGTCTTATATTAATGTTATCTATTGCATAATTATATAACAGATAATTAATGTATGTCTAATGGACTGTGCGATGTTGCTAGAGGATATAATTAATTATCTAAAAACTAATGAAAGAAAACAACTCAAACATGTGTAGTTTTGACCATGGTCGCCATTGAAAACTTTTAATGTTTTAATATAATAAAAAATAAAATAAATATTTCAGACATCTAACACAACGCCAACTAGTCCCGAGCTAAGCAGAGCTAGTATTATGGGCACTAAACAACTGATATAAATACATATGTACTTTTTTTTGTAAATACATACATATTATACATAGAAAACACCCAAACTCCGAAACAAATATTTGCAGATCATACAAACATTTGGTCCGACCCGGGAATCGAACCCGAGACCTCAAGCACAGCAGTCGCATACGCTACCACTGCGCCACCGAGGCAGTTAAACTATTGAGGATTTTTGAGCAATTAATTCTTTTTAAATTACTCAAATCATGAGTCCGTATGGAGATGGATTAAGAAAATGGTGTCTCAATAGCACTTTTGCACCCGTGGGTGTCGTAAGAGCTGTCTAAGTTAGCAAGACAACAGCACTGGAAAGAGAAGGCACACAAGAAACAAACCCTATTACACACCCTCTGGTCAGCGTGGTAGGCCAAAATCTCATTTGTAGGAGGCCTATGCCCAGCAGTGGACAATCGAAATGCCGTTGTTAAGGTTACCTTTTAGTTCGGTTGAGCATTCCATTTTGACGTCTAATAAATTGATGAACGCCGTCTGCATGCACGAAAAAGAATGACTCATTGTCCCGTTACGCTCATCGTACATCGTTGTATGAGAGATAGATGCATCTATCTCTCATCATTTCCTCAATGTTTTTAAAAAATTGTTTTCGAAAGGGTATGCTCCCGAGGAGGTCCCATTGCCACCATATCAAGATCTGATGATGGGATCCCAGGGAAATCGAGAGATCCCTCATTTTTTATAGGCACATATTATGATTTTCGTATATTTTCTGAAGTTACACCGGTATTTGCGTCTGGTTGTCATCATTTTATGATGATGAGCTTATGATGTAAGGCACAACTCCTTAACGGTATGGAGTTGGAGGATAAATCTTTTAATATCATATGTATATATGTTACCTTTAGTCGTATTCTTTCAAATTATTTAGGTAAGCTGATGATGGAAGGTGGAAGGTATAACTCCTCAACGGTTAGGAGTTGGAGGATAATTCTTTCAATTTCATACGTATCTAAAGACCTTCTCTAAAGTCGTATACTTTCAAGTTATTTAGGTGAACTGATGATAGAAGGTTAAACTATTCAACAGTAAGGGATTAGAGGATGATTTTAATATTACACGTACGTATAGACCTTAATTTGTATTCTTGATGATAAAATTTGATGAAATAGTTCAACTTACTATTTACCTACGATTGTTTGCACGAAAAAACTGAAAAATAAAAACTTTTTATAAAAGAAACGACTTCCAAAAAACATCCAACGAAAACTCTCTGCCAAAAATACACTTAAAAGCGTAAAATAAACTGGTTCTTCATAAATTGTCTATACCTAATTCTTTATTCATTTAAATATTAGTATTATAATGTGTGCTAGGTACCTGAAATCTGTTTGAAGTCGGTGTTAAGCCAAAAAGAATACAAACGAACAATTACAAAAGTCTAAGCGATAGTCACTTGGCACCGACTTCAAACAGATTCTAGGCACCTAGCACACATTATAATACTACTATTTAAATGAATAAAGAATTAGGTATAGACAATTTATGAAGAACCAGTTTATTTTATGCTTTTAAGTGTTTTTTGGCAAAGACTTTTCGTTGGATGTTTTTTGGAAGTCGGTTTTTTATGTTATGACGTTGTCACGTTAAACTATCGTCCGTAAACCGACTTTACAGACATCCAATTTTTTTGTGATGTACCAATCATCACAAAAAATATTCTAGCTCTCTACTTTAACTATATTTCTTTCTAACTTCTCCGTCGAAAGCTCAGAATAAGATAAGCGAATATACATGCAAGTGTAAAATTAACATATTACGAATAATATCTTAATTGCGTACTTTTAAATTTAAATTGCCCTCGATTACGTCAACGCCCTTTCTGTTGATTAAAATTGTTTGACCTCAAATTAAGTAGAGATTTTAATTAGTTTACGAATGTTATAACATCTCTCCATATGTCTCCTCAATACTGTGCCTACTGTGCTACTCTGTGTTACAGTTGAGTGTTCTGGGTGATCTTTGATTTCAAAACATTTCATTTTTTTTTGTTTTATGGAATAGGCAAACGAGCAGACGTATCGCCTGATGTTAAGCGATTACCGCCGCCCATGGACACCCGCAACACCAGAGGCGTCAGAAGTGCGTTACCGGCCTTTGGGTAATGGGGGGGGGGGGGGGAGGTAGGGGGGGGGGTTGATGTATGGGCCTCCGGTATCCTCGCTCACTCGATGAAACACAGCGCAAGCACTATTTCACAGAGGTTTTCTGTGAGGCCGTTGTATCACTCCGGTCGAGCCGGGCCATTCATGTCGAAGCGTGGCTCTCGTATGTTTGTTGTTTTTGTTCCATCGCCTCATAATACATATTTAAGTTCTAGAATTTCTAGAAAAAATGTTATATTATTTATGTACATGTATATGTTAACGTATGTATATGTAACGTAAAATTGGAAATAAGTACCCTATTGTAAGTAATATATAAAAATGAGGAGGTTTCTCAATTTGACCGTATATATAAAAAAAAAATGTATGTTCGCGGATAACTTCGTCGTTTATGAACCGATTTTCATAATTATTTTTCTAATGGAATGTAGATATCCCAACGGTGGTACCATGATAAGGACACGAGATCTGATGATCCAAGAGAAATCGAGTCGAACCTTTAAATCGGTTTTCTTTTGTTAAAATTTTACTTGTATTTACCGACTTCCAAAAAGGAGGAGGTTCTATGTTCCACTGTATGTATTTTTTTTTTTTTTAACTATAAAGTAGTGGAGCCACGATGATTTCAGCACGAACGGGACGGAGCGTCCGTTCGGAGCGGTACCTCTCACAGAAGGCCTACTTAAAATGATAGCATTTGTGCGGTCACCATGCTGCATTGTTGCAGTGTTGCAGATTATGCTTTCCATCAGTCAGAGTAGTCACTTTAGCAAGCTCATATAAAAAAAAAGCGGCCAAGTGCGAGTCGGACTCGCCCATGAATGGGTAACAGCAAGTTACATAAAAGTTCTTGTAGTTCCTTGTAACTTTGATCGATGTTTTAATAATAGTGTATTTTTTTGCGGTTGACGATTTATGACGTATTAACGTACTAGATCTCGTTCAAACCAATATTTGGTGGAAATTTGGATGGTAATGTACATCATATTATATATTTTTTTTAGTTTAATCATTCTATTATTTTAGAAGTTACAGGGGTGGGGGGCACATTTTACCACTTTGGAAGTGTCTCTCGCGCAAACTATTAAGTTTAGAAAAAGAAAAGATTTTAGAAACCTCAATATCATTTTTGAAGACCTATCCACAGCTATATGGTTTAGCTTATTATATCTACAAAACTCCGTTAGTTACAAGATTAGAGCGATCATATACATACCAAGTTAAATAAAAGCTTGTAAGAATCGAAAGCGAACAGACTCACCAGTGGATTATAACAGTCTTGTTAACTGACAAATAAACACAGTTTCAATAATAAAGAAACGGCTTATTATATAATCGTACAGTAATGTTTTCTATTCAATAGATGAGTTAGCGCTGTTTTATAACAGATGAACAGATGATAATTTATTTCTTTTAAATTACTCCATTACTAAGAGATATTAATTTCGATAACGCCATTATGAAGCTAAAGAATTTGTTTATTTATCGACACTTGAAAGCGAACTGATCCCGTAATGTTTCGGTATCTAAACAATGGTAGGAGCCATGTAGAGAGCTATTGTGATCAGGTCATGTAATAAATCCGGGTTAGATAAATAAATAAATATTTCGGACATCTTACACACAACGCCATCTAGTCCCAAGCTAAGCAGAGCTTGTGTTATGGGTACTAGTCAACTGATATAAATACATATACACTTTTTTTTTGTAAATAAATACATACCTACTATACATAGAAAACAACCAAACTCCGAAACAAATATTTGCAGATCATACTAACATTTGGCCCGACCCGGGAATCGAACCCGAGACATAAGCGAAGCAGTCGCATACGCTCCCACTGCGCCACCGAGACAAATTTTCAAATATCCATATATCCAATATGGATATTTGAAAATTTCACACCAAGAATGCTTGATTAGTTAAAATAAATAGTGTTTAAAACTCACTGCCAAAAAAACACTTAAAAGCGTAAAATAAACTGGTTCTTCATAAATTGTCTATACCTAATTCTTTATTCATTTAAATAGTAGTATTATAATGTGTGCTAGGTACCTAGAATCTGTTTGAAGTCGGTGCCAAGTGACTATCGCTTAGACTTTTGTAATTGTTCCTTTGTATTCTTTTTGGCTTAGCACCGCCTTCAAACAGATTCTAGGTACCTAGCACACATTTTAATACTACTATTTAAATGAATAAAGAATTAGGTATAGGCAATTTATGAAGAACCAGTTTATTTTACGCTTTTAAGTGTTTTTTTGGCAGAGAGTTTTCGTTGGATGTTTTTTGGAAGTCGGTTTTTTTTTATAAAAAGTTTTTATTTTTCAGTTTTTAGTGCAAACAATCGTTAGTAAGTAGTAAGTTGAACTATTTCATCATTAAGAATACAAATTAAGGTCTATACGTACGTGTAATATTAAAATCATCCTCTAATCCCTAACTGTTGAAGAGTTTAACCTTCTATCATCAGCTCACCTAAATAACTTGAAAGTATACGACTGAAGGTCTTTAGATACGTATGAAATTGAAAGAATTATACTCCAACTCCTAACGGTTGAGGAGTTGTACCTTCCACCTTCCATCATCAGCTTACCTAAATAATTTGAAAGAATACCACTAAAGGTAACATATATACACATGATATTTAAAGATTTATCCTCCAACTCCTTACCGTTAAGGAGTTATACCTTACATCATCAGCTCATCATCATAGAATGATGACTACCAGATGCAAATATTTATGTAACTTCAGAAAATATACGAGAAACATAGTATGTGCCTATAAAAAATGAGGGTTTCTCTCGATTTCCCTGGGATCCCATCATCAGATCCTGATATGGTGGCAATGGGACCACCTCGGGAGCATACGCTTGCGAATACATTTTTTTTTTTAAATCGGTTCACAGTTGACGGAGTAATCGCTGAACATACATTAAAATACAAAAGAAAACATACAGTGGAACATAGAACCTCCTCCGTTTTGGAAGTCTGTTAAAAACATAGGTAATTTAATGCTTCATTAAAGAGAAAATTACAAATTAATTAAACATATTATATTTATATTCAACGGATAAGCACACGATGGAAGATTAACAATAAGGAATATCACCCTTATTCAACCCATGGGTGTCGTAAGAAGCGACAAAAGGAATCAACTACCTACGCAGTACAACAGCAACTATAGAGAAGGAAAACTTGAAACAACCCCATCCCCCCCCTCCCCCCCCATCCCTCTTCCCATCCCCCAAAGGCCGGCATCGCACCTGTGACGTCTCTGGTGTTGCCGGCCAATCGCTTATAATCAGGTGATACGTCTGCTCATTGCCCACTATTCCATGAAAAAAAAGCTATGTCAATCAGCGGCCAGCGTGGTGTATTAGGCACATACCTCCCGTCTAAGATCCTATTTCCAATAGTGGCAGCAGTGGACTACGAATACCTGTTGATAACAGTGATTATATTTATACCCGAAGAAAATATAACTTCGCGTATGCTACATGTCAAAATCCCTTTTTTTATGGTATATGTGGCAAACGAGCAGACGCATCACCTGATGGTAAGCGATTACCGCCGCCCATGGACGTCACAAGTGCGTTGCCGATCTTTGGGCGATGGGGAAAGCGATGTGGAGAGGGGTTGGGGTATGGGCCTCCGGTATCCTCACTCACTCGGTGTCACCCTTGAATACGTCATAACTCTGTCACTGTAAGTATCACCCATTCAGGGCATTTCTTCTAATACGCGGGCTCACCGCATGTAATGCAAATTTTTATGGTTCGGTGGATGTTTAACAGACACTAATCGTGATGGAGAAAATATGATATAATTTATTACTAGCTAGGGCTGTCACGCGTATCAAAGAACATCGTTCAATTGCAGAAGATTTTAACTAAGAAAGAAATATTATAAACTCCGAGCCTTTTCTAACTCGATTCTACTACGGAAATGCTGTTTTTTTTTGCGTGGAATGATTGCGAATTCCTCAACTAAAGAACCAGGCAATATCGAAGTTCCTTAGATAGACAGGTGTCAGACTTACCACCCCCAAGCCAAGCACCTGCAACGGTTGAGACAGATCTTCGAATGCCAATTGAGAATGTCAGCTTAACGTGCTCTCCTAGACGCAATAGAACTAAGAAATGGATTTAAATTTAACATCGGAACGTCCAAAACCACAGGCAGAAGTAAATTAGCCAATAAATTACTTACTCTAGTTGTAACAAATAAACAGATTTTAAAGAAACATGTGAAGCTCCTGTTACAATATGGCGCAGTCTACAATGGGTAAGTTTAAAATAATAATATCCGCGATTCTCGTTTAAAACACAAGCCGAAGCTTTAATTTTAAATATGTGGCAACCCTATTATCATTAATTCAAGTAGGTATTAACCAGTGAAATATTCCGTGTTATGACCTCAAATGCACCTCAGACCTCAACACATTATGTAATTACGTTAAGTACGTTTTACATGATGTTTTACCTCTACACACAACATTACTATTACTTCTTCATGTTATCTCTATCATCAACGGCCTAGTACTAACCTCAAAACTGGACGTAATGATCCAAACCCACTTTTCTAAGGGAGACTCCTATTTTTAGGTTTAAGCTTACTATACCACGCTGGCTGGGTTCGTATAAGGTTTGTGTCAAGTTTTCCTTCTCTTGACAGTACTGTTGTCCCTTATTAGAGTCTTACGATGACGAGATGAATAGGGGTGGGCGTTAAATATTGGCAGAGAGGGAGAGCTACGCTTCGACATGCATGGGCCGGCTCGACCGTAGTGATACCACGGCCTCACAGAAAACCGGTGTGAAACAGCGCTTGCGCTGTGTTTCACCGAGTGAGTGAGGATATCGGAGGCCCATACCCTCCCCCCCCCCCATCCCCTTCTCCATCCCCCAAAGGCCGGCAATGCACTTGTGACGCCTCTGGTGATGCGGGTGTTCATGGGCGGCGGTAATCGCTTACCATCAGACGATACGTCTGCTCGGTTGCCCCATATTCTATAAAAAAAATACTTACCTATACACATATTTATTTAGAAGTATAAGTATATCAGTAAACATTTATCAGAAGTCTCCTTAAATACCATAGTAGACAGCAGTTTGGGATGGATTGAGTAATATTACTAGTATGTTATTATTTAGACAAAATATTTTGTAACGAGATCTATTGTGTGTTTAGTATTGTTATAAAACTGGTAGTTCGACACTAATACTTAACCCATGCAAACCCATAAAAATGTCTAATTATTGTTCTTTAAACGTTGGCTAACTGCATTTAGTTAGAAATATATACTTAACATCTTTTCTCCACGGCTCTCGTTTATATCGGTTACGGCAGTAATAGGTAGCTTCTGTTACTTGCTAGTAATGTAGTTATCCATTGATGAAGGAATTGGTTTCGCGGTTTAGGCGTGTCAGTGTAAGATAAATAAACAAACGAACAATTTAGATGTATGCTAATAATAATATATATCTATTTATTTTACACCCGATAATTTAAAAAGGTAACTTAAAACTAAGTAATTACAAATGGCGGTTCTATCGCTAGCTGGCAATCTCTTAAGGCAACCATGGGATGGAAAATATAAGGTAGTGCCTGGTTTTTCAGAAAGTGCAGAAAATTAAAGTAGTTTATATAAATCTATATTAATATTATGTCTCGTTGGTTTCGCGGTTGGCGTGTGCGACTGCTAATCATGAGGTCTCGGGTTCGATTCCTAAGTCGAACCAAATGTTTGTATGATCTACAAATATTTGTTTCGGAGTTTGGGTGTTTTCTATGTATAATATGTATATATTTACAAAAAAAAAATTATATATGTATTTGTATCAGTTGTCTAGTACCCATAACACAAGCTCTGCTTAGCTTGGGACTAGATGGCGTTGTGTATTAGATGTCCAAAATATTTATTTATTTATTATAACGCTGAAGAGTTTGTTTGTTTGTTTGAAGCGCTAATCTCAGGACCGGTGATCCGAATTGAAAAATTTTTTCAGTGTTGGATAGTACATTTATTGAGGTAGATTATCATCACGCTAAGACCAAAAGGAGCGGAGCACCAATGAAGAATGGGACAAAAATGGGGGATTTTTTACGCTACGGGCAATAGGAGACGTAAACGGCGTGACGTGGGTCAGCTAGTATTCTATAAAGTAACAATATCAGATAGTTTAAATAATTAAATGACAGTATTCGTGCTCTCATGTTTCGATGCTCATGATCAATGCGATACAGAAGCATCTCAATAGGCCGCCATAGTGTGGGTCGCCACGCTGCATTTGTGCATTGTTGTTGTTGCATTCGATATGAGTATGGTGGACACTACTCCTGAATTTCGCTTTTGCTTTCCATCAGGCAGAGTAGGGTCACTTTGGAAAACATACAAATAAATATGTGCAATTTATAGATATTCCACACATACCTACCCAAGGGGAATACCTTGACTTAACTTACATAGTATAGCTTAATACGCTAATTAACTATGGAATATTGACGTCTACCAGGTAAAATTCCTTTGCAGGTCTCTTAAAGGCAACCAGATTTCCCGCATATTTTATTGCATGCGGCAAAGGAATGGTCGAGGAATTCGGTAGCGAGTCCTGGCATATTCTACTTTAAATTCTACGACGATCTCAACAATTAGTGTGTCATGTAGGAAGTAGGATTTAAGGTACCGTGGGGTAAGAGAATTGAATAGAATGTTACATAGACGAGAAAGAAAATATGCATTCAGCTGAAGGCAGATAGGTACCACTGAAACTGTTTACGATAATCGGATATATGAACAAATTTGCGTAATCCGAACATGATTCTGGGTTAAGTCAAGGATGAGAAAAAGAAGGGATTGTGTAAGAGCGATTTTGGTAGTTATAGGTGAAAAATGTGCAAAGAGTCTGCAGCGACAAACATTTTGCGGCACAGCTCTTGTAGCTCAGGTCACCAGGGTAGGAGGTAGTATCAATGTTGAGCACCAAGGTTTTCATCTTGTCTCTGTACAGAAAGAGTGTGCTTTTGCAACAAGAACAATTAAAGATGTTCTACTAGCCGATATAGGCCACGGTGGTCAGTCTCAACGGAGAGCCACGCTTCGGCATGAATGGGCCGGCTTGACCGGAGTGATACCACGGCCGCACAGAAAACCGGTGTGAAATAGCGCTTGCGTTGTGTTTCATTGAGTGAGTGAGGATGCCGGAGGCCCATACCCCAACCCCTCCCCACATCCCTCTCCCCATCTCCTAAAGGCCGGCATCGCACTTGTGACGTCTCTGGTGTTGCGGGTATCCATGGGCGGCGGTAATTGCTTAACATCAGGTGATACGTCTGCTCGTTTGCCCCATATTCCATTAAAAAAAAGATTAGTTAACTGCGCAGGAGATTTGTCTGCACAGTTGGCCTAGTGGTTTAAGCGGTCGTCACGCCTTTTTCTGCTACGTTAAGTGTTGTGGGTTCAAATCCTACATGGGACAATACTGTGTGATCCGCAAATTGTTGTTCTGAGTCTGGGTGCCTTTGTGTCCGTTTCATGTATGTTTGTAAAGTCCCCCGCGACACAGGATATATATACTGACTGACTGCCTCTGTAGCGCAGTGGTAGCGTATGCGACTCGGACCAAATGATTGTCTTGTTACAAAAAACTATAAATGTATTTATATCAGTTGTCTGGTACAGTCAGACAAGAATCATCAAAATCAAACCAGTCAAAAATTATGAGGTAACAAACATAAAAAAAAATCGAATTGATAACCTCCTTTTTTGAAGTCGGTTAAAAAGATAATATTTTAGGCCATCTAACACACAACGCCATCTAGTCACAAACTAAACAGAGCTTGTACTATGGGTACTAGACAACTGATATAGTGTTCTTAGCATGGTACCACCGTTGTGAAATCTCCTTTCCATTAAAAAAAAAACATTAAAATCGGTTCATAAAAGACAAAGTTATCCGCGAACACACATAAAAAAAACATATATATGGTCGAATTGAAAACGTCCTCCTTTTTTGAAGTCGGTTAAAAAATAACAATAAAAACATAAAACAATAAACTTTAAACAATGAAAATACTAGGTAGTAGAGCCACGCTGATTTCAGCACGGTTGGGCCGGCTCGACTGGGGCGGTACTACCCTCGCACAGAAGATCAACGTAAAATGACAGCGTTCGTGCTGTCGTGTTTCGTTGGTGAGTGCGAGACTGGAGGCCCAAATAGTCTAGTCAACAAGTTCCATACTTGTTGACTAGACTAAAAGATGCAGAAGCATCACTAGGCCCCTAGGCCCCCATGGTGTGGGTCACCGTGCTGCATTGTCTGCGTTCGCAATGAGTATGGTGGCCACCACTCTTGGATTCTGCTTATGCTTTCCATCAGGCAGAGTAGAGTCATTTTAGCGGGCCATACATAAAAAAAAAATAGATCGATCCCAATATAACGTAGCACGACCATTCTCTAGAACTGGGTCGGGCACATATCTATAGTACGGCACCTCTGAACTCACAAGTTTGTATTTAAGGGCAAGTTGTTGATGTACAATCCTGGCTACTTAGTTGTGCCTGTGCAAATATTCACCGTTAGCAAGTCGAGAACAACCAGAAATGGCATGTCTGATAGATTCTCTGATTATTATTCTCTTTATTAAATTACTATAACATATTATTTACATTTTTAAATATACATATAAAAAAACAAATACATTTAAAAATATAAAAAATAGTAGACCACCGACTTCGGGTAGGTACAGGGACCAAGAAACCGGTGGTTAGGGCTCCAGAGACAGGAACCTCCTCACAATACGAGTCGTGTCAAGTAGGACTTCCTTCTGCATCAGACCCTTAGGTAATCCAGCCGTCTAACGTGAGCCTCTTAAGGTGTTGGTCGAGGCTCTTGGCAATTATTGTTATTATTATTATTACTATAATGTATAGTAGTGTGACTGGAAGTATATTTGTATGAGTACAAAATGAATGTTTTAATGAAAACCTAATATTTGGTAACTTGGTTAAGTATAATGATTACTGGTTGTTCATCAATTTCTTGACAGATTGAAGTTATCTGTTGGTAGAAAATTATACTCGAAATATAGTGTCATGTTGACATTATGTTTTTTTTTTCTAAAAATTAAATAAACACTTGGTCCGACTCGGGAATCGAACCCGAGACCTCATGATCAGCAGTCGCATACGCCAACCGCGAGACCAACGAGGCAGTCAGTCATAATGACAGTTTTAAAAAATCGAAACTAAACGGTTTAGGTTCTAGTAGGCTTACGTTTCTTAATTCTATTTTCAAAAAAAATCACAAGCTTTTGGGCTTTTTCGGTGTCCTTAGCAACTGAGTTAAAAGACAAAGCGTTCTTAATTACTGTAACAATAAAACCCGTGCATAGACAATTCACATGTCTACAAGATTTAGGAAGACACTAAATAATTGCCCGAACATCGCTGCGAAATCTTCAGCGCTAATTCAAAGACATTTCAATAGAACAGCCTTCAATGTTCTTATTGTGTTATTTTACGCAAGCAGAACCCGGTGACGACGTAATGTTTATTCTAATTGTTTAATATTCATTAATTTGTGAGTAAGCCCCCCAGAAGACTATTATTCTCATTGATACCCCTCAAACGTAACTTGAACTCGGCCACTTAAGTGAAAGTTGGTAAGCTGAGGTCGATGTAAAATGGGTTCATCATCCATTTTGACTTGAACTGTGCTTAGTAAGTGAATGATGACGTTGGTGGTTCTTGAACAATTGGCTTTTACGTATGGGAGAATGTTATAAGCGTGGTCTATGGTTCACACGGGTACATTTGCCTCTGTAGTGTCGACGGATTCGCATTCTATTTTCAAAGTTTATTGGCGGGATTTTCAGATTAAATTTAGAACGTGAGTTTTTTTTTAAATGACGGAAAGTGCTGTGTTGTGATTATTTAAAAAAAAAATAATCAATTTCCATCTTTGTTATAGTTTTTGCATCGGTGTTATTTGTACTAAGAAGAAAAAATTAAGGTAAGTGGTTAATGTAGATTTTTTTCGCGCTTGTCTCTATACTTTTACTATATTTTATATACAGTATCTAGTCATATGTAAGAGATAAAGATTACATTTATTCTTAATAAATACTTTCTTACAAATGTAGGTTTCTATGTTATAACAATAATTATTTTTACGGGAATTAACGCACCACGGCCGGTGCAACCTGGTCCAAACGTCAGGCAAATCAGAGGTATGTAATACCTTTTAATAAGTAATCGCGTTAATTCCCGTAAAAATAATTATTGTTATATCATGGAACGCGAAAGTTTAAAAGTGAGTATAGGTTTCTACGATTTAAAAAATTGAAATTGTAAAATTGTTATAGGAAAATTTATTTTCATTCTATTTTTTATTTGTATTTGTATCTTTTTATATGCGTACATAAACTAAATAATATTTAGTATTTTTATCCTGAAATTTTTAAATCAGCTTTAATTTTTATAATATGGTTAAAAAATTAAATTAAAGGTAGGTACCTAATCTATAGATGCATTTTTTTAATATCAATAAAATAAATGCCTATCTTGTTCAAACTGAAAAAGTTACTTAACAAATACATTATCTATTTATATAAGTAAAATAATTTATTTTAAATCGTAAATATTTTTTATACAAAAGAAAAAAATAAGGTTGATTAAGTATTTTCAGTCGAATCGACAATCATTTTTAAATCATCACTAATGTGTGACTTATGACCAGTTATAAAAATAAAATAAAATAGTTAAAATACTTAAGGGTCTATATTCCGCTTGCCTCATTTAAAACCACAGTTTGGCAATTAAGGAATTAAAACATCGGGTTTAAAATAAATATGTATATAAAGAGAATAAATAAAAATTATTAAGGTACCATTAACATTAATAAACAATATATCATATATCAATAAATCATCTCATATTTTCGTACGATTTCTTCCAAGTTTTTTTTATACAATTCTAAAGAAAACAATTATTATTAGAAATGTAAGGCGATTGCATTGCCGTGTTAATTACCATGTGAGCCACAGATTACATCTTATGAAGCATAGATTAAATTCAATAGACGCTATTTCGTATACGTACTCTATGGGTATGTGCGGTTTCGCGCCAATTTTGCAATAATGTTCTTGTCACACATTTGTTTTTATATGTTACTGTTACTACGGCCAACCATATTGTTTTTGCGTCAGTTTAGTTACAAAAACTATTTGTTCATCCAGGTTTTAAAGTTAATTTCGTAGTATGTAAAATTGATTAAAAAAAAGTACATGTTTTAAAAAAAGCACTTCAAGAAAGTTAATCTTTAGAGTGAAAAATTAAACGTTAAAAATATTGTTTTCCAATGTTAAGAGATGCCTTATGTAGTTTTACAGGACAGTTTTAGTTCTTTTTTGCGTGAAAGTTTAACAAACAAACGAACTCATATATTATAAATAGTTATAATGTTAGGATAACACATGTGTTACGAAATAGTTGACTATTACGTGTAGTTTAAGTTATAAATACAGTACAAAAGCACGCGGAAGACGAGTTTACGACCAGGCAACGTTTAACACGTCATATACAGGATGGTAAAACCTCTTGACATGTGTTAGTTTGTATAATAGACTTCTATAAATCAAGTAGACTTAGTAGTAGACTAGTTGACCCACCAAACTTCATCTGCGTCTTTTATTCAATCATGCTCGGGTCCTGTTGGTCTATGCGTGATGTTAACTATCCTATCTTAGGTACTTCAGCAAAACACATATCACTATGACTATGACTAGATCTTTTAATTTTTCTTGTACATAAACCTTGTCCTAATAATAACGAACACATGAAAAAAAGAATGATTTAATTTGGTGCAGCCGATCGGAAGTTATGCGTGCACATATAATTCGGCTATTCATTTTTATATAAATCAATAGACGGATATCATACAAATAAATAAGAATGCCCAATTTCATGTTCATGTAGTAACGGATTCAGAATATGGACTTTTACTACACATATGCATCCCGAGAATGTCATAAGAGCCATCTTAAGGAAAATTATGCAGCATTTACACAAAGAAGGCAAATCTGACACAAACTCTCAACTCGTCTGGCAAGCGTGATATACTTGGCCAAAATTTCGTTTCTAAGGAGAAGCTAATGTACTGTAATGTTGATGATCCCTTATCTAAACAATGAAAAGAAATAACAAACAAAGACTTATGCAGTGTTAAAAAGTTATCACAAGTTATGAAAAAAAATTATATTGATTATAATTATTAAACCGCATTGATGGCGCAAAGATTAAAGCGATCACACTTCTTACTGGGTCCAATTTTTTGCGTGTGATTCACAAAAAAATATTCCGATTGTTCCTTTTGTCCATTTCATGTATGTTTATAAGGCCCCTGCGACTCCGATTACATTCCTAGTGCGGAGGTGTGTTTCTTAAGAGAAAACATTGATGAATTACCTGAATAAATAAAGCAGCTAAGTTTTCAAGGCAACTAAATAAGGTGTGTATCAATAATAATATTTAGATTGACAGTCCTGATCGTGAACTTTTGATATCGATGTCTTTTAAAATGATGTTTGAGTACATCGGTGATGTAATAAATGTGATGAAATTCATTTGTTGCCTGCTTCAAAAAGCTTTTATCTATTTCTTAGCTTTTATAATTTATAACTTTGCACGTCTTAAGCCGGGTCTCCTGCGACACTGTTTAATGTTTTTAAACACCAAACATCACATATTTATCAAAATATGGGCGTGGCCTAATTGTTTTGTTAATTTTAACGAGCAAACATGTTATCCAAAGCGGACTGAAAACATCCCAGCGTATACTTCTCGTATAATGAAACTGAACTGAACTAACATTAATACTTATATTATTCATATTTATACTATAAAAGTAAGTAAGTAAGTGTACTATAAGTCATTTTGTAGAGTAGATAAAAGATTTTTGCTTTTCGTGTAATCGTGTTTGATTTTCGTTTAAAAGTCCGTCTCCTGCGACTTTTCGCTAACATGTTTAGTTAGTTTGTTTTGTTATTTTTAGCCGCAGGAGACACGCCTTTGCATATAGCTCTCTGATCTCAAACTAGACAGGGTGTATACTATTACTATGGTAACCAGACTATTAATAAACATGCTTCTTAAGTATTTTACATTTTTTAATTTATGAGCCTGCCAAAATGTCTCTACACTGCCTGAAGGAAAGCCTAAGCAGAATTCTAGAGTGGTGGTCACTATACTCATTGCGAATGCAGACAGTAACACCGTAGTCTTAGGTATAATAAAGGCTAGAAGGCTAGGAAGATTATTTAATGATAACAAAATGAACTAAAAGTAGTTGTAACCTTAGGAGACACATTATTTTTGTACCGTTGCTGGTTTTTTAAGTTACCAGCTTTTGTCTGTGGCTTTAGATAGGTAACATTTTTTTTTATAAATATAGGCCCGCCATAATGACTCTACTCTGCCTGATTGAAAGCATAAGCAGAATCCAAGAGTGGAGGTCACCATACTCATTGCGAATGCAGACAATGCAGCATGGCGACCCACACCATGGCGGCCTAGTGATGCTTGTGCATATTTTAGTCTAGTCAACAAGTATGGAACTTGTTGACTAGACTATTTGGGCCTCCGGTCTCGCACAGTGTCGGTCGAAATATACGTTGATCATCAAGAATGAAAGTATATCCATGCCGAATTTCATTAAAATCTGTTCCGCAGTTGAATTTTAAAGCCTAATAGACAGACAGAGCTACTTTTCTCTTTTTAACCGACTCCAAAAAAGGAGGAGTTTATCAATTCGACAGTATTTTTTATATGTTTGTTACCTCATAAATTTCGACTGGGTGTACCGATTTTGATGATTTGAAAGCTGATGCTTCCCGTGTGGTCCTATTTAATTTGGTCCTGTTCTTGGTGTCGGTTTTTTTTTGGAAAAATTTGTGATTATTACAATATTACATTACTAGCTTAGTTTGACGGAAAATATAAAATTGTGCAACACCTTCCCGAGATTGCATCCACACATGTATATCAAACATCATTATTACCCATTCACAGCAACTGAGGATAATAATGTCTTAAAATTTTGTCGCACCATCGATCTGCAGTTGACATGCGCTTCCGCAACTTCACTTGCCAATACAAAATATGACTTATCACTTGAAAAATAGAGTTGCGATTGTATGGTTATTAATGTATAAAGGACGGTAAATAACTACTGTTGTAGTGTGGGTTAAGATCATTATTATTATAGTAATCGGTTGGGTCAGCTTCTAATTAAAGTCAAGTACCTAATACTAATGATGATACAGACCCTTCTAAATTTCATATAAAAACACATTTGTAATTAAATTATGTCTTATTGCTATAAAAATAACGAAAATTTTCATCTCATCGTTATTTATAGGCGTTTATGACCTTATGATATTATGACTAACAATACAAGTGCGTGTTCCTTATCTACGTATGCAAAATATACAATTTGTGATTATGTAAGGTACTAAGAATAATATTCTAAAGATTTTACGATATAGGGAAATGTTTGAAAGCGTCTTTAGTATTGTTCTTGGCAATGTAAGCGGCAATAAAAAATGATTAAATTTTTTTTTTAACATATCGATATAAATATTATGTACTTGCAATGTCTAGTACACTTTTTGATACATTTACTTAAGTACACTTACATTAAATTTTCTAACAAAACATTGACACATTAACAGTTTCATTTACAATCGAAACTAAATAGTTATAATAAATGACAAAATGACTAAGATGAATAAGATAACAGTCTTAACAGTTTTTTTTTATGTCAAAAACAAAATCAAATCTGTTAAATAAACAAAAAAAAACTCTAATTCAAACATGGCCATGAAACGCTCGTTAATTAAAACAAAAACATGCCAGGTGGAAAAAATTGCCAGTGACAAATTTATGCTTAATTGGCGGTAAAATGCACATCAGTTCCCACGAGGTAAATTAAAATATTTTCTATCAAGAAATAAACTCGCTATAGCCTAGACCTTGCCCTTTAGGACCTGTTCTAGGACTTTCTATAACCTTAGACCTCAGCTTTCGTTTTCACTGGTGTTCACAAACGACTCAGCAGCAAGTTTTATATGGTAATTCTTCACGTTTGTTTTGCTATAATAGGCATGTCTGCAGAAAATCGAACTAATATATCTTTAAATTGCTTGTTGTTCAAAATATCGATACTTTTACTAAACGCTTTGAAATCTGGTATTCCTTCTGGAATTCAAATTAAAATTACTAACCAATACATTCGTCATTAGCATCACTGCAGTCCACTGCCAGACATTGGTAATGGTATGAAAAAAATACTCTATAGGTGTCGGTTATAAACAATTCCTAAAAGCTCCTGTAATTTTTTAACTTACTATCAAATGATGAAAAACATTTCAACGGTAATCTGAAATAATATAATCAATAAATTGAATGCAGGAAGTTACTATGAGTGAGACAGGGTACAGCGGGTTTCTTCGAAAACTCTCCTTTTTCAATAATGTCTTAGATCAATCTATGCATTTCTAATCGATTTCCATCCACTTACAAAAATCGACTACTCTTTCGAGTCACGACACTAATTTTTCAAATAATAACCTGTTGTTCTAGAATCGTGAGGTCGCCACTGTTGCATGAGACATTGGGAATTAGCGATACGTCTTTCTGATTGGTTAATTGGGGTTTTGAAGCACGAAGTTTTAATCTTTCACGAATTATACAAGAGATAGCTTTTCCTAATTGCTGTACTAAGCCTGTTGCTGTTCCTTCCTTCAAACTTTTATTGGACGTATAACTATCTATTACGTCAAAAATTTTCAAATTTTCTTAATTATAACACAGATAGAACATATTTTTAATGCATGCATAAATCATTTAAAGGATTTCCCGATAAGAGACTATCGTCTACTATTTATATTGGTATTTGGAGTAACCTATTCAGTCAATTCTTGTAATTTCTAAGACTTAAGTGGACTATAAACTAAGAATCATAAGCAATAGACTTTGTAATTACATTGAAAAGTTATTCGACATCGTCATTAATCGTAAATAGTCGTAAATAAGTGTTATGATCAAGAGATCAACGGACTTATTTAATCTGTTGTCTTAGGTGCGTGCAAGAGTTTTTTTTTAAGTAGACTTTTTTGTGATGGCATGTTTACCTTGCACAGTAATCTGTTGGTATATTTAACTAAACATTAACCTTAAATCTGTGCTAAGTTGCGTAAGGCGAAACAATGGGTATAAACATTCATTTTTTGACACATAAGACGGATTCAGACCACAGATACAAAACAATTGCGCTATTACAAGAACAATGATGCTGAAAACGTAGAGTTAAGCTTTATGGTCATAAATACGGTGTATTCCCATAGATAACGTTGAAGTTTTTTTTATCTGACATGATCTAGTGAACTTGGTCTGTGATTAGAGTTATGTAATGGGTAGTTTTACTTTATGATTATATGTTTAATGTAATATGCCATAAAATTACGATGAAGTGATTTACTGGCAACATTACATATGTAAATGTATGCAACTTGGGTTGTAAATAAATTTGTTATTTCACGTTCTGTTTACTGCTATTGAACTAGCTAAGATGAATTTGCAAATGAGTTGAGCAAGTTTAATATAATCCTAGAAATTTTTGGGTTATTGATGCTGTGTTTGGAGTTAATTTAATGTTTTTTTAAAGCTAGTGAAGTCGGTCAGTCCACAGAGAAATATCGGAAGTACAGTAATAGAATAATCTCTATAGTCGGATTGTCTGGATTGCGAAGTGGTTCAAGTGGTTGACTCGCCGCTTCTTATTGTGTTGTGTGTTGTGGATTAGATCCTTACATTTGACAACACTTTGTGTGATACAGAAAATGTTGCTCTGAGTTTTCTTTATGTCCTTTCTATTAAAGTGTGTAAAGTCCGCCGTGACACCTTATTTTTTTATACGTCTCCCGCAGAAATACGTCCCTGACGTATTGTATACAGTAATACGTCCCGCGAAAAATAAAGAAGAAGAAATAAGAGCAACTTATCTATCTATATAAATAAAAATGAATTACCGAAATGTATGTATGCGCATAACTTCCGATCGGCTGCACCAAATTGGATAATTATTTTTTCAGTGTGTTCGTTATTGCGAAGACACGGTTGGTATAGAAGAAAATTAAAAGATGACCTTAAAAGTTTTTTTTTAGTACCTGTACGAAACTGCCGCGGGCATAATTACTAAAATAAGTTTTTCAGAAATTTTGAAAATATTTACGACAGAAAAATGTGGCAGTACGAAGTTTGCCGGGTCAGCTAGTAATCTTCATCATCATCACTACATAGTATAAAACAAAGTCGCTTTTTCTGTCCCTATGTCCTTTTGTGTGCTTAAATCTTTAAAACCACACACCGGATTTTGATGCGGGTTTCTTTAATAGATAGAGTGATTCAAAAGGAAGGTTTTTATGTATAATAAATGCATAATATAGTATGGATACGCTGTTAATTTTCGAGGATTCTAATGTGATGTAGCAAATAAACACATGCGCTTACATTGCAAACGCTGGTTGCACCCTACGAGATAGATCAAAATAATGTACTACAGTATTGTACACCTTAAAAAGTACTACAAAAAAGTCCGCGACGGTATATGTCTATCTCTTAGGGATAACCCACAACAACCATTTTTTATTCCTTTCTTTTTACGAGAAATAATGGCTTATTTACGAAGTGATTTTAAGCAATACAAAATGAATCCTTATACAATTAAGTAAATTGAATACATTGTGCATTTAATATAGATTAAAATGGCCCTTTACAGTATCTAATTTAACTGAATATATTCGAAGATATTACAGATTTAAAATGCACGAATCGTGTCGTCGGCGGGGGCATCTGAAATCCACCCGTGCAAAGCCGGGGCGGGTCGCTAGTATAAAATAACTTAGACATGTTGTATTTCTTAACTAGCTTTTGCCTGCGGCTCCGCCCACGTGCATGTCGGTTATCACGGTAAAGAGTAGCGTTATATCTTTCCTCAAGATTCAAAGTATTCATACAGACAGACTGACAGAGATGCTTTCGAATTTACATTAAAAACATGGATTCTATAGGTAATTTAACCTTTATCGTGAAGTTTTAAGGATCCGAGTACAAGTAGTACAAAAAAGGTTAACAAAATAGATTCAACTATGGTTTATATGCAATTCTGAATGAAAGCTCGTTTCCGTACAGACTTACATTGACATCGAATAGTGATTACCCTTTCACTAAACACCATACTTATGGCATAAATTAACAGTTGTTAATGTAAATATTATGAACTTAGTAGCATTGATGTGTGAAATGTTGACTTATATGCTCAAGAGGTCATGCGCCTAAATTCGGCCTCAAGATACGTTACGAAAATATGTACTAATTTTAGCATGTTGGGTATAAATTTAAAGAGTATTACGAAAAACTGACAAACAAATTATGATGACACTTCTATATCAGAACTTCCAATGGGTATCATTTAAGATCTGGAGTCAGAGTGAAGGCTTTGACTGCACGACTGGCCTAGTGGTTTAAGTGGTCACCACGCCGTTTCTACTGCGTATATGGTGGTATATGGTCCTCCGGTATCCGCCAACCGCTCCTATAAATTAAGTAGGTAAATTAAGTAAGTAGGTAAGATGTTGGGCTAAAATTTCAGTTTAACTAAATTTATTTTAGTTTCAAGGCTTCATTGTTTATAACATATTAGTTCATACACCTTGAACTTTTACATAGTTGTAATTTAGTATCTGTCAAGATGAATAGCTTAAGTTTTATTTATAGATTTATTATACCAGTAATGATTAGTCAGCCACAGAGGTCAGTAGCCACGGCCAATTGACCTGGTAGAAGACCCAGGCAGTCTGAAGTCGTTTTTGTAGGTATATCTTAAAAGCTATTTGTTAATGTTTATAGTTATTTATGCAACTGTTGTATAATAAGGGGTATTACAACGCGAATGTGGGTTTATCGCACGAGGCAAAGGCGAGTGTGATATCATACGAGTGTTGTTATACCTAATTATGTACAGTTGCATACAAGACTTTATCTACACCCATGATATGAATCCTCTATAAAAGTTTCTGAAACAGCTTACTAATACAAAAATGGCGGGATACGACGTGAATTCGAATAACAGTTCTTTTTTTAAATACGGCGCTGTGGTAGTGAAAGGCGCGTGCCTGACAATGTACTTTTTTTGAAAAAGGAGTTGCATTATGAAATTTAGTACAACATATAACACTCGTTTGGATGACACAGATTATTGTCACTGTGACCCAGGATGTTTTAATGTTGGCAATAAGCTAGCTGTTTCAGAAACTTTTATAGAGGACTAGCTGATCAAGCAAACGTTGTTTTGCCATAAAAAAAAGTATTGGGGTATAAAAAATAGATGTTGGTCGATTCTCAGACCTACCCGATTTGCACACCAAATTTATTAAAAATCGGTCCAGCCGTTTCAGAGGAGTATGGTAACTAACATTGTGACACGAGAATGTTATATATAAGATTTACAGCATGGGTGTAGATAAAATATATAATGGAACGCAAAGGTTTAAAGGAGTTTACATATCTTTTAAAAGGACATTTTTTTCCGTTTTAGTAATGTTCTTTACGACTACGGCGAAGCTAAAAAGAAAAGTAATTAGTTTTGGTAGTCTATGTATATATATTACCGTAGTACCAAAACTACAGAACCGATTTTAATGAATGTCAATAGATTCGTAATAATGGCCCGGTAACATTGGCTATTTAAATTTTATCAAACGTTTTTATCTAGTCATATGATGAAAGCATAAGCAGAATCCAAGAGTGGTGGTCACCATACTCATTGCGAATGCATACAATGCAGCATGGTAACCCACACCATGGCGGCTTAGTGATGCTTCTGCATTATTGGGCCTCCGGTCTCGCACTCATTCGCACTCACCAACAAACACGACAGCACGAACGCTGTCATTTTAGGTGTGCACAACGAATTATATGACATGATATAATAATAATGTTATAATAATAATAATAGGTCTTTACCTATGAAATTGCCGTTTTGTATGCAATAAGTGAAAGTACTTATTTTTTCAAACTTTTTTATTTCTGTTATTCGAAGTAATCACCCATGCAATCAACGCAACTTTGCCAACGCATTGGCAGTTTATTAATGCCCTTCTTGTAAAAATCAGCTGGACGGGAGGCAACAAACTCTTCAAAGGCATTTTGTACTGCCTCTCGGGAATTGAATTTTTTACCCACTAAAAAGTTGTCTAAATTTTGGAAAAAGTAATAGTCTGTAGGTACACGCTCTATACAACACTCTATATAGAGTGTTGTATAGAGCGTGTAATTAATGTAATTAATTAATAAAAATCACGATAATACCAATAGAAGTCAATAATTCGACGAAATATGCACTCATAAAAACGGGGACAATTTACGTCTAAAATTGTTGTAATATTTCAAACAAAATCCTTAATAACTGCATTCGATTTGTCTTCGATCTCCGCAAATATGACCATGCGTCCGCTCGCAGCTTAACTGGTTACCAATTCGTCTAGGTCGTAAATTACGTGCTCTCACTGTCTTATACTCTATTTTGAATAAACCATCTTCACCATATTTAAACTCCCACTTCCAACTTTTATGTAGCAATCACGATAGAAACCTACGGTCCTCTAATAACCTTCTTCTTGGTTGTCCATCTCATACGTCTGAGTTTGTTGGCTCATCCTTTGCTGTAGTCTGTTCTTCTTTGGAATGAGCTTCCTCTTGAAATCAGGATGGCCTCAAATACTTTCACGTCCAAGGCAAAAATAAAGCAGTATCTTGTGAAACAATTGGCAGAATCAACTGCCTCATGATTGCCATCTCCTATTAATAACTAATCTATGTTCGTATGTATGTATTTATTTATGTAAATTTGTGTATTTGATTATCTGTATAGGTTTAAATATCTCTTCTTCCTTTTTCTTCCTAGACTTTATTATTTCAAGATTTTGGGGTCGGCTACTAGTTCATCCGGTTTTACCTGAATATCAGTTTTTACGCGGAGCGACTGGCATCGGACCTCCGTAACCTTGAAGGTGAACTGAATTCGAAGGTTGAACTAGTTGACAGTATTTTTGAGGGTGCTGACTTCCCAATAACGGTTGCCATAGATGTTCATGACAACCGGGACCGACGGCTTTACGTGCTCTCCGAGGCACGGGTGGGAAACACCGCCATCTTCCATACTCCGGGCTGCTATTAAGAATTTCTTGTAAGAAAAACCCAGCAGCAGTCCGACCAGGGAATATAACCCGAGACCTCTTGATCCGCAGTCGCTTACGCTTACCACTAGACCAAATGATGGCTATATAATATATATGTATGTGTATATATATACATATTATGGTTGCACGATATATTATCTAATTTTCTTTTCTCACACTTTACTACCAAAATGCACCTACTTCCTGCCTTCTGAGAACCCAATGGTTGACTGGTAGAGAATGCCGTAGGCATTAAGTCTGCCAATGCACCAATTGTGCATGATGTATAAATAAATAAATAAAATTTTGAAGATTCTCTTACCTACCAGACGTTTGACAATGAGACAGCTTTTATTTTTAAATAATTGCATTATTGTAAAGATTTTAATGAAGCCGTGGGTAAGTAGTGATGACCTATACGGGTAATAGTATTACTTAATGGTTTCGCAAACCAATGTTCCGTCATGAGACTCAAAGTGTTAAATAAACATTTTTTGGGTCAACATTTTAAGTAAATAGTTGAGCAAATACGAATGCCAATTAGAGTTATTATATATGAAATATCTTTTATTGTTGATTTTGAAATATTTAAGAAGAAAATAAGATAAATAATATGTTGTTTTGTTACTGTTGTAATTGCCTCGTTGGTCTAGTACTATTCCATTCCATTGCTTGGGTTTATGACCTGATAGTAAGCGATTATCGCCGCCCGCAACACCAGAGGCGACACAAGTGCGTTGCCGGCCTTTGGGGGATGGGGAGAGGGGTTGGGGGATGGGTTTCCGGTATCCTCACTCACTCGGATCGGGTCAAAAAGTGTTATTGAGTTTTTATGATTATGGAAATGCTTAATAATAACTTCGAGTTTGGAAGTTGGGGGTCTTAACTCCCGTGCCTGAGATAGCACTTAAAGCCGTCGGTCCTGTGCCTAAACTCTTCCCAATCTTGTTGGATAACCGTCTTATCGGATTACGATAGTGAGGGAACAGAGAGTGCACCTGTGTTTGTGCACACACTTTTGCACTATAATATCTCTTGCGCAAGTTGGTTGGTCTCCGTTAAGACTGGCTACTGTGGCCGAAACGGCTAGGTGTACATTAGGGTTGTAACAGTGATTGAATTAGATATTGCGATTTCGTCTTGTAGTTTATGGTTTGAGGAATTTGTGAGAATTTACTTTTTACGTATTAAATATAGAAAACACCCACACTCCGAAACAAATATTGACAGATCATACAAATATTTGATCCGACCGGATCTGGAATCTGGAATCGAACCCCAGACCTCAAGCACAGCAGTCGCATACGCTACCACTGCGCCGCCGAGGCAGTTATAGTTGGCCAAACTTCTTTTCTAAGGAGAAATAATCTACCATTGTACTATTAAAGGCTCTTCATGATAATAACTGAACACGTAACGTATTAACCTAATCTCATTATCACGATAAATGTGATTATTGCCCTATTCTTGTTAGAACGAACATATCAATTTGTTTCTTTAATCTTTTCTTCAGATCATTCACTAGAGTTATACCTTTTTACAAACAAAAGTCAGTGATAAATTGTCGCATTGTATTAATTTCATGTGTATCATGAAATTGGCGCGAGTTCTCACATTTTTTGTCACAGATTCCATATCTACATTGTAGCGTTACTGGGTTGCATGCCACACGCTTTGGATATGAGTACTCTATTTAAAATGAGGTAGTACTAGTTTGTCTATGGTTATATCAAATTATTTGACAGTTTCATTATGGATAGTTAATGTTATTACTGTAATGGTATCTCTAATATCTGTATGCTACTGTTAAAATTCAAATTGGTCATCTGATAATAAGAGACCCTAGGTCCCCATTTGCACTCACACATTGCGTATGTTAAGGGATTATATATATAGCTTTTTACTGCGGTTCCGTCCACGTATATATCGGTTATCGCGGTGAATCTTTGAACTGACACTTAAGAAAGGTTAGAAAAATTTGATTGTTTGAGTTCTGTTACTTCCATAAAGACCTCTTCATAACACTTTTCTTCAATATCTTTAATGTACAGACATCAGCCTCTTACAATTTTTTTATCTATAGATTCATGATTGACACATTCACACTCAAACTTATAGGTACAAAAAAGCAGGTCAATTTGTTCTATGAAAGTATTATTATCATTATTATTCTCGATGATTCCACACAATAGATTAAGTGGCCGTGTGCGTAGGAATACATTTACCAATATAAAAGGTTATACAACCATAAACACTTGCATTATTTCTCCATGAAGGTTGAAGGTTTATATTCAATAGGTTTATGGAAAAATTTGACCTTCTAGATCCGAATGTTCATTGTGAATTATGGTGTCAATGATATTCTGCATAAATCTTTTGTGGTTTGCGTCAGTATTGGAAAAAATGAGCATAGAATTTTGGAACGAGACTCATTTAAATCAATTTAAATGTCGAATTAACCAGAATGACGGATTAGTCGAGATTAATACTGGCCAGTATTTATATTATTTGGCATCGTAAATCTTGTGAAAATGGAGCTGGCTGAATTAATTTGAATTATGAATAAAATAGAATTAAGCATCGGTTCAACTTTCATATTGGCCAGTGATACGAAAGTTCAGCAACAGATACACAAAATGAAACAGCTGTCAAATAGAACAGAAAACGAAACGATCCTCATTTATCTATACCTGTCTTTGTTACAGATAAAATCAGATTAGCTATATATAAGTATATTACTTTATACAATTAAAAAGCAAACTGATCTTAGGTAATTACTTTTAAATCCCAGAAAATATGTTTATGTCTAGGTTAAAAGATTAGGATCACAGTTTTTAAGATTAAATTATTCAAAAAGGAGAGACTGGCTATTCTCACGATGAACGATATTAAGCAAATAGTGTACAGCATTGTTTTAGGCGAGATTGACTTGGGAAAGAAAAATAAATGGACTAATTTGTTTCATTACGTGTTTGTATTTGGAAAGGTACTTTTGATTACTTGTTTAAATAGCTTGTTAAAGATTGTGACCTCAAGTTTCAGAGTGGTGACGTATTACAGATTCTGCTTCAAATTATGTTCCGTTGACTAATTAACTGAATGTTTCAAAACTTAAAACAATTTTGAGTCTTTTTCCAACATAACTAGAAGGCAAAGGAAGATGGTTAGGCTCCGGGAACCTCATTCACTTGTTGAAAAAAAAAACAACTTCAAAATATTGTGTAAGCTTTGCTCAACATCTGCAGTCTGTATTAGATCTCAGTCTTTGCAATTTCCCAGAACCTGTGTATTTTTTTTAACAGATAACGCCCGTATCTCCCGCGAGGCCGCGACAAAGGATTCCTAATACATCCTGTGTCGCGAGAGACTTTAGAAAAATACACGAAATACGTTTAGTAGAGCCACGCTGATTTCAGCACGAACGGGCCGGCTCGATCGGGGCGGTACTACCCTCGCTTAGAAAATCAACGTAAAATGACAGCGATCGTGCTGTCGTGTATCTTTGGCGAGTGCGAGACCGGAGGCCCAATGATGTAGAAGCATCACTAGCCCGCAATGGTGTGGGTCACCATTTGCATTGTTTGCATTCGCAGTATGGTGACCACCACTCTTGGATTCTGCTTTTGCTTTCCATCAGGCAGAGTAGATACATTTTGGCAGGGCCAAACATAAAAAAACGGACTTAAAGTACACCCAGACACAGAAAAACAATTTGTGGATCACACGAAGTGTTGTCCCATGTCTGGTTTAAAATCACAACACTCAGCGCATTAGAGAGCTACGTGGCAACCGCTTTAAGCACTACGCCAATGCGGTTCATTTAGTCGCAGTAGAAATATATCATTGCAATAAAAAACATCTCATCAATCATATTCACTCATAAATGCTATAATTTAGATATATTGAACATTACAAGGCGTGTTAATAGTAGCTACTTTGTCTAACACTAATTTAAATGGTTACATAATGACAACTCAATAGATATATTACCTATATAGAATATACAGTAGAGTATAACTTCAGGCCATTAAGACCAACTATAACTTCTATATAACCGTTAATTCTTTATTATCCACATTAGGAATGAAATTTCCAGAAGTTCTTTCTTAGTGGGTACAACATGAAAAGCATTAGCTGTGAAAATTCCAAGTTTGTAGTCCCAGCGATGACTCTCAATGGTTACAACAGAGTGGTTTTCCGTTGATGAATCAGTCAATGGCGAAATTATACTTCATCAGAGGGCCCTGAGTAAGTTTATTTCATTGTAACTCGCACTCGGGGATGACTAGAGTTCAGAGCGGACCAACCGCAACACCGAAAGCGCCAGCTATCGAGAGCGAATGATGTCAAACACACTCACTAGGCCCTCCGATTGACAAGACCCACTTAATAAGTATCATCCCACGATCTCCGTACTCAAGACAGATAAAGTAAGTGCATAAAAAGCTAAGGTCACACGCTTCCGTGTGTGGAATGTATCACAATATGTGTGTGTTACATAACAATCGCGCGCGTAAATGACCTGCTAAATGAGTTTTTTATATTACTCCAAGTAGGCCGTCTCTGAATCCGTCTTGGATGATTTTAATTCGATGTTCCGAATCGAGTTTTCTTATCGATTCTAATTATCATTCGATATGCTTTCTTTATGCTTTTCTTGAATGTAAATCGTTTATTAACTAAAGCCGCAGTAGCATGTTAAAGTTTGAAATTACGATTCGAACTGATAACATGTTCGAACTTGGTATTATATAGTACTCTACCAAAGAGAAGCATTCTTAATACAATCATTTAACTTAGAAAAAAAAATAGACCTTAAAAACATGAATCGTAAACTGTCTGCCTAGAAACACTAAAAAGTGTAAAATGAACTGACTTTAATTTGACTGGCTTAAATTAATATGTGACAATTCTTGTCTATATACATAGTTGTCTATTAATTTTAAAGTAATATTAAAATATGTGCTAGGCACTTATAATCTGTTTGAAGTGGGTGCCAATCTAAAAACAATATATAAAAATGTAAGCGACTACCAAAATTATCCTCTTCATTCTGGGAAGAGTATAAGAATTTTTGATGATGCGTTAAGGCGAAATCGGTTAGGATTAAACTTAATTAAATAGTGGAATAAGTACAAGTGAGTTTAATTCTAGAATGTATTACAACAAGTTCTATCCGACAATCGAGAGTAGAAATTATTAAGATACAGAATCTGACGCTAATCAAACTGCACTAATGCAACACACACGATAGGTATTTAAAATCACACCTGTAAAAGGTTTTATTCTTGAACTTTTCAGTGTTGCAACATGCAAAACGATATTTAACTGCATAGTGCATTAACCATTAACACCGTCCTTGCTGTAAATGATATATTTCACAAGCACCTGTCAACGTTCGTGTATTCGTTGTATTTTAGAGCTACAATTATTTGTTTTATATTAACGACATTATGTTTTACACTATTGAAGTGTTGTTTTACAGCTAGTTTGCTATGCGACACAAGGAAATTGGTTTACACCGCCTTCCTACTGAGTGATGTTGATTAAATACCCACATAGGACAACACTTTGTGTGTGTGATATATTCCTAGGTGCTGGAGTTGCCTTTCAAGGCTGTCAAAGTTTTTGAAGTGAAAACTTATTTAGGCGTGTTAAGCACTTTTTGGGTGAACAAAAGTGATGGAAATGTATACTGTGCAAACTCCAAAAACTTTCCAATAAAATACTGCTTTAACTATTCACAATCACATTTAATTCGCACCAATTAACAGTATACAATAGTCGTCTTTTTTTAACAACCATAAACCAAGTTCACCTTCGCCCATCCGCCGAAAATCCCTCCCGCCAAAAATGTGCAGTGTTGCCCTCCACCCTCTATGTTGCTAGTTGAAAACCTGTTATCTATCCGATTATAATCGATGTTATTTTGAAGGACCTTACACTCAACCGTCCTGAAGACGTGCATGTCCTCATGCACGCCCTTGGTGGGAACCTTACAACTGTGTATATACATATATAGCACAATATGTTCATCATATATGTACATAAGATATACCTCCGTGCGTTTTCACTTCTATCGGCAGTCCCCAAAGGACTGCCCCGCATTTTTCTTTTTTTTTTCGAGACCACTTCCGCCTTCCGTCCTAGGAATATTCGTGCGTCACAGGGAACTTTACAAACATCAGAATAGACACAAAGAACCCACAGACTCAGTACAACAATTCGTGGATCACACTGTTGTCCCATTTGAAGGCATGTATGAAATAGAGATGGGCAGGACACATTGCTAGACTGGACTACAGCCAGTGCAGTAGAGTACAGTGCTTCAGTGGAGACCTCGAGCAAATACCCGACGCACCGTGGAAGACCACCAAAAAGATGGGTCGACAATATACGGGGACGAGCGGGAGTGAACTGGATGGCGATGGCACGGGATCGGGAGAAATGGAAATTGGGAGAGGAGGGCTACGTCCGAAGACGGACAAACTAGAGGCTGCGGTGATGACGATGATGATGTACAAGTAATATTTATAGGCATACTAGTTGAGCCCCGCGGTGTTACTCGCGGTAAAACAACAACCGCGGTTAACGCCAAAAAAAACTATGTAAAAAGTATCTATACCTATACGGCTATACCGACATCAAAAAAAGCTATTAAATTGTAGAGTCTAGCATATAATATTTAAATTGATACTTGTTTAAGCGAAGGCCGTATGGGACTGGCATACCCTAATAGGGTAAAAGGCCCCTAAAAATGAATAAAGAGAAAAAGAAAACTAAGCTACCTCCCCACCAATTTTCAGCCAAATCGGTTCAGTCGTTCTTGAGTTATAAATAGTGTAACTAACACGACTTTCTTTTATATACATAGACTAGCTTTTACACGCGGCTTCGCTCACGCAGACTTTCATCCCCTGATTTACCCCCTTAGGGTGGAATTTCAAAAATTCCTTTCTTAGTGCTTACTTACGTTATATAAAGAACCTAGATGCAAAATTTCAGGATTCTAGCTTCAGCGGCTAGTGCTGTGCGTTGATCTCTGGGTATGTCAGTCAGTCACCTTCCTCTTTTATATATATAGATATATTTAGATATCCGTGCAGACTTATGCATGTAAATATAACTCTCCCATAAGAGTTGGATTAGAAAACGTTATATAAACTAAGAAGTCACGACAAATATATTACTGAATTCTACTTCCACATTCGTTGACATATCATTCGTGTCAACACGACTGTGAGTTAGGTATAAAAGTAATGTTTCTTACATGTTTAGAGCCTAGATCGTGGCTCAAGATTAAGGTAGTGACGATTAAGGAAGACATCTAGAAAGTGTTGACAGGTTGATTTATAACAGTTATGTTGGAATAAAATAGGAGGTTGTAAAGAAATATTTGAGAGGCAATTGCTGTAGTTTCACCCACGCTTTTGGCAGTTTGGTTTGCCATGGTTAAATATTGTAGATTAGTTTTACAAAAAGGTGTTTAGATTTATTTTATCTATACTAGTATTATAAATGCGAAAGTAACTCTGTGTGTCTGTCCTTATTTCACGGCCAAACCACTGCACCGATTCCAATGTAATTTGACATGGAGATACTTTGATTCGTATAGAAGGACTTAGGCTGCTCTTTATCGCGATAACCAAAAAAGCGTAGGCGGAGCCTCGGGCAAAAGCTCTTATAAAGCATATAAAACTACTTAAATCTATTCAATACAAATAAATAAAATTGGAGTGTCTCTTTGTAACATTAAAACATCCGCTTTTTACTTTATTGCATATGTATGTATACACGGTACATATACCAAAAAAAAAACTATCTGTCTGCCTACCTGTCGGTCTGTTTGTTCCGGGTAATTTCTGATACGGATGGACTGAGCTGATGATCTAAGGAGTAACTTAGGCTACTTTTTTAGACTAGCTTTGTCCCGCGGCGTTACCTGCGGTGCGACAAAAACCACGGGTAACACCGCGGGGTTCAGCTAGTAAGAAATAATAACGCAAAAGAAGCCTCAAAATACCTAATTTACAATTACGTAACGGTATTCGTCCAATTGTTATGTAATCGGAAGATATAATTTATAAGCAGACATTGCTTTAGATAAGTTATGTTGATCGGGTGTTGTTGTGGGTATTGTGGTTAGTTTTATGTTGATTTGCTGATACCAGATGTTGCAAAGTAATAATTCAAATTGTGTAAATTCATGGATATATTGCATCTTACAACATGAAAAGCATCAGCGGCCGAAACCTCAAGTGTGTAGTACAGCTTTTAGGCTCTGCATTGATAAGTTAGTCAGTCGGACCAAGTAATTTCGTATGTACAGAGGATGTATTTTTTTTACGTCTCTTCCTTCCTGAGCCGATCAGTTAATACCTGAAACTCACTACCTACGCACGTGTGCCCTGACACTATGATCCCGGGTCCTTTAAGCGGGGCGTGAAATAGCATCTCACTTGGCCGTCATAGTGTGGGTCAACATGCTGCATTGTCCACATTCGCAATGGTGATCACCACTCCTGTATTCAGCTCATGCTTTCAACTTTTTTTTTATGTTTGACTATGCCAAAATGACTCTACTCTGCCTGATGGAAAGCATAAGCAGAATCCAAGAGTGGTGGTCACCATACTGCGAATGCAGACAATGCAACAATGCAGCATGGTGACCCACACCATGGTGGGCTAGTGATGCTTCTGCATCATTGGGCCTCCGGTCTCGCACTTACCAACGAAACACGACAGCACGTACGCTGTCATTTTACGTTGATTTTCTGTGTGAGGGTAGTACCGCCCCAGTAGAGCCGGCCCAATCGTGCTGAAATCAGCGTACCTTGACTGAAACTCAAGTTACTGATATTCGTCATCATTTCACTATTAACCTTTAACAGCCCACTGCAGGATATAGGCCTCTCCTATAGAGAGTTGGCCTACTAAACTGCTGTTGTCCTGGTGGTTTGTTCAGTTAGTCGGCTCCTAAGACACATAGGGTGAATAAGCTTAGTGCATATATAAGCTATTGAATACTAATATATTTCTCAGTTTAAACCAGTAGTTTTTTTAGATTAGCGCATTCAACTAAACAATACTCTTCAGCTTTATAATATTAATGTAGATTACCTAATTAGGTATTAATACCAATTCCAAAATATTGTACAAAAATCGATACTACGAGTAATACCTAACAGTTGCGTTCTAAACATACCAAATTATAAAATTCTTTAACCTTTCGACTAGTTACTTGAATGAGATCAAAACTCTTGAAAGAAAAATTATACTTCCTTTCTAAACGGAGAGGTTTAAGAGGTCAAACGTCATATTATGACAACGCTTCAATTATGTAAGAAGATGTAACCGTGTGATGTTTCGTACTGTTCGCTCAGTACTTTATGTAATATTGGGAGCAGACGAGCGGTTTGTGAGCGTATCTAACGTGGCGTTTTTATCGCATAGCGGCTATTGTATCGCTAAAACTTTCTGGGCTATTGTGAGTTAGGTTGACACTAACTGCCCCCCTAGTCAAGTTGCAAGCGTTCTTCTTTCTGCAATTGTTAACGCCTAAATTCTCGTGTGTCATTGGCTAATGTTAGACAAAGTATTAGCCAATGACACACGAGAATTCAGGCGTTGACGATTGCAGAAAGACGAACGCTTGCAACTTGGCTAGGGGGGGCAGGTATATGTGGTCACCGTGACGACCAAGTCGAAGTGAAATAATCTCACAAGGTAGTAGAGCCTCGCTGGTTTCAGAACGTGCTAGCTCGACCAGGGCGGCACTACCTTCTCACAAAAGAACAACCTAAAATAACAGCACTTGTGCTGTCGTTTTTCGTTGGTGAGTGGGAGACCGGAGGCCCTCTGATGCAGAAGCATCTCAACAGGCTACCATAGTGTGGTTCACCATGCTGCATTGTTAAGTAACATGGCTATGTAGCCTGCATTCACAGGAGTATGGTGACCACTATTCTTGGATTTTGCTCATGCTTTCCATCAGGCAGAGTAGTCACTTTGGCAGGCTAATACATAAAAAAAATGATGCTATTTTGTTTTGCTACCTATCTTTTAATACTAACGTGTCAAGGTTAGCAACCACTAGACTTAAACAAACGACTTTACGTTCTTAAAAATAAGGTTAATCATTTATTTATTAAAATGTTGATTAATTGCGTGTTCACGCTGATAGGTATTACAAAAAACAATTATGTTTATGTGTAAAAATATCTCATGAGAATTAGTTGTACTTTACTAAAATCTCATAATATTTTACAAATTAACCTTCATTTTTATATCTAAAGGAGTATTTAATTTCACTGTTCAATTGATGGTTATTGTATGTTGCTTCTTTTATAAATGGATTAACGGATACGATAAATTTGAGTCCTTATTAAAAATACGAAGGTTTGGATAGATGTATCTCACCCAATCAATTCAGAATGGACGAACAAACTCAAGAATATGGTTGAAAGTAAATTGGCACATAGATATACAAGAATAGTTGAAGAGGGAACGTTAACGTGGCAAATTTTTTGAGTGTGTGTCATTGTCATTGAACTGACACGTCACCTACAAATAAAAAACCGATTATCTATTTTGATTTTCACATAGTGTTGCCAATGCAAGTAAGCGGTCCGAACGCTCGTGTGTAGCATTTCCTATCAACTGGGTCCTCATAAACTCGAAAACAATGGACAATACTATTTCATTCACGACTTTCACTGTCATAAATATTTGACCGTTTATATCATCACAAATATATTTCTAAGTGTTACGTTAAATATATTTTATGAGTTTAAATATATTATGCTCTTTCCCGCGGTTATGCACACGTGTATGTCTGTAATCGCGGTAAGGAGTTGCCTTTGTCCTTTTTCGAGAATCAAAGTATCTCCATGGCGCTCTCTCGTTGGTCTAGCGGTTAGCACAGGCGACTGCCAATCAAGAGGTCCCAGGTTCGATTCCCGGGTCGGACTGCTGTTGGGTTTTCTTATAAGATTTTTTAACAGCAGCCCGGAGTGTGGAATCGGATTCGGAGAGCACGTTAAGCAATCTCGGTCCCGGTTCTCATGAACACCTATGACAATCATTATTGGGAAGTTAGTGCAGAGCAGACGACAGGATTGTCAGTCTAGATAAACAAATACAAATACATATTTTTATTGTCTTTTAATTTTAGAGCACAGCGTTTTACATTCTGATAATTTTCTAATACGTAGTTTTTTTTCTATTGTAATCTTCTTTGCGCGTAATTAAAAAAATATGTCCAAGTTAAACATCCGATAGCCAAATTCCTTTAAACAGTACTCTAAGGTCACAAAGATGAATTTTAGGTGATGTCACAGAAATTACAATAATAAATACAATACATCAAGAATAATGCATAAATTGATCATGACATTGATATTTGATTGAAAACATAAACCGTATATTTATAGAAGAGTTTAACTTTTAGTCAATAGTTATTTTTTCTCTCTAGGAGAGTCAAGTTCTCTCATGAATATAAGAAAAGTACAGTCAGGAACTTAAATTTAATTCAATACAAAATTGCAATATTCTGAACTCAAAAAGTGTTTAAGTGTAAAAAGTGGGACGTGTTAGTTTCTGGTAATAAAACCTCTAACAAATATTGGAGCACAATTTGTATTCAAATAGTAAGTAAACTTAGCAATACAACATAAAAAATGAGCAAGCAGAAAATATTCTACTATTTTGGTTATCCAAACAGAAGTTTATCTAAGTACCTATAAATAATGTTGCACCGAGTGAGTCAAGTTGGAAAGCAAACCACGGGTGGCTGATGGTTCCATTAGATGATGGGGAAGGGATGCAAAGAGTAACACAATAATGACTCTTACCCACACGCAAAATTGGATTCTACCAAAGTAAACTTTAGTAGAAAACTAACAAATGTATTAGAGTGCTATCTGTCAACGCCAAGTCTCGTCAAAATAAAATTTAATAATAATAATAAAATATAATGATAAATTGTAGAAAAACATTCGACGTGAAACACATGCAACTTGTTTAAGAGCTCTGAATTCAAGTAATCCATGGGCAGCGGTAGTCAATATTTTACTTGTTTGCCGGTATTAAGCCTGATATAGTAAAGGTTTTAGAAAATACATTTACTATATCAAAAATTTAACTACTTAAACAGTTCGGCAAGATTATTATTTCTGTACTGTGTTAAAGAAAATAAAGTTGACCTATAACCTTAAGGCAAGCAACTATTATTTGCTAATTTAACACCCAACTGTACTGTCACGACCTCTAAGTGTATGCGAGTATGATTTAGTGTTGTGTAATTATGCGAGACTAGCTTTTACACGCGGCTTCGCTCACGCAGACTTTCATCCCCTGATTTACCCCCTTAGGGGTGGAATTTCAAAAATTCCTTTCTTGGTGCTCACTTACGTTATATAAAGAACCTACATGCAAAATTTCAAGATTCTAGCTTCAGCGGTTTGGGCTGTGCGTTGATCTCTGGGTATGTCAGTCAGTCACCTTACTCTTTCATATTATAATACATATAGATAATTAGATAGAAGATAGTATATAACCTTCTATTAAATCTCTTGTCTGAATTAAGTTAAAGTAGGCTCATAGTTAAATATTAAAACTCCAAAGCGTTATTCATTAAATTTACAGCTTTAAAGTCACTCTTAAAGCCACTCCGTCACCGAGGCAATTGATATTATTGATGTTGCTGTTTTATTGATATTATTGAACTCTGTAATGTCAAAAATGAAATAACATTTATCTTACACATTACTTTTACGAAAATATACCTACATTTATTATAGTTTAGTTTTATTAACACATTTTTACCGTGGGAGAGCCACGCTTCGGCATGAATGGGCCGGCTCGACCGGAGTGATACCACGGCCTCACAGAAAACCGGTCTGAAATAGTCCTTGCGCTGTGTTTCACCGAGTGAGTGAGGATACCGGAGGCCCATACCCAAACCCCTCCCCCTATCTCCCCCCACCCCATCCCCCAAAGGCCGGTAACGCACTTGTGACGCCTCGGTGTTGCAGGTGTCCATGGGCGGCGGTAATCGCTTACCATCAGGCGATACGTCTGCTCGTTTGCCGGCCTATTCCATAAAAAAAAAAAAAAACATTTTTATTAGCTTGACCTGTATGTATGTAACGGAATCTTTTAACTTCATTTTCATATACTTCTAGGAGTCTGATTAACTTGAAAATTTGCACAGGAGTGCTTTCTGATTTAATGATGAATTTAATAATGTCGCCCCACGCTTTTTTACATTAAAATTATTTCCTTCTTTTTAGTTGTTTATTTAAAAAAGCGTGTTTTTTAAGTTTTTTAAACTTTTATTTTTCATATTTTTATTTTATTTTATTAAAACTTCATAATATTAGTCTATTTGAGAAAAAGTTGGTATTGTTTGACTAGTATTTTTTTCTGTCTTCTGATTTTTTTTTCGTGTCAGAAAAGATTACATACAGGTGTTACATAATCGTGTTTGTTCATTTTAGAGTCGCATACGAAGCCCTTATAAAAGACATAAAATGTTAGAAGAATTCGTAAATTTTCATATAATTTATTCCGCCGCTGTAAGCCCACAGCCTTAGTTGCATAAGCATCTCACGTTACAAGTGTGGTAATTGTTCATTGTGATGCAGGTTCGATTCCCAGCTTATCAAACAATAGATTTATCTATTCAGTGATAATTTGAGATTGAGTTGTTTGAGGGTTTGATTAAAATGTAGGTCTGCTATGTTTCTCGTGTAAAAAAACAAATTAAATTTTTTGAGACAACGTAGAACAATGTTTTCGTCATTATTGCTATTTTCAATGAATGTAACATTGCAACAGGTTAGTATTAATGATATAAAATTAAAATGAAACAACAAAATAAAGCCAAAAGAAAATAAAAACCATTGTCTCTTGACACGGTTTGTGTTATGACAGTGTCGAAGTAAATTGAGCCAAATCTCTTTGAAATTAATGTCTTTTTCCTTTTACAGATGGTGCGCCTTTGGGCTGTTGTGGTACTGAGCGTGCTGGTAGCCTGCGTGTACGCAGAACCCGAAGCTGCATCTCGTTTGCGTGAGTGTTAAAATATTTACTAACACCAATTAATTAATTATCTCAAAGAAAATCGTCTTAATGATTGTCTAAGAATGTCGTGTTCATAACACCGTTCTTTGTTCCTGTCTTTTAATTCACATTTTTTAAATAAAGAAAAAGTAAAAAAAAACAAAAATAGGACCTAACCTTACCAAAAAAGTATCTCAAAATTGGACAAAGTTAAAATTTGAAATACTTCCATTTTTAAAATTAAATTTGCCAATCTCAATCAACAAAAACTCCAATTTCAAAATTACGAATTGCATAATTACTCAAGTGATATAAAAAGACTTTGCAATTCTTTCACGGAGTTAACAATTATAAATAGTTCTTGCCCCGACCTGTTTCAGAGTTGAATTGTCATGTGACAATTTATTATGTAATTAATGTTTTTGTAGTTCTGTAACTATCTTCACCAATATAATTAATTTGTCACAGCTAATAAAAGCTCTGTTCAATAAGCCGAACTACATACAAAAAAACTGGTTAAGTGACGTCACTAAACAGCAAATTAAACGCACATGCATGAATATAAAAAAAGCACATTAGTATTGTCCACATTACCTATAGGCCTTCAGTAAAAGAGAACAAGATAAAATGTACAATTAGAACACGTACTTCAAGTGTTATTATTACTTATTATGTAATGATAATTTGTTGCACGACTGTGGGACGATTGTGGAGACGACAAAACAATTCAATTGAAGTCGCGTCACATAAAACTTTTTTTTGAAGGTTGTATTTCAAATTTGAATAAAGAATTGACATGTCAAGAGTCGATTAACGTCTATTGGGAATGAATGATGTATGAAACTTCAATGATTTGAATAGAGCCTGCGTGCACAAAGACTGTGGTAGATACTGGGAAATACTTTTTTAGAATGGTATTCTTATTTTACCGTTTATGTCAAGGAAAAGATGTCGTTAAAGACAAAATAAGCCCTGAGTGAAAATAAATGTTCTAAAATTGAAAATGTAAATAATAAAATATTTACATTTTCACATATTTTGTAAATTATAACGCTGTTTTGTAAATATTGGACTCGGTTAAAACAAATTAATCTAACAATAATTATTTTGTAAAATATGATCAACTACCTACTAAAATTGTAAAAAGTTCGCATGCTGTAATTTATGTTACTTTTTAAGTTCTGTATAAATTGTAAAATATATGGAAATTACTTTTATTGTATGTATTTTTATTCTAAACAGAAAATTTAATCTTGAACCAATGATAAAATAGTTTATATGAAAACAGAAGTCTTTTAAAAAAAAATAAGCGATCTAAAAACTTATATCGTAATTAAGATTAAGTTTTCCGAATTAAAATTAAAACTTAGTTTAGATTTATTTAATTTTACATTAACATGTAGAATAATGATGATATATTTTACAGAACCAAGAAAACGCAAGACTGGTACGTACACAAGACAAAATGATAACATCCTATATGTCCCAATCCTTCATTTGTCGATGGTGAATTTGACATAAGATAGGCCATTTTGAATTATTTATTCCATTTTTCGAAAAGGGAATGATACATTTTTATAAAGATGCAAGATTTTTTTTGAATTAAGATCATTTTTTTAAATAGGTTTGATTATAAAAAAAGGTCCGCCATCGACAAATAGATAGATCGTTCTTTTAACAAAATGTCACAATCACACAACAGCCTTTGCTTGTAGATTAAAAATATGATGATGTGATTTCTATGTAAAGTATTTTTAAATCCTGCAATAGCATCTTCAATTTTCTTACCCTTGTATTTTCATAAAAAAAATCCGTCATAATGACATGAAATTCAGAACAGGAAGGCACTGCCAAATAAAGCCTCCTTTCACAAGACCGTGTGGCCTAAAGGATAAGGCGTCGGACTTCGGATCCGAAGATTGCAGGTTCAAGTCCTGTCACGGTCGGAAATGGTCTTTCATTTACATTTTTCCAATTATTTTTCGAACAAAATTTAGTACAGGAAACATTTTAAAATTAAAAATCATCCTAAACTATTTCCAAGGATTCTGATAAAACATTTTTAAAAAGAAGCAATGTATTCAAGAAAAAAAATATCTATGTTTTGATCATAATGTTCGTAAACTAAATTTTATTCGAAAAATAATTGGAAAAATATAAATGAAAGACCATTTTCGACCGTGACAGGACTTGAACCTGCAATCTTCGGATCCGAAGTCCGACGCCTTATCCATTAGGCCACACGGTCTTGTGAAAGGAGGCTTTATTCGGCAGTGCCTTCCAGCTGAAATGTTTGACCTACTTAGTTGACGCTTAAGCTTTATTGATTGAAATTCATCTATTGTCTCTCGACAAACATTATTCAAATTTCGAACCGTTACTATATGCAAAAAATGATTGAATTTCGAACAAAAATCATAGACATTAAAAATAAACTTTTATATTTACAAGCATAGGTATCCCCATTAAGAACGCCACGCTTAATACTTTCAGAACTTACCTCTTCTCATACACCGTTCTAAAACACAATACGCTGCTTGCAAAATGTCACTAGGCACAAGTAATTTTATAAATAAAAATGTATTGATAGCTTATTGGTTAGCGATTCGAACCGCTGAGTGGGAGGTCATGGGTTCGATGTCCACCTAGGATAAAAAATTGTCTGATGAGCACCATCACTTGTTCTGTGTCTGAGGATAATTTATCTATAATTAGTACGTACGTGTTTAGTAATATGTAAATATATTTGTACACACTCTTCTGTGCTCTGCCCCACTAGCCAAGTTGCAAACGTTTTTCTTTCTGCAATTATTGACGCCTAAATTCTCGTGTGTCATTGGCTAATCCTAGACAAAGTAATCTAAGACAAAGTATTAGCCAATGATACACGAGAATTTAGGCGTTAACAATTGCAGAAAGAAAAACGCTTGCAACTTGGCTAGGGCGCTGGCTAGTTTATGACCTCTGGTAAAACAGTCAGGGACCAGGCTCACCGTAGATAATAGATACAATTTGATCTTGGCTTGAGATAGGAAGAAACTAGTTACTATTGTGAAAAAGTTTGCATTCCATAGACAAAATCAAATCAAGTCTTATTTCGCGATTTTTTTTGTACAGATTAACTAAATTTATAAAATAACGGCAGCCATTTTGGTACCATCTTAATTCTCTAATGTGAAAATATTTTCGTGTAAACGAAAATATTTTCTTAACAATTGTTAAGAAAATCGAAATCGAAACAAAATAATTTCATTTCCTTTTATTAATCTTTATGTACTTTTGCACGCGGCTCTGACTGCGTATATGTCGGCGATCGCGGTAAAGTCAATTCATGCTAAATTTCATTAAAATCGGTGCAGCGGTTTAACCGTGATAGCGTAACAGACGTACAGACAGATCATCAGAGTTACTTTCTCTTAATATTAGTATATATATATTATACGCAAATAAAATAAATTTAGTACCAAGGAAACATATACAAAGGGGAGCTTAACATAACATTGTGAAAACTAAATAAATAAATAATAACATTTCTAAATATATTAATAAGACAATCTTACCGCAATATATCTTCCCATAATCCTCTCTTATCATGAAGTCTATTTCCTTCCACTCACACCACAACTAATTAATTATGGATACGACAATATTTACAATTTACATAAATAAATCATAAAGCCTACGTTGTATTACTACACAAGAATGTTCATGACATCTACAGGATTTAATAGTCCACTGCTGGAGATAGACTTCTCCATAGAAAGAAGATATTAGCCTATTCCACTGCCATGAGGTTTTTTTTAGTTTTCTTTCTCTTGCAATACCGTAGCTTAGTCCCTTAATCGGCTGTTACGACACGATGACACTATCATTAATTTAATTTTGACTGTCAGCGACGACCTCTAGTTTTCATCACGAAGTCATCCTTAAAGATGGAATACAGATTCTAAATTTAAATAAAACCAACCTCGGTACAGGTTGGTTTTATTTAAATTTAAAATCTGTTTAATTTCTGCTTTAATTTAAAAATAAGTATTATTAAAATCATTTAACAAATGGCGAAGTTGTCGTTTATATATTAAGTCAAATAAATAATATAAAGTAGAATTAAGACAAAAATAATAAGGCTACTTGTTGCACTCGCTGACGAATGTAGAAACTATTCAATAATAGCGAACAAATTAATTATTCATAGGCATTAAGACAATTCTTCATACCCCGTTATTCTGTTCGAAAATTGAATAATAACATTTTTCACACTTTCGATAGAGTGTGGTCTATGCTTTCTATGTGTTTACACATTAATAAAAAAACGTCTAAATCTTTAAAACTACTTTTTTGTTTGTTTTTAAACGAAGTTGTTTTTATATAATGTCTTCTAAATATATTATTCCACATTCAATTTTTTTAAGTCTATGGTTATTCTTTCAAATTTTCACTTTTTTCTTATCTAATCTATTTTTCTATAATAACAATAAAAATATTTGATTTGATTTTGTTCAATCATGTTAGGTATGATACGGTGTAAAGTCTAAGCATTCTCTGTTTCTTTTTCTCTATTTATATTTTAAATATCTTCTTTTTTATCTAAGCATTAACTATTTATTCTTCTTATACACATAAAGTTATTTAATTGTACTATTTTAAGTTTGTTTCTTATTTATTACTAAGTACCTTTTATTTTCTTACTTGGAAACGTTACATCGTATAGTTTATTTTAATTATGAAATTATTAAGGTCTAAAAAGGGGATAAAATTTTTAAAAAACATTATGGTGATTGTTGTTTCTTGAGCTTCCTATCTTCCGGCATTTTCATTTAATTTAAAAACTTTATTTTATAAACTATATTTTATAATCTATTTACATAATTTCTTGGTGGTAATTTCTTGGAGAATTTTAGTACTATCAGTTTCTTTGGTTTGGCTTAGTGATGTCTGGCAAAATTAAACTATAAAAAGATTTGCCAAAAGTACGAGTATAGAGATTTTTTTAGTTTTTAATGCTGACACTTTAAAGTTACTATTAAGCGTCATATTTATTCCAACTTTTAGCACTTAGGTTTAAGTATACATTCGAATTCTAAATCTAGTTTCCCTTGCGTCAAAATTCAAAAAAATATAGATGTCAACATAAAGGCGCGTCACCACCAAAATTGTTGGCAATTTCAGCGTTTACACCTGTTTGCAACACTTAAAAAAATCGCCAACTTTTGTTTCCATTGTGTCTACACCGAGTCGCCAACAATTTGAAAAACATTCAAACTAAGCGTCACCATAGAGCCAATAAATATTTGCAACAAGCGTATTCTTTTGACGTTTACCGCCAAAAACGGAAACACTGTTCTCAACGTTTGTTGCCAATACAAGAAAATTACAGAAACTTTTGTCACCAACAAGTGTTGACAACACAAAAATTGTCAACTTTTGTTCGGTGGAGAGGTTCGGCTTTAGAATAATATAAAAGAAGTTTAAGTTTCATTATTATTAGTATTAAAAAGCCTAGTTTAACAAATTTAAATTAATAGAGTTTAAATTTGTTTTATAGAAAGAACAAAATAGAAAGTAGATATAGAGGTGTAAAGGTTTTTCAGTCTAAATATTAAAACTAAAGTCCAACACTAATTCTAATATCAAAAGCCCCCTATTGAGATTAGTATTTGGGGCTCATTATGTCATATTATTACTAATTTTCATTAAAATGGGAATCCAAGGTAGATATTTTAACATAGTCATATTAGCTTGCGGCAATAGTCGCTTATTCATGTAACTACATCTAGAAAAATTTGCAATAGGCTATTTGACTAATTTTTGGAAATCGTTTTAAATTATTCTTTATTACGTAATAAGCACACTGCGTTAATATTTTGCGTAATTTCTACTGTATTATGAATTAAATTTAAGTTAAAGTTCAAGTTTGACAACCGCGTCAAAAAACGACATTTCTATAATGGCGCTGGTCACATGACACGTGTGACGTCACACGCTTGTAAACAAATTCACAAAACGCGAACAATACTCAGTCGAGGAATCTTTCGTTTACTAGCGTGTGACGTCACCAGAGTTGCAACAAATCACAATACGTTCATGTCGCAGAAAATATTTCAAAAAATTTTTACAATTTATTTCGTGCAATCTGCGAAAATATCACATTATTTTGTTTAATTCATAGTGAAATATGTCTTTTTAGGCTAATATCTGATAGGATGACCACAATCCATAGTTTATTTTCAATATTGTCAAATAGCCTATTATTGTATCATTCTACAAAATTTATGTCGGCTAAAACATAATTTATTAAAAATCAATTCTGTATAACCTATTTCTTCTTATAATGGATGAGTTTTATTACTTATGTGTATAATTTGAAAATATTGTTACAATGTAAAGAGAGTTCATTCAAAACTCAACCTTTATGAAATGTCTATAACTTTCAATTTCGTCATGTAACCTCATTAGTAGAAAAGGTGTAGCATTGGCAAAGGTAGCATTGGTGGCGGTGACCAAATACTGGTTGCTGACAAAGAGTATATATTCCAGCTGATCAGCCTCTACATCCGGATAAGCAGGCGGAAGTGGACGAAATGGTGAGCAACCTGCTGCACTGGATACAAGGATTATACCAACAGAAGAGCAGGAAAGGTGCTGATTAAAATCTTCATTAAAAACCAAAAATGTCTTTGACTGAGGTTTTATATAAAATTTTAATAGGTTTTAATATTATTGATGTAAAATCCATATTTTTAAGGAATGCAGTAGTAACGAAAAATGATTATGTTAATAGGAATATTATTATAATAATTACAAATCTGATAGCACGAGACACTCTTTCAGGCAAACACAAAAGCACAAGCACAAGCTTGAATTCTTTCTGTAAGATATCTCAACGTTTTACTCTTTCAATAATTCTTTACTTTATGTATTTTCAGCTCGCCAGTACTACGGAGGGAAACCAGAAAAACCGAGGCCGTTTGAACCAGCAAACACTTATCTGCCACCCGTAACCGGCTACCCACCATCTGGAACCAAACCATTGCCTTCATACAACGATGGCCCTGGGGCAAGCCCCACTTTCCAACCGTCACAGCCTGCCTACCAACCATCAACTCCCGGCCTCGAACCTAGCCAACCCTCCTACCCTTCCTCCCCGGACTATCAACCATCCCAGCCAAGCTACCAACCGTCTTCACCGCCCGAAACTGGCTATCAACCTGACCCAGCACCTGAAATTGTCTACCAACCACCTCAACCCACTTATCAACCCAGTCAACCAGACAAGCCTATTCAGCCAGAACAACCGAATCAACCTGAACAAACTACTCAGACTAATTATAATAAGCAAGAGTCAAGCTCTGGAAGTTCCAGCTCATCTTCAAGTTCATCCTCAGCTGGATTCGAAAGTGGTAGCAGTAGTGGCTCCTTGACTGATGACGATGATCGTCATCCTCCTCACATTCATGAAATCTCTGTAGACTGCGGAAAAGACATGATGACTATCAATATTGAATTCAACAAAGTATACAATGGAATTATCTACTCTCAAGACCATTACAACGAGGCTGATTGTGTGTACGTCAGGGAGAACTCTGGACAAGCGCAATACTCTTTCACCGTTAGCCTCAATACTTGTGGTACAAGATTCTTCAGTGACTTCGAGAATGAAGGCCAGGCGTATTTAGAAAATGTTTTGGTTCTCCAGAACGAAGCCGGTATTCAAGAAGTTTGGGATCACATCAGGAGAGTCAGGTGTTTATGGGAAGGTAATTTGAAGAAGCAGTTGGTGTCTTCCCTAAGCGTAGGCATGTTGAATCAAATTACAAGCAATTTCAGCGGAGACACTGCTATGGCTAGATTGGATATTCAAACTGGCAGGGGACCTTTTGCTCCTGAAGCTAATGGCCTTATCAAGATTGGAGAAATCATGACCTTGGTTGTATCCGTCACTGGTGATGCTGGGTTTGATATATTTGTCCGAGAATGCATTGCTAGAGATTCTGACAGCCGCAACGTAGTTCCTCTAACTGACAGCAATGGATGCGTTCTGAAACCAAAGATTTTCGGTGCCTTCCAGAAAACTACAGATACGGGCAACACAGGAGCTTCAGTTATAGCCTTTGCTTTCTTCAACGCCTTCAAATTCCCTGATGAAATGGACTTAATCATACAATGCGAGGTCGAGCTGTGCAAAACTGACTGCGATATGTGCCCTAACCCTGGTAGCATTGAACCTAGAAAGAGGAGGAGGCGAGACATCATTCACTTGGGAAACAGGACGCACGTTGAAGAACCTTCCACTATTATTGGAAAAGGATTGAGGGTTGTATTCCCAGAGGACCTTCCTGAGCCATCTGGGTTCTGTGTATCGCCACCAGCTGCTCTCTGGGGTGGTCTTCTTATTCTTCTTGGTTCTTTACTCAGTAGTCTTCTAGTCTCCTACTGTTGGCAAAAATCACGAGGTTCGGGCAAAATTTTGTAATTCATTCAGAAAAAAATTTGAACTTTCTTTTTAATCTCTTCAGGGAGTCATCAAATTGGGCCTTTAAATCATGACTCCCTATTGTAACTAAATGTATACCAGTAGTTCTTGTTATGGTGATATACTTAAGACAAATGTTAAGGTTTAATAATGTATTTGCGTTAATACGGCGTTAGATGTTGATTGTCATATTGTAAATTAAGATTGTGGATGAAATCGAGGAACTTACTTAAATACTTGATATCATCTATCTATATATATAAAAGAGTAAGGTGACTGACTGACTGACTGACATACCCAGAGATCAATGCACAGCCCAAACCGCTGAACCTAGAATCCTGGAATTTATATGTAGGTTCTTTATATAACGTAAGTGAGCACTAATTAAAGGAATTTTTGAAATTCCACCCCTATGGGGGTAAATCAGGGGATGAAAGCCTGCGTGAGTGAAGCTGCGTGCAAAAGGTAGGAATATATATTTTTTTAATTTCAATTCATAGTAACCTTCAGTTTGCTAACAAAATACAATAAGGACACTTTAGAAACAGTGATAGATTTAAGTTATAGCATGGCTCAAAAATCGGTTCCAATTAAAAAGAGATTTCATTTATGAAGAGTAATCAATTGTAATCCGTATTCTGAATTTCATCGTCAGAATTAAGGATACACCAGTCTATCGGTAAATTAGAAACATAAATATGGCGGTAATGTACTGATCCAAAACCAACGGTTAAAAAAGTATAGTGTCATAGAATTTTATGACTATACTGTCTGCACTCTATGGTAAGAACATTACCTAGCATGGGAAAATCTACTATATTTCGCATAGGTATATTATCTGTGTTATCGATGCGTGAGACACTGCAACTTGTGAGATTCGCTTTTTGTACAGAGTTTTTCCAGTTATTCTTGTAAATCAACAAGGCTTGTTATTGAGAATGTAATAAGTATAATTATAAACTACATAATACTGTTTTTAACCGACTTAAAAAAAGGAGGAGGTTTCTCAATTCGACCGTATATATGATTTTTTATGTGTGTTCGCGGATAACTTCGTCGTTTATGAACCGATTTTGATGATTTTTTTTTTAATGGAAAGGAGATATCCCAACGGTGATACCATGATAAGGACACTAAGATCTGATGATGGCATCACAGAGAAATCGAGTCGAACCTTGAAGTCGGTTTTTGTTTTTGTTAAAATTTTACTTGTTACAAATAGAGCACTAATTGTACCATTTTCATCATTAATCTATTTCATTTGATAAGAAATCCATTCATTTCAAAATTCAATAGTTATTTTCCTAGAATACTCTTTGCTTTAAGATTTGTCTTTAGAAAAAAAATCGAAACTGTTTTTTTTTTAATTGAAATTACGAGTTCTCACGTTAAAATCAAACTAAACGATGAAACGCTTAACGATTAAATAATATATTATTATTAACTCCTCTAATTTACTTTCTGATTTCTGAACGCAATGAAATAACATTGCGTTCAAAGACAATGACTTTTTCTGAATCTTTTCAAGTGTCAAAGTTCGGTGTCTTCGCGGGTCACTGCTGTTGATTCTGGTATGCAGGAGTAACGTAGTGTGCGTGTGAGGGATATTAGTCCAAATTGCATTTAATCTCTTTCAAATAGTGTACTTATGTACTCGTTAATCACCTGAATATTCCGTAATACGGGGCACATGACCTCATTTGGATTAATCTGCAATCCATAAAACAATTTTATGGAAATTAACATGGTAATAAAACCTTTACATAGTTTACACATACACGCCTTCATCTCGTCCAAATAAATAAGGTATATTGATGGTACTAAATAACAACCATTGCGTTACCAGAACGTCAAAAATAACGAATGTCATGTCAATTTTGTTTAGTTAATATTTTGTAAAATGTTATATTTTGAGTTTATTATTGTAGCTTTATTAATTGCACACTTTATTCCAAAATCAGTTGGAACAATAGACATACATAAAGCGAGAGCCAGTGTTGCCCTCTTTTTTTAACCACATACAATTTTGTAACTATAAAACATATAATATATGCTGTAGGGTACAGCATATATAATAGCCGATGTCATTATGGTAGCAAAAGAGATAAACACCATCGTTGAATCGTTTTAAATGTGGTGTCAAAACTTGAGCCAAGCATTACAGAACCTAGAGTTTTAGATGCACACACAAATTAACTTAACATTTATTTATATACTTATTAGTTTTTGCAATTCTGACCGCGTGTACGTCGGTTTTCACGGTAAATAATATACTGTCCTTTCTGAAGAATCAAAATGGAGCTAAATTACAATGGAGATTATTACATGTGAATTTGGTAATTTTACAGCCTTTTTTTCCTTTCCGGAAATCCCCTCGGATACCACCTCCTGGTAGCATGACAGGTATCTTCAGTGGGTAAAGCGCCATGTCTCATAGACACGAGACATCGCGCCATATTGGATGTATTTAGATGCAAAATACATTCTCGATTTTGTTCTAATATTCTTTAATTACAATTTGAAAAGTGAGACTTCTAAAAGTTTTACGATTTATTAATGATATTATTATTATTAAAGTTAGTAAATAAGATATTAAACAAAACAAAGCTACTGTTATTACATATGTTTCAATATTATTACCAATAGATTAGTATTATTTTATTAAATGTAAGTAATAATAGTTGATATAGTAATATTTGTTACCGCTTCATTTTGTAATGAGTTAAAAAGTATTTTTATCCTTAAAGTATCTAAACAAAGTATTTTTAGTTTAAATTAAAGTAGATTAAATGTATATTTTTAATGTGTAAAATGATTACAAATTTTAAGTTATTCTTATTTTTGTAAATATTATTTAAGAATGAAAATAAAGTTTATTATATTAATATAGGTATTGTTTTTTTAGCGAGATTAATTGAGGAACCTTTGAATTCAAAACTTTTTAGGTATTAACAGAAAATCAAATTCGTTGTTCTTTTTTTTAAGGAATAGGGGTCAAACTAGCAGACTATCGCACGATATTGGTAAACGATTACTGCCGCCCATGGACACCCGCAACACCAGAGGTGTCATAAGTGCGTTGCCGGCCTTTGGAGGATGGGGGGAGAGATTGAGGTATTAGTCTCCGGTATCCTCACTCACTCGGTGAAACACAGCGAAAGCGCTGTTTCACACCGGTTTTCAGTGAGGCCGTGGTATCACTTCGGTCGAGCCGGCCCATTTATGCCGAAGCGTGGCACTCCTACGGTAATGTTCTATGGCATTTATGTTATGAATGACTGAAGGAATACACCTGTGGATCATCCAAACATACATACTACATAGACTTCCAAAACTATTAACCTTCGATTAGGCTTCGCTGTAGTCAGGTAAAAATTTAAAAAAAATACAACAATAAATTTAAGTACTTATTTAAAAAAAAATGGAATATTATTTTCAAGTCCAACGGTTTTTGTTAACGGTTTGATAATTTAAAAAGTTTACTAAAAGCTTTTAAACAACTAAGTTTATAAAGGTAGTAGAGCCACGCTGATTTCAGCACGACCGGGCCGATACTACCCTCGCACAGAAGACGAACCTAAAATTAGAGCATTCGTACTGTCGTGTTTCGATGGTGAATGCTAGACCAATGATACAGAAGCATCACGAGGCCGCCATGGTGTGGGTCACCATGCTGCATTGTTGCATTGTCTGATTCCGCAATGAGTATGGCGACCAGCACTCTCGGACTCTGCTTATGCTGTCTTTCAGACAGATTATAGGCAGGCCTATATATAAAGAACAATATTTAGGTTTCAAGCACCAGTCATCACACCACTCTCTTCGTAAATCTGCGGCTTTGATCGGAGGAGGTCCTGACTGAAGACCGAGGACGTGAAGACTTGATGTGTTAGGTGTAGGATCAAATCATGTTGAGAGTCTTATTACTGACGTGCTGATGATGGTTGATAATTTATTTTGGTTTAATACAAAATAAAAAAGTTTAAAATACTATTACCCGACTACGTAAAACCTTTTGATAAAATTTATATAGCCTATCTTCTACATAGTTGGCTGGTTTTTATTGAGACTAGACTTTGTGCTGGCTAAAATCGGCTAGAAATTCAGCGTTTCTCGAACCCAGGAGTTTAATAGAAGTTCGCGTAGAAAAGAATCAAGAAATAATGTTGCTTCTTGTACAGTTGCGTGAAAACATTGTGGTTGTAGAAAAGGATGCCTTATCGTATTCAGTAATACCAAAGTACACAGGTGAATCTATCAAATTTTTACGACATGCACCATATACGTAAATATTTTCTTGAGATAAATCCATAACTATGTATACAAGGACAATAATTGTAGTGTTTTTCCCACTTCAAACAATAACGGCACTGTTAAAAAAGAACCAACCCTACCTTTCTTTCTTTACAGCTGACATGGGCTAACTTGAAACCAAACCAAAATTTATCAATAACAAAAGAATCTGCTTGTGGTAATTGTGCAACCTAAAAAAGACCACCACGACATACCTCTACAACTCAACATTTACAAGTAGGTTGTCGCCTTTTTAGTCCCTTCCCTAAAATCAAAGAGAAGGGAAGAATTTTGGCTTCGATAACTTTACGGAAAATGAAAGGCAATATTAGAACTGCTTAGCACCGGTTTCCGTGAAACCAAAGTAACATTCTGCTCGTTCCTGACCCATATGTACCGAAGAATGGTTATCCCACATTCGACTTATTTTTGGTGTCTAAAGGCGCGTATTCACCAAAATTGTTGGCAATTTCAGTGTTTCCAACTTTTGTTTCCATTGTGTCTACACCGAGTCGCCAACAATTGAAAAACATTCAAAATAAGTGTCACCATAGAGGCATAGAGCCAATAAATATTTGCAACAAGCGTATTCTTTTGACGTTTACCGCCAAAAACGGAAACACTGTTCTCAACATTTGTTGACAATTTTTGTTGCCAACACAAGGAAATTACAGAAACTTTGGTCACGAATACGTTTTGACAACACAAAAATTGTCAACTTTTGTTCGGTGGAGACCCGGCTTAACAAAAAGCCTCAATTCATCTCAATTCATCGATGGCTTCTAAATCAACACCACGAATTGACTAACAAAAGCCATTTATCAATAAAGTGTACAAGAAGATAAAGTAATTCATAACGTTAATTCTACAATAACTGCATCACAGATAATAGGCAAAGTTTATTTTACTTCATCCATAGTTGTAACGTTGTAACTGCCGTATCTTCGCAATGTGCGCAAATCATCTTTAAATTCTTAATTGTACCATTATCTTATCTCCATTTTTACCGCTGTGGATTCACAGTTCTCAAGCCTTCCATTGTGTAACTATCCAATCTATTGCATAATTTAAATTAGATAATGTTAACCGTTTAATTAGACTTTTCATCCGTACTTGAGCATCATCATTATCATCACTTTCGTAAGAAGAATGCGATAAGGGGTAGCCTTCTTCTGAATTGTTTTGAGATTGGTGCAATTTTATGGTCGGCCATCTTTCGACGCATTTAATAATTCTATGCACATAGATGCGATATTCAAAGCACTCAGGATCACAATTCAAGATGTTATACTGTGAATACCCTTCTACCTCATGATTATTTTTCTTTAGATAGTAATCCATCATCATCATTATATGCAGCCTTTGACAATCTACTGCTGCATAGGATTCTTCTTGGAAAGACATTTTTTGTCTATTTCTCTTTTTTGTGTATAGTCGTACCAAGCTGGGCAGAAAACAGACATTGAAAATAATTATAATAACATTACAAGTCTTACGCATGCTCGATTGATCCCGCTCTGGTAACTTGAGTATTGACAAACATATATTAAAATTTTAATATCTTTTCTTTTGTATGCGGAGAATGCTTTTTGGACCATACCCTCATGTGGGAAAGACGAAAGGCGTGCGTGAGACTCCTGGAGAAGCTTCCACTAAGCCTTGCGGTGGCCTACCTCAGCAGTAGAGAGGATCTCCAGGAACGCATCAGCGGCTTCTGAAGTCCCCCCTGCCGTAACTCACGACTGTGGTACATCCCAGGGTGACCGGAGTCAGACGGGGATTTCTGAATTTCTACGTTAATTTAATGGATAAATTACATCCAGACACGAAATAATGATCACGCCCATCACAAAATCACTTGACCAAGGAGTTAACTGCATGGTTGGCCTAGTGGTTTAGGCGGTCGCCACGCCGCCCGCCAATTCGCCAAGTGTTGTGGGTTCAAATCCTACACGGGACAACACTTTATGTAATCCACAAATTGTTGTTTCGAGTTTGGGCGTTAATTGTGTCCGTTTCATGTATGTCTGTAAAGTACCCCGCGACACAGGATGTTATTCCTAACGCGGGAGTTGTCTTTTAAAAAAAAAAAGAAAACATAAACAAAGGTAGGAGTTGAACCCATAACCTCTAGCATAGCAGCCAGGATCGTTAAGTACTGGAGATACAAGCCCGTTGTAAATTAAACACAAAACAGTATTTAAAAGAGCGTAAACCAGGGTCCGTTTAATTGAACATAGAGCTATATTTGTTTATCTTTTGAGTATTGTAGCACAAGTAAATATGCAATAAAAACCACTTCTTATCATGAAAATTCCACAAGATTTCACTGAACATTACACAACTTTCAGATAATATACCGTCAAATAAAGCTGATGTTACACTAGTGATCCAAAATACGGGCGGCAAAGATTCAAATAGCTTCAAGTAGTAGGCAGATGTGTCTTCGATCTTATGCGTGTAAATAGCTCTGATACAGGATTTATGCCTAATGCGAGTGTTGTTAAAAATCGAAAAACATTAGAAGATTATTTACTGGAATCTGAGTAACACTCAGAGGCGTCATAAGTGCGTTGCAGGTCTTGGGGGATTGGGAGGGGAAGGTGGGGGGGTTTGGGGCATGGGCTATTTTTTATATATTTGCCTGCCAAAGTGACTCGACTCTGCCTGATGGAAATCATAAGCAGAATTCAAGCGTGGTGGTAACCAATAACCATATACATTGCGAATGCAAACATTGTTACAATGCAGCATTTTGACCCATACAATTTTTGGCCTATTCAGATGTGTCTGCATTTTTGGGCCTCCGGTCTCGCACTCACCAACGAAACATGACAGCACAAATGCTGTTAGTTTAGGTTGTTTTTCTGTGAGAGGGTTGTACTGCCCTGGTCGAACCGGCCGGAGTTCAACCATTTGAGTACCTTCAGTGCAACCTGCGGTATCACTCACTTATGTAGCTGGTATGTATAGTGGCTCCTACATTTCGAAGAATGGGTCTCCAATCGTGAAAGATCATAGTAGTAACAGTATATGAATCAGGTACACAATATCTACAGATATTAAATCTTTGATGAAATAAACGAACTTATCTCTTTCTATTTGCACCCATAAAGTTCAAACAAATAGTGTGCAAAAAGACACTCTCAACAATAAATTGCTTAAGTAATGTTTAAAACATCATTTAGTTCGTTCATTGTAATAGTGCGGGTAAGGGTGTGTGAAAAGTTACTAGGTTTGAAAGATATTCAGTTAAACAGTTCAATATGGATGGGGATAAGCTTAAAACTTCAGAAGCAATTGTACAAAGTTTGTCAGCTTCAGCGAGTAAGTCTTTTCTAAATTATTTTTGCATTTTCGTATTCCTTTTCTAAGTAACGTGTAGTTAAAAAAAATACTGTTTTACTATTTTTTGCTTTCAATAGTAATGTTTTAGTTCTCTAAAAACTGTCATTAAAGTGCAAATTGACTGAAAAATAATCAAGAAGTTATTCAGGAAACATTATTAATAGTATCAAGTAATTTCATGCACAGGTGCTAGAAATTCGTCTACAGGAATTTGGAAATATGACTGGAATGACTTAGAATTAATAATGAGCAAAGAAATAAAATCTGAAAGACAATATTGACTTCGTACAATAAATAAAGGATTATGAAAGCCTCATCAAAAACCTTGTATACGTGTTTTGTTTCTTGTATAAATTATCATCAGATATTGCTCAGTGTTTTCACCCGATGAATATTAAATTGAGGTTTGCAGCCTATCATCATTCTACATTTGCATAGGGTATATCTTGATCAGGTTCTTTACGATGTTCACTTCCGTACTAATATCATCAATTCAGAAGTACCTCTGTCTGTCAGTCTATTTTTTTGATTTGATCGACCCAAATTCCAATAACATTTGAAATGGTAATACATTGAAATTTGAGGAACGACATAGGCTACTATTTATATACGTATACGCATGTGAATCCGAAAGCGAAAACTTGTACTGCTATATAAGCAGATATCTAAATGACCAGAAGGTGTTTTTTTAATTCTTCTATCACTGTATTCCCCTCTCAACCAGTATGAGTTGCTATATTTTTGAATATGAATAGCCTGAAACGATTGTTCTACACAATCTATTAATCAATAAAGTGTAAATTGTAAAACTTATAGCTTCTTTGCAAACAATATAGTTTTCGTCAGGTTAGAAAAACAGATTCTGCTCAATTATTTTTTTTCTGATTTCAAGAACTTAATTATGAATATTATAAATAATCATAAACAAAACACCCCAAAATTCAAGAAGTCAATTACATGAATATTATTATGACACTTTAGTGTTTAAACTTTTTTACTTATTTAAATATTTTATTTCAGTTGGTTTGCTGGCGCTGCAAACAGGCTTTGTGTACGCGTGGCCATCATACAATTTAGCCAACTTTGTATCCAACGAAACCATACTGGGCACTCCTATGTCCACACTGCAGGTTGCGCTATTGGGTAGCTTGCCCAACTTGGGCGGGTTTATAGGCATGCCCATCTGTGGTTGGATATTTAGCAGTCTTGGAAGAAAATATGGGTCCATGTTATTTGGTCTACCATACCTCGTAAGTAACTGCTATAAATTTAGGCTACGTAAATACTTAATAATAAAAACTGCTTCGTTGGTCTAGTGGTTAGCGTAAGCGACTGCAAATCAAGAGGTCTCGGGTTCGATTACCGGGTCGGACTGCTGTTGAGTTTTTCGTATAAGAAATTCTAAATAGCAGCGCGGGGTATGAAAGATGGCGATGTTTCCCGCCCGTGCCTCGAAGAGCACGTTAAGCCGTCGGTCCCTGTTGTCATGAACATCTATGGCAATCGTTATTGGGAAGTCAGTGCCCTCTTATATACTGACAACTAGTTCAACCTTCGAATTCAGTTCACCCTTAGGGTTGCGGAGGTCCGATGCCAGTCGCTCCGCTTAAAAATTGATAATAAGGTAAAACCGGTTGAACTAGTAGCCGACCCCAAATCTAGGGAATAATAAAGGCTAGGAGGATGATGAAATACTTAATAATAAAGATACTATATTAACACCTAGGACATTATAATACTTCTTTGTGAAATAAGTTGTATTTCGTCGATTATTGAACACTTTTTTAATGAAAATAATAAATCATTTTAATGTTGCCCTGTATGTTGCATTTGTGATGCGTTGTATAGTAACAGGTCTTGAATTTCAATTTTGCTTTAATGTTTTGAAAATATTAACAGATAATACAATAAATATATTTAAAACGAATAGAAAGGGATGGTTGAAAAGTAAACATTTAATACAAAATTATTTTATTTCATTCAATTAAAATCTTAAAACTGAATAACCGTTATTTTTAACCCCCGACCAAAAAGAGGGGTGTTATAAGTTTCACGTGTCTGTCTGTCTGTCTGTGGCACCGTAGCTCCCGAACGGATGAAGCAATTTCAATTTAGTTTTTTTTGTATGAAAGGTAAGTTACGTGCAAATGTTCTTGCATGTTTCATGAAAATCAGTTGAGCCGTTTAAAAGTTATGGGGGGGGGGGAGAGTAACCGAATGTCTGCAAAAATATCATCCAGTGGGATCTCAAAGAAAGCGCATAACGTGATTTTTACTTTTTAAAGTTAACTCACTTTATTATATCGGGGGTTTTTTTTAATTTTGAGAATTTATAGTTATGTTTGTCTTCAATTCATAAGTGCAAGCAATGATATAGACATAAAAAGTAAATTGTAAACATTATTAATTCGATATGTCCCGTGTTTATAATCAGAAGAAATTAGTACAACTAAGTCAAATCACTTTAAAACCGATTTCAATCGACCGACCGTACTGACGTTCCTGTGCCGATTAGTTAAAACCTGGAACTCACTACCAGTGCACATGTTTCTCTGCCATTATGATCCCGGGTCCTTTAAGTGGGGAGGGAAAAATCACCTCACTAGGCCGCCATAGTATGGGTTAACATACTGCATTGCACTTGGATTTTACTCATGCTTTCCATCAGGCAGATTCTTCTTTTGATGCTTAAAATTACTTCGTGCTCTTTGATACTAGTAGTTTACATTAAGGACCAGTTTCAGCGCTTGTTGATAAAATTTTGATAGACTAATGTCAAATAACTACAGATTTCGGTTTCACAAGTCTTGCATAGAGGCATTTATGTCCGTTATAAATGTATTTATCACCAATTTTTATCTGTTAAATATTGTTAAATTTAAATAACTATCCAATGCTTTATCAGATACTAGTGAAACTGGCCTTTAGAACGTTTAACATATGAAAACTGATTGAATAAAAAGTTTTGTCACTTGAAATTTAGTCTCTAGGTGAACTTGCAAAAATAATTTTTTTTATTGTAATATGGGTAAACTAGCAGACATATCGCCTAACGGTAAGCGATTTCCGCTGCCCACGGACACCCGCAATACCAGAGGCGTTACAAGTGCGATGCCGGCCATTGGGTGAAAGGGGAGGAGTTGGGGTATGGGCCTCCGGTATCCTCACTCCCTCGGTGAAACACAGCGCAGGCTCTGTTTCACACCAATTTTCTGTAAGGCCGTGGTATCACTCCGGTCGAGCCGGCCCATGCATGCCGAAGCGTGGCTCTCCCACGGAGTTTAAGGCTATCCTGCCAATTATTACCAAAATGAAAATAATCACTTCTCGTAACTTTGTAGTAAGCTTTATTGTTTGCATTGCATTATAAAATAAAGTTACCAGAAAGAAAATGTAAGTGATGCAGAAAGCTTCACAATAAACAAAAATTTAAAATATTGTACTGTACAGGTCTCATGGTTGATAATATCGCTAACCAACAACATCACACTGATTCTAATAGCGGTCACTATAGCAGGCGTTGGGATTGCCGGTCAGAATATTTCAACAATGTTCATGTCAGAGATAGCACATGTTTCAATAAGAGGTGGATTAACTTCAATAGCATCGTCAGGATTCATGACTGGTTTGTTTATTAGTGTTTTTTATATTTCCATATAATCTGAGAGCATTATCTGATATAGAATAAATATAGTTGCCTTATACAAGCTTTTTATTAACTTGCAATGTATGTATGTATGCTTGTATGTTCGGGTGGAATCTTGCAACTCAATTTTGAAGCAGATATCTTCAACCGATTTTGCTGAAATTTTGCAAGCATGTGTATACAGCGTGACAATACAATATTATAATGAAATGGAGCTGATCTGATGCTGGAGCTGGAAGGTGGCCATAGGAACTCTGTAAAAAAACGTCACAACATCATCGAGTTTGGAGTCGTTTGATTCATCTCGAGGCAGTCCAGTAAAAGCTCGTTTTTAAAAAGCTTTTTAAATTAATTTTAATATTTTTTTTCAGCACCTAAATTGGGTAACTGTTAATACCACTATAACGTAGCAGTATTTTCCCGATGTTATCTGTGGAGGAACGGGTGTCACGTCCCTCCAACACAGAGGGAGGATCCTCCAAACAGGCGAGGTGATCATGCCTAGCGGGCCACTGCCCAACGATTAATGTTGGGATGTTGTATATATGCTTATCGGCACGAGAACTTCTCTTGCTTGATTCAGGATTGGTAGTTTCTTCGTATTGTACGTTACTCCGTAGTTCAGTGTAACTTTGGTAGATGGCGCTGTAGTGTGCTTCTGTTTGCGTTGTATGCGGAAGTCGCCACAACACTCCCATCCAAGCAGAGCCATCTTAAGCTCAGCTGGGGCCCCTGGGCACACAAAAATTTGGGGCCCTTTTGGAAAGTAAAGAAAGCGAATTACACTAACATTCTACTATGATCATTTATGAGTAATCAAGTATATAATTTGTTAAGTCATGAATGATATTAATATGTAGCTAGTTTTTTGGTTACAATAACGATAATTTTTTTTTCAGGTTTTCTGCTAAACAATCCTCTATTATACATTACGTGTTAGGGTTCAACGAATATAAGAAATAAGCCTTCTGCCGTGTAAAAGAGACTTTATTATAAACACTCTTAAAACACAGAATAATTTAGAACAATAGTCCTTAATGTTCGCCGAGCTCGTTGTGTTAATCACTTATATCACTTAGATATTTGTCGTACTATACTGAACTACACTGCGGTCCGCGATACGCCTTTCTATATTATATGCCGCTATGGATCATTCGAGAAAATTCAACGGCCTCTCGAAGGGACTGCCAATCTCGCGACGATCAGTCGATACCTATTCGATTCTATTTACCTACATTTACGTTATGTTCATTGTTTTGTGCCTCAAGAAACCGACTAGAACTTTCAAGGCTAAACCGATTCACGATTCTTTTTGTGGAATGTTCTTTTTTCGTAACACTTACTCCTTCTTAGAGATGCTCGTCCCGAGAACCGCTATGGCTGCCACAATATTTAGCCAGGTGGTCTAATGCACTACTTTAAACCCCTCTTGGTAGTCGCCGACCTTGTATGAACCCTCCCACTTGGTCTGTAGTTTAAGGGATTTCCCTTTCCCACGGGTTGGGTTAAGGAGCCAAACCAGTGCACCTTCATCAAAATCGTTTGAGCGCTGGTCGTTTCGGGTTTTCTTGTTATCGCTTGCGACGTCAACCGTGATTTGTTTCCATGATGTGCCGACGTTTTTCAGTTGGTTTCCTTGACTTCGCATCTGTGGACCTTTTACGACAGTACAATTTACTGCACCAATCTGGTACATCTTGCCAAGAATGAAGCCAGTAGAATGTCTCACGTACTGTTAGCAGTGTCTTCTTGACACTAGAATGGCCTCCTGAATCATGAACTTCACGGATTTGCAGGTAGAACTCTCTCCCGTTGATCTTCTTCCATCTCCGGTAAAGGATCCCGTTTTGTAGAACCAAGCTATCCCATTGTGCCCAATAAGCTTTAGTAGTACTGATTGCAGACGATATATATGACTCCGAGCAGGTTAAGCTTATCACATAGAAAGCACAAGGTTATCCTTGTGATAAGTTGCATAAGGTCAACGTCATACGTGCTATCTTCATTGTTTCATTTTTACGGGACCCTTGAAGACGAAACCCCAAACGAGTTCACCAAGGTCCCAAAAGGAGTAACGTTGATGAGCTTCACCGTCAAGCCAATTGATTTCGAGTTTGGACTTGGAGTACACTTTCTCTACGAGACATATCTTTGACGTCACCTTTCATTTTGCTGTCATGTTTTCCCAGATCGCTGCCTTGGAACGTGCGTTTTGGATCAACAAATTTCTTTTCGCAATGTTTTCCAGGTAGTCTTATATCGTCTTCATCTGCAAAATCCTTAACCGGCAACTTAGCTGCAGAAGACCGGCCGAAAGGTACGCTTTCCGTACGTACGAGGTTCTCAATTTGCAATGCCCATTGCTGTAGGCCTTCTTCCAGACCTTAAACTCTATCGAGTAGTAGGGCGCGGAAAACGTGTTCCAAATGGCGATCCCCGTATCTCAACTCGAGCGCTTCTGACAAATATTTATACTCGCTGCCTGCTGCTATTTCCATGCTATCTGCTTCTGACTGCTTCCTGGAACCTTTACCAGGTAGTCGGACCACCTTGTGGGGGGCCTAACAACGTTGCAATTATCTGTACGCGTTCGTCTAGTAAAAAATTAGTAGCCCCATCGATCATCGTTTCTGCAAGAAATGTGCCTCACCCTCTAGTTGACACTTAAGTTTGGTTATTTTCTTAAACGATTTGTATTATAGGAAACAGCAGCTTGACTTTGGAATCAAAGTTTTTATTATAAGTAATCGCCAGATGATGTACTTAGTAAATTAAGTAGGATACCTTCTAAATAAGCGCCTTGTGATAACATTACCGATGGAGAATCTATACTAATATTATAAACGCGAAAGTTTGTAAGTATGGATGGATGTTTGTTACTCTTTCACGCAAAAAGTACTGAACGGATTTGGATGAAACTTTACAGTAATATAGCTTATACATCAGAATAACACATAGGCTACTATTTGCCGCGATAACTGACAAATGCGCGGGCGGAGCCGCGGGCAACAACTAGTAATTGTATATACATCAAGCACATAATGTCAACATTGAATATTTAACGATTTAAAGATTTTTCTCCTACTTTAATTCAGCAAATACAAAGGCAGAGAAAATATTTAATTTAGGATTTAACGATCGTAAAGAAGGTGAAAGAGACACAACTTTTTACGCTTTCATTTTTCAACCGTAAAAAATATATGAACTGAAAGCTTCGTAATTATTTCGAATAATACATACTGAACTGTTTTTTTTGTAAAAAAAATGTAATGTGCGAGAGAAATTGACGGTTCCTCGGGGCCCCCCTGAGAATGGAGGCCCTGGGCACTGGCCCCGTGTGCCCTTATGGTAAAGACGGCACTGCATCCAAGACCGGAGGTTGTTATATGATGCGTCAGCACGAGAACTTCTATTGCGCGATTCAGTATTAGTAGTGTTGTGTAGTACGTTACTCCGTAGTTCAGTGTATCTTTGTTAGATGGCGCTGTCATATGTTTTTGTTACCGCTGTATCACATTATCTTTTTATGTGGTGCTAGATCAAGATTACGAAGTATCACAACTCCTACTCATCCCATGGATGTCGTAAGAGTCGACTAAGGGAGAAACTACTCAGAACAAAAGTACAGCATAGACAAGGTGAATTGAAAACAAACCCTGTACCAAACCGTATGAACAGCGTGATATAATTGGTTAAGACCTCCTATCTAAGGACAGATCCATGTACAGCAGTGAGCTGTTAAAAGCTGTTGATGATGACTATAGGATTATCTCGACATGCAACACCATATAAAGTTTGAGATCTAACATCAGTAACGAATCTAATGTTATATATTTCAGGTCTACTATCAGCATATGTACTGGGAGGGCAGTTCGACTATATGACCATAATAATAATTAATTTATCAGTATCGGTGGTGACAATAATGCTGTTATCATTACTTCGTGATTCACCAGTATTCCTGGTTTTAGTTGGCAGGGAGGAGGTAATATTGTCTGTTTTAAATACGCCTGATGAGATTTTCAGTTTTTTTTTATTGTAAAGTGACAAACTAGCAAACGGCTCGCCTAATGGTAAGCGATTACCGTCGCCCATGGACACCTACAACACCAGAATTATCGATTTTTAAAACGGAGTACGCTCTTTCTTGGTTTGAAATTCAGCATTGAAATGCAAAAGTTAATTGCAAAATTAGGACTTTTCCAGACAGTTAAAATGTGAGTTACTGTATACAACTGTCAAATGACAAAAAAAAACTACTTAGTACCTAGATAAATAAAAAGCACACATCTATATAACGCGTTAGGTAGAAGAAGTTTTCACGATAAGCATTAAATTATGATTAACTTTTGATGATCCGTTACTTATTTAACATGTGGCACTAGTCATGATCACAGGATTGTGATAATTGCCAGCACATCCTGGTAGAAATGACAACTAATTCGAGGGTATGTAATGCCAGTGTGGTGGTAATGGATCGTTAGTAGGAATAATACACTCTTCGGCTGACATTAAAAGTAGCAATAATTCACATGTTCATTCCATTCCGCCATCAGAATGAATCCGTGTGATGACTGACGTATTTATGAATACTCTCATCATCTCTATTGATCCAGCGGGTACCGCAAGAACCGATTATATAATTTTAACCGTTAGGAGGAAAGTGTACAGGATAATAGTAATACAAAGAGACAGAAATCTGATCAAAATCTTGTACCAACCGGTCTGGCCATCGTGGTTTAGTAGGTACTGTGTTTTGCCGAGTGAGTTCGGATACCGGAGGCCCATACCCTGAAATTTCATAATGTTTAAATCATTATATCGGTGACGCGGTGACGGGAACTCATAAGATTTACCCTACCAAAAATTTATTTTTGTTCACCTAAAAAGTGCTCAACGCGCCGTACAAGTTTTCACTTCAAAAAAAAAGGAGACGTTTGAGAGTGAGAAGTGGTTTATTAAAGGCTGTTAATGAAGTTTATAGTACGATAAATGACTAGATACAATTTTTATCAATATTTTCTTTGCAGGAAGCAGCAAAATCAATTGCATTCTATAGACGTTTAGATGTCAATTCAAATCAAGTAAAAGCTGAGGTAGTCAAAATCAGAAAAACTATGGATCCGAAGTTGGAGACGTTGCTTTTAGAAAAAGAATTTGGTCAGGAACTAGGTAAGGCTGAAGACAAGATTAAACTAATTTTCATTATATTCTTGTTTTTGCCTTTTTTTATGTTTTACACATCATACAACTTACTTACTTTTTTTATTAGCTATTTTATTCGCCAAAACATATTAAACGTCAGTTTTTTTAAATTTTGTGAATGTTTAATATTAGTGTATACACTTTTCTATTCGTTAAGTTTATTTTTATTTCGGACGTCTAGCACTTAATATTATTTGACTTTTTTATTTAATTTGTAATTGAATTTGTTACAGATCTCAAAATGGCAGACGGATTGATAGAGAAAAACGAAGTGATTAAAGAAAAGAAAGATATTTCTGCTTGGCGTTTTTTGTGTAAGTTTAACTTTATTTAAAAAAAAAAATAGTATTAATTAAATTTTGAAAAAAAAAAAGTTTTTATTAAATCCTCACTGACCGAATTGATTAATAGTTCAGCAAGGAAGCCCCTTAAACTTAAATAAACTAATTGATAATCAATACACTGGAAATCGAAGAAGTAAATAAAAAAACTTAGAAAACTTAATTAAAACATAGGACTTAATCGCTTAAGGGCTCAGTGAAAAAGTAAATCGGCTAGGAAGGCAACGGCAGGACGGCCTCGTATTAAACTTGTTAGAAGAATTACATGTAAGAAGTAGATATTAATTTCTTAGTATTTAATATTATCAAAGATCTTTGTATCTTTGAAAGTGGCTGTAAGTGAATAATTTAATAATAATGTTAATAAATATTTCGGCAATCTAACACACAACGCCAACTAGCAGAGCTAAGCAGAGTTTGTGTTATGGGGACTAGACAACAGATATAAATACATATATACTTTTTTTTTGCAAATACTTACATATTATACATAGAAATACATAGAATATCAAGGTAGTAGAGCCACGCTGATTTTAGCACGGTAGGGCCGGCTCAACCGGAGCGGTACTACCCTCGCACAGAAGATCAACGTAAAATAACGTGCGAGACCGGAGGCCCAATAATGCAGAAGCATCACTAGGCCGCCATAGTGGGGGTAACCATGCTGCATTGTTGCATTGTATGCATTCGCAATGAGTTTAGTGACCACCACTCTTGGATTCTGCTTATGCTTTCCACCAGGCAGAGTAGAGTCATTTTGGCAGGCCCATACTTTAAAAAAAAAAAGAGAAACTCCCAAACTCCGAAACAAATATTTGCAGATTATACAAACATTTGGTCAAAAATGGGTCTGTTTAAATTAATATCCTCTATTTATTTTTATATCATCATCTACTTATTGCAGTCCACTGTCGGGAAAAAGGCCTCTCCCATTGCACGACACTGATCGATTTTGGGCTTCATTCTAATTATTCCAAAAAAATCTACTTCTCTTTTTCCAGTGCGATCAAAGTCATCTAAGAGGATCCTCCTAATTATTCTAGTCATCATAGCCATGACGATCTTAACTGGAGGCATCATTTTACAAGTTTATGCTGAACCGATGTTTGCCGAAGCAGCGCCATCTATGTCCGCTAATCAGTGCGCCATCTTTGCTGCTGTGAACTCCTTTATTTCCAGCTTAGTATGCATGGTTGTGATAGATAGACTTGGTAGAAAGGTAAGGAGAACTGTAAATATATATTTTTTGTATTATATAGTATCTATATACTGTCCGCGGGAGGGTCACGCTTTCGGGACCGAGTGATATCAAAGCCCCTCAGAAAAGCATATTATTGTTTTGCCAAGTAGATGGATTCACCAGGGTCAAGATCTCCCAAAAAGCCCCTGATCTTAGGGAAAGGAGATATTCAATGTCAGTATCCATTGTATAGTAAGAACGAAATGTGAATATTTGTACACTGAACTGACTGACTGACTGAAACATCTGAGACGTTGTTAAATTTTATTTAATGTTTATCGTTCGTCACTAATTTAGTGGCGTCTTTTTTTTCCTCTCTTGTAATTTACAACCAAGATATTTATGCACAGTAATAATAAGATAAAATCTGTCATTTTAAAATTTTAGACTTTTTTCCTTATTTTGCTATTTCATTTTCTTTTTCCTATCCACAGTTTATTTTATTGGTCACAATAGCTTCCACCGGAATTTGCACAGGACTATTGGGTCTTCAGCTGCAATTTCACTTTGCTCCCCACTGGTTTACTGTAGTACTTATAAACGTGTACGCCTTCATGTACACCGCTGGGGCTGCTACGATACCTTTTGTATTAGCATCTGAAGTGTTCCTGCCAGAGGTTAGTTCATAAGACTGCTGCATAATCTTACAAAATATAATTAATTCATCCAAATATCATGTAGCTACTAATCATCATCATTGCAGCCTCTAGTTTGTCCGTCTTCGGACATAGGCCTCCTCTCCCAATTTCCATTTCTCCCGATCCCGTGCCACCGCCATGGATGGCGGGAGTGAACTGGAGTTCACTTCCGCTCGTCCCCGTATATCGTCGACCCATCTTTTTGGTGGTCTTTCTCTACCTCGGGTGTTTGCTCGGGGTCTCCACTCAAGCACTCTTCGAGCCCACCGGCTGTAGTCAAGTCTAGCAATGTGTCCTGCCCATTTTCGACGTTCTATTTCTAGCACGACATCTGCGACTTTAGTCTTTTCTCTGATCCACTCGTTTCTCTTTCTCTGCATCAGAGTTATGCCAAGCATCGACCTCTCGATGCTTAGCTACTAATAACTATCTAGAATTATTTATTTATTAACTTCATTCTTTTTCTCAGCATGTCAAAAAGTGATCGCACTTAAAACTTTGTTTTAGTGCTATTTATTTATGGTTTGTTGACAGTCGTAACATTAATACTTAGCTTAGATTATATATGCTAGAATTTAGGCTAATTTAGAACCATTTGATATTCATTATAAGTGCACTTGTTAGGGTTTGTTAAATTTACCTTTAACTTTAGCTGAGGTATACTCATTTGGATTGTCGGTTGGTTTAGTGGACCGTAATCTTGACTGCTAAATCTGATGTTGTGGGTTCGATCCCACTCAAGAAAAAATATAATGTGACAAGCCTAATCGTTTGTTCTGTGTTTGGGTGTCATTTATCTACGCATTTATTTTGTTTACTAGCGGTCTGGTTATCATAGCACACTAGCACCTAGTTTAATATCAGATAGCCTTGTGTGAAATGTGTCAATTATTATTATTCTTATTTATTTTGTTATTTATTATTAATCCAGAAGCCTAATTTAAAATCTCCGTTTTTCAGGTTGGAAGCCTCTGCAATGCGTTTTGCTACTCCTTCGTTTGGACCTTCTTTTTCATCACCCTCAGTGTCTTCCCTCCTATAGTGGAGTTCTTGGGTCTTGGGCCTATCTTCTACATTTTCTGTTTCATGTCATTTGCAAGTTTCTTATTCATTCTATTTTATTTACCAGAAACTAAGGGTTTGGCTGTTGACAAAATTCAAGTGCTGTTTTTAAAGCAGTCTGGACTCAGACGGAAAAGTAAAGCTTTAAATTAGAATTATGGATAGTACTAAAACCTGTAATTTATAAATAAAACTTATTTTAATAATACGTTGATATTTTTTTTTATTAATAACACCTCGTTTGTTTATTTAATAATCCACACTATGTATTTCTCAATTCGACTGTTTTTTTTTTGCTTACCTCATAACTTTCGACTGGGTGAACCGATTTTGATGATTCTTTTTTTATTTGAAAGCTGGTGCTTTCCATGGTCCCATTTCAATTTGGTCTAGTTCTGACATGTCATCCATGAGAAAACCATATAAGTCTTCAATTTGGATTAAGTATATGTGCGACAAATTGACGAATAACTCAATATCTCGCTAACCAATTTCGATGATTCTTTTATTATTTGAAAGCTGGTGCTTCCCGTATTGGCCCATTTCAATTTGATTGTTCTTGAAGTCGTTGTTTTTTTGTTAAAATTTTGTATTATTAATACTCGATCCTCATTTTGCGTAATCATGTTTTCTGTCCGTCCTCCGAGCGATAAGATACCTCCACTTGTACCTATATACCTAGTTTTAAGTCATTTTGGCCTATTGACCTGGCTATAACCTGGCGTAAAATAAAGATATTATTATTAAATTATTAACCTATTTCGTCTAAGTCAGGCAAGATCGTTTTTTTGGGAAAATAGATCATCTGAACCTCGAAGAGATGTCTTCTCCTCAAGGTTCAAGTATCATAATTGATAAAAATATAGTCACGCATAAATACGGCAGATTAGACCGACAGAAGGAAAGTTGCAGCCAGCGGATGTATAGGAATGCAAAATACCGAAAGATTTAACGCTCCTTTCTTTGTTAGTACTGGATGACGATAAGCTAACTACACACATCAAAAGTGTCTAGGGATCAAGCATTTTTATGCGGATTTCTTGAGATTGAGATGTGGCTTTGGCCCTGGCCTGCTCAGTCGCCAGACTTGAACCCGATTGAGCATGCATGGGATATGCTACAGAGAAGAGCTCTGCCGAATATGGAGGGTATCCAGTCGCAAGAAGACCTTTTTTTGTTGTTGCAACGAACATGGGCGGCCATTCCACAGCGTGATTTGGATGAACTCATTTTGAGTATGCCAAACCGATGTTCTTGTGTTAGTGTTCGCGGTAGAAACACGGATTATTAATTGTTTAAGTTACCTAATAAAATTTTAAAGAAAACTGTTATTTCAGTCTTTTTTTCGAACTTTAATGTTAGTGGTTCAAATGTCAAAAATCCTTTTATTAGGAAAATGGCAAATTTCTTTATTAATGCAAAGGTAACTTGGTTTATCGTTACTGTGACAAACGAAAACACTTTTTTGATGAATCCTTAAAGAAAATTTTAATTAATATCAATCAGGAGAAAAGTTATTGCAAAAATATATGTTGATCCCTAGACACATATGTTGATCCCTAGACACTTTTGATGTGTGTACTATTATGGAGCTAAAGTTTTGGACTCATAAAAAAGAAACCACAAGAGTCGATAGTTTAAGTTAATTAAAAAATAAATATTGAACTATATTATAACACAATTTTATATTGATATGTCAACTAGCAAATGGTAATTCTGGTCATAAATGTTCGTTCGAATTTCGGTTCATCCCTCCTAGTTGCATTCTATACCTAAACATAAACGTTCACTTTTCTTACTTCCACCTTCGATTTACTAATGTATATCTATTTTGAATCATAATCAATTATACATCATCGGATAGCTTATTTAATGGACATTCTAATGGTACATAAATCATTTATAGCCTCAATACATTTTTTTTTGGAAAACGTCATTTTATTGAGACTCGGAAAGTTGCCGGGAGTACTTCCAAAAAGTTGCTCGCACATGCGCCACAGTTGACAACAGGGCTCGTCACACTTGAGGGGATATGCGAATGATGCCTGTCAATTCTAAAGTGGTCAAAACAAAATATTAGCAATAATACAAGAAAATCAACGCGAAACATTTGAAACTTGACCAGGGAGGCCTGCCTGCGTGGTTGGGGTATGAGCCTCCGTCATCCTCACTCACTCGGTGAAACACAGCGTAAGCCAGCCACTTTCTTCATTTGTCATTCCATCGTGCCGCAGGGCATCCTACACTACTGCTTCTTGTTGACCTAGTGCCCCACTATAGCTTAATAAAATTTCGTGTTGTGATGGAATAGGAATATAAATAAATAAGAAAATGACGTAGTCGGCGTCGTTAAAGCCGCTTAATGGAGCAAACTGTGTGCGATAACGACACTGCGAAAAGAAGGAAAAGTAATCATTGTATAAACTTACCTTTCATACAAATAGACAGACAGACAGACACGTGAAACTTATAACACCCCGCTTTTTGGTCGGGGGTTAAAAACAAATCAAAACAAACTCATTTGGCCAGTATGGTAAAGAAACAAACTTCCTTTCAAAGAAAAAGCTTGTGTCCTACACTACAGTGGGGAACTAATGGCTATTGGGACTAATCCTGCCCACACGCTTACCACTGTAACTCCTGTACACCAGGATCAACAGCGGTGACCCACGAAAACACCGAGTTATGACACTCGGGAAGTCCCAGGAAAAATTTAACTGTCTTGGAACCCGCAACGAAATTAATCAGAAGAAAACTGGAGGAGTTGGAAATATAATAAGTCCACTTCCCTCATTAGCAAAGCGGGAGACAAAATGGAGTCAAAATAGGCAGACGCCTTTTTCAGACCGGGAAGCACCACGGATAAAAATATTATGGGTCCTAAGTGAGCTATATTTGATTTCTATAGTATGTTTTTTTTTTTTTTTTTTTTTTTTTTTTTTTTTTTTTATGTTTGGCCCGCCAAAATGACTCTACTCTGCCTGATGGAAAGCATAAGCAGAATCCAAGAGTGGTGGTTACCATGCTCACTGCGAATGCAGACAATGCAGCATGGTGACCCACACCATGGCGGCCTAGTGATGCTGCTGCATCTTTTAGTCTAGTCAACAAGTTTGGAACTTGTTGACTAGACTAATTGGGCCTCCGGTCTCGCACTCACCAACGAAACACGACAGCACGCTGTCATTTTACGTTGATTTTCTGTGCGAGGGTAGTACCGCCCCGGTCGAGCCGGCCCGTTCGTGCTGAAATCAGCGTGGCTCTACTACCTACTAAATGTATGGCAGAATCGCTTAAACGCACGGAAATTCACCGCAGTTGACACAAGATCCCCATAATATACTACCCCAGACGTCGTTTGTAAGCTATTTAGCATCATGTTACGTTCATTGTACCAAAGACTACATTCCCAGAGGATATGATGAGCCGACTGTTCACAGCTAGAATCAGGTGTTGAGCATTGACACAATGGTGAATCGACTAATTTAAATGAGTATAGTTTGCTCTTAAAGTTACCGTGGCCTGTAAGAAATTGAGCGACACAGTGATCTACCTCGAGCCATGTCCTTGACAACCGTTCGCGAACAGATGGAAAGAACTGGTAGAGGTGGCGCCCCTTAGATGATTCGTCCCATCGTTGCTGCCATTCATCCAAGAGGTCGTTATAGACATTGGATTGTTGTTGAAACAATCTTATGATTTTACCGCGGTCTCGTATGCCCAAAAAATCGCATTCCATGTTTTGTAGTGTGGAATAGTACATGGCTGCACGTCTTTGCACCTCGAGATCGACCGGAAGAACACCTGCCAACACCGGTAAAGCCTCAGTGCTAACCGTCCTATATGCCTTGCACAAGAAAATCAATGCAGGTCGTTGGCCTTGTAACAGTTTGCGACGGACAGCACCTACATGGACAGCAACTAATGGCTATTGTTGATGATGATGAAAGTAGGTAGATGGTAAGTGGAACACACACAGGTAGATGGGATTAGCAAGAATTGAAATGAATTGATATACCCCGGGTTGCGTTGCGTAGCTGGTATCGCAAATTACTATCCTATGAATACTATAGTGTTTTTATTGTTATCAATGTTGTCGTAATAGTACAACAATCTCATATTGCATTCTATATAGTTCATAGTCAAGGTGAATGACCAGTGTCCGATAACTCTAATAATTATTATATTACGTACCTACTTGTTTTGTGCCGATCAGTATATTTATGTTCGGTATGATATGGGTTAGCCAACCAATTACGTCGATACGACTGAGCCGTCGATGCGCGGAGTCCTATTTTGATGTGACAACGTATAATAAATTGATGAACGCCGGCTGCATGCACGAAAAAGGATGACTCATTGTCCTGTTACGCTCATTTTACATCGTTGTATGAGAGTACATCTATCTCTCATCATTTCATCAATATTTTGTTATGACTTTGTCACGTTAAACTATCATCCATAAACCGACTTTACAGAAAACCAATTTTTTTATTGAAATTTTATTGAAATAATGAAAAAGTAGGACAGAAAAAGCGAAAGATTTAAAGCATGTAAGATGCACAAAAGATGAAATAGGGAGAGTGATAATCAAAGATAAGGATATAACAGACGACATTGTGTTGGTCGGTGAATACGCGTCCGAGGTCCAGCGCAGACTAGAGACATGGCAGTAAAGCAGTAAAGACTGGAGAATGTTGGCTTGAAAATCAGCAGAAGTAAAACCTAATATATGTTCTGCGATTTCGGCGGTCTCTCCGGTCCTGCTGCCGTGTCACTAAATGAAACGGCGATTCCGGTCTGCACCGATTTCAAGTACCTTGGTTCGCTGTTACAAAATAATAGCAAAATAGATAAGTCTGTGCAACATCGAATAAATGCAGGATGGATGAAGTGGTGGCTGGTAACAGGAACTGTGTGCGATCCCAAGTTCCCTTTAACCTTAAAGGGACAAATATACAAAACGATCGTCAGACCTGTTGTCCTGCATGGATCCGAGTGTTGGCCAATAAGGAAAATGGATGAGAGACGCCTGCAAGTAGCTGAAATGCAAATGTTGAGATGCATGTGTGGTGTGACTAGAATGGATAAGGTGAAGAATTACTACATCAGAGGAAGCCTGAAAGTAGCACCGGTGGCTGAAAAGTTGAGAAGCAGCAGGTTAACCTGGTATGGACATGTGATGCGTAGAGATGAGCAAAATGTTGTTAAGAAAGTTTTAAGAATGGAAGTCGACGGATCTAAGAGTAGAGGACGACCAAAGAAAAATGAGTGACTGCGTACGTAAAAGAGGATATGGCCAGGAAGGGAGTAAGCAGTGAACTGACGAGTGATAGAGGAGAATGGAGGCAGAAAACTCACTGCGCCGACCCTAAATAAATTTGGGGAAAAGGGTAGGAAGATGATAGTTACGGATTCAGAATACGGAGTGTCACCACTTTTATTAATGTCATGGTTATCATAGAAGGTGACTATGGGAGCAAACTACGCTGGACTGCATAGAGAAGGAAAACTTACAAATTCTGTTCCAAACCGTCTGTAAGGTCAAAACTTCAAATTTGAGAAGAGACCAATGTACATGTATTATGAAAATAGTCATGACTGTTTTGGGATAGGCAAACCCTCATAGATGTGATCTGGTTATCAGATGGGTGTAAATCGATATTCATCGGCTCTTAGACCAGGAAGAGATCGCCGTGAGTGATAAGACCGTCTTTCGTAATACCTAATGTTCAGCCTGCGTTTAACAAAGCTTTCGAGTCTATTAATTGTTAAACTTGACTAACTGTTTGTTATAGAAATTAATACGAATTTCCTCAACCTCAATTTATTCTTTACATCTTATTCTACTTTGTACTGATACTATATGAAAGTTTGTGAGGGTGAATGGATGTTTAATTTAGATGAAACTTTACAGTAATATAGCTTATACATCAGAATTTTACATAGGCTATAATTTACGGCAATAACCGTTATAATACATGTGTGGAATAACGAGCAAAATTTAGTTTTACTTTGATATTATACGTAGATAATACATACCAGTTCCCTGTCCTCAAACTATGTGTCTGGACTGTGTTACGTTAGTTCAGCTGGAATGAGTACAGTAGTGCTGCAAGACCGAGTACAAGTGTGAAGCACAATATAATGTATCCCGCTTTTCCAGATAAATGTTTTTGCAAAACGTAATTGTTTGATCACGGCAAGTACAAGTGTGGACCTAAATATATTTTATCCCGCTTTTTCAGATAAATGTTTTTGAAAAATGTAGTTGTCTAATCAGGGCTTTACCTCGGTAACTATGCTTCTAGTATGGCTCAAAAGTATTTCCAACTTGCAAACAAAAAAAAATATTATAATATATTTACAATGGTAAACAATTTTGCAGTCGAATTAAGCCATAATTTGTAATGTTAATACAACGGGTATTAAGCGAGATAATGGACTGGTGCCACGTTGGCAAAATGATGAAACATTGTACACGTGGCGGGCTATATCTAGATAATCACTCTCTCTCACTCTCTCTGGGGTCAATTTTTCATGTCTGAGAATCTTGGCAAGAATCATTGATGTATCTAAAATGTATGAGTGTTTTACTTCCGTTCCAGAGATTAGCAGACAAAAAATGTTATTTCGGTATATGTACCGTGTAAATATACATATTTTATACATACGCATTTAGTAACAAGTAAAATTTTAACAAGATAAAAAACGACTTCAAGATTACACTCGATTTCTCTTGGATGCCATCATCAGATCTCAGTGTCCTCATCATGGTACCACCGTTGGGATATCTCCTTTCCAATAAAAGAATAATCATCTAAATCGGTTCATAAACGACGAAGTTATCCGCGAACTCACATAAAAAAAAAACGGTCGAATTGAGAAACCTCTTCCTTTTTTTGAAGTCGGTTAAAAAGCGGTTATTTTAATATTACAAACAGACATTCAAATTTTATTTATTTGTATAGATGTACAGAAGTAGTATCACTCCGGTCGAGCCAGCCTATGCATGCCGAAGCGTGGCTCTCCCACGGGTACTAATTGAAGTTTGTTTGGAGTTTGTTTCAGTTTTTCCTCTTTTCAGAGCTGTGTCCTGTGTACTTTGGTTTCTTTATCAGCTCTTACGCCACCCATGCGATAAATAGGGGTATTCTTAATCATCACGCTAAGATAAAAAGAGTGGAGTATCAACAAAAATGTTGTAAAAACAGGAAATATTGTTCCTTTTGAGAGTTTCCCTTAGGTTTGCTGCGTAAACGGACAAAGTTTTGCAAAAATAATGTAGGAAAGTTTTTTTTTTCAAAAGTACGCGACGCAAATGTACATTTTAAAGGTTGGCTTACTATAACCTTCTTTATGGTAAACAAATTTGATATGTTAAGGGCAACAGGAGACGCAGACGAGGTTAGATGTATGTTTACAATGCCAAACTATTTTGTATTTAAAATAAGTCTTTATTCAAAGATACACTGGGTATTAAGAGTCTTAAGATAATGAACTGCTGCCACGTTGGCAAGCTGATAAAACATTGTATACGTGGCAGGCAATATAAAGATTATCAGGCAGGCAATATGACTGCACGGTTGGCCTACCACGCCGGTCGCCACGCCGCTCTCTACTGTGCCAAGTGTTGTGGGTTCAAATCCCACATGGGACAACACTTTGTGTGATTCACAAATTGTTGTTCTGAGTCTGGGTGTTTTTTGTGTTTTCATGTATATTTGTGAAGTCCCCCGCGACACAGGATGACCCCCTAATGCATGAGCTGCCTTAAAAAATCTTTTTCTCTGGGATTGATCCTGAGTGTCTAAGGATCGTGGTCACAAACACTGGGTGTTCTTTCTGTCTGTTTTGCGACAGAGTATATATCCTAAATATTCATAAGCATATTTCAAAAGATTCATACTCCATACTAAAATTATCAATTCGAAAGTAATTTCGTCTGTCTGTTTGTTACACTTTTTGATTTCAATAAAATTTGACTTTATGCTTTGTTTATGGAGGAAGGGCGTCAACTACTCTACTCTACCGGGCTACTCTCTACCGCGATAACCGACATATACGCAGGCGGATCCACGGGCAAAAGCAAGTACAATGTAAGAGAAAGAGGTATGCTTCTAATCAGATCAGTTTCCATCGGTTCCTGATCAGTTACTACTACTTACAATCACGTATGAATCAAAGGGCAATGAGTGTAACAAATTGATGGTACAGTCAATCCTGGTGATAAAGATCATATCAACCATCGTCACATTTTTAAGGAAACCAGGCTCTCCTACGATATCTTGGAATTCGTAAATATGAAAACTATCCGTATAAATTTGGATATACCTAAAGAAACTTCAAAGAAAAATCTAGAACCAAATATATTAACCACAGAAGTAGTACTATCTATATATGTATATAGTATCAATGCGTTGTATATAAATTAAGTAATATCACAAGCTCTTCACTTATTGACCCATTGTAAATGATAAGTTTACATAAGCTTATAAATTACATAGGGTATGAGTGATGGGACGGATATAAGAGTAGAAATTTACCAAAGAATATTTGAGGGACTGCGTAAAAGAGGATTTAGCTAGAAGGAAAACTATAGAAATATTGAGAATAGTGACAGAAGAAAACATGTATTTGAGAAAAGGATTACAAAATAACAATGAAGATGGTGATCATACTTTTTTGACCAGAGTTGACTATTTGTTTTGTTCGTATAAATTCTTACCCGTTAATACACTACTGAGCAATGATCGAATATATTTAAGGTTAAAAGGATACTTTTACAATACAAGTGTTAAGAAATAAGCACTTAAATGGATAGGTATTGATTGGATAACTTTCTTTGAATTCGTAGATTTATTAAGGCTCCAGATCTTTTAAATAAAGGTATATCAAGCATTGTTTGAGACTTCTCTTCACTCTCACTTCAACTCTCACTCTTTACTATTCAACTCAAACTTAAAAAAAGTTGCTAAAAACAGATTCAGTTCGCCCTTAGGGTTGCGGAGGTCCGATGACAGTCGCTTCGTAGAAAAGATTTTCAGGCAAAATCGGATGAACTAGTAGGCGACCCCAAATATCTTGCGAATTGTAAAGGCCAGGGAGATGATTATATTTAACAGATCACATGGAATACTGAAAGTCTATTACCATCAATCGGGCATATATAAAGGTATACTTAGGATACTTCGCAATCAGCTTAAGTGGCTCCCAATTCGTCTTCGACGGAATGCTCATATTCTTTCCATACTTTATAGTATTCTATTTCATCCGTGCACTCCACCTTATTTAAAGGAACGTTTTGTTTTCCTCTGTGACACACATTCAAGATCCCTGAGGTCATCTGAATCTCTGGAACTGGCAGTACCAACTCACTGCACCAGGTTTTATGATAAGTCGTTTACTGTACAGGCTGCTCGACTGTGGAATGATTTACCAATGGCTATAAGGCGTGCCAAGTCTTTATTTATATTCAAAAAAATGGTCAAAGAACATTACCTATCATCATAATTTCTGATTTGATTAAAAATACTTTATTTATTTTTCACTATTCATTTATATCGAAAGTGTAGATATTGTGTATATTTATGTATTATATATATATATTTAGTTGTTTGTATTAATGCGTAATCCTTATGATTTTATTTATTTTTTATCCCAATTTAATAAATTCTTTAATTCATTTATTTATTTTACACCAAAACTACCCATAATTTCAAATTTCCACGGTCAATTTGTCCATCCAAAGGTTGCCTGTAAGAAATTGCTTTTTAGCGATAAGGCCGCCATTTGTACATGGTTTTCTTTGTTGATAAGCTTCTGAATGTAAACTATTTTAACTGGTGTACAATAAAGTTTATTCTATTCTATTCTATTCTACTTTCCTTTATATATGCCCGGTTGATGGTAAAGTAAAAGGGTAAGTAAGGAAAGTAAAAGTTTATCAGGAAAAGGGAAACTGTTGAAGATAATTAAAAAAATTACGTAAATTGATAGATTGGGGAATACAAATTCTCATTTATTGATAAAAGTAAAACATTTAATAAGTAGAAGAAAAGTAACTTCCTTTAAGAATAATAGTGTTAGGTAGTATGACCTTCAACTACATCCTACTGATCTTCAAACCGGTTCTTCCTTCCTGTGTCGAGCGGTCAAAACCTGGAACTCACTACCACCGTTTCATTTCTATTGTGATCCCGGGTCCTTTAAGCGGGGCGTGAAAAAACGTTCCACGGAACCCGAACCGCATACGTACAACCTCACTAGGCGCCATAGTGTGGGTCACCATGCTGCACTGCGCGTCCGCAATGAAGATGGTGACCACCACTCTTTGATTCTACTCATGCGTTCCATCAGGCAGAGTAAAGTCATTAACATAAAAAAACTTTCTGTTTTTTACATCGTTTCGAAATTCTTCAAATCACGTGTGCGTGTGTATGTGTAGTTCAGTTGTTATCGGTAAGTTCGAACCCTCTATACAACATTATACATCTAAATCCATGCAGGTCCTTTGCAAGATAAATACCTAGACCTTGGTCCTTGTGCGTTGTGGGTTCCAAGCAGAGCAATGACCCGTAGAAGAAGGACAACGGTAGTATATAATCTACTTTGTATAACTGAACTATTTGCGTAAAATATAAAATAATAGTAAGTAAATATTTGTAAAAGTGACAACATTAGTATAAAGATAGCAGATACTACTTAATTCATCACATATAGATAAAACTTCATTATAACACGGTAGTGCGGAGAAAATAGCATACATTACAATCAGTTTTATGATTAAAAAATAAAAAGGTAGTCTTTGTAAGTGTCTCATCAGTTCTGTAAAAAAAATTAAAGTTCCTAAAATGGAGGCAACTAAAATGAAACCTATTGAGTTCTTAGTTCAGTCGTTGTCTGCAGTAATTGGTAAGTAAGAAATATCTTGTCAATTTTTAACTTAAGACAACGCGAGGATTTCTTTATCTCCATCGATCATATCAACAGCTTTTATTAGTCAACAATTAGAATATATGCCTCTCCATTGAATGAAAGTTTGGCCTATTTTTAACCGACTTCAAAAAAGGAGTGTGTTCGCGTATAACTTCGTCGTTTATGAACCGATTTTGAGGATTCTCTTTTAATGGAAAGGAGATATCCCAACGGTGGTACCATGATAAGGACACTAAGATCTGATGATGGCATCCAAGAGAAATCGAGTCGAACCTTGAAGTCGGTTTTTGTTTTTGTTAAAATTTTACTTGTTATACATTATATGCCTATTGTATACAAAATTATTCAACGTCTTCGGCAAAACTTGGACTAAAGACTTTTGAATGGATCATTCGCTCAGCTATTCCCTGCAATACTACTTGGGATATTTTACCATATAAGTGATTGCAGATAATTGCTTTCGACAGTTACAATATCTTGTGCTTGTTCTTGATTTTGTGTAGTAATGCCAAATGTATATTTTAAATTTAGCATTTATCTATGAGACATACAGTGGAGTTCATAGTGGTTATATTAATGGACTAAAGTGCTTATAAAAATTTGATGCACTCCGTGATATTATCTGCGTTTTATATTTTTTATGTATTCTGGTTCATTGCATGGGAACACTCCGAACACTGTATTTTTTGGGACAAAATGTAGCCCATGTGATAATCCAGGGTATCAACTATCTCTGTACCTTCATCAGCAACCCATAATGTCCCATTGCTGGGCTCGAGTCTCCTCTCAGGCGAGGGTTAAGGCCATACGTCCCCACGCTGGCCGAGTGCGGGTTGGGGACTGACAAGACAACATACCTTATATTCTTGCTATTTATTTCTATCATAACTAGCCCAGTCATTTGAGCGCACAATCTTGCGCTTGTATAACAGTAGTATGAAAAGAAACAAGGCCAGAGGAATACACTACTACCAAGTTATGTTACGATATTTGTTTACTGCTCCGGTTCCTATATTGACTATCTAACTCATTTCATTTTTATAAAAGGCGAAATACACACTAGGAAGATATTTGTACGGCGGAAACACAGACGAACAATTTTAGATCACACAAAGTTTTGTCATCTGTGGGACTCGAACCCACAACAGTCATTGCAGCAGAAACTGGTGGAGTGACCACTTAAACCACTTCGCCATCCGTGCAAACATAGTGTCACATTCGGTATTCTCAAAAAAGTTCTGGAAATAAAAACTGATGTTATTTTTCAGTGAGTTGCATGGCAATACAAACTGGATTTGTTTACGCATGGCCTTCATACAACGTGGCGAACTTTCTATCCAACCAAACGGTGTTGGGGGTACCAATGTCTTCGTTAGAGATCTCACTGCTGGGCGGTTTGCCCAACCTTGGCGGATTACTAGCCATGCCACTGTGTGGATGGGCCTTTAATACAATTGGAAGAAAATATGGAACTATTATTTTTGTCCTACCATTTATTGTAAGTTTTTATCGTTTGTATTTCTTTCTTTTTAAGCTATTGCATAGCTTTTATCGCGGGCTTTGGGGCCTTTATGGAGAAATTCCGTAACGTAACAAAAAAACCTGACACCCGAAGTTCGCACGGATCAAGACGAGCTGCTCCGAACGACGAATCTGTGTCCGAACAACGAATCAACGAATGTTTCTGTTTGAGAGACAGAAACGAATCTGTGTCACTGTCACGCACGAACATACTGCTTAAAAAAAAAAAAAATTGCATAAGTTGATAAAAAATGCTATGCAATAGCTTTACCGCGGCAGTCCCCGAGTGCCACATGTATTTCTTTTATATATATATTAGTTGGGTGATCTATTTGTGAACTTCTCCAATGACCAAATTCCAAATATTATACCGCATTATACTTTGTGGTCCCTTTCTGATAGAATATAGACCTTAGAAGGAATGTTTTGTTTTAAATTTTCTTTGCAGTTCAGTTTTCCTGCTTGCTCCTTCAATTAACTACCCATTCTCTCTACCCTACCCAACAATTAACAATTAAATACCCATGGGATAAATAGACTCCGAATTCTTAACCTTTCATCACCAGGTTAAGAGAGGAAGTGTTTTTAAATAGCATTTCTCTCAAAACCAAATACGTATAATCCACGGCGGGAGAGCCATGCTTCGGCATGAATGGGCCGGCTCAACCGGAGTGATACCACGGCCTCACAGAAAACCGGTGTGAAATAGCGCTTGCGCTGTGTTTCACCGAGTGAGTGAGGATACCGGAGGCCCATACCTCAACCCCTCCCCACATTCCTTTCCCCTATCCCCCAAAGGTCGGCAACGCACTTGTGATGCCTCTGGTGTTGCGGGTGTCTATGGGCGCCGGTAATCGCTTACCATCTGGTGATATGTCTGCTCGTTTGCCACCTATATCATTAAAAAAAAACATCATCAGCCTATCGCTGGACATAGGCCTCTCCGTTCGAAACTCCATGCAGCTGCAAAATACGTATAATAACCCACGTGAATAACTTTTATTTCTTAATTTTTCAGATATCATGGACAATCATATCATTAACAAACAACCACCTATTAATTTTAATAGCAGTTACGATTGCTGGTGCTGGAGTTGCTGGTCAGAATGTTTCTAATATATTCTTATCAGAGATAGCACATATTTCTATAAGGGGAGCAATGATTTCGAGTACTTCGTGTGGATTTCTTCTAGGTCAGTAATATTACTACTTATATTAGTTTATTAGAATAATTACAAATTTTAACAAAAAAACGACTTCAATCTGGACCAAATTGAAATGGGACCACACAGGAAGCACCAGCTTTCAAATAAAAAAGAATCACCCAAATCGGTTCACCCAGTCGAAAGTTAAGAGGTAACAAACATAAAAAAAAAATACAGTCGAATTGATAACCTCCTCCTTTTTTGAAGTCGGTTATATATTAATACAACTGTGAATATGGGACACAGGACCTACACCTAATCAATGAATGGTTTCTACATAACTTACTGACCATTAACACATCTAAAACCTCTTATATGATATTTACAGCTAAAAAATAAAAATATACCACCTCATGCTCCTCTTAAAGTAAACAACAACATTATTAATCACTCTGATGGCGAAAAATATTTAGGTCTACTGTTAGATGACAAACTGTCTTGGAAGCCGCATATTAACCGCGTAAGAACCAAGCTGATATCTTTATCTGGTGCACTTCGCAAAATTGGTAATTGTTTACCACCTGCTGTGAAACCCGTCATCTACAACTCGCTAGTAAAACCTCAAATTGAATATCTGATCGAGATTTGGGGATCAGCTCCAAAGACTACCCTTAAAGACTTACAAATAACTCAAAACAAAGTTATCAAACGATTATATGGCCTTGACTTTCTAACACCCACTAAAGAATTATATGATAACACAAAATTTCTCAGCATTCATCAGCTTTACACCTACTATACTTGTATTTTAGTAAAAAAGATATTAGACAACACCATTCAAACAAATATTACCCTAACAAAAAAGACCCTACAATATAATCTCAGAAATAATGATAAAATAAACTTTCGGCCTCCTAGAACAGAATACTATGGCAAAAAAAATATTTTATACGAAGGAGTCCAGTTACACAACAAACTCCCAGGTGAAATAAAAAAGTCCAAAAGTATTCATATATTTAAACGTAAAACTAGGAATTTTATTTCCCGAAAAATTCCTATTAAATAGAATTGAACACTCGAAGATTTCTTTATCTAAAAAAAAAAATAACTAAAATAACTATTAATGTATATTTAACTCAAAAAAGTTGTCGGTCTATAAAAAATAAAAATTCAAAAATATCACATTATTACTTACACACAAGCAGTCTCCCTGACTATATTTCGACGAAACACTTGCACACCTGCATATTTACTAACCATTACGATCACACTTAATATAATTTATATAATAATAATTGAATTCCAATATTTTTAAAACAACAATTTGATGACATTATTATTGCTGTGTCCTAGTGATATTGGCTAGCCAGTCGTTGTGTTTTCGTTCCAATTGTTTCAACAAAACGAATGAATAATTTGTATCTACTTAATATAGTTATATGCTGTTTATTTTTGTTTAGCAATTTTTTGTTGTTGTTATATTTTGTTTCTGATTACTTCACCTTTTTATGTTGTACCTACCTGTGTATTTATGTTTTGTAATATGAATAGTATACGCATGCTTCGTCACAAGATGACACTAAATGTAACTTAAAGACATTGTTTTCTCAAGTAAGTGAACTAAAAAATTGTTCTTATGAGAATAAAGATTCTATAAACCTTATTAAGCAACTGCTGTGTTTGAGGTCTCTCTCGGGTTCCATTTCCGGGTCGGACCAAATATTTGTGTGATCTGCAAATGTTTGTTTCGGAGTTTGGGTGTTTTCTATGTATGTATGTACAAAAAATAAGTATATACAGGGTGTCCCAAAATTCAACGATAAGCGGGCGCCTAAAGATAGACCTGCTAATGAGTACATAAGGAAAAATAATAAAAAAAATATACCTAGTTTTTTTTTTAGTTACAAGAAAAATTTAGAATTTCTTTGAAAATTTATACCTTTCATGAAATAGACCATGAGTCAAAGTACACTAAGAGTAAAAATATTTCATAATTTTAGGGAAAAAAAATGATTTTGAACGTTTTTTGTGTAAAAACTGCGGGCAATTTGGTGTTTTTAAGAGTTGTGGTGAATAGTAGCACTATTTAGGTTATTTTTCCTTATGTACTCATGAGCAGGTCTACCTTTTGGCGCCCGCTTATCGTTGAATTTTGGGACACATGGCATGTATTTATATCAGTTGTCTAGTACCCATAACACAAGCTCTGCCTAGCTTGGGACTAGACGGCATTGTGTGTTAGATGTCTGAAATATTATTATTATTATTACTGTAGTCTCTCGGATAGGTAACTAAAGAATTTTTGTAGGGTGTGCAGTCCCTGTGGACGTTTGAGTGATTAGACTGTTTCTTTGTCAGGCCTTAATTTCACTCTGTTCTCAATCAGACACATAAGGAAATGCTCACATTGCAATCTGTCGAAGCATGTCTTTTCCACGAACGAAAAAAGTTCTAAAGATTAATTCTGATAAAACCTTCCTAGCTTGTTGCGGCCAGACTTGGTAGTACCTAAAGCAGTATTTATTTTCTAATTTCATGTATATTGCACCGCAATAAGTTATAAAAGAACAAATAGTGACAAAAGCCAGTCAATGATAAGTTATATGGCGATAATTCGCACACAGTATGAAATAACAAGACGAAGATATTACGGTAGTAATGTTGAAGTAGATATCTAAGAATTAAGTCTAAAAATAACAGTATTAATTTATTCTACGTTCCATCTTTAAATACATGTTTCATGAGTTTAATTTCACGACAAGATGGCAACGATTGTTTCATAAATAAAAGATCTGGTAATGCTTCGGATTATTGTCACTTTCTGTATAATTTTTGGGTTCTGTGGTATTTTAAAGGATACCTTTTAAACCAAACCGAAAATGAACACATGAAAGTAATGAAAAAAGAAATCATTCTCAAAAAACACTATGTGACAATTACTCATAAGCGAATTTATTGGGGGTAACAAAACTAGCAAAAATTAAATTAAACTTGATTGATTCTTCCCTTTTCTTTAACTGTATTTTTCGCCTTTATCATAAGTCAATTTAGCTTAACACAACAGCTTCTGCTTCAGCAGTCTGAATTGAATGAACTGATTTTCTATATATTGAAATTGAACTTTTCAGGTATTTTAATATCATATACTATGGGTGGTTACCTGGAGTATATGACAATAGTGTTGGTTCACTTGATATCGTCAGTGCTGACAATGTTGCTGCTCGGTTTCCTACCAGAATCACCCGTATTCCTAGTACAAGTTGGGAAAGAAGAGGTAATGTGACTTTATCTTATGGTCTAAGATCCGACCCTAGATCGACCCTCACCGAGCTGATAATAGAATAAAACTTATTTTATAACAAATTTAGTATATTAGAAAAAATATAAAAAATGGAGAGAATATATTTAATTTAAAAAACATATATTAAAAATTATGTAGGTATAGTTTATAATAAAACTAATAAATAATAATAATAAATTATTAAATAATAGAACATAAATTAAACAAATAAATAAATACATATTTATAAGTATCTAATAAATATAATAATATAAATAAATACATAAAAATATATTTATTTATTTAATTTATATTTACATATATAATTTTCTTTGTTTAATTTATGTTATATTGTTTAATAATTTATTATTAATATTTATTAGTTTTACTATAAACAAAAAAAAATTTTTAACTTTTTTTTTTTTTTTTTTTTTATTTATTCAAAATCATATACACTTTCTACATGCTCAAGTCTGCCAAACTGTAAGACAGTTTGTCGGCAACTAAATCCCTTTGACATGCATGGGCCGGCTCGACCGGAGTGATACCATGGCATCACAGAAAACAGGAGGCACATACCCTAACCCTTCCCCCAATCCCCTTCCCCATCCCCCAAAGGCCGGCAACGCACTTGTGACGCCTCGGGTGCTGCGCGGGTCCATGGGCGCCGGTAATCGCTTACCATCAGGCGATACTTCTGTTCGTTACCCCCGATTCCATAAAAAAATATTATTTAGATAATGATGTGCTATCTCTGTACAGAAGAGTAATACTTAATAACTGTTTCCAAATGGAGATAAAATTATTATAGCCGTTTGATATAATTTTCCCTCCAAATACGCAAATGGACGAGTAATACAAATTGTTAAAATAAATATTTTTCACTTTGTAGCAAGCAGCAAAGGCGTTAGCATTCTATAGACAATTAGATGCCAAATCAAAAGAAGTGGCCGCTGAAATCGTTAACATTAAAATGTCAATGAATCCGAAATTAGAGAAGATGCTATCAGGTAAAGAATATAGTGAAAAGGGATTGGGGTGAGGGTGAAAAGTGAAGAGGGAAGTAAATAAGAAATAAGAAAGATAGAAAAATGGTTGTTAGCTAAAGGATACTTTTAAATGGTAGGAAAGCAATCAACAACTAATACTCAGTCTTCTGTCAGACCAACTGTCTTCTGATAGAGTTTTTCAGAAGTCTCAGGAGTATTAATTTTTAATTGAAATAGTTTATTAATATGATGACTATTTCCAGCAAGTGTTATTTCTATATAGACGATGTAATTATTTTCTAATCCAACCAAGTAACTCACAAAATTAAATGACTTTTATACATTCTACACTCATATACTAGTACAGCTGTGCATGAGGTCTCGAGTTCGATTCCCGGGTCGCACCAAATGTTTGTATGATCTGCAAATATTTGTTTCGGGTGTTTTCTATGTAAAATATGTATATATTTACAAAAAAAGTATATATGTATTTATATCAGTTGTCTAGTACCCATAACACAAGCTCTGCTTAGCTTGGGACTAGATGGCGTTGTGTGTTAGATGTACGAAATATATTTTTTAATTTTTTTATATGATTACTATTTATTTATTCTCTATCTTTTTAGATCTTGAAACAGCAGATCAATTGTTAGAAAAGCAAGAAACAGACGAAGAGACAGAAAATGAATCCGCCTGGAAACAATTATGTGAGTTGTTCTTATTTATTGAATGGAAATAATATAAATGTTGCATGCAATGCCTCAGGTTAATCAACAGATAAAATGTATTGATACAACTACTATTATATTTCTTTACTAGCCTTTACACGCGGCTTCGCTCACGCAAAATTTCATCCCCTGATGTACCCTCTTAAGGGTGGAATTTCAAAAATTCCTTTCTTACCTACATGCAAATTTTCAGGATTCTAGGTTCAGCGGTTTGAGCTGTGCGTTGATCTCTGGGTATGTCAGTGAGTCAGTCACCTTACTCTTTTATATATATGGATAAATAACAAGAAAAAATTCAAAAACTGTAACCCGACTATGTGAAACCTTTGATACATTTAGCCTATATCACCCGGGCTTCATTAGTTACGGTGCAACAATTACAAATACACTGTCAAAACTACCCTACCTTTATGTTTTCCCGTATCGGGATGAAAATTCGGACAATGGGCCAAACTCAACTAGAGTAACATCCCGGTCTCTCGGAAACCGGCGTTCTTCATTAATTTCACTGAGCTTGCCGGTGGGTGGTTTACCGGACCCCAAACCATCCATTTCTCTCGAATTCCGTGGAGTGACTGAAATGCTACCATTTCAGTCTTATGGGTTGCAAGAGTCCACGGGCGACGTTTGTCATTTACCATCTGGTAGCCTCTCTGATTATAATTGGCCCAAAATTCATTTGAGATCTAAAAACCAGTGCGCACATGAGTAAAAGTATATTAACATACTAGTTTTTGACCGCGGCTCCGTCCGCGTATATGTAGGTTATCGCGTTAAATAGTAGTCTTATGATTTTCCTTAAGAATCAAAGGATCTCCATTTTAAATTTCATTCAAATCGGTTTGAGCGGTTTAGCTGTGCAAATGTAACATACAGATAGATAAAGTACCTGTTATTTTTGTATTTTTTATATTTCTAGTATGGACTTTATAAACATTATTGTAGGCTTAGCACATGAGGATTCTACTGTAACTTGATTTTTAAATATGTTTTTTTTCTTATTTTCAGTAAAATCCAAATCCTCTCAGAGCATCCTCGTTACAATTCTGATAGTCACAGCCGTCACTATCTTAATGGGGGGTGTTGTGTTACAAGTTTATGCTGAACCGTTGTTCGCTGAAGCAGTACCGACCATGTCAGCCAATCAGTGTGCCATCTTTGTTGCTCTAGACTCTTTGGTCGCAACTGTGGTGTGCGTAGCAATTATTGATAAATTTGGCAGAAAGGTAAATGGACATCACAAACTCAAAAGTTTAGCTTTTATACATTTCTACTCTGCTTGATGGAAAGTGTGATCAGAATGCAAGAGTATTGGTCACCATACTCATTGTGAATGCAGATGCAGTATGGTGTGACCTACTGAGATGCTTCTGCATCACTGGTCCTATTGCTTTTTGAAATGAAAACTTCTTTAGAGGCGTTGTGCACTTTTTTGAGATGGGTAAAAAAAGTTTAAACTCGCGTCAGAAACTCGCATCAGGACACGTGACCTGATCGAATATTCGTAAGACGAAGGCGTGGCGTAGGAGAGGAAATAATATCCCCTCTCTTTCTACCACGCGGCAAAAATGTCTGCTCTTGCTGTTTCGTTTAAGCGGCGCAGGGCGCTTGCGCGAGTGTGCGTGTGTGTAAACCCGGCTTCGCTCGAGTAATATGTTTATACTGTATAGAATTAAAATATTTTTATGAAATCACAATAAGCATTTCTGTAGTTATCGGTTCTCAAGGAATATTAAAGACAAAGCAAGGCATATTTTCGTATACCATCGTTCATTATGTTTAATAAATATAGGAAATTAAAAAAGTGAAATTTAATAAATCAAAAATGCACAACGTTAATGTTTAAGTTTTCACTTTTGCCGGAAATCCTGGAGTCCTACAAAATGTGCGAGTCAAATAGCCGTTACTACAATGGCGACTGGTTGCATTACACTTTGTCAATCTTACTTCTATCTGTACCTTGCTCTTACCATTTTTCTTATATAGAGAAACACTATTCCAGCATTAATTAATACTAATTTTATTCTTTTAGTTTCTCTTACTGTCAACGTCGATTGGAGCAGGCATATGCGCGGGCCTCCTGGGCTCTCAACTGCAGTTCCACTGGGCGCCTCACTGGGTTACAATCGTACTCATTTACGGGTACGGTTTTCTATTTACCTCTGGATGTGCCGTGATGCCTTCTGTGTTGGCATCCGAAGTATTCCTACCCGAGGTAAGTTAAAAACATCACAAAATCGTAAAAGTACTATTAATTTCTCAAAAAACTTGTTGCTGTTCCCGAAATACTTCCTACTTTATGGAATAAGGTGGGGCAAGCTACATAGCTTACTTGTTGGAGTACTTGTTTTAGTCAAACCACTTGTCGAATCACATGATTCGAAGTGGTTTGAATAAGACAAGTACTCCAACAAAAGCTAGTAGTGTAATAATAATAATATTCAGCACTGTCATTTGAAAGAGTTCAAAACCTCTAATCAATTACATAAATTATCTATTTTAAATAGATAATTGAAAGCAAGTGATTGACGCTTCTCGCGACCAGAAGGCCGGCCTTTTTCTAGCACAGAGAATCAGCATTGCCATTCAACGTGGTAATGCTGCCAGTCTTTTGGGAACGCTACCAGTAGGCGAAGATGTGGAGTTTTTTGACGCTTGTATGTAAATATTGTTATTTTTTTTTATAAATTGTGGTTATGTACATAGGTTTCTATATTATGTAATAAATGTATTTCAAATCTTTTAAATAAAGTGATAGATTTTTTTTTACAAAGAGGAAATCACTTCTATTGGTTATTACTACATACAAACACAATACCCAAATGATTATCTTACCAAAAGCTTGTGTAAAGCCAGTTTAATAAATCGAATTATCTCTTAAACGGCTAGATAAACCACAATATCCTTACAGGTTATTGAACAAATTTTATTTATATGTCAGTATCTTTCTTATTTCCTTACCGATTCTTTTTTGAATCATCAAAAACATTTTGATTTATTTTTAGAACATTTTTGTATATTTATTTATTTATATGAAAGAGTAATGTGACTGACTGACATACCCAGAGATCAACGCACAGCCCAAACCTCTGAACCTAGAATCCTGAAATTTTGCATGTAGGTTCTTTAAATAGCGTAAGTGAGCATTAAGAAAGGAATTTTCGAAATTCCATCCCTAAGAGGATAAATCAGGGGATGAAAGTCTGCGTGAGCGAAGCTGCGTATAAAAGCTAGTATAATATATAAATTTAAATTAGGAGTTGCTGCCATACTTAAAGTTTTCGCAATCAAGATTAGATGTATAAAAATGAAATGGTAGCGTTCTCAAGTGAATTATTTCATTTTCAGGTACGAAGTCTTTGCAACAGTTTCTGTTATTCTTTCGTGTGGATCTTCAACTTCATCACTCTTTTCGTCTTCCATCCGTTGGTTGAATCCCTCGGCCTCGGTCCAGTCTTCTATATCTTTTTCTTCATGTGTTTTGCTGGATCCACGTTCATTTATATTTATGTACCCGAAACGAAAGGTCTATCAGTTGATGCTATCCAAGAAGCATTTGCGAAACAAGGATTCAGAAAGAGAAAATAAAGGCGTAATACAGAGTGATTGATTAAGAAGTATTTATTTAAAAAAACTGCCATTACTTACTACACGTTTGACCTAGTGGTTAAACGGTCACCACGCCGTTTCCTACTTCGCCAAGTGTCGTGGGTTCAAATCCCACGTAGGACAACACTTTGTGTGATCCACAAATGTGATCCACAAATCCACAGAGTCTGGGTGTTATTTGTGTCCGTTTCATGTATGTTTGTAAAGTCCCCTGCGACACAGGATTTATTCCTAGTGCGGGAGTTGTCTTTTTATAAAAAAGAAATATAAGAAAAATATATGTTAGTGTTTCTATGATCTTAGAGGTCGAAACATAAAGTACGTTACTAACAATTGTCTGTGTTGGAGTTGTGACCAGATACTTAACCAAGTCTTGTACCGGTTTGCCTTTGATTTTTAAGTTGTAATTTAATGTAAACATATTGAGAAATTGATAGTTTATAACCTTGATAACTTTAACTGACTTCACTACTTTTAGATATAGCTACTGACATAGCAAGTTAATAAAATTTCCAACGAAGTATGTATTTTGTATATTATATTGTATATTATATAGTTTTGTATTAAATATATATTGCTAGATACTTATGAAAATAAATGTGTTTGCGTAAATTGGAGTGCAGTTGTATAAGAAATACTATATGATGTAATACACCAATTATTTATGTTATTAAAAATGCATGTGTATGATTGAATTAGATAATAAACTGGATAAATATGTACAAGGGAGAATGTCATAAACATAAATCTATACTAATATTATAAAGCTGAAGAGTTTGTTTGTTTGTTTGAACGTGCTAATCTCAGGAACCACTGGTCAGATTTGAAAAATTATTTCAGTGTTGGATAGTACATTTATCGAGGAAGGCTATAGGCTATATATCATAACGCTACGACCAATAGGAGCGGAGCACCAATGAAAAATGTTTCAAAACGGGGGAAAATTATCACGTGAACGGGCAATAGGAGACACAAACGAGGTTGGGTGGGTCGGCTAGTGTTTGTAAATAATACAGTCATTTTACAATTTAGAATTAAGTACTATGTACCTCTATGAGTGGACTGTGAGGGCTTCTGAGAAATAAATTCTTTAAATCTAAGAAGGTTCTCTCACTTATTTACTTTTATGAAAACTAGACGCCTACATTTTGCTTAACGAAAGTGTCGCCGCGTTGCAGAAACTTCAGGCGCCTAGTTTTATTCATAACAACATGGAGTGAAAAATATTTTTTCGCTTACAAAATAAACTTTTTAAAACATCGACAAAATGCTTAATTTCCGAATTTCGGTTTAAAACAGTGTTATCAATATCTGTTTTAGAATTATAAAATACTATATAAAAGTCTAATAAAGTAATAAATTGGTGAAATTAATGGAAGATTGAAAGCAAGCTTTAAAGTATTTACGAGATTTTAGAAATGCTTTTGTTAGATAATGGTGCTAATTAATTCTGTTGTTCAAAAACTCTCTAAACTAAACCAAAAATTCCCAAAAAATATTTAATTTTATCTGCCTAAAAACGTTCTAAGTGACAAGGTTTGACTAAAGTTAGATTTATCACACTAAAATAGACGCGATCTAAAGAAATACCTACAAAAAAACATTTTCAAAATCGCTAAATTGAAGTAGAAGAATACAAAATAATTTTAGAGCAATTTTAGTTCAGTGACGCAACAACAGAATTAGCAACATTATCCAAATTTTTTATGGCCAGGTCATATCATTGCTTGATAAACACAAGACAGCATTTGACCACAGTTTCTTTTATTTACTACAGTAGCAGATTATATTCCCAACATGATCCTTCATTTTATCCATTTCATTATTCTCAGCCACCTTCCATAATACACACAAGAGCTGTCTTGAGATAGCGACTATAATAAAACAGCTCATAAGACGCGTGGGACGCAAGGGATGGCGATGTACTGTGGACGCCTTCTGCCCCATCCAGGGGACATAGGACTTAAGGTCCTATGTCATCTACATGATGTATGTGCTTCTAAGTCTATAGTCTAGTCATAAGACGCATAAGTGCTCCTACATACTGTCCGGTTAGCCGCGTTGCGGCTGCCCGTCCGGCTGGCCGCAGGATGCGGTTGCTACTGCGGTTAGCCGAGCGGCCACAAGCCGCAACCGCAACCGGAGAGTGCGTATGAGCACTTATGCGTCTTATGACTAGACTATAGACTTAGCGGCACTGCATCCGCGTGGTGCGTATAGGCATCGTCCGGCTTGCCGTCAGTCGGGCCAAGGTCGGGACGCAGCGCCCCGAGCGACCGGAGCCATTGGACGGCAGCCGCATCTCAGTGCGTATAAAATATATTTTTTCGTACATATTTTTAATTGCGGCTGACCGCATTCCGGCTAACCGCATAGTGCGTATGAGGGCTAAGACTTTACCCAAAACTTGGAAGAGGGAAGAAAAAAACAGTTTCTCAGAAAAAGCATCAGATTGTGAAAACTGTTCTGATCTCTATATGTGGCTACCCCAGTACTGACTAGTCCCGCTGGACCGTATCAAACGAAGAGCGATTCAAATCGTCGATAGCGAGAACATCTCCAATCGGCTTGACCCTTTGTTTTGCTTAGAGTTGTACTCTTTATTTTTTATTATTTAAAGTCTGTATCAGGAAAGTGCTCCGAGGAATTATTCGAATTGTACTTCATCACTATGCGGTATTCAAAAAACTTTTTGTATTTATTCATGATTTCCTAGCATCGTTAAAATTCAATTCCTAGGTCGGTTGAGCGTTGGTCGAGGTAATCGAAATGGTGCTTAGATATAATTTAGTAACGTTTTCCCGCAGCTCCGCCCGCGTGTTTATTAGTTACTAGTTGAACCCTGCGGTGTTACCCGCGGTTATTGTCGTACCGCGGGTAACGCCGCGGGGTGAAGCTAGTCTAAAAAAAAGCGGCCAAGTGCGAGTCGGACTCGCCCATGAAGGGTTCCGAAGCAGCAAGTAACATAATATAAAAGTTCTTGTAGTTAGTTGTAACTTTGATCGATGTTTTAATAATAGTGTAATTTTTTGCGGTTTACCATTTATGACGTATTAAAAAAAAAACTACTTACTAGATCTCGTTCAAACCAATTTTCGGTGGAAGTTTACATGGTAATGTATATCATATATTTTTTTTAGTTTTATCATTCTCTTATTTTAGAAGTTACAGGGGGGGGGGGGGCACAAATTTTACCACTTTGGAAGTGTCTCTCGCGCAAACTATTCAGTTTAGAAAAAAATGATATTAGAAACCTCAATATCATTTTTGAAGACCTATCCATAGATACCCCACACGTATGATGAAAAAATGTTTTTTGAATTTTAGTTCTAAGTATGCGGACCCCCAAAATTTATTGTTTTTTTTGTATTTTTGTGTGAAAATCTTAATGCGGTTCACATAATACATCTACTTACCAAGTTTCAACAGTATAGTTTTTATAGTTTCGGAATAAAGTGGCTGTGACATACGGACGGACAGACAGACAGACGGACGGACAGACAGACAGACATGACGAATCTATAAGGGTTCCGTTTTTTGCCTTTGGCACGGAACCCTAAAAAGTAGCCTAAGTTACTCCTTATATCATCAGCTACCTATCAGTGAAAATCCTGTCAAAATCGGTCCTGCCTTTCCAGAGATTAATTGGAACTAACAGACAGACAAACAAAAATTGTAAAAAAATGATATTTTGGCATATGTATCGTGTATACATATATATGCATTTAGTAAAAGGTTGTTAGTTTTAATATTACATACAGACACTCCAATTTTATTTATTTGTATAGATTGTGGTAAAGAGTAGCCTTTGTCCGTCCTAAAGAATCAAAATATCTCCATGCCAAATCTCATTGAAATCGGTACAGCGGTTTAGCCGTAAAATTGTAACTGACAGACTGAAAGATAAAGTGATTTTCGAATTTAAAAACTTCTAGTAGGGAGTAGTACTTGTTGTTGCCTGCGGGTCCGCCCGCGTGTAGGTCGGTTATCGCGGCAAATAGTAGCCTATGTGTTATTCTGATGTATAAGCTATATTACTGTAAAGTTTCATCCAAATCCGTTCAGTAGTTTTAGCGTGAAAGAGTAACAAACATTCATCCATCCATCCATACTTACAAACTTTAGCGTTGATAATATTAGTAGGATAATTATAGATGAAGATAAGCCCATAAAATTGAAGACATCAGCTCATATTAGAAGACAGAGCATTGTTTTTTTTGGTTATAGGGGGCAAACGCGCAGACATATCGTCTGATGGTAAGCGATTACCGCTGCCCATGGACACCCGCAACACCAGAGGCGTGACAAGTGCGTTGCCGGCCTTTGAGGGATGGGAAGGCGGATCGGGGGAGGGGTTTAGGGTGTGGGCCTCCGGTATCCTCACTCACTCGGTGAAACACAGCGCAAGCGCTGTTTCACACCGGTTTTCTGTGAGTCCGTGATATCACTCCGGTCGAGCCGGCCCATTCATGCCGAAGCGTGGCTCTCCCACGGTCAAAAGCCTGTTCGTAGCGTCTTAATTAAAAAGCCTAGAAGAAACATATAATTGGCCTCTAACTTTGTGATAAGTGCTGAAGTTGCGACATTACAAGGACCCTTCCTTGGTTTACCACTGTCGACGGTCAGGCCTTTGTTAATTATTTGTAACCTTGAATAAGCGAGTAAATACCAGAAAACTACAGTCTACTGCTTTTTATTACGTCCGCCTGGACCCTTAACCTGGTCCTTCGAGCCGGAGCCGAAAGTCAGAAAGCAGCAATCACTTTCTTCTATTTAATTTTACAAAAATAATAATTAAGTTTTATATCTGAAGCAGGAAAATGTTCTAAAAAATATTGTCGTGTTGACAAAATAATGCGTAATAAGAGTTTATTGTACTACTATAAAAGGATTTTCGTGTATACTTAAACTAATGTGATTGTGTAGATACTCCGTCCATATAATTTACGTCACGCTATAGACTTCTACAAACATTGTTGCTTATGACACCTTTATAACTCACATAGGTTTAAAGAATTTATTCTCTAAAAAGAACAATGCAGCGTAGGTACCTAACAACAGAATGGAAATATTAATAACCAGTAATCCACGGCTCCGAGCGCTTCATCAACAACCCGTAACGTCCCACTGCTGGGCTCGGGTCTCCTCTCAGAAGAGGGTTAAGGCCATACGTCAGCGGCGGAGGCGCTCATAGCCCAGTTGCACTCGATAATTAGAAACAATCACCGAAGGTAAGCAATGACAGCGCGGTCAGTACCTGGGTGGGTGACCGCTGGTGGCACAATACCATGAGCGTCTCCGTGATCCGGAGGTCACGTTAAGTAGTCGGTCCCGGCTGTTATCGTAGGATAACAGGCGGCTTAAGAACATCCAACGGTAAGATTTACGTAGCCACAACGTTGTCTTGCCAGTCCCCAACCCGGACTCGGCCAGCTTGAGGACGTATGGCCTCCGACCGCTTGCATGTCAGATTTCGCTATAATCTTTTTTTTTTTTTAATACATCTCCCGCACTTGGAATAAATCCTGTGTCGCGGGGGACTTTACAAACATACATGAAACGGACACAAATAACACCCAGAATCAGAACAACAATTTGTGGATCACACAAAGTGTTGTCCTACGTGGGATTTGAACCCACGACACTCGGCGGAGTAGGAAACGGCATGGTGACCGTTAAACCACTAGGCCAAACGTGCTAGGTACTAGGCCCTATTTCTCGGGTAAATATACACACAAATAATGTGGCTTTCAATTGATATTAGAATTTTTAAAATAATTTGGTAGATCCACACTTACTCCCCACAACGTCACAAATTTTACCTCTTAATAATATTAGTATACATAAAGAATGGTACTTATTGGGCGGTTTAACTGACAACAATGTATCAACTTCTTAATGCATAATGGATCTCAATAATGTACTTTGGCAATTATAATTTCATCGTCATCATATCAGCCGAAAGAGTCCACTGCTGGGCATAGGCCTCCCTCAAGGCTTCCCATAACAACTGGTCCTGTGCTGCCTGCATCCAGCGGTTTCCTGCGACCTTCACCAGATCGTCGTACCAACTTGTAGGGGAAAATATTAAAATTTTAATCTTGAAATTGGCATAACGTTTTAATTTCTGTACAAAGTTGATTATATATAATTATCTATTTAAACCTTTAGCATAGTTTTTTTTTCAGATGATTAATAGGAATCCAGTTTAGATAAAAATATAGGTGACATATGCTATTGAAATTTCAGAATTCAACATCATGCCAAATAGACGTATTTAACTTGTATGCAAAAAGCTTAACGGTGGTTTTTCCAGTCACTACAAGCAGTTTTAATTATATCAAAGAAAAAAGCACCATAAAATCACACTAATATTATAAAGGCGAAAGTTTGTGAGTATGTTTGTTACTTCTTCACGCGCAAACGACTGAACGGATTTGGATGAAACTTTACAGTAACATAGCTTATAGATCAGAATAACACATAGGCTACTACTTGCCGCGATAATCGACATACACGCGGCCGGAGCCGCGGGCAACAGCTAGTATGTCATAATTGTAATATCACGCATTATCTATTACATCTCTTTTCAGCACATAAAGTTTATAGACAACTCCTGAATTTCCATAAAGAGAAAAAAATCTGTCTGTTTACGGACGATAGTTTAACGTGACAACGTCATAACGAAACATTGATGAAATGATAAATGATGAGAGATAGATGCGCAAGCGCCGCGTGTATCTCTCGCTTGCACTTCAAGCCTCCGATGGAACGCCTCAGAGCGAGGTAACACCGCATGAGTCATGTTATTTCGTGTGTGCAGCCGGCTCCATCGAATTAAAAGACGTTGTCACGTCAATACTGTTACGATTTTTTGAGTTAAAGGAAAAAAAATTGCCTTGATGAATTGAATGTTTAGTTAATTATAAGTAATATGTCTAAAATATACCATATATATTGTGTATTTATTAATGTATGTAGTATTTTTATTATTTATTTTATTTGATACTAGCTGTTGCCCGCGGCTTCGCCCGCGTGTATGTCGGTTATCGCTGCAAATAGTAGCTTATGTGTTATTCTGATGTATAAGCTATATTACTGTAAAGTTTTATCCAAATCCGTTCAGTAGTTTTTGCGTGAAAAAGTAACAAACATCCATCCATCCATACTAACAAACTTTCGCGTTATTAATATAGGTAGGATTTTTATCGATATAAAATCATGATACAAAATGTATTGGTACCTGAATAGTTTTTTTTTATTTTCTTTACCTCGCATAGAACTTTTATATATTTTTAAAATCAGTTTAAATAAAATAAAGTGGTTAAGACAATTTTGTGAAAACTAAAAATTTAGTATAGCGCCATATGTAATGATTTATTTATTTCGTGAACGAAAAATGTAGTATAGCGCCATCTGTATTTTTGATATGGAACTCATTCCTATCTGATGTCCCACGACACCACCCGATTTTTTTTAAAAATAATACACACACGTTTTACTATTAAAAACTTATTTAAGTATTTATATATGTACATAAAATATAAAGTGTTTATATGAGCTTATTTCGACATTTGACATCGACCGGGTCTGGACCCGCTCGCTTCTCTCCAAGCTCTCGGCATTCGGTCCGCCTCCTAGACCCTGTCACTGGATTGACGCTTTTCTTCATCAGCGCCGCATTATGGGCCTTTGCGACGGCACGGCCTCTGATGTTCTGGATGTAAACGCTGGCGTACCTCAGGGTTCAGTCCTGTCGCCCACACTATTTCTTCTGCATATCAATGACATGTTAGCTCTTGGCAACATACATTGCTATGCAGACGATAGCACAGTTCATGGGCGATATTTTTGACACCGTTCAGCCAAGCTGGTAGACGTTGAGGAAAATCGACAGAAGCTTGTCGCTGAGCTCGACCGGGTTTTGAACCGCATTTTACAATGGGGTAATAAGAATCTGGTTCAACGCTACGAAAACACAGTTGTGCGCATTCTCTACCAAAAAGTCTCCATTCCTTTCCCTCCCCACTTTTCAGAGCACTCAACTGCCACTACGGGGTAAGCTCGGTGTCCTTGGCATGGATATTTGCCGGGACCTCGAGTACTGTTCTCATCTTTGTGATGGATCCGCGCAGTATTTGCTTGATGCTTTCGATCGGTTGCAATGGCGAACAGTCCGCTTTACCAACAGTCCCGAAGCCACCGAGTTCCTTGAACCTCTGCAGCTGCGTAGAGATATCGCCTCTATAGCAGTCCACTACCATTTGTATCACTGGAAGTATTCTGAGGAGCTCTTCCAACTGGTCCCCCTTCTCCCTTCCTCTGCAGAATAACATGTTCACTCTCAAACCAAACGGTTTGGTTCATCCTTCCTGTGCCGAGCAGCTAAAAGCTGGAACTCACTACCAGCGCATGTGTTTCTCTCCCACTATGATCCCGGGGCCTTTAAGTGGGGCGTGAAAAAGCATCTCACTAAGCCGTCATAGTGTGGGACGCAATACTGCATTGTCTGCTTTCCCAGTGAGTATGGTTGCCCCTACTGTTGGATTCTGCTTGAGTTTTCCATCAGGCTGACCATAGTCACTTTGGCAGCTTCAAATAAAAAAAGTACAATTTTAATAACTACGTTTTTTCTTTTGCCATATTTTGCCAAACTATGGAGATTTTGTGGATTATATTATATAATAGATATACGTGAGTATGCTGCCCATGAGAAAAAAAAACTGTATCTTTAAGCATCTGTCCTTGGGTTTTGATAATATTGTTATTGGAAATGCTGTTTTCAGCGGAAACTGCATTCTTTTAAATTAAAATGTCAAATAAGTTGGAATTATTGGAATACGGGGAATTAAAACATTATCTTCTTTTGCCATTCCATGCGTCATGATTGTAGCTTTTACAATGTTGTACCCCAGTTGTGTAATATTTAGCCATGTACTATTACATTGCTTTGGCGCTCAAGATACCTCATTTAATAGTACTGGAACATTAACTTGCAGCCTCAACTTATGGGTAGGCACTCCTGATATTTCTAAAGACTAAGTATTCGACAACATCTCCCTCCACGCCTGACATGATCCGTTCGTTTAATTGATAACTGTCTCATTAGTCAGCTGATCAGGATCGATATTATTTACATTTTTATTCATATCTAACCAACAGCTAGCTTATAATGACGATACTTCTGTAGAGAATTTTGAAGTTAAGAAACGCTGTTAATTAATTATATTAATTTGGCTTATTTATTTCTATTAATATAAGGAACATACAAATCAGATTGACGAATATATACTTAATATCTTAATATTTAATTTTTATATATATAATATCATTGCTATCATTGTTAAATCTTTATTGAAAAAGTGAAATATTTTTTATGATTGTGACAGCATTGTTTATTCGTTGTCAAGACGCCCGACGTAGGTAACGCGCAGGCGTGTGGCGAGTGAACTCCCAGAACAACCTTTCATCCCCCTTTTAAACCCCTTACAACCCCTTTTTCGCATTAAAAAGTACCCTATGTCCTTTCTCAGGCTCTAGACTATCTGTGTACCAAATTTCATTCAAATCGGTGCAGCGGTTTGGCCGTGAAAGCAAGACAGACAGACAGACAGAGTTACTTTCGCATTTATAATAATCATTTTTTTCAAATTGGACCAGTAGTTCCTGAGATTAGCGCGTTCAAACAAACAAACAAACTCTTCAGCTTTATATATTAGTATAGCTGACCCACGCAAAGTCGTTTGCGTCTCCTATTGCCCGTAGCGTGATAATTTTCCCCCGTTTTTGAAACATTCTTCATTGGTGCTCCGCTCCTATTGGTCTTAGCGTGATGATATATAACCTATAGCCTTCCTCGATAAATGGGCTATCTAACATTGAAAGAATTTTTCAAATTGGACCCGTAGTTCCTGAGATTAGCGTGATTAGCTGACCCACGCAACGTCGTTTGCGTCTCCTATTGCCCGTAGCGTAATAATTTCCCCCCGTTTTTGAAACATTCTTCATTGGTACTCAGCTCCTATTGGTCATAGCGTGATGAAATATATATATATATATCATCACGCCTATAACCTTCCTCGATAAACGGGCTATCTAACACTGAAAGAACTTTTTCAAATTGGACCAGTAGTTCCTGAGATTAGCGCGTTCAAATAAACAAAAACTCTTCAGCTTTATATATTAGTATAGATATATTTATTATACTCTTCTAAGATCTTATACTCATAATCAACAACACATTTATTTGGATAAAGACTAATATTAGGTATTATGTTGATAAAAACTCTTTGACAAATAACTTAATAATAGGTACCAACTCTTAGCGTCTTATACTCGTGATAACTTCTAAACGAAATGTCCGAATGGGGTGAAACAAAAGGTATTTTACTTCTACATAAATACCCTTGATAACATAATGCTTTATTTGGATAAGGATTAATATTACGATACACATTTAACGTAGTTCCTTCTTCAGACGATTTAATAATTTTTTTGAGCACAAAAGCGGTTATTGTGACTAAACCATGATAGTTAGATATATGCTCTCGCGGATTTTTTTGTAGATCTTAATGGGACCTACAAACCCGTAATACATAATTTTGTTCTATTGTCAATACTTTTTGGAGCGCACGCAAAAATAGGTTTTCGAGTTCACACCTTGGGTTACAAAATAGCAATTTTCTTACGGATCTCAATTTTTTTTGAAAATAAAATATAGCCTATAGCCTTCCTCGATAAATGGACTATCCAACACTGAAAGAATTTTTCAAATCGGACCAGTAGATCCTGAGATTAGCGCGTTCAAACAAACAAACAAACTCTGCAGCTTTATAATATTAGTAATAGTATAGATTTTCAAAATTCAGTCATTAGTACAGCAGAAACAGACATGGAACTTTTTCATTTAGCTAAAACGAGATATAGATCAACACAGGACATAAAGTTTAATAAATTTATCAAAGACAAAGACAACAATTTACTCACTACTGACGAAGAAATAAACGATACATGGTACCAGTTCTATAACGAGCTTATGAACGAAGAATTTCCTAGTCAAAACCGGATATTTTACAAGCCTGTTGAGGGACCGGTTCATGAAGTTGGATGCGATGAGGTGACTAATGCGGTGAAAAAGATGAAAAATGGCAAAGCAGTTGGGCCCGATGGTGTACCCTCAGAGATATGGAAACTGCTGGGACGTGCAGGCATAGACGAGCGAACAACGAAAATGCCGGATTCATGGTGACTCAGTCACCTTGTGCCATTCTATAAGAACGAAGGAGATGTCCGATGGTACACTAGTTCAAACAGTGACCCAATTTAAATACCTCGGCTCAGTAATTTCTGAAAACGGAGACATAGATGCTGACGTGCAACACAGAGTAAAAGTTGCCTGGCAAAAATGGCGAAGCTTGACAGGATTACTGTGCGACACTCGAATGCCAATACGCACAAAAGGCAAAGTGTACAAAACGGCGGTCAGACCAGCAATGATATACGGTGCTGAATGTTGGCCCGTCAAAGAATGCCACGTCCAAAAACTGCACACCGCAGAAATGAAAATGCTGAGGTGGACCGGGGGAGTAACGAAGATGGACAGGGTCCGCAACGAGTATGTCTATGGTACTTTTAAGGTGGCTCCAATACAGAGTAAGTTAACGGAAAGGAGATTGAGGTGGTACGGACATATCATGAGAAGACAAGAACAGCACGTCGTGCAGACGGCTCTAAGCTTACCAGAAGGCAAAAGAAGCCGGGGACGACCCCCGTTGACATGGTGGACCAGCATGACTCAGCTCCTGAAGAAGGAGAATTTACCGGACCCGACAACCCTTGACAGAATGTCTTGGCGCCGTAAAACAAGGAGAGCCGACCCCACCTAAAGTGGGAAAAAGCTAGGAAGAAGAAGAAGAAGTCTCTTTGCACCTACCAGATCTACTACATTATTTCTACAGTCGACCACCTGGGAGACAATGCTTCAAGTAATTTATACTCTCGATTATCGGCACTTAATGATACTTGTTATAATACATTCTAGAATTAAAATCACTTCCACTATTTTATTTATGTTTACATCTGACCTTTGATGATGCCATAAGGCGAAACCGGTCAGGTGTAAACAAGAATAAAATAGTGGAATAAGTACAAGTGATTTTAATTCTAGAATGCTTCAAGCTATTAAGTTTGCCTTTGTATTCCCAACTTAATATTCCCCATATGTAATAAGTATTAGTGTGTAGAGCAGCATGGATCTTAGTCTCGAGGGTAGAGCAAACTTGGATACTACCGAAAACTGCGTTCAAATTAAAATAAAATCCTGGGACAGGAGGACTACAATATAATCTAGATATAAATCAATGCCACTTTTCGTTGTAATTTTATAACTCAAGAACGGGCTCACCTATCCAAACCAAATGTTTAGGCTTTGTTCGGACTATTTAGTACATGGTTTATGTGAAGTTTGCACAAAATCGGTAGAGCGTTCTTCATTTATCACATTTCCAACGAAGTGGCCACGGGTCAGCCAGTAAATAATAAACATTTCGGACATATTACACAACGCCATCTAGTCCCAAGCTAAGCTTGTGTTATGGGTACTAGACAACTGATATAAATGCATATTTACATTTTTTGTAAATACATACATATTATACATAGAAAACACCCAAACTCCGAAACAAATATTTGCAGATCATACAAACATTTAGTCCGACCCGGGATTGGAACCCGAGACCTCAAGCACGACAGTCGCATACGCTACCACTGCGCCACAGAGGCAGTCAAACATTCTCAAAGGTTTGAGAATTCTGATGAATGTATTCAGATACAGAGCCCGTGTTGTGATGGATTAAGAACGCATTGTCACCACCCCTATATAAATAGGGGTGGTGATACTCTGTATTCTTAACCCTACTGGTGTCGTGAGAAGCGACTAAGAGCGCAAACTAAGCAAGACAACATCACTACCAAGAGAAGGAAAATTAGAAACAAGTTACCCAAACCCGTTTGGTTGATATAGTTGGCCAAGACCTCCTTTCGAAGCAGAGGCCTATATCTCGTAGTAGACTGTTAAAGGCAAAGTGAATATATTGTCTACATATTTAGTTACTAGTTGTTGCCCACGTCTTAGCCCGCATATATGTCGGTTATCGCGGCAAATAGTAGCCTATGTGTTATTCTGATGTATAAGCTATATTACTGTAAAGTTTCATCCAAATCCGTTCAGTAGTTTTTGCGTGAAAGAGTAACAAACATTCATTCATCCATACTTACAAACTTTCGCGTTTATAATATTAGTATAGACTAGCTGACCCGGCGAACTTCGTACCGCCATATTTACATATCTGTCTCAGCTTCCCACAGGCAGTGTACAGTCGCAGACAAAAAAAAAACACTTTTCCCGTTATCTTTTATTTTTTTTCTTTCTAGCAAAAAAAGAATGAATGAAATCGGACTATGTGTTATTGAATTAAAACTAAGTACATACTTTGACTTTCATCCCCTCTCTCCCGGAAACCGTGCTGAATTTCGGGATAAAAAGTATCCTATGTCCCACCTCGTAGTATGAACTAACATCATGCCAAGTTTCATTTGAATCCGTTCAGTAGTTTCGGCGTGATGCGCGGCCAAGATACAGACAGATAGACAGACAGACAGACAGACGGACAGACAGACAGACAAAAATGAAAAAAAAATACAGTTTTGGCTTCAGTGTCGATAATAGAGAGCCCTCCAATAAAAAATTTCAAAATATCTTTAATGTACAGAATTGGACCTGTTACATTCTTATTATAAGTAGTATAGATAGGTATATATACATATGAATTGTTCAAGAATGGGAGAGCCATGTTTCGGCAGAAAACAGTTCTACAAGAGTTATAAAATAACTTCAAGATGAAACCTGTGTGAAACAATTCTTTCGAACACCAAGGTCAATGCAAATTGACATTGCACACACATGCATACAAATATTTTATCTGAACAGACATCCAACGAATAACCCCTAAAGCAGATGTGGATACACATGTCATTCACCATGCCATTCAATCTGTAGAAACAAGACAAAGTTGTAGTATATAGTAATAAAACTGTAAACAAATGACTAAAGACATTTTCCTTCTTATCAACTCACGATTAGGAATTATGAAAGTATTTGCAAAAGATTTAGGACTTTTATATACGGATCTGACGAGTGGAACTGGAGAGTGATCTTCAGTTGAAGTGCGTGACCCAGCCAAGATGGATAGTGAAAAAGTGTCTTATAGAGCTGTCGCCGTACAAATTATGGCAACATTTTCAAGTTAGTATGCAGTTCTTTAATCGAGATATTAAATCAAAACATAACAAAAGAAGTTTATAATTGCACATGAGAATTTTTCAGAAAAATGAAGTAAGCTTAGAGGAAGAGAGAGGGAGAAAACCGAAATTTTGAGCTATGTTATAGTTGCTGACACGATTGCCACGCAAAGTTATGAAATAGTCAAAGTATTTTTATTAATCACAAATTATGGAGATTAATTTTAGATTACGCATTTTAATAATTATACAATAAACTTGATGTACTCTGCACTGTGGTTGTGGGTGAATTGATGAGAAATGAACAATCGTGACAAATAAATCAAAACAATATACGACTGCACGTTTGGCCTAGTGGTTTAACGGTCACCACGCCGTTTCCTACTTCGCCAAGTGTTGTGGATTCAAATCCCACGTAGGACAACACTTTGTGTGATCCACAAATTGTTGTTCTGAGTCTGGGTGTTCTTTGTGTCCGTTTCATGTATGTTTGTAAAGTCCCCCGTGACACAGGATTTATTCCTATTGCGGGAGTTGTCATTAAAAAAAAAAAAAAGTTGGAAACGGATCTTAACTATATGGTGGTACAATTTTCAAAATAAGTGGAGTACTTTTTGAATTAATGAAGCAACTTAACTATATTATATATATGTACTTGCACCAAGTTGGTTGCATAAATGGATAAATCTAATTTATACTCTCGATTGTCGGCACTTGATGGAACTTGTTGCACTTGCAATACATTCTTGAATCAAACTCACTTGTACTTGTTCCACTATTTTAATTATCTTTACACCTGACCGGTTTCGCCTTATGGCATTCTCCATATCTCCGGAAAGCTTATTATTATTATTAAAATTTACAAATTTATAGTCACTTTTTACACATTTATATTCAGGAATATGAAATATTTTGTATAAATGAAAAAAATACTTACAAACTATACAAGGAAATAAAACGAAAAGTCATGTTAATATTCAGTTATAGTAAATTGTTTTTGTGTTTAGCTTTAAAAAACGATTTTACATATTTTACTTTACTCACAAAGTAGGGGTAAAGGTACTTGTACCTTATAAGAAATTTAGAGGAAGGAACTACTTATTTATTATAATGGACTTACCATCAATTTTTTTTATTTTTATGGAATAGGCACTACAAACGAGCAGACGTATCACCTGATGGTAAGCGATTACCACCGCCCATGGACACCCGCAACACCAGAGGCGTCACAAGTGCGTTGCCGGCCTTTGGGAGATACGGAGGGGGATGGGGGGAGGGGTTGGGGTTTGGTCCTCCGGTATCCTCACTCACTCGGTGAAACACAGGGCAAGCGCTATTTCACACCGGTTTTCTGCGAGGCCGTGGTATCACTCCGGTCGAGCCGGCCCATTCATGCCGAAGCGTGGCTCTCCCACGGGAAATGACAGGTGGTTCTGACATTTGGCACAATAAGAGAACGGATGAGAGACGCCTGAATATAGCTGAAATATGAAGGCTGAGGTGTGGCTCGGATGAACAAGGTCAGAATTGAGTACTAGGTGGTAAGAAAAGTTTCTGAACTCTACGTCAGACCTCTTTAATAAAAATATGTGAATGTAGTTGTACATCTTTACATTTACATTGTGCATCACTGGGAGAAGTGTGTACAGTTAAAGAAGACTGTGTAAAAATAATATATTGTATCATCGTTGGGTTAGAAACTTTTTCGAAAACACGTGGGTACGTGTATACGAGCAAGTATGAAAGTAACTTGATTAAAAGTAATTGGTTATCTTGGCATGGACATGTTATGCGAAGGGATGCGAAAAATCTGCTAAGGCAAATTTAACTGCCTCGTTGGTCTCGCGGTTGACGTGTGCGACTGCTGATCATGAGGTTTCGGGTTCGATTCCCGGGTCGGACCAAATGTTTGTATGATCTACAAATATTTGTTTCGGAGTTTGGGTGTTTTCTATGTATAATATGTATGTATTTACAAAAAAAAGTATATATGTATTTGTATCAGTTGTCTAGTACCCATAACACAGCTCTGCTTAGCTTGGGACTTGATGGCGTTGTGTGTTAGATGTCCGAAATATTTATTATAATTATAAATGTTAGATATGGGAGTTGAAGGGTAGAAAAGAAGAACACCACAGAAAAGTTGGATGAATTATTTGAAAGAGCATAATATGGTTAGGAAATAGAATGGAAGGGTAAAAAATTGGGATAATATAATACACTAGCTGACCCACGCAACGTCGTTTACGACTCCTATTGCCCGTAGCGTAAAAAAATTCCCACGTTTTTGTAGCATTCTTCATTGGTGCTCCGCTCCTATTGGTCTTAGCGTAATGATATATAACCTGTAGCCTTCCTCGATAAATGTACTATCCAACACTGAAAGAATTCTTCAAATCGGACCAGCGGTTCCTGAGATTAGCGCGTTCAAACAAACAAACTCTTCAGCTATATATAATAGTATAGATTTAATTTTAATTTTCATACATAACACTGATGACCTAATATTTTCTTTCCAGTTGCCTTCCTTGCGTGTTTATCTGGCTTACTATACTCTTGGCCATCGTACAATGTCGCTAATTTTGTCTCCAACGAGACAGTCCTGGCAGAACCCATGACTTCCGTCCACGTGTCACTACTTGGAAGTGTGTTAAACATTGGGACCTTCTTTTTGACACCTTTGGTTGGTTTGGTGACGAACAAGATTGGTCGCAAGTATACCATCATATGCACTGGACTGCCTTTCGTAGTAAGTGTAATTCGTTAAATTCAAATAATAATTAAATTTATTGACTACCAGCTTTTGACACCTCTGGCTCTCGGAATGCGAGACCATGTTTTCTTAGACCAAGCTTCAAATCACCTATCTTCTTTCTATTACTATAAATGTAAATAATAATATAATGTGATCGCCATGGCCGAAATCGGTCGGATTACATCATCATCATCATCATAAATGTAAGTTTGTTTGTTACGATTTCGCAAACACTACTTAACCGATATTCATGAAACTTTGTACACATATTCTAGGAGGTATTAGAGGTAACATAGGATACTTTGTACTAAATGTGAGCGAAGCCACGGTCATTGCACTGAGTGTTGTGGGTTCAAATGGGACACTCACATGGGACAATACATTGTGTGATCCACATTGTGTTCTTCGTCTGGGTGTGTCCCTCGCGACACAGGATACATTGCCTTTATTTTAAATCGGTTCCGTTATGTTCTGTTCTGTTTTTTAAACTGTCTTCAAAAAAAAGGAGGAGGTTCTCAATTCAACCATATATATATAATTTTTTTATGTGTTCGCGGATAACTTCGTCGTTTATGAACCAATTTTGATGATTCTTTTTTTAATGGAAAGATGATATCCCCACGGTAGTATCACGATAAGGACACTAAGATCTGATGATGGCATCCCAGAATAATCGAGGGGAACCTTCGAAATTCGTGGTGCAGTTTTTAATTCTGTTATTTTATTCGTAAGCTAGTGCCTTCAATGTGGTCCCATTTCAATTTGGTCGTTCTTGAAGTCGTTTTTTTTGTTAAAGTGTTATTTGTGTTATTAAATAAAGAAATCTAGATGATGAAAACAGTTAGCCAATTTGAGGTTGTTTGTTGAATTAAACATAATCAGAGTGAATGAAAAGAAAGTTATTTCTTTCTTTCTAAATGTAAACTTTCTTTGATTACAGATAGGCTGGGCAATAATAAGCGTTACTCCATCGGTCGTCGGGGTTATAGTCGCGATGGCAATAGGCGGTTGTGGCACGGCTGGTCAAGCTCTCGCCACAATTTACGTTTCTGAAATAGCTCACATTTCCATTCGTGGATCTCTCACTTCATCCGTCCTTATTATCTATTTCCTTGGTGTCCTGGCGTCGTATGCTGTTGGAGGGTATTTCTCTTACATGCAGATAGTATACATGCAGTTAACATTGGCTGTGTTAAATATTGTGATGCTGTCATTGTTGAAAGACTCGCCAGTTTATTTGCTTCAGAAAGGACGAGTTAAAGTAAGTGTTTATAAATACAATGATTTATTATAATCTCTTTAGCATATTTTGTACAAGAAAAAGTTTAATTTATTAACCGACTTAAAAAAAAGGAGGAGATTTCTCAATTCGACCGTATATATATTATTTTTTTATGTGTGTTCGGGAATAACTTCGTCGTTTATGCACCGATTTTAATGATTCTTTTTTTAATGGGAAGGATATATTCCAACAGTGGTACCATGATAAGGACACTAAGATCTGACGATGGCATCCATGAGTCGAACCTTGAAGTCGGTTTTTATTTTGTTAAAATTTTACTTGTCTATCTCGACTACGTATCAATAGTCCATGTCGCCGGGGGCTATTATTACAAATCTATTGACGCCTTATTCAATAAAATCGGTTTGGTAGTTTAGACGCTACGTTGGAACATACAACCATACATAGGCTTTCAAAAATATTAGCCGTAGTCGGTTTAAAAATACTAGTGATATCAATTTTAAAGTTTAGTGATAAGATAACATTGTTTGCTTATAATGATGAAATAATGTAGTTTAACTCCTTCTAATAACGAACTGAATTAAATAATACACATAGTTGTGACAAAAAATAATATAAACATGCTTATAACAGTAGGTTACAAACGAACAAACACACAGGTGAATGTATTAAAAGCGCCATTAGCCAAAGCCATTATTTATGAACCTAATTCAAAATTTACTTTTCAGAATTTACTTTTTGGTCGGTTCGAATAAAATTCCATAAAAATACAACCTTAATGATAGAAAATTAAGAATATACTCTTAGTTTGTTGCAACTAACCATAACTGTTATTTTTTAAAGTAATGCTATTTTATGACCTAGGAAGCTGCGGAGTCACTCGCTTTCTACAGACAAACAAGTCCAAAATCAAAACAAGTTGAGATGGAATTGAACATGATTAAATTACAACTGGATTCAACACCTGATAAACCAGCTGACGAAGGAGGAGGTCTATGTTTGATTAATTATTTATTGCATAATATTTTTATTATTCCATCAAAGAAGATAAGCTTTAAAAAGTAAACATGAGACAAAGGAGTTGTGTTTATAAAAAGAAAGAAAATTAATTTAATTTAAAAAGCTTTTTAAAAACAAGCTTTTACTGGAATGCCTCGAGACGAATCAAACGAGTCCAAACTCGATGATGTTGCGACGTTTCTTTACAGAGTTCCTATGGCCAACTTCCAGCTCCAGCATCAGATCAGCTCTATGTCATTATAATATTGTATTGTCACGCTGTATACATATGCTTGCAAAATTTCAGCAAAATTGGTTCAAGCTTCAAAATTGAGTTGCAAGATTCCACCCAAACATACAAGCATACATACATACATTGCAAGTTAATAGAAAGCTTGTAAAAAATGAACACTTTTAGCTTTTACATGATGTATTGAATTTCGATGACTTTCATTTAACTTCAAATATTGCAATAAGAACTTTATGGCCTGGTGAATATCGCAGGAAACCGTTGGATGCGGGCAGTACAGAACCGGTTGTTTTGAAAAACCTTGGGGAAGGCCTATGTAAAGCAGTTGATATCTTTTGGCTGAGATGATGACAAGGAATTGCAATAAGTTGTTGTTAATATAATGTGTTAAACAAATCAAGTATCAAAGACCCCGCGAAATTCTGTTCGATTTTTTTTATATGCAAGCGAAATAGATCTACAAGTCTATCTAATATTTTTTCCAGACCCTACTGTAACCGAAGAATTATTGGATATTCCCAAACAGAAGAAGCTATCAGAATGGCAAGTTTTAAGTAAGTGTTCTATTTCAAGATTTTCTGTGATTGGGCAAACCTCATTCAAAATAAAGCTCCATTTGAACTACTACTCTAAGTAAACTGACATAGAAATGTAATACAAAAAATACTGTTCGAAACCGAACGTGCTAATGTAATTGTAATGGCAACACTATGGTTTTGTCATTTCTTGGTTTGACGTTTGAAATGTCATGTGACTTGGGAAATAGATTTTGCCAGGATAACTTGAGAATTGCGCTGAATTATCTGACTACACTTATAAGCTACTACTTATAAATCTAGTCAGATTATAAAAGCAATATTTCGGTATATCAAAAAGATCACAAACCACTAGGTCTACTGATTCAGAAATGCTGAAATCAACTTGATATTCCAATTTTTTTCAGATGTCATTTACCTAATCTTAAAATATAGTTTGAAATGAATGCTCATTGCATTGCATGAAAACAAAAGTTTTATAGGAAAAATTTGAAAGGGCAAGAAGCTATTTGCGATTATCGATGAGTACTCGTGAAGACAAGACGCAAGATTTTTTCGCCAGAATGCTGTCATATTGTTATTGATCTTTTCAGAACAGTCACCGTCATCAAGAAGGGCTTTTATTACGTCTTTAATTGTGATGGCTATCATGGTGCTTATGGGTAACATGCCAATGCAGGTGTATGCTGAAAATGTTTTCCGACAAGCAGCGCCATCTTTTGATGCCAACAAGTGCTCTATATGGCTGGCTGTTGATTTTGTTGCTGCTACTGTGATGTGCGCGTTAGTAGTTGATCGACTTGGTAGAAAAGTGAGTGTTTCATTCTTACCGAATGGTTTATTTTAGTATACTTGATTACAAACTGTTTTGCAATCTATGTTTGGAAGACTATATGCTTAAAGTTTACGACGACGTTGTATTAATAAAATATCACAATATCCTGATCTCTTTACCCTTAAAGCACACGTAGGAGAGCCACGCTTCGGCATGCATGGGCCAGCTCGACCTGAGTGATACCACGGCCTCACAAAAAACCGGTTTGAAACAGCGCTTGCGCTATGTTTCACCGAGTGAGTGAGGATACCGGAGGCCCATACCCTTCCCCCCATCCCCCAAAGACCAGCAACGCACTTGTGACGCCTCTGGTGTTGCGGGTGTCCATGGGCGGCGGTAATCGCTTACTATCAGGCGATATGTCTGCTCGTATGCCATCAATTCCATTAAAAAAACACATTATTGTGAAGTTTTAGCCATGTGCAATTCTTTAAAAAAAAACTTTGTGTTTAAAAAAGAACACAACTAATTACTCATGGTATTATGCTTAAATAATCTTAATTTTAAGCAGTTTCTTTTAGTTGGTTTAATTGTCCTATTCTTAAATGTGCCAAATATTTACTAAAATATATTTGACCGGTAAATCTTCTTTTACAGGTTTTGACAATCTTGACATGCACAAGTTCCTCAGCTTGTATGATCATATTGGGAACATTGATCCAATTTCAGTGGGCTTCAGAATGGTTCACGATCTTTATGTTATATCTCTATAACTTCTGCTTCAACATGGGAATAGCAGTGATACCATATGTGTTGATAGGAGAGTTGTTTTTACCCGAAGTAAGTATTGTGACTTCTATAAAACTTTTTACCTACCGATGGATAATTTTTCTGAAGTAGAATAATCATGTATTGTGGTAAAGCTATACTTTGGCAAGTATGAGGTAGTATCGACCGGTAAAATATTACTTTAAACAAACGAGTAAGGTTACCGGCGTCAAATCAATCTCTTCCATTCTTCTCTGATTTTGAAGGAAGGGACTGAGGGGACGGCTATGCGCTGGTGACCTGTCTGCCCATTTACCTAAACTATGGTATCAAGTAGCATGCCAAGGATCTTGAAAATCTGTCTTATCATTTTCCAGGTGCGGTCGTTCTGTTGCAGTTTTACTGTGTCAACTGGGTTTGGTTTGAATTTCGTTTCTACCATTATTATAACGCAGGTTATGGAAAGTTACGGGTTTGCTCCCCTCTTTTACGGATTCAGTACCATCGGCTTTGCAGGTGCCCTCTACGTTTTGTTTTGTGTACCAGAAACTAAAGGGTTATCTGTGGAAGCTATTCAAACGCTGTTTCTAAAGAAAAATGAGAAGAAAATTAGATCTTAGATTTTTATAGTTGCTATTGTTATTATAAGAACATACCCTGATATTCTTAACGCACCTACCTCGCTATCCTTACTGATCAATGTTGAACGGGTAGCAGTTCATAAATTGTAAGTAGCTTACAAAGGATTGCATTAATCCATTTTTTTTCCTAATATGATTAAATTCTGCCTCTGTGGCGCAGTGGTAGCATATGCGACTGCTGCGTTTGAGGTCTTGGGTTCGATTCCCGGATTGAATCAAATGTTTGTATGATCTGCAAATATTTGTTTCGGAGTTTGGGTGTTTTATTTTATTTTATCACTTGTTTAGTACCCTTAGTACAATCAGTGCTTAGTTTGGGTATGACGGCGTTGTGTTTCAGATATCCATAAATATTATTGTTATTTTGTTTTAATTAAATACTACATAAAGACAGGTTTTTTTAAACAAGATTTAAGAAAACTCAAAGAATAAATAAACTTATATGTTCTTTACATCACGAGAGATTCATAAGAGTATAAGCAAGATTCCTTATATCTGTCAAACAACATTTAGGGTCAGTTCCACCAGTTCCTGATAAAGTGTCAGATAGTTATCTGCCATATAACACATTAGTCCGGGATCCCCGGAACAAATTTTACAAGTTATTACTATCAAGCTATTTTTTTGTGAGTGGCTTCATTTTGATGTGCCCTCATCAAAATGAAGCCACACATTTCACCTTAAAAAAAATCGATTGTGATAGCTAACAGGGCACATTTGTTTTTCCCTGCTAGGGAAAAAAAAATTTGAGCGTAGGACCGGGATAACGTACCACGCAATTTGTAGGACAATGTGGCTGTTAAACATATATAAATATTAACTAACATTATTACATAATGTAAACAAATATTTGTCCAACAAAATGTATGGTTTGATCCTTCCAACATGTATCGATAACGAGGTCATCAAAAATGATACTAACCAGCTGATATTTTAACAGTTGCGTAATTAATATTGATATAATTTAACAGTCAAATTCTAAAAATTGCGTCGTACGTAATCCCGCTCCTACGATCAACATTTTTATTTAGGTGAAAGGTTGGCCCTCATCAAAATGAAGCCACTCACGAAAAAAAAACTTGATAGTATTAACTTATAAAATTTGTTCCGGGATCCCGGACTATATGTGACAGATGAAAAATTGTTTATAATGTATATGATAATCAGACTTTTTACCTTTATCCGAGACTTGTAAAATCTGTAGATATCCTGCAGATAAGTTTAAAATATTCTATCAGAGATTTTATCAGCAAGTAATGAAGCCGATCCTCAGAAAACAAACAGTGTTTGCACTGTAATTCATATTATATTTACTTTATTTGTATTATTATAAAAATCTAAAGTAACGCCGTCTATTTCACCACTAAATTGCTGAACCGATTTGCATGCAATTGATTACTGAGGAAGGACATAAGCTGCTATTTACCGCAATTACCGACCTACACGCAGCTAGAGCCGCGAGTAAGAGCTAGTGGATAAATAATAGAGATATAGGATATATACATTTGTATTGTGAAGAAATATTTCAATTTAGTGTTGAATGAATAATACTTTCCAGAATCAATGATCTGGGACTTTGTGAATCAATGATCTGGGACTTTGTGCATCATTAACCTTTGTAAAGTAGTTGTAAGGCTGGTTAGATTTTTCGTGTCTCAATTGTAGTATTAGTATTTGCATAAATGACGTGCCAATGTTTATAGTTATTATCTCATATGATAATATACTGAGTATGTAAAAGATGAATACATGAACTATAGTAATAGTTCATTAAAACAATAAATAAAATTTATTAAATAACATTAAATGTGTTTTAATTTAAAACTTCACCTCCTTGATTAGTGTTTTAAAACATTTACAAATATGTCTGGGTCATATTGGGACTTAATGATAATAACATTAAATTCAAAATTTAAAAAAACCCCTACTCAAGCACTTAATCGAGTAATCATACGCTAATGATATTTTTGCAGACATTCTGTTCTTCCCCACTTTCACCCCCATAACTTTTAAACGACTCAACCGATTTTCGTGAAACATGTCTGAGAACTCTCGCACGTAACTCGCCTTTCATACAAAAAAAAACAAATTCAAATCGCTTCATCCGTTCGCGAGCTACGGTGCCACAGACAGACAGGCAGACAGACAAAAAGACAGACAGACACGTCAAACTTATAACACCCCTCTTTTTGCGTCGGGGGTTAAAAAGGTTATAAAGAGGGAATCATCATATCATCCCTGATCCCACTTGTACATTTTCAGTTGCGGTGGTTTCGACAATGCATAGTACAACATTTTACTACTGAAACTAAAGACACAAGAGTATCTCTCCGAAATTTAAAATGGCAAAACTAAACTGATATTCCGTTATCGTTTTATATCGCAATTGCCAAGGAGAGAGCGGAACCGGGAGAGTATTAGAAATCTACTGGCCCGTCAGGCCCGGGAGCGGGCCAGGTACCGCAGACAACTCAGGCGCTGTATATCTCAGAACGATCTCCGTCCTCCATAAGCGTAAGCCTGAGGGTGAGAGATGGCATCATAGCAGTAGCAGCCTCGGGTAGAGGCGCGGACGCTGCGAAGCGTGCGCGCCCTGAGGGATAGTAACGGGAACATTGGGGTTCCCACACAGTAGGGGTCTATCTACGAACCGTATGTGGCCCGAGGTACGTTGGGGTTCCAGGGTTTTCCTTGCTGGGGTGCACCTGGTTCACCGACTTCTGGTACCCGAGACGGCGTGCGATTTTGGTCCGTTCGAGTCCGACATGCCACCATGGTGGTATCCGAGGTGATTTTCGCAGGAGAAAAAAAAGGGGATGTCCTCAGGAATAGATGCTAAATCTACACTTATGAAACATGGGTATCGACCATTTTCTAAATACGGGTACTATGAATGCGTATACTGATGATAGTTTAGATTAAGTTTATTGGTAAAATCTGATACTAAAGCAGAGATTGAAAAATTAGCCAAAAGATGTTGGAGCTTAGTATTTGATTCATCTTGGCCAAAAGACGTCTACAGCTTACCCAAGTCTTACCCTAGCCTTATGGGCCTTACCCAAGGCTCTCTCTATCAGGGATAAATAAAATATTTATGAAATGTTTTATTTATCCAACGGCTTACCACGACCTTCACCAGGTCGTCAGACCATCTTGTATAAGGTCTACCATATTTTATTGGATGATAACCTAATATTTTATTGGATGAACGTAATCGCTTAGCATTTTAACCTTCTAGCTACTTACCTACGTAAAAGGTAACTTCAACAGAATAGGGACCCTGTTAGTGTGGTATGTGACAGTATATGGCAAAACAATTTTATCAATAATATCGAAAATGTGCGGGTGGATGAAGAACCTTCTACTTCACGGATTCGACGACGGAGGGCGTGCGCCGCTGAGCCAGTCAGCCTGTGACCACGGCCAGTACAACCTGGTCGAAACGTTAGGCAAAACAGAGGTATGTAATACCTTGAAATAAGTGATCGCGTTAACTCCCGGAAAAATAATAATTATTATATCATGGAACGCGAAAGTTTAAAAGGTAACTTCAAATTATCGACACATCAGAACTGTGTGTGGTTTTAGTTCGTTCTATTCTGATATAAATCTTCATTGAAGAACAACATGAGGTGAGGATCTGTGAATGTTTTCACACGATAAAAACTATTGACGTCATTGAGACGTACTAAAAATGATTTCACATCACGGGCGCATCAGTCCGATACCAAATCAAGCAGCGTCTACACTATGGTTATCGAACTGTTGAGATATATAGTTAAAAGACTACAAACAGACATCATAGCTGCAAAAAGAAAAACTTAAACTCGTGGCAAAGTAGTGTTAAACTTCATTTACAAGAAAGCCTATGTCCAGCATTGGTCTATTGAAGGCTCATGAATTGAATTGACTCCCGACTGATTAGTCAGGATCACTCCGGAGCCTGCTCATATATCATCAACATCATCAACAACCCATAACGTCCCACTGCTGGGCTCGGGTCTCCTCTTAGGAGAGGGTTAAGGCCATACGTCCCCACGCTGGCCGATTCCGGGTTGGGAACTGGCAAGACTACGACTACTACTACTGTTTTTAAGCCGCCCAAAGGCCTCCAACTAAGCTTCACGACTGTTATCATATGATAACAACCAGGACCGACTGCTTAACGTGACTTCTGAATCACGGAGACGCTCATGGTAACATGCCACTAGCGGTCACCCATCCAGGTACTGACCGCGCCGTCGTTGCTTACCCTCGGTGATTGTTTCTAATCACCGAGTGCAACTGGGCTATGAGCGCCTCTCATATATGCTTAAGCATAGTCCTCCCATAATAATATATTCTAACTAATACTATACGATAGCGTCTGTGCCTTAAATTTTCTTGCTGTAACTTCTTAGACGTTTTCAGTCATCCTGAATGGACTTTGACGCGAATACAGAAAGGATGTAATAAAGTATTTTACATCCACAAAAAGTATTTACCACAACCAACGCAACAGTCAAAAATAAACCTTAGCAAATTTATCATATGTTTAGTTTTCAGCCGTCAGTTGTAATACAGGGTAATAATAATTACTGTCTTCAATGATATCAGCTGGTTTCTTATCTCTAAGTTTTTTTTACATTCAGTTTAAGTTTGTCATCCGCCCAAGATGGATAGTGACAAAGTAACATTTAGAGGAGCCACCGTCCAAGTGTTGGCGGCATTTTTAAGTTAGTATTTATATAGTAATAATTTAATATATTACTTTTTTTATGGAGTGATGAAATCAGATGAAATGAAATGAGCAGACGTATCACCTGATGGTAAGCGTTTACCGCCACCCGTGGACACCCGCAACACTAGAGGCGTCACAAGTGCGTTGCCAGCCTTTGGGGAATGGGGAGAGGAATGGAAGGGGGATGGGGCGCGGGGTTGGGGTATGGCCTCCAATATCCTCACTCACTCGGTGAAACACAGCGCAGGCGCTGTTTCACACCGGTTTTCTGTGAAGCCAACTTTCGCTGGCGTCGTGTTTCACCGAGTGACACCCCCTCACCATCCCCAACCCCTCCTCCCATCCCCCTCCCCTTTCCCCAAAGGCCGGCAATGCACTTGTGACGCCTCTGGTGTGGCGGGTGTCCATGGGCGGCGTTAATCGCTTACCATCAGGCGATATGTCTGCTCGTTTGCGCCCAATATCATAAAAAAAACTAGTTATAATCTGTGCTATGATAACCGGTCTGATAATAAACACACATCTCTCTCTCTTTCTTATCTAAAATCTGTTTAGCCTCTTAATAGGCCTCGACAAACATACTTATAAATTACTAGTTATATACATATTATAGATAATATACACCCAGACAACAAAAATTTTCGTGCACGTCACTCAATTGTTTGTTCCTGGAGGTTTAGTTTTGCAAATATTTTTAATTTTGCAGAGAAATGATTTTTCAACATGTATAGTAAAGTTTAAAAACCATTGAATGCTCCTAAGCTGTTTCTATTTATTTTATGTATGAGTTTGTCAAAGTGCCTACTCTGTCTGATGGAAAGCATAAGCAGAATTCAAGAGTAGCGGTCACCATACTCATTGCGAATGCAGACAATGCAACAATGTAGCCTGGTGACCCACACTACGGCGCGGCCCATTGAGATCACATCTTACTAATATATAAAGCAGAAGAGTTTTTTGCTTGAAGCGCTAATCTCAGGAACTACTGATCCAATTTGAAAAAATATTTCAGTGTTAGATAGCCCATTTATCGAGGAAGGCTATAGGCTATATATCATCTTGCTAAGACTAATAGGAGCAGAGCACTAATGAAAAATGTTACAAAAACGGGGAAAAATTCCTATGCTACGGGCAATAAGAGACGTAAACGAGGTTGCGTGGGTCAGCTAGTCATTTATATTCTGAATCATCTTACAATAAAGTTTAATAACCAGTTAATGTTCCTCCCAGAGGGCAAAACCTTCTTGCTAAGAAGAGGCATATTTGTATCAAGACTATATAGTAGAGGCTATAGAAGATGGTGATGATGAGGTCCTGCATTCGATCTTGTTTTTCAAGGTCAAAATATTTTCCTTATTTTTTTTTTTTCATTTCCTAAATTCCTTTGTATTTCGTGTGAGATACCGTAGATAAATCTTGTTTTCCTTACCAGCAATTTTGTAAACATTTCCGCAGGGTACAATTTGGTTTTAAGGAGGTTTCATTTATGATCGTCCGTTGTGTACGCATAGTAGGTGCAGAGAATAAAGTAAATAGTTATGAAGTTATAAAAATATTAGGGTTCCGTCCCCCGAGACAGAAAGTGAACCCTTATTTCAACACTTCATGTTTACAAATTAACGTATAGCCGCCCATTGCTACACGAAGGTCATGTCATTTTTATTCCATACTAATATTATAAATTCTGTCATCTTTCACGGCTTAACTGCTGAACAGATTTGGATGAAATTTACATTAAAATTCTTTGATTCTTGAGGAAAGACATAGGCTACTATTTACCGCGTTAACTGAAGTACACGTAAGTGGGGTGGGCATGAGCTAGTCATTTAATAAATGATCGAGAATAAAAGTTACCGGTACATGAAAGAAAAATAAACAATCGTTAATATGTTGTTATTTCATAAAAATATTCTCTAAGGATTTTTTTATGTATGGCCCTGCAAAAATGACTCTGCCTGATGGAAAGCATAAGTAGAATCCAAGAGTGGTGGTCACCATACTCATTGCAAATGCAAACAATACAACAATGCAGCATGGTGTGGCCATGGCGGCCTAGTGATGCTTCTGCATCATTTGGCCTCCGGACTCGCACTCACCAACGAAACCCGACAGCACGAACGCTGTCATTTTAAGAGGATTTTCTGTGTGAGAGTAGTACCGCCCCGGTCGAGCCGGCCCGTTCGTGCTGAAATCAGCGTGTCTCTGCTACCTTATAGTTTCTACAACTTTATGAATTTTGTTTATTTGTACTTTTGTTTGTACGGAACCATAGGTAGGCTAATTAAAGGCATTCAAGCTGGGTTTTTTGTGTTAATAAAAATTCTGAAACGGCTTAAGATATCATGCAGTTATTTGTTGAAGATTTGGTTTATGCTGATGGTTTTTCCGAGATATTTATAGCCTGTCTTAAATGTCTTTGAAATTATTTAAGTAAGATTTCGGAACTAAAAATTTGTTGCTACATTATTCGGTATTTGTTTTATAAAGTCACTTGGTTTTGCCCGCGGATCTGGTCGCGTGTATGTAGATTATTGTAGTCACAAATATAAATTATTAAAAAAAAACCCCGGCTGCATCATTATCTGCAATCTTTCTCTGGTTTAAAAAAAAAAAAAAAAATAATTTTGATGTAGCCAGCCACGACTAAGATGAATCTATTGACACCACTCACATAAAAATACGACAGGCCGTTTAGGCTCTAGGGCATGACAAAGAAATATACCTACCTATACCAAAGAAATATATCTATAAATATACATACACTCGAAAAACATAAACCCTCCTTCTTTCGCAGTCGGGTAAAAAGTAGCCGATGTTACTAACTGATAATGTAACATTCTATTGGTGCAAGTACTTTTAAAATCAATTTACAGGTTTAGGTATGAAAGTGTTACAAACAAACTCATATTAGAATTTACAACACTACTAGCTTTTACCCTCGGTTCCGCTTACGGTTACCTATATAGGTTATTACGACAAAGAGTAGTCTACGTCCTATGTGTTCAATCTGTCTTTACACTGAAGTTCATCCAAATCAGTTTGATTTAGCCGTGATAGCGCAACAAACAGACAGACAGTTCCCCTTAAGACAGTTCAACGTTATGTCCCAAAATATAATTCTTAATGGTGGTATCAACCTTTTAAGGGTCCGTTCACACAGACCGGCTCGGAGAGCATCGGCTCGCTTTTTTCTTTTCACACAGACCGGATCGTATACGCTTGGAATTAGCCGGAGCGGAGCCGCCAACTATTTCACATAGACCGGCTGTGGAAGAGAATCGGAGCCGATCAGCTGCGCGAGCGAGAAAGAATACGCAATCGGAGCCGGTCTGCTCCTCTTATTATTTCACACGAAGCGCGTTCAAGCATTCTTAATGACAAAAGAAGTGCACATGCAAAAATAAACCTTACTACAATTACTTAAACCTCTGTTTCCAATGTGATAAAAATCTGCTCTTCTCTCCGAGCCAGTCTGTGTGAACGGACCCTAATGAATTTTTACAGAATAATATATACAAACATTGAATTGATGTTTTTGAATTATCATATCTATCACCTTGTCTTAAGGTATTAAATATTATATTAGATCTATTACTTGAAATCCTAAAAATCAATATCGAACTAACTACAAGTTTAAGCGGTCACCTCACGCTCGCCGGCCCTTACTGCGCTAAGTGTTGTAGGTTCAATCCCCACAATGGAAATCACATTGTGTGATCTTTTAATTGTTGTTCTGAGTGAATATTCTTTGTGTACGTTTCATTAATGTAAGTTTCTTCGCAACACAAGATTTTCTCCTAGTGCTGAAGCTGTCTTTATAAAGAAAAGAAAGGACACCCAAAACTGTATCTTAAGCATACAACATTAAGCTTCAAAATCAAATTGCCAGGTATTAGCGCCACGCTGGTTTCAGCACGATTGGGCCGGCTCGACCGGGGCGGTACTACCCTCGCACAGAAAATCAACGTAAAATGACAGCGTTCGTGTTGTCGTGTTTCGTTGGTGAGTGCGAGACCGGAGGCCTATGATGCAAAAGCATCACTAGCCCACCATGGTGTGGGTCACCATGTTGCATTGTCTGCATTCGCAGTATGGTGATCACCACTCTTGGATTCTGCTTATGCTTTCCATCAGGCAGAGTAGAGTCATTTTGGCAGGGCCAAACATGAAATAAAAACTATCAACCCGAAGAATTCATCTACTTTTCTTATTATTTTTTATTTTTTTAAAAGACTACTCCCGCACTAGGAATAAATCCTGTGTCGCGGGGGACTTTACAAACATACATGAAACGGACACACAGAACACCCAGACTCAGAACAACAATTTGTGCATCACACAAAGTGTTGTCCTACGTGGGATTTGAACCCACGATACTTGGCGAAGTAGGAAACGGCGTGGTGACCGTTAAACCACTAGGTCAAACGTGCAGTCTACTAATAAATGAACTTTATTTTAATTACAGTATGTTTCGTGGAATGCCTAACGGGCATGTTATTCTACTGGCCATTCTATAACATCCCTAATTTCGTATCCAAAGAGACCGTTTTGTCTAAACCGATGACTTCAGTAGACGTTGCATTGCTCGGAGGCTTAGCGAATATTGGCGCATTTCTCTTAGCACCAGCTTGTGGTTTGGCGATAAATACGTTTGGACGGAAGAATACATCTATGCTTATATCTCTACCTTTTATTGTAAGTAAAATATTTAACCTGAATTCTATCTATATATATAATATTATAAAGCTGAAGAGTTTATTTGTTTGAACGTGCTAATCTCAGGAACCGCTGGTCCGATTTGAAAAATTCTTTTAGTGTTAGATAGCCCATTTATCAAGGAAGGCTATAGGCTGTATATCATCACGCTAAAACTAATAGGAGCGGAGCACTAATGAAAAATGTTTCAAAAACGGGGGAAAATTATCACGCTTCGGGTAATAGGAAACGCAAACGAGGTTGCGTGGGTCAGCTAGTTTCTTAATATACACACATAGAAACTATAAGCTATTCGTCTGAAGAATCTATGATGTTTACATCACGCCGTGTCTTGTACGTTGCATACTTTTTTTATGATATAGAGGGCAAGCGAGCAGACGTATCGCCCGATGTTGATATGAACGCCGCATGGACACCTGCAACACCAGAGGCATCACAAATTCTTTGCGGCCTTTGGAGGATGAGGAGAGGGATGGGGGGAGGGGTTGGAGTATGATCCTTCGGTTTCCTCACTCACTCGATGAAACACAGCGCAGGCACTGTTTCACACCGGTTTTCTGTGAGGCCGTGGTGTCACTCCGGTGGAGCCAGCCCATGCATGCCGAATCGTGGCTCTCCAACGGTACACGGTACTTATAGTACGTTGAACGTTACGAGTAGGTAAGCGCCATCAAATTCTCTGCGTTTACGGAATTTGGTCGCGAGAAAACCATTCTTAATAATAAGCGTTCTAATGCTGTTTTTTTTTAATAGTTTGTTACAGGACATAACTAATGACAAAGCTTCAGCGTAACATCTGACATTTAGTTAACCCTCGATTTTACTGTTCATAAAATTTTCATACCACAGGTTAAACATAAAAAAATCCTTTCGTAAGGAGTATGTAATTATAACATATTGGATGAACACTGCATCGTAAAAAAAATATTAAACAGAATATTATAATATAAACTAGGTGATACGACGAACTTCGTACTGCCATATTTACAACTAACTATTGCCCGCGGCTCCGCCCGCGTGTATGTCGGTTATCGCTGCAAATAGTTATTCTGATATATAAGCTACATTACTGTAAACTTTCATCCAAATCCGTTCCGTTGTTTTTGCGTGAAAGAGTAACAAACATCCATCCATACAAACTTTCGCGTTTATAATATTAGTAGGATATCTGTCTCAGCTTCCCACAGGCAGTGAACAGTCGCGGCCAAAAAAAATACTTTTCCCGTTATCTTTTAATTCTTATAGTACACAAACCTTTGTCGTAACAATAGCGAACACATAAAAAGAGAATGATTTATTTTGGTGCAGCCGATCGGAAGTTATGCGCGTACATACATTTCGGCGATTAATTTTATATATATTAGGTCTTTACCTATGAAATTGCCGTTTTGTATGCAATAAGTGAAAGTACTTATTTTTTCAAACTTTTTTATTTCTGTTATTCGAAAGTAATCACCCATGCAATCGACGCATCTTTGCCGACGCATTGGCAGTTTATTGATGGCACGACAACGCGCGACCCCATACTGCGCAACAGACAGTCTCCAAGCTGCAAGAGCTGGGGTTGGAAGCTCTCCCTCATCCGCCATACTCACCAGACCTTGGACCTACCGACTATTACTTTTTCCAAAATTTAGACAAATTTTTAGTGGGTAAAAAATTCAATTCCCGAGAGGCAGGACAAAATGCCTTTGAAGAGTTTGTTGCCTGACCCGTCCAGCTGATTTTTACAAGAAGGGCATCAATAAACTGCCAATGCGTTGGCAAAGATGCGTCGATTGCATGGGTGATTACTTCGAATAACAGAAATAAAAAAGTTTCATAGGCATTTTCCTAAAAAAGGCAATTTCATAGGTAAAGACCTATATACTGGCTGATCCGGCAAACGTTGTTTTGCTATAAAAAAAATGTGTATTAGAAATAGATGTTGGTCGATTCTCAGACCTACCCGAAATGAACACCAAATTTCATAAAAATCGGTCTAGCCGTTTCAGAGGAGTATGGTAACTAACATTGTGACACGAGAATTTTATACACACATCAAAAGTGTCTAGGGATCAAGCATTTTTATGCGGATTTCTTGAGATTGAGATGTGGCTTTGGCCCTGGCCTGCTCAGTCGCCAGACTTGAACCCGATTGAGCATGCATGGGATATGCTACAGAGAAGAGCTCTGCCGAATATGGAGGGTATCCAGTCGCAAGAAGACCTTTTTTTGTTGTTGCAACGAACATGGGCGGCCATTCCACAGCGTGATTTGGATGAACTCATTTTGAGTATGCCAAACCGATTCTTGTGTAGTTAGTGTTCGCGGTAGAAACACGGATTATTAATTGTTTAAGTTACCTAATAAAATTTTAAAGAAAACTGTTATTTCAGTCTTTTTTTCGAACTTTAATGTTAGTGGTTCAAATGTCAAAAATCCCTTTATTAGGAAAATGGCAAATTTCTTTATTAATGCAAAGGTGACTTGGTTTATCGTTACTGTGACAAACGAAAACACTTTATTTAATGAATCCTTAAAGAAAATTTTAATTAATATCAATCAGGAGAAAAGTTATTGCAAAAATATATGTTGATTCCTAGACACATATGTTGATCCCTAGACACTTTTGATGTGTGTATATAAGATGGATAGGTATCGATTCTAGTTCATGCCTCTAAGGGCACTACACTATAGAACGAAACTATAATTTGTTGAAATCTGATTGGTCTTGAATCCGGTTCTGATAGATACATCACTATTTTCTTACCGCCAATGTGCTATAAAAGATCTTTTTAAATCTGTAAGAATCGTTAACACTTAAACTCCCTTCTCTTATTTTAGATTGCATGGACAATATTATCTATTACAAATTCAGTTCCAATGGTCCTCATCGCTATGGCCATTGCTGGTTGCGGCACAGCGGGACAAGCAGCTTGCAGGATATACATTGCTGAATTTACTCAGGATTCCATTCGCGGAGCTGTGATATCATCAGCCGTATCGGTCTACTACCTCGGAGTGTTAATCTCTTATACCCTAGAAGGCTTCTTAACGTACTCCCAGATAATAAATGTGGAGTTAATCATAACGCTACTTTATGCTGTAGCGGTGTGCTTTTTAAAGGAATCGCCAGTTTATTTGCTTCAAAATGGAATGGAGAAGGTAAGTTTATTATCTATATCCATATCTATACTAATATTATAAATGTGAAAGTTTGTAAGTATGGATGGATGGATGGATATTTGTTCCTCATTCACGCTAAATCTACTGAACGGATTTGGATGAAACTTCACAGTAATATAGATTATACATCAGAATAACACATAGGCTACTATTTGCCGCGATAACCGATATATACGCGGGTGTAGCCGCGGGCAACCACTAGTAAACAATATTTTGATTTAAATAGTATACGTATCTGTATCGAGGAATATCTTCTGCATCAGTACAATGATATTACTGTGCTATGGCATGTATTATACAAATATCGTATGTGTTATAGCACAACTGGCTTTCCAATTTAAATAGCAGTACCTGGATGACCGAGCGTCGCTCGGTATATATTTTTTTATAAATAATAATATAAATAAACATAATAAAACTTTCGGACATCTAACACACAACGCCATCTAGTCCCAAGCTAAGCAGAGCTTGTGTTATGGGTACTAGACAACTGATACAAATACTTATATATATTTTTTTTGTAAATACATACATATTATACATAGAAAACACCCAAACTCCGAAACAAATATTTGTAAATCATACAAACATTTGGACCGACCCGGGAATCGAACCCGAGACCTCATGATCAGCAGTCGCACACGCCAACCGCGAGACCAACGAGGCAGAATAAGTGGGTTTTTTGGCAACATTGGACTATCCAAACGCCACCTTTTTGTTATTTTTCTACCAATAGTTTAGTGGCGCCCTCTCTTGGTACGCGATGATACTGTTTATTCTGCACCTTATTCCAGTATAGTTTAATGTAGTTCGCTCAAGTTGCGATAGATGGCGTTAGATGTACATTCACTTTATGTATTTGATTGTTAAAACACGAATAAAACGACATTTTCTAAAAATGAATCCTAGCTAGATCGATTCGTCGCCCCCGAAAACCCCTGCATACAAAATTTCATTAAAATCCTTTGAGCCGTTTCCGAGATTCAGATTATAAATATATATATATATACAAGAATTGCTCGTTTAAAGGTATTAGATAAAATATTTCCCTGAGCCTAAGGCTGATTTTGAAACCCTAACTATATAATGTTCTCCCACAGATCAAATAAAATAAGGTAGATAACGCACGGCCTTGTTCTTGTTGAAGCAAAAAAAGTAGCGTAGTTTCAAGTAAACACACGCGTTAACGCACACACATGCTAAGAAACTACGCTTCTTCGTCAGTATCGTACAAGTTGTCGATACTTGTACGGTACTGACGAAAAGTAGCGTAGTTTATGTCTAGTAGTGGACTATTAAAGGCTGTTGATTTATTTAATGTCAAATTCAACTTCAACTTGCAGTGTTTCTATTTAAAATAAATACCATTTATAATTAACTAGCTAGCCTATTTTCTTCCTCACGAATCAAAGAATCTGCATGCCAAATTTCATTGAAATCGATCCAGCGGTTTGTCCGTGAAAGCAGGACAGACAGACAAAGATACTTTCGCATTTATAAAATAGGTATAGAGGAAACTGAATTTGTATAGGTATGATTAAGAAACTTGATTCGAAATAAATATCAATCAATTAGTTGGCCTACTTAAGATTCATTGCCAAGTTGTTTTCCGCCTTCTGTGTTCAATTCGGTTCTTGCTAATTCAAAATTCTCGGAAATTAAATCCATCAAACGCTTGCTCAAACCATACCAATATTTTTGAGTTACATGTTAAGGCGTAAGACCAACGGCATGCTATTTTTGAAAGAAAATTATTATGATTCCTAACATATTAATTAATCTTGATAACATATCCAATTCTTATTTACCCTTTGATTCTTACTATATATTTCACTTTCCAGGAAGCTGCCGAATCAATTGCTTTCTACAAGCAGACGACTCCTTCATCGACGCAAGTTGAGGTCGAGATTGCCAAAATTAGGTTACAGCTCCGTCAAAGACCAAATATTTTGATAGAAAAAAACGAAGGTATGTTACATACCATAACTATTACCTACTTAGATTTAACACTTGTTAATAGTTCCGCTGTAAATTTGAGTAAAATATTTTTTGTTACGTTTGTTACGTTATATGTAAGTACGTAAGCCACGCGCCATGAACAGCGTATGCAGAAAATCTATACTAACCCGTTTTGGCTTGTTAGGTATAGTAGCCAAGAACCTCCTTTCAGCAGTGGACTTTGAAAATGCGATGATGATGATGAAGGTAATAATGATGAGGATCTATTCGAATACAAGTGATTTCAGGTAAAATGTATCAATGACAGGTTTTTTTGAGAGCTTAACTATATTGATGGCATTCTCAAGACTGTTACTGCCACTCAGCAAATGATAGTTCTAGTAATAGTAGCAAAAAGGCATTTACCTAAATTACAAAGGTACTTGAAGAAGCAATTAAATAGTACATTGTTCACCGAGGGAGGAAAGGGACCGATTACTAGCGAGGGAGCAGTCTGTGGCCCGAAGGCGCAGCTAAGGGCCACAATACTCCAGAGGTAGGAATGGGACTTTCACCCGAGTGCTACACAGTGCTTTATACTACACCTGTGAGGAACATTTAAGGATTTGTATTGTAGAAAGTATTTAAATCAAAACGTAAGACACCATGTAAGACACAATTTAGCTTAGAATTTGACCGATATTTCGCTCTTCTTTTGTTTTTTTTATTCTTCACAAAAGGATATCAGTGGCACGGAGATTCCATATTTAAATTATATGAAAACTCCTTGGGCAGGCGCACGCCATAGATAAGATAACACATGAGAAATGAAAATTCATACAACTTTCTCTCCCGCCAAAACACGTTAGAAATGGATTTTCATACATTTTTCCTCCCGCTTATTCAGGTGAAGGAAAAGACTAACGTTCTCTTTTAATTTTCAGGGAATAATGACTACTGTTCCGATCAGGTGTAGTATAAATGTAGTTTTTTATATATTAGCATTTACGATGAATCTTTTTATGAGTTCAATATTCTTTAATGTTTATCTTTGCAATTTTGTAATAAAGTTTGTTTTGTTTTCAGAGTCTGATACATTGATGTTGCTGCCAACTTCGAATATAAACATTTTTTCGGAATGGAAGTTTTTAAGTAAGATATGTTTCAAATTAGAATTTTCAAAAGTGACATTAGATTGAGATGGAATATTTCGTTTACATACAGGTTAATTGTACGATCAATGATTAGTGTAAACTGTTTAAAAAATCTTTGCAACGGGAAAAGTTTTTTTTTGTCCGCGACAGGAATCTGAAACAGATATGTTAATATGGCGGTACGAAGTTCGCCGGGTCATCTAGTTTTATAATATATAAATTGTGCCTAAAATTGTGGTTTTTTAACAGACAAATCTCAGTCTACTCGACGCGCACTCTTCACCTGTTTGGCTGCCATGGGTATCATGACTTTTATGGGAAATATTCAACTACAGTTATACGCAGAAACCCTATTCGCTGTAACTGTACCATCCTTGGACTCATCCAAGTGCAACGTGTGGCTGGCTGCAGTAATTGTGGTCGCTTGTTCACTGTCCTCATTTATAACGGAGTGGTTAGGCAGAAAGGTAAGTTGTTTAATGCGCTCTAAATATACAAGATTTAAAAAAAAAACTATAACTCACCTACTTCAATATTTTCTCCCTCATTCACTAAAATAGGTTCAGTAATTTAAGCGGTACAGTGGATTACAGAAACATATACAGGCTGCCAAGACTATTACCTTTTCTTTAGGCTTCTCCCTAGTCGGGTGATAAACATTCAGTTGGTTTGTCTGCGCTTGAAAACTCAAGAAGTTCTACACTGATTGAGTTCAAACTCACCGTATTGATATAAAAAAATCATTGAAAATTCGACAAAAGTCATTGTAAACATAAAAAGAAATTATTTGACGTGGATTTGGACGTAGGTCTGATGATTAGTGATCCTGACTGTTAGAGTTTTGTCAGAGATTTTAGGTTCGATTCCCAATCAACACAAACAATTGTGTGCACGATCATGCGCTCCGTCTGGGAGTAATTTATCTATACTTAATATTATCAAGAGATAAAGTTTCCAAATTTATTTGGAAGGTTGTAGGGGGTAATCTTCGGAAGTACTAATCTGATTCTGAAAATGTTTTCATTAACAGAAAGCGACACTATTCAGGAGTGACATAGGCTATCTTTTAATATGGTATATTTTTATATGTAAAAAAAATCAGTTAAAAGTAATAGTATTTGTAAATCAAGTCGAAGAAAAGCGGGCGGCTAACGTCCAACGAAGTGGGCGCGGGTCGGCTAGTTTAGTTGTATCATAGCATTCTAATACTATTACAAGCTTTTTATTAACTTGCAATGTATGTATGTATGCTTGTATGTTCGGGTGGAATCTTGCAACTCAATTTTGAAGCAGATATCTTAAACCGATTTTGCTGAAATTTTGCAAGCGTATGTATACAGCGTGACAATACAATATTATAATGACATGGAGCTGATCTGATGCTGGAGCTGGAAGGTGGCCATAGGAACTCTGTAAAGAAACGTCGCAACAGCATCGAGTTTGAACTCGTTTGATTCGTCTCGAGGCATTCTAGTAAAAGCTTGTTTTTAAAAAGCTTATATTATTTTATTTTCCAGTTGCAGATGACTTTAACGTGTGCTGGCTCCACAGTCTGTACTCTCATATTGGCTGTTCAGACACAGTATGAATGGGCTCCGGACTGGTTCACCGCATTCATGATATATTTATACAACTTCATTTTTAATTTAGGAGTTTCAGTGGTACCTTATATTTTGATCGGAGAGCTGTTTTTACCTCAGGTATGTATGCTTCAAATTGAAAAAGGTACAGCATAATTAAGTTAAGGTTATGGCTACTATTATTATAATGACTGCCTCGGTGACGCAGTGCTAGCGTATGCAACTGCTATGCTTGAGGTCTCGGGTTCGATTTCCGTCCAAATGTATGTATGATCTGTAAATATTTGTTACGTATTTACAAAAAAGTAATACGTATTTATATTAGTTGTCTAGTACCCATAGTACAAGCTTTGTTTAGTTTGCGTTGTGTTGCAGATGCAGAAAAGACCCAATCTCCGAAACAAATATTTGCAGATCCGGGAATCGAACCCGAGACCTCAAGCACAGCATTCGCATACGCCACCACTACGCCACCGAGGCAGTTAGCTTTGCTTAATTTGGGACTAGCTACCGTTGAGTTAGATGTCCAAAATATTTATTATTATTAATTTTACAGGTCAGAGGATTGTGCAGCAGCCTTATCTTGACAGCAGGCTGGTTAATGAACTTCATCGCCTTGTGCATTTTTATACCTATACTTGAAGAATACGGCTTCACACCACTGCTCTACGCGTTTACCGCAGTCGGCTTTTTAGGAGCCATCTATTCTTTCTACTATCAACCTGAGACTAAAGGATTATCTGTTGCTGCTATTCAAAAACTGTTTATAAAAAATGCTAGGAGAAGTGTTATTATTTAGACCTTAAAACGTTATTTGTAGAAGTATCTACGATCTTAAGACTGCTTAAACAAGGCTTATGTAGAATAAAAAATTAGTATAGTGGACGATCCTATAGGACTGATCGTCACTGACTCTGAATGTCGAGAAGAAACCAAGGTTTTGATTCGCTTGCGGGGCAAATAATTATGTTAATGTTCAAGATCACTTGTGCCGTGTCTGCGTGAAACAATATTTATGGAAGTTTATCAGCAATCTACGTAGGCGTTCTGTAAAGTTTTCGACCTAACGATGTCATAAAACATTTTCCCTATTTCATTGTCCCTTTGAACTGCATTTCACTAGTTTTTATTACGAGTGCTGTTATCTTCACTTTGCATCAGAATCGTCGGATACTTTTTAGACTACCATTAGTATTTAACACAGGTTCTATCTATTTTGGAATCGGACTTTCATGGTTTTTCTGTGATTATAAAAACTATATTCAGTATGTTTTTTAGTATTAAGAATCTCAATAAAAAAATAAATTTTTCATTTGGTTTTATTTGGTTTGGTTTTTGAATTTAGGTTTTTAAAATTTTGTCTAAGTGCATTGTTACGTTGTAACAAGATCCTGACAATGAAAACTAAATATATATAAACGTATAACTCTAAAAATAAACATAAAAAGTATTACGTACAAAATGACTACGCAATAATCTAGTATTAGCAAAACGGGAGCCGCGCGAATTCACTAGTATAGGTAAACGGTGGCGATACATGGCCTAATATGGTAATCCGGAAATGCATATCGATGAAACAATAGAGATGAGAAAGCTATCGCTATCCGACGCCAGGAGGCGCTACGGTGGGATATGCCTTACTGTTCTTACCAATAGCAGGGTCTCAGTAAAAACCAAGGGCGATACCATCTTAATAGGATAAACCGCTCATTTCATAGCTCTGTTCATGTCGTCTCTCGGATTATTCTAGAAGTCGGAAACGAATGTTCAACCTTCGATGAGATTCCATTACTTTCGATGACCGAATGGCCGTTAATTCTGATAGGCATATAAAAGCGGGTTCCCGGACGGGAAGATCATTTTAATTTTCGTATCACTAAGAAGTTGAATAGAGTATATATTATCTACGGCGCAATATTGTGAAAGTTCTGTATAAGTCGAGATTATTCGCCGTTATAATTTTTAACAATAAAATTAATTATAATAACTTCAGTTACAATTCCCCCAGGTGAGTTTATTATAAATTATTCCGATAAAACTGTGTTTGATGGCTGACCAATTCTAAATTGCTTTCGCTACTAATTAGGAATGATTTTTCGTCCATAATAGTATTAAAGATTTCTGTAGCTGCCCATAGTCCATATAGTGATTTAACAACATTAATACTCTCGTAGATTGTAACTTGACCGTTAGAATATTCCCATAAGTTTAAATGATCTTTCTATAATGTCTCGGATGATGTTCGTTGTCATTCCATGGCGTGTTTTATTCCTACCGTGCAATATACAAGCGTATGTAATTACATAGGTTGGCTGTAATTTTATTTATAAGAACCAATTGGTTAAAGTAATGTTTTGTTAGTTTACGTACATATTTGCAACTAGTTATCTAGTAGTAGTTAATTCTAAATTGTCACCTATATTAGTATATTTTAAATGACGCTTGAACATTCGTAATGTAATTGTGAAATATTGTGTTAACACAATAACTTTGATTGAGTTCAAGGTCATACTTGATGAATTTATGTTTATCTAATAACTTTAACCTTATAATGTATTATGACCACATAGCTGGTAAATTCTATAACTAAAATAACATCATAACCCTCCTTTGGCTTTGCCATGGTCGAGTAATTAACTTAATATTTAAATGTAAAATAAATTTCGATATACCGACACATTTTAATAATGAAAGTAGCTTCACTTTTTCCTTATGATGTAACTACCTGTAATTACATTTTATAGTATAATTTTCTTTGTAACTACGGCGTAGTGGTTTGATGACCGTCCGGCAACTAAACCGTCGGGGGTTCGAATCCGGAATAGTTATTTTTTTTATTAATTTGCTTGAATGTTATTCCGTTGGTCATCACTCCACTCCGTTATTTTATTAATTTGCGATAGACACCGACGCCCGTACCGGGTCTTGCCTAGTGCTGGGTATTGGGTCTTTCGCGCTTCAAATGTCTTGACGGCGCGTTTCAGATAGGGGGACACCCTTGGAACTGAAGACCACCCTTGGAACTGAGATCACCCTTTCTACTGAAACCAGACTTGGGCCGATACGACGACCAGCCTGACCACAGACCACAGCCGCCGTCTCAAGTACGACCGGTGAGCGACGGATCGGAACCCAGGAGATCGACCTGCACGGCCAGTCACCGTCATAAGACCCCACGCTGCGGGACTAGACATTAGTTAAGTGGCTTAGGGTTCGACCCTGTACGAATAAAGACATTCCAGAGCTTGGAACCTCACCCCAAAAATTGTAATTAATTTAAAATTTTTATTTTCTTATTTTTATAATAAATTATTAAATTGTTTAGTTTTTTTTATTGTTCCCGCCGTAAGGCGAGGGTAACAGCATGTATGCTGGCTTTGTATTTACGTGTGTGATTGTGTTTTAATACTTAATGCTATTATATTTATTGATTTAGTACATTAAACAGAATTAAAATTAGTATAATAAAAAACAAATTAAATTTTAAACATTTTTATTGCAATTATTTACCACTAAATATGTATGTATAAGAAAAATAAGTAGATACGTGTCGAACATTTTGCAGTTCCACTTTCATAAATTTGCGATGTAAACGAACCTCGATCCAGTCACGAAAGTACTGGCATTTAAGGTGCAGAGTCGTATACCGTGAAGTTTTAGCCGGTTCGATTTCGACATTCCATTGAATTTTTTATACATGTGTTATAATAATCTATGTAGGAGTGAAAATTAAATAAAAGAAACAAATTGTAGGTAGCCTAACCTCAGTTCATATTTATAATTAAAACATTAAACAGTTCACAACAAACGAATCTTATAATTCGAAATATGATTACAAGAAATTCACGAAATACATAACAGATCGACATTAAAACGATAAAGAAATAGGTTTACAACGATATAACATTAAAATATCTGATGTTTGTGCCTTCAAAGTGAAGGATCTATTCAAACAGAGTTCTGAATTCATAATATTTATTCACAATATTAGCATTACGGTACTAGGTAATTTGTATAGCGCCATCTGCACTGACTGACTGACTGACATCTGACTGCACGGTTGGCCTAGTGGTTTAGGCGGTCGCCACGCCGCTTGCCAATTCGCCAAGTGTTGTGGGTTCAAATCCTACACGGGACAACACTTTGTGTGATCCACAAATTGTTGTTCTGAGTTTGGATGTTAATTGTGTCCGTTTCATGTATGTCTGTAAAGTCCCCCGCGACACAGGATGTTTATTCCTAATGCGGGCGTTGTCTAATAAAAAAAAAAGAAAAAAAATAAGAAAATCTGTAAGTTGCATATATTATGATATTTTATGATAAGGAACTTCGTTCCTATCTGGTGACCCACGACACCACACGACTTTTTTACGAATAAAACTTGAACAGTCAGTGTCAAGACAGCTCATTGTATAAATCCCAAATTAAAGGACAGGGATGGAAGATGATGTTTATAGAACAGATTAAATTTAAAGTTCTTGACATATATTATCTATTGAAATATCAATTGTTGTAAACTAGGACTGAGAGTTAAATAAAAGACACAAATTGGAGGTAGCCTAACCCCAGTTCTCATTTTAATAAAAACACTAAACAGTTCACATCAAACGAATCTTATAAATCGAAATTACAAGCAATTTACGAAATAAACAACAGATCGACATTAAAACGATAAAGAAATAGGTTTACAACGATATAACATTAAAATATCTGATGTTTGTGCCTTCAAAGTGAAGAATCTATTAAAACAGAGTTCTGAATTCATAATATTTATTCACAATATTAGCATTACGGTACTAGGTAATTAGATTATTTAAAAAACAAAATAGTGTTACAATGACAAAGGGTCGACCTAATATTGATTGGTTTTAATATATTTGTGAGTGCTTTCAGAAATCTGAAGCAATCGGAGATTTATGACTTTAGTGAAAATCAAAATAATGTTGAATGATGTTACTGAACCAAACTCCGTAGGAGAGCCACGCTTCGGCATGAATGGGCCAGCTCGACCAGAGTGATACCACGGCCTCACAGAAAACCGGTGTGAAATAGTGCTTGTGCTGTGTGTTTCACAGAGTGAGTGAGGATACTGAAGGCCCAACCCCCCCTATCTCCCCCCATCTCCGAAAGGTCGGCAACGCACTCGTGACGCCTCTGGTGTTGCAGGTGTCCATGGGCGGCGGTAATCACTTACCATCAGGTTTCACACCTGCACAGACTGCACGTTTGACCTATTGGTTTAACGGTCACCACACCGTTTCCTACTTCGCAAATCCCACGTAGGACAACACTTTGTGTGATCCACAAATTGTTGTTCTGAGTCTTCTGGGTGTTCTTTGTGTCCGTTTCATGTATGTTTGTAAAGTCCCCCGCGACACAGGATTTGTTCCTAGTGCGGGACTTGTCTTTTAAAAAAAAAAACTGAATGCACTCACAAATATATCAAAACCAATAAATATTATGTCAATCCTTTGTCATTGTTACACTATTTTACATTTTTTTAAATCTAATTACCTAGTACCGTAATGCTAATATTGTGAATAAATATTTGAAGGCACAATCATAAAATATTTGATAGGTAGGCACATTTTATATCCTACTAATATTATAAACGCAAAAGTTTGTAAGTATGGATGGATGGATGTTTGTTACTCTTTCACGCAAAAACTACTGAACGGATTTGGATGAAACTTTACAGTAATATAGCTTATATATCAGAATAACACATAGGCTACTATTTGCTGCTTCTATTTTCTTAGTATACATTTTGTCACTGTTTAAACTTTCTCTACATTCTGGCACATATTTTAAGATCAAACGAAGTCGAATCAAATTATAATTAATGATTAAACGAACTTACCTGTAAGTGAAGTTCTATCATAATTATGTGAGGTGTTTCGTTCGAAGAGATTAGATATATACACTTGTAGTCACACATACAATGTCGCCACTAATGCACTAAGTTTAGAGAAAAAAAAAAAGTGGGTACACTGACACTTCCCTATAGATTTACTGCGTTCGATACCTCATTTAGTTCAGAGATAAGACATATTCATTTCACAAATTAGGGAGTTTTAGGGAGGGCGGGACTCTAATCTCTTCGAACGAAACACCTCACATAATTATGATAGAACTTCACTTACAGGTAAGTTCGTTTAATCACTAATTATGCTTCTGTGTTTCGTTCTCGAGATTAGATATATACACTTGTAGATGTTGAGAGATCTTTGTGAAATGAATAGATTTTAGGTAAGTCAATAAAATATTGAAAGAACCAAAAACATTCGTTGATAGTTAAAAATAAAGAATTTAATCACAGCTGATTATATATTAAACATGTGAGTAACATTTCCCACAAGCTTACTTATTTTACCTAGGATAGGTAATAATTAAAATATAGTAGTATAAAAATATTACAAACAATCACGTTAGTGATTTATGAATATTATCAATCAAAGTACTTCTAGCAAATAGGTTTCTAGAATCAGTTAATATTGCCCTATTATTAAACTTGGCAAATGTTGTGGATGTGCCATACCATCCGGAAGTTTTCCTTATTAGATCTAAATTGACAGCAATTTTAAGAGCTCGAGAAGTACTGGCATGTCTAGTACTGTTAGCAGAAAACAGTAACATCGAATCCACTCACCCCTTAGGTACTCTTTATCCACCTACTAAGTGTTTGAGCACAAACTTTGTTATGTTGTGGATCTTTGGTACTAATTAAAAATAAAGGTGTGATTATAACGCAACGATTCTGTTACACGTAAGTAATCAAATAATAATTTTGCAGGCCATATTTCGGGTCTTTCTCGAAAGTATGTAAGCATTAGCTGTTTAGATTTTACACAAAGTTTTTTATTAAATCAGAGATCTTTATAGATATTTCATCAGGTGATGTACTAATATTCTCGATTTTAATTTTTGATAAGGTTTGAAGTCGGTAGGCTGTAACAAGCAATTAAAGTAACCAACTTTCTTGTTATTTAATCTTACGATAAATTATAGTGAGGTACCCAACTAGACAGAGTGATACCATTTCTTTTTAAACAAGTACCATATTGTTTGATGGAATTTTCTTAAAGGGACGCACATGATATGAATTGATGCAGGAGGAATACTTCTTCTCAGTAGAGATTCCCGCACAATACTCCGTCAACTAGGGTAATCTGCTTGTGCATCTGACGGTCGCTGGGATGATAAATTTATTTTCCAAAATATAATTTATACTCTTGATTGTAGGCACTTAACCTTTGAGAATGCCATAAGGCGAAACCGGTCAGGTGTTAAGATAATTAAAATAGTGGAATAAGTACAAATGAGTTTGATTCTAGACTGTAATACTTTCCAAAAGGTTATAAAAAAAATGTATAAGGTTATTTTCCATAAGGGATACCACGGTTGTGACAGCCACGCCGGGACGACTAGTATTCCTCTAGCTCTATCAATAATAATCTTTCTTAATAACCAAAAAAACCGGAACTGGAAAACCGTAAAAATACAATTCGGACCAACATATTGAAAAGCGTTAATATTATATGCGTCACGATCTTTATGCCATGATACGTATTTAGCGCATTTTTTGTATATATGACTAGCAAACATATCTTTATCAGGCTGACCAAAGGATTTAATACTTGTAATTTTTTGAAAGGCAAAGTCTGACAATTCTCAATCAAAGTCGGGGTGAGCCTCGCACCATTGCCATATATTTTTGGTAAGTTTGGTTTTGTGTGGAAACTGCACACCTCCCGTGCGATTTGTGTAAGCAATCGCTGTCGTATCGTCAATTCGTAATATAATTTGACACCAGAATAACTTTTTACTAAAAAAATTTAAGACCAATGAAAGCAACCATTAATTGTAAATAATTAATATGCTGATTTCTTTCCTCTTGGCTAAGACTATCGCCTGCCGTTTTCCCGCACAAGCTACACCCCATCCCGTAGTTGAGGCGTCAGACTTAATTTCCAACTGATGTTTATCAAATTTAATTTTGCAAACAGATTTATCGATGAAATTTATCCACCAATAAAAATATGGATCTAAAGAAAAAAGAATGGTCATGAACTTTTCACAATTAATCATCGCCTCTTAGATTTAAGAAAATAACATCTCTCAAATCTTTAGTAGACAGCCAATATTCAATGGCAGGACAAGCAGATGTTAAAAGTTCTACTAAACGAGCAAAATCCCTACTTTTACATCTATTGATCGTTTTTAAATTTTAACAATTCTTTCTTCTCACGTTTTCAGCAGGTAAGCTAATTTGCATTGTTATAGAATTAATGATAAATCCTAAATATCTACATGAATTGCGAGGAATCAAACAAATTTTAGATTCAATTATAATGAAGCCCAAAGAATAAAGAAATTTCTTTGCAACTTCAACGTTATCAATACAATCGCTATAGCAATGTGATACGAAACATAAATTGTCAAGATATGTTGTTGACTATTTACCAGTAGGTACATCTTAATAATTTGACAACAGGCTTTATGATTTTAGTAAAAACGTAGGGCGGGCGCTCTACTGAGACCAAACGGCAGAACATTCAATTCAAATGTTATTTTTTCTTTCTAAATGTTAATTCCATTTCCATTTTTAAATGTTATCATGAAGTTTTATTGAAAAATATGCATAAAGACGCATTTTTTTTTTATCTTAAAGAAGATCGGTTGTGGACATAAAACAATCCTTTGAAATAAGCTCAATAATTGCTTCAAGATCTTCTAATTTTAAATGCTTTGTATTTATAAATGCATTAAAAAAATAAGAATTAGGCAAGTAATTTTGTTTGGTTTCGGTACCAAGAATATATTATGATATGAATTGGTCGTCGCAAGTTTCACATTTTGAAACAGTACCAATAGTACAGTACAGGTACACACACTGTAACACAATAGGTAATAAATTATCTATAGCCTGGACAAAATTACATTCTTCTATACGAGAATATTTTTTAGACAGTGGTAATTTGAAATGAAGTTTTTGTAAAAGGAATTTCATAACCCTTTATCCATGAAAGTACTAATACTGATCGTAAAAAGGACATAGCCAGCCAGCAAAGTAGTGTTAATGGCGGTTGGCGGTTGCGGCTGTTGCTCGGACGTGACTCTCTGGATGACTGCAGGTGCAGACTCCTTCGTTCTTCGAGGCCCCATCGGTTTGCCATACGGGGCTGGAGCGAGCCTTACAGTTTCAATTCCTGTTGGATGGTGGAGGTCTTGGGTTGTTTGCTAGAAACTTTGGGGGTAGTGGAACAGACTTAGCTGAGCAAGAATAAAAATAAGCCTGTTGACAGAATCATTATGTTGACAATCATACAGGATGCGCTCTGTTGTCTACAAGTAGTTTCAATATAATTGGATCTTTTGTTCCTTTGAAAAAAAATAATAGTAATAGCTTTACTAAGAAATGAGATAGCACTGCCTATCTGCTTCTGTTTCGCCTGCACAGCTTTAGCACTATAAAGTCAGCAAGCAGCAGTTAATCTCGGGATTAACCTCTCTACTGCGTAATTCAAGGGTACCCCGTTGCCGCAGTTGAGAGGTTAAGGGCTGGCGTGTCAACAGCTGGAGCTGGAAGAGCTTCTAAGAGCTCCTTGCGGGGTTCTTTTGTAAGACCAGAAGTGGTTATGTTCTCATAACGTACTGCCGAGCCCCTTATGTGTCCTTACCAAAGAATCTATCGGTTAATGGATATCAGTCCCCAATATTTCTAACACGGTTTCGTCATTTTCCGAGTCGTTATTTGCAATCGGAAATCATTAATTGCTGTACCATTGTCGTTAAGAAAGAATAACAATATTTGTAGTGCAATACAACACACTAATATTATCTAAAATTATTTGTTTCATAATATAATTAACATTCAAGTACGTAATTTGATGCATATGCATGACTGTAGGTAAGTACCTTCACAGGTTATAAGGAATTTTATGAAAATTTTTAAGTTTTATTGAGCGAGGACAGCGGGTAAGATGAACTCATTTGCGTTACATCGTGAACCCGAGATAGGTAAATGCATAATTTGCTACATGGTTATAATTCGGTACCTAAACAGGCAACGTAGTCATATTTATACGTGACAACACGTACAGACACCGCGGGTAAGATGAACTCAAGACGTTGCATCGTGAACCCGAGATAAGTAAATGCATAAATTGCTACATGGTTATAATTCGGTTCCTAAACAGGTAACGTAATCATATTAATACGTGACAACACGTACAGACACAGCGAGTAAGATGAACTCAAGACGTTGCATCGTAAATCGTAATCTATACTTATAATAAGAATGTAACAGGTCCAATTCTGTACATTAAAGATATTTTGAAAATTTTTTTGGAGGGCTCTCTATTATCGATACTGAAGCCAAAACTGTAATTTTTTTCATTTTTGTCTGTCTGTCTGTCTGTCTGTCTGTCTGTCTGTCTGTCTGTCTGTCTGTCTGTATCTTGGCCGCGCATCACGCCGAAACTACTGAACGGATTCAAATGAAACTTGGCATAATTTTAGTTCATACTACGAGGTAGGACATAGGATACTTTTTATCCCGAAATTCAGCACGGTTTCCTGGAGAGAGGGGATGAAAGTCAAAATATGTACTTGGTTGTAATTCAATAACACATAGTCCGATTTCATTCATTCTTTTTTTGCTAGAAAGAAAAAAAATAAAAATAACGGGCAAAGTCTTTTTTTGTCCGCGACTGTACACTGCCAGTGGGAAGCTGAGACAGGTATGTAAATATGGCGGTACGAAGTTCGCCGGGTCAGCTAGTCGTAAATAAATGAGTTGCAACTCGTACGTTACAACGTCATTCCACAAAACATTGAAAATTATCCGTTATAAAAAGTAAAATAACTAGGTACCTGGAGGTTTTGATAACATTAGCTTGGATACCGAGGATGATGAAGATCTTCGGCGTCCTTTTAACAATTTTCTTTATATTCTTCATAATATAGACTAATGAATCCTTGTCTTCACGTTTCCTCTTCGGCATTTTTCGTTAATATACACAGAAAACACAAAAATGTCGATTAAAACTATAACGCGGTAATAGAGATACAAAGTGGCGGAGCACTGAAATGTGAATGGGGTATCGAACGCAGTAAATCTATAGGGAAGTGTCAGTGTACCCACTTTTTTTTTTTCTCTAAACTTAGTGCATTAGTGGCGACATTGTATGTGTGACTACAAGTGTATATATCTAATCTCGAGAACGAAACACAGAAGCATAATACTAGCAAACTGACTGAATACTAATATTTATTTCTTAAATCTAGAAGAGCAAATTGAAGTAGAATCACACTATAGTTAGTAAGTAGACTCATCAGAGACAGCGGTAGAACAGCATCGATTGAGAACATGCCACATGCGGTCATCTTCTTGAAAGAAGACCGATACAAACGCTGCATGTTCTTGCACAACTTCCATTTTTTATCTGTAATTGGAGTTTATTTTTTTTAACAAGAACCTGACATATGTTTATATAGAAGTAGTACCTACCTTAAAATAATTGATAATTTTAATGAATTAATAGGAAAAAGATTTTACAGTACATATGGTGTACGATAAATGGGACGTATGGCCTTAACCCTCTCCTGAGAGAAGACCCGAGCACAGCAGTGGGACGTTATGGGTTGTTGATGATGGTGTACGATATATTTTGTATCACCACCTATTTTTATACCTATACCTTTATTATTATAATATAAATATATTAATAAAAATGTAAAAAAATCAAATTCTGTAGATTGAAGATATTTAGAATTTTTTTTTAAGGGCACTCTGTTATCGATACTGAAACCAAAACTATTTCTTTTTTCATTTTTGTCTGTATGTCTGTCCGTGTCTTGGCCGCGCATCATGCCGAAACTACTGAATGGATTCAAATGAAGCTTGGCATGATTTGAGTTCATACTCCGAGGTAGGACATAGGATACTTTTTATTCCGAAATTTCGGACGGTTTCCTTGTGAGGGGGGATGAAAGTCAAAATGTGTAATTAATTGTAATTCATTAACGAGTAGTCCGATTGCAATAATTATTTTTTTGCTAGAAAGGAGATACTCTGAAAATTGTAGCATTAAGTATTTAATTTATCATAATCTCTCTATCTATTGGAAAAAAAAATATAAACAATTTATCATTACGTAAAACAACACGTAGTGACATCTATTGACAGCCATACGCAATAATACTTTGATTAGTATAATGTGGAATAATCGTGGAAAGGTTTTACGCACAAGTATTACGTATAATTCGGTGAAGCATTAAGTATTTGATTTATCGCAACCTCTCTATCCATAGGAAAAAGAATATCCATACTTATAATAAAAATTTAACAGGTCCAATTCTGTACATTAAAGATATTTTGAAAAAAAATTTTGGAGGGCTCTCTATGATCGATACTGAAGCCAAAACTGTATTTTTTTTCATTTTTGTCTGTCTGTCTGTACGTCTGTCTGTCTGTATCTTGGCCGCACATCACGCCGAAACCGGCGGGCCGGGAAGAAAGTCAAAATATGTACTTAGTTGTAATTCCATAACACATAGTCCGATTTCATTCATTCTCTTTTTGCTAGACAGCAAGTACTGTAAATATTGTTCCGTGATCTATTTATATATATATATATATCACGCATAATAAATCTGTAGACGTCGAATTTGTGTATTTGATTGTGCCCGCATGACTTAAATATTCAAAATAATCGTGGGAACGTTTTATGCACAAGCATTGTGATTAATGTGGTATATAGTTAATATTTGATAGGTAGGTATTTGTTTTATGTTCTCTCTTTTCATAGAAAGGGTTGTTATAAATTTTCTTGAAAATTGTTTCTTTGCTTAAAACAGCGACATCTTTTGGAATCAAGTAACTAACTTTACAATAGGTACGTATTATGATTACTCTTTTTAACGTAATAAAAATGTAACAGTTCAGTTCTGTACATTAAAGAAATTTAGATGTTTTTTTGGGAGGGCACTCTAATCGATACTGAAGCAATTTCATTTTCTTGAAAATTGTTTCTTAACTTAAAACAGCGACATCTCCTGGAATCAAGTAGGTACTTCACAGTAGGTACATTATTTGATTACTTTTAAACGCATAAGAAAAGTGTATAAGATCAATTCTGTACATTAAAGAAATTTAGATTTTTTTGGGAGGATGCTCTTATTGATACTGAACCAAAAACTAGAATGCCATAAACGTTAAATGGTCATTTATATTTATGATATTTATTTTAAGTTTAAATACTTGAAAGAGGAGTAAACATGTAACACAATAGTTCATCATAATTTACCAGAAAATGATACAAAACATCTTTATGATAGGTACCCGAAAGGCAGCGCGGGCGCGTGGCCTGCGCCCTGCCACAGAATAACTAATAGTACTGCCCTACGTAGGTTACCAGACACGTCCAAATTGTTTAAAAAGCAGTACCCGCGCGGTCGGTCAGTGGACTTAAAAACGCAGTAGTAGTTCTTGAATGTAAATTCGGATAAAAAGTTATTTTTGGAACTATTTACTTGATTTTTTGTTCTACCTACTATAAATATTACTTGGTATTCTAATATTTTTAACCGACTCCCAAAAGAAGGAGGTTCTCATTTTCATCGGTATATTTTTTTTTAATGTATATACACGAATTACTCCGTCAATTTGTGGACCGATTTTGGAAATTCTTTTTGTATTCGCAAGGGTATGCTCCCCATGTGGTTCCATGGCCACCATATCAGGATCTGATGATGGGATCCTAAGGAAATCGAAGGAAACCCTCAAATTTATGTAAGCGCTTGCAATGAAGTTAAAGCAATTGTCTGCATGCCTTCATATTCTGTAGACATCATTTAATTTCATAATATATAAAACGGGTTTTAACGATATCAGAGTTAACACCTTTATTTTATTTAAAATGATTTATAAAAATATATAAAATTTGTATGCGAGGTTTAAAGAAAATAACTATTCAGGTATACATTTTTTTATGATTTTTATCGATAAAAATAAAACTAAATTTTTCACTTGTGCTGCCACCTAGTAATCTCTACTGAAACAAGTTCTGTCTAGAGTTACTCCATACTTGTTACATACAACTTACAGATTATTACGATATACTAAATGTTTCGTTCACTAAATAAATAAATAAATATTTCTTTAATTTTTTTTAAATACATTGTATTATGCATAGAGAAAATCGAAACTCCTAAAAAACAAATATTTGCAGATCAAAAAAATATTTGATCCTACCCGGGATTCGAACCCGAGATCTCAATCACATCATTCTCATACTACTGCTACCATTTTGACACCGAGGCGTCAATCTTAAGGTCCGGATGTTTTTTGCCGGCTAGGGTACCCCTCCGCAACGCCCCATAAGGAAATTCGTTCCAAAAAAGTTTTAAAACTGGAACCTGACTACGTACAAACTTCTGATCCAATTTATATTTAATCAATAATTTCATTCGGTCTATTATTAGAAATCCATTGACACCTCATCCAATAAAATCGGTTCAGTAGTTTAGCCGTTACGGCGTACCGTAACGGCTTAACTACTGAACATATACCGTTGTATAAGTACAAACTTAAATAGGCTCTCTAAAATATTAGTCTTCCGTAGTCAGATAAAAAAGCTCCTTACGGGACAAAATGGTGTATCGGAGTTTTTTAAGAAGACCTTTGCTCAAAAATATAGTAAATCTTCATTCTTTATAAGAGAGACATACCTCTTTTGTCTGATTTCATAATGACGGAACAAGAACTTTGGCTATTTTCCATAGCAATGTAGAATTTCTCGTAGGAGATGCACAGTATGCAATGTATTGTAAAGGTTTTTATTAACCATATGAAGAATCTCACAGTAGTAAAGAAGAGTGTTCTCTGCAATATTGGACACAATTATTCAAAAACTGGTCTGGTGTTAAGCATAATTATAGACTTTTTTGAAATACTTACAACATCAGCGCCACTTGATTTTAAAATCTCAATCACTAATTGTAAATACAACAACGCATGGATAAAAAAATCAACAGTGTAATAAAGTACCTGTAATAAAAAAAAACATTATTCACAGCAACAGCTCATTTCATGTGCACTGCAATTCAATTCTCAATTCAATTCTTTGGATTTGAAATATCTATAGGCGAGGGGTAAACCTGAATTTGGCGTGGCGAGTTTTTTGGAGTGGCGAGATTTTTGAAAAATCAGGTTTACTCCTCGCCTAGAAGTGCCGTGACGACATTCAGCGAGCGATTCGGCGAACGTCGCCACGGCTACCCCTCGCCTATATATGTTTCACATCAAAATATTACTTACGATGTGCTTAAAAGAGGATTTCAGATTCTGAAAGCAACACAGTATATCGGTGTAGCATTGAAACATTGTTATGTAATACTGTTTCTCATCCATGGTACTATTAAAACGTTGGTTTAACATTTCTTCACTCCATAAGTTAAGCAGATTTTTTAACCATGTTAAAGATCGAATGACGTAAACCATATGAGCATCAAAACACATCAAAATTAGTCTCGCCAATACATTATATTTAGGCACCAGTGAAAAATAAAATATGAAGAACATCGTGTCAAAGATGTAAACGCTAAATACAAACAAAACGAAAATCCAGTTTCCAAGGGTCAATTTCTTAAGATATTTCTTGTTATTGATAGATCTGTGAACACCTTGAATGGTTAAGATAAAATGCACATTTCCTTTCATGGGGATAGTACACAGAAAGAAATTTAAGCAGAACCCGATGAAGTAGTAACAACAATCATACGTAGATGTAACTAACTTGAATGCTATATGTTTCCTTGTGTATTCATCAAACATAAGCACGATCACACGCATAAAATGCAACGAAATGAAGAAAATTGTTCCGATCAATAATATTACATAGGATGAACGACCATTTGTATATACAAAGTTATCTTTAATCCTATATTTCGGGCAAAGGCATATAATTTGCATTATGTTCAGTGGCCGAAGAAACGAACGAACATCGTTGTCTACGTAATTATTCAACAACATTTCCACTTTGTGGTTTTAATTTTTCTTACAACTGTGCATAGAATTCGCTATAGATTGAGGTTCTAAAATATATCTTTAATTTTCTTAGAACTTTTATATCAAGAATGTTCACGAACAATGAATGAATAACGATCGGAAATATGGAGCAGGCCATTAACTACTCGTATACTAAGCAATTTTGTTGAGTGTTTTTTGTTGTTTATGCATGAAACAAAATACATTACGAAATTTTATGTAAATATGACGAATGCGATGTTTACATTATTACATCAAATACGATTCATATAATTTTATATCCTGATATTGTATCTACAGAATTTTTTTAATTGAAATAATTTGTATTTTTTTTTTATTACAAATAGACAACTCCCGCACTAGGAATAATTCCTGTGTCGCAGGGGACCTTACAAACATACATGAAACGGACACAAAGAACACCCAGATTCAGAACAACAATCTGTGGATCACACAAAGTATTGTCCTACGTGGGATTTGAACCCACGACACTTGGCGAAGTAGGAAACGGCGTGGTGACCGTTAAACCACTAGGTCAAACGTGCAGTCAATTTTTTCAATTTGTGTTGCATGTTATGATATACATGCTTAAATAACAAGCTTATTTTATTAAATGACACGGCAGTGATCAAACTTCTTTCCTTGATTTTTTACAATGTCTTTAATTCGTTTTAAGGTTTGGAATAGAAGGATTTAGGGACATTTAGAGATTTAAAGTTTCGAACGTTTCTTATATATACTGTTACTATCTAAATGTATTCAAAATATCTAAATATGTGTACCTAAATCTATCTGTGGAATAGGTACCTATTTAAAATTATATCCACTATTTATCCACTCTAAAATTGACATCTTCTATCTATACTTATAATGAAAATGTAACAGGTCCAATTATGTTAATTGAAGATAGGTATTTTGTTTTTTTTTCAACCTGCTTGCTGCTGGGATACTAACTATGTAAATAACCGACTTCAAAAACTAAAAAGTATAAAATAACTTAATTTGTATGTGCTACCTATTCATTGGTTTGAAGTCAGTGCCAAGCCAATGGAATAGTAGGTACCACACGCTATATTTCAAGACGAACGTCGACGCTTCGGTTGTTTTGTTCAACGCGAAGAGCAGCTATCCCGCTCAAGGTCACGCGCGGCGAGTGCGGTACCTACTATTACATTTTGGCTTGGCACCGACTTCAAACTAATGAATAGGTAGCACATACAAATTAAGTTATTTTATACTTTTTAGTTTTTGAAGTCGGTTTTTTTAAACGAAGCTTTTTATTTTTCGCTTTTTAGTCTTTCTCAAGTCTCTCATCATCATTTCATTTAAAATTTAATGATGTCTACAGAATATGAAGGTATGCATACAATTGCTCGTAACTTCATTGCAGGCGCTCACGTAAATTTGAGGGTTTCCTTCGATTTCCTTAGGATCCCATTATCAGACCCTGATATGGTGGCCATGGGACCACATGGGGAGCATACCCTTTCGAATACAAAAAGAATTTTCAAAATCGGTCCACAATTGACGGAGTTATCAATGTACATACATAAAAAAAACCGATGAAATTGTCTCGTCCTTTTGGAAGTCGGTTAAAAATAAAATGCCATAACGTTAAATGGTCATTTATATTTAAGATATTTATTTTAAGTTTAAAATACTGTGTGTACTTGTGGTTGTAATTGTGTATGTATACAATAAAGATATAAATAAAATAATCATATTTTAAAGCAAAAGATACTTTTAGATACATCAACCAGTCTTGCTGAGCGAGATCGTTTGTTAGCTGTGGGAGAGTGGGAATCAGGTTTATGGATTCAGGCACTTCCACCCACATAGGTACCTTGTTGGACAATACTACTTTTCGCTTTGCCACTTGCCTTCGTTTACAAGCGCCTTGTGTTTCTCCGCATTTTTGTCACTGTGGAGAAGCTGTTGACAGTTTCGGACATCATGGCCTTTCTTGTAGCAGAAGCCCTGGCCGAATATCTCGACATGCCAATATTAACGACATAATCCGTCGTGCTCTTGTTACCGCCGGCGTTCCAGCTGTACGCTAACCAAATGGTACGGTGGTAATGGTCTGGTACGGGACGATGGCAAGAGACCAGATGGTATGTCGTTACTGCCATGGAAGATGGGTAAGCCTTTGGTGTGGGACGCAACTTGCGTTGACACCCTCGCGCCATCTCATCTTCTAAGTACAGCTGGTTATGCCGGCGCTGCTGCTGCTTCTGCGGAAAGCCTCAAACGGTGTAAGTACCAAAATTTAATAGGTGATTACATTTTTGAACCGTTTGGGGTAGAGACGCTAGGTTCATGGGGTCCGAGTGCTCGCGCTATGTTTAAACAACTAGCCAAGCAACTGATTGACGCTTCTCGCGACCAGAAGGCCGGCCTTTTTCTAGCACAGAGAATCAGCATTGCCATTCAACGTGGTAATGCTGCCAGTCTTTTGGGAACGCTACCAGTAGGCGAAGATGTGGAGTTTTTTGACGCTTGTATGTAAATATTGTCTTTTTTTTTATAAATTATGGTTATGTACATAGGTTTCTATAATATGTAAAATTATTAAATTTTATTATGTCAATCTATATTAGGTTCTATTTAAAATATACTTTGCAAAGAAATTAATATTATAGAGGCACCAAAACATTTTAATAAATAAATACTTGAATGAGGAGTTATAATTTTTAATATAAACATGTAACATAATAGTTCATTTTATTTTACCAGAAAATGATACGAAACATCTTTATGATGTACCCGAGCGGAATTAGGTATTGATTTTTTTTTTTACGCTTTTTAGTGTTTCCAGGCAAGGAGTTTTCTTTTAACGAAAGTTTCTGATGGGGCGTTGCGGAGAGGTAACCTAGCCGACAAAAACGTCCGTAACGTTAAATAAAAAAAAGCGTAAGAATTTAAAAATTTAGTATACCGCCATCTGTAATGTAACGTTGTGCTTTTGGTTCTAGTGTAATATAATCATTCAGTGCGAAATAAGAGCACCTGTTAACAAAAGTTGATCTGAGGGTAGACTACGTAATGTTCTACCGATTGCAACTCGGGCTTCACTTGTACAAGCACTTCTACTTCCAATTCTCGACTATACCGATGACTATACTCTCTGTTTACGATTATTATTTGGCCTACGATATCATAAATATTATCACGTCTCTGAATTCCGTCAAATGCTCAAGTAGCTTCCAATTGGGTCTCGCCGTAATACTCATATCCTTATTTTCCTCTTCAATATTTTGTTTAATCCCAGAGCCCTTCCACCTCAAAGAACGGTTCAAGTTCCTTTATGACACACATGAAAAATGTCTAAGGTCATCCGAAAATTTGAGACTGGAGATGCCTCGGCATTCCACATAATTTTACGACCAGTCTTTTACTGTTGAAGCTGTACGCTTGTGGAATGCACTGTCGGTAAACATCAGTCAACCGCAAACAATAAATGCATTTAAGAAAATGGTTCACGAACATTATGCATCATAATTAAGACAGTCACGAATTAGGATCTGCTGTGATTTTTTTCTTTTTTGTATAAATAATGTGTTTAAATATGTATATGTCTATTGGTATGTACAAGTATTTGGTACATGGGTATGTGTGTATATATGTATGTATAAATATGTATATATATATATTACATATGTATATGTGTGGATATATATGTATCTTGTTTATCATATTATATGAACTTGAATAATTAATTCAAAACTCATTGCACCGACAACTACCACTGTCTCTCCTATATATTTTGATCCATCCTAAGGGTGCCTGGAAGAGATTGCTTTAGGCAATAAGGCCGCTTTTTGTACACTCCGTCTCACATTTCATATACTCTCTTCTAACACTGTTATAATATTATGGTGTGCAAATAAAAAAAATTCTATTCAATTCTAAGTAGTAAATGTATAGTCACAAAATTTTGCTATTTACATATTTTTAAGTTGAGTAAATGTTAATCATATTGAGCATATTATACAATGTGGGTACCACAAAACAAGTGTTTTTTTAACTAGGTATACCTACACACATTACAAGTCCACCTACAAAGTTTCAATAAAATCGGTTCAGTAGTTTAGCCACAGGACACTACTTTTCGTTTTTGAAATTTACTACACGATGTGTTCAATGCATCGCTATTATCAACGGGTTAACAACCTTAGGTCTAACTACTCAAATAATTGTCACTCTAAAATATACCTTATGTCTGAGCAATAAGACCCTCACACACATAATCACAAAATAGTTAAAAACTATTGCTTCACCCAGGAGAATAAAAGGGTCAACCGAAAATATATTTTCTATCCTTTTCTAATTTCAAACGTAAAAAACTGCATTTGATTTTTGATTAGTGGGTCAGTGTGTCGCAGTACGCGAACCCGTGACGTGTTGCACATTTTGGCAAAGTCTATCGCGTCGTTGCACGTTTGAAGTAGCCGGCGGGCCGGCGCGGAAGCCCCATGTCGTGTTTGTTTTGATTATTAATAATAGGTATTTTAAAGTGATTAGTGCGAAAAACTGCTTTTATAGTGACAGGACACATTAGTTAGGTTTGTTAGTACTTAGTTGTTATTTAACGATTACTTTGTGTGAGTGTAAATGAAACAATGCCTCGATTTAGTTATACGGCTAGTGAATACTCGGATATGATATTAATTTATGGAGAATGCCGAGGGAACGCCGCTCTGGCTTTACGTACCTACACTGATATGTAGTTTGCGTACAGTTGCTCGTCATTTTCAAGTAAGTAAGCCATAGATCTATTCACAAAGTTCTAAAAAAAATAAGCGTAAACCTTTAAATACAAGTAAGTACAGGCTTTATTAGATCGACGAGATATACCTTTTGTAAGACATTGCCCCCGTAAGACATACTTTTTGTTATTACTTATTTGCAAAGCCATTTGTTAGTTACTTACTAATTTGCAAAGTTGCGAAAAAATTACATTATTAAAAGATACGATCTGTGTATTCATTGAGAATTGAAAAATTTTAATAATAATTAATTTAATTTCATATTTTGTGATATTATTGTGAAATATTGTGATTGTGTAAATACATGTAAATTATTATTACAATAAGTAGACGCGCGTGCACGGCAGCACCGCGCGGGCGCTCAGCTGTACTCGTATGCACGCAGGTTAGTGAACTTAAATTGCAAATAGTGTTCTTATCGGTTTTAATATTTTTAGGCATTTAGTTTGTTTGAAAATTTCAATTTTCAAAATAATTTTAACAATCCCAAAGTCAACAGACATATTTGAATGGCCTGCGGTTTCGTTAAATGACGTTTTGTCATATCCACCCTGTATGAACAATAGCAGACCCACGCAACCTCGTTTGCAGACGCAACGCTACGGGCAATAGGAGACCCTATTGCCCGTAGCGTAACAATTTTCCCCCGTTTTTGAAACATTCTTCATTGGTGCTCCGCTTCTATTAGTCTTAGCGTGATGATATATAGCCCATATAGCCTTCCTCGATAAATGGGCCATCTGACACTGAAATAATTTTCCAAATTGGACCAGCAGTTCCTGAGATTAGCGCGTTCAAACAAACAAACAAACTCTTCAGCTTTATATTTTAGTATAGGTGTATTTATTATACTCTTCTAAGATCTAATACTCATAATCAACAACACATTTATTTGGATAAATATTAATATTAGGTATATAATAATAATAAGCCTCTTATCCTGAACTACTTTCTTCTTTCTTTGTATTGTGTTTGTCTCATTAGTTATAAAATATCTCTGAGTTCAGTGTGCCTCTTGGCAAAGGCCTCCTCTAACAATTTCCATTGTACTCTGTCTCTAGCAACCCTTCTCCATTTTGGGCCTGCCGTCAGTTTTAGTTCATCTTCCCATCTCTTGCTTTGTCCTCCTCTGTTCCTTCTCCCATCTCTAGGGTACCAGTCTGTTATGATGTTGCTCCACTTCTGTGTACCGCGCAGCATGTGCCCAGTCCATCTCCACTTCAAACTATCTATTCTAGTAAGTACGTCTGTGACTTTTGTCTTACTTCTTATGACGGTGTTTCGTATCTTATCTTGTTTCTTAATACCTATCATACTTCGTTCCATCGCTCTTTGGCAGTGTGCCAGCATGTTTCTGTGATGTTTCGTAAGAGCCCAGGTTTCACACCCATATGTAATACATGGGAGAACGCAGGTATTGAAGACCTTCCTTTTGATACCTATACCGAGATCTGTGGATTTCATGATCTCTTTCAGTGACCAATATCTTTTCCATCCGTTAGCTATTCGTCTTTTGATTTATTTTGTAGTTGTGTCTGTATGTGAGATGATTTGTCCTAAATAGATATATTCATCTACATATTCAACAGGTTGGTTGTTAATTTTTATTTCATATTTGTTTGAATTCGTTAATAGCTTTGTTTTGTTTATATTCATAAATAAGCCCACTTTCTCACTCTCTTTATTTAGATCTTGTATCATTTCTTCTAGGATCCCTGGTTGTTCTTCAAACAAAACAATATCGTCAGCGAATCTAAGATGGTTTAATTTTTGACCATCTATATTTAGTCCATGTTGGTCCCAGATTAGCTTTCGAAATAAGTTTTGCAGCACCGCCGAGACCAGCTTTGGGGACATCGCGTCGCCCTGTCTGACGCCTCTTTTTACTTGGAATGTCTCACCCAAGGTTTCCAGTTGTACTCTTGCCTTACTGTTGGAGTAAATGTTTTTAATGGTGTTTATGTACACTGTCGGGATTCCCTGGTTTCGTAAGCTTTCCCATATGGCTGTGTGGCTGATGCTGTCAAATGCCTTAGAATAATCAATAAAAGCCATATATAGCGATTTGTTGTACTCACTGTATTTTTCCATAATTTGCTTGACTGTGTGAATGTGATTTATCGTGGAGAAGTTTTTCCTAAAGCCAGCTTGTTCCTTCGTTTGGTTTTCATCAAGTGTGTTGCTTATTCGGTCTAAAATAATTTTGAAGAAAATTTTATATATGTATGTTAGACATCAGACTTATTGGTCTGTAGTTCCCTATGTCGTCCTTTTGTCCTTTCTTATGTATGAGAATGATGTGTGATGTCTCCCATTGTTCTGGAATCTGTCCCGATCTCAGGATGCCGTTGAAGATTTTAGTTAAAATGGGGACCAGTTCTTCTACGGTTCCTCTCAGTAGCTCGTTTGTGATTTTATCTGGACCTGGTGCTTTGTCTAACTTTTGGCTTAGTATGGCTTTCCTTGTTTCACTGGGTAGTATGTCAGATTCTGGGTTCACTAAGAGCAGACTATAATTCAGGGTTTCTCGACTTACATGTGTAGCGGTGTCTTGTTTGGAATATAGATTGCGGTAGAATTTCGCAGCTATTCTATTTATGTTCTTTCGGCCTGTTACGTTTTTTTGGTTGTTTTTCAATTTCGGGATCCATTGGTTTGATTCTCGGAGTTCATTTAGAGCTTTTCTAGTTCCTCCTGTCTTCGCTATATGTTTTTCTAGGGTTTGCAACCTTTTGACTTTCCTGTCCTTTTTGATGCCTTCTTTGATTTTTTTGCTTAAGTTAGATATTTTTTGGATGTTCTGTTTCCTTGTTTTGCAGTCAAATAAACTTTTCCTATCTTTTATAAGTTGTAGTGTTGAATTACTTAAATTGTATTTATGTTGTGTCCCCTTTTGGTCTCTTTGACATGTAATTTTGTTTTGTAGTTTGTTGTAGGTTGTTTTTACATCTATTGCATCGGTTTCTAATAGTTACCTGCTGAGTATTGACAAGGAATTCTCAATTGTTTTGTTGGATTATGTACTACATGTCAGGAGTGTGTCATGTATAGCAAACTTTCTGGATCCTTTGGGTGGTATAGTCTTGAGTGACGCCCTTACCATGCGGTGGTCGGTATTAAAGTTTAATCTTGATACGACTGCTGTGTCTGTAAATAGATTTGGGTGGCTGCTTATAATATAATCTATTTCGTTTCTATGATTCCCGCCTGATAACGTAATGCTTAATTTGGATAAGGATTAATATTACGATACACATTTAACGTAGTTTCTTTCTTCAGACGATTTAATACATTTTTTGAACACAAGCGGCTATTGTGACTCAACCATGATAGTTAGATACATGCTCTCGCGGATTTTTTTGTAGATCTAAATGGGCCCTACAAACTCGTAATACATTATTTTGTTCTATTGTCAATAGTCTTTGCAGCGCACGCAAAAATAGGTTTTCGATTTCACCTTGGGTTACAAAATAGTAATTTTCTTACGGATCCCTAATTTTTTTGAAAAGGAAATATAGCCTATAGCCTTCTTCGATAAATGGACTATCCAACACTGAAATAATTTTTCAAATCGAACCAGTAGTTCCATCGTCAATCCAGTCATTTGTGAACACATGCAAAATAGCGTAATCTGTTAGAGGAAAAAAAAAAAAAAATAATTTCCGCTGCAACGTAGGGTTCGGACGCGCCACCGAGGTCAACATTTTAGTAAGTTTTATTTTTTTATACTTACTTCTACTTAATTTATCTAAAAAAGGACATAGGCCCCCCCTATTATTTTCAAATTTTCTATTACATATAAAAAAATTGAAATAGTAAGTAATCAATTCAAAGATATTTCGATCTGGACACGTTTTTTCAAGCGTTCGGAGAATGACCCATTATTATTTTTTAAAAGGAGCAACAATGGAGTTTCTTGCCAGATTCTTCTCCATGGAGGGTAGGCTGCACTTGGAACTGGCAACTGGAGTCACTCGATTTTTAAATATTGACTATTCATTAGGGCCTGTAAAATAAGTGCCTATATGAATAAAATCTTTTTGAGTTTGAGTTTGAAATATTGCTGGTGCTGAAACTTGTTCAACAATGTCATTATGCAGCATTTAGGTAGAAATATAACAAATAATTAACTAAATTAAAACAATAAATAATCTTATTACTATACAACAGCAAACTGCAGCAGTACAATTATATAATTTACTACAAGAAGACCCAATTTCTGTTGAAGAGATGCGTCGACTGTGAATAATTGACAAGCAGTCATCTTACAGAATACAATACGATTCAGGCGGAGAATGTTCTTGACAAGTATTTTTGCACCTCCTGAAATCAAGAAAATACTGTTTAAAGCTGTATTTTTAACCCCCGATGCAAAAAGAGGGGTGTTATAAGTTTGACGAGTCTGTATGTCTGTCTGTGGCACCGTAGCTCACGAACGGATGAATTTCAATTTAGTTTTTTTTGTAAGGAATGTGAGTTACGTGCGAGTGTTCTTAGACATTTTTTATGAAAATCGGTTGAGTCGTTTAAAAGTTATTTACTTTTTAAAGGGAACTCAGGTTATTATGTCGGGGGTATATTATCCTTAGATTATTTATTCTAAAATAGAATATGAAGGGACACATGAAGTATATACATATACATAGTACACATACAAATAATAATAATTAATAATACATATTTCGGACATCTAACACACAACGCCATCTAGTCCCAAGACAAGCAGAGCTTGTGTTATTTTGTAAATACATACATATTATACATAGAAAATACCCAAACTCCATGAAGATCATACAAACATTTGGTCCGACCCGAGAATCGAATCCGAGACCTCATGATCAGAAGTCGCACATGTCAACCGCGAGACCAACGAGGCAGTCGAACAAAAAAAAGTCTCAGTTTGAATCAGCTTAAAGATAAGCCCTCGCCCCCTTAAAAGTGGAAATGTTTGTATCGTAATATGAAACAGAATGAGGTCATGTTATGTCATGTTATGGTCATATTACCTCAGATAATGTGGGGTACCTTAGATGGGTTAAATTATATATCTTACATATTTTAAAAGGTTTAAAAATCGTTAAGTACTGCTTTACAATATCAACCAAAATTAATTTCTACTACGACATATTTTTAATCATCACAAATAACAAGAAAACACGAGATATAGGTATATATATATTAGGTTGTATCACATTTTGTTTTCCTAGCATATTTTTCTAGATAGAAAATTTATTCAACACTATTATAATTTTTTCCCCATTTTCACAAAAAAATCAACAACTGGTATCATTTACGCACTCACACTAGGAAATCAGAATGACATGAGGCAAGTGTGAGACATAGCTGTCACGCACACAAATATCGTAAAGTTGTGTCATTTAATTTTGTTCCTTTGTATCGCGATGCTCTATCTAGACATATTAATAATCTAAGGTTATTACAATTAAATATTAAAACAAATTGTCTATGAATACTAATTAACCTAGCTTGTAAATGTAATAAATGCAATGGGATGAAGTAATTAGCAGAGTAGTAGTAGAGCTAGGCTGATTTCAGCACGAACGGGCCGGCTCGACCGAGGCGGTACTAGCCGCTCACATAATACCAGCCTAAAATGACAGCATTCCTGCTGTCGTGTTTCGTTAGTGAGTACGAGACCTAAATCCCAATGATGCAGGAGCATCTCAATAGACCACCACAGTGTGAGTCACCATGCTGCATTATTGCATTGTTTGCAATCGCAATGAGTATGGTGACCACTAGTCTGACTGACTCTAGGTATAATAAAATGAGAATTACCTGAAGCGTTGCGGTTTTTCAAATAATAGCAACAAGTTGAATTGACATGTTCAATCGTATCGTAGAAATCTTCACAGTGTTGACTAAATGAACTGATTAGAAACAGATTTTTGCCAAACCAATAAACTGCTATGACCGTTCCCAAAATAAATAAATTCCGGATCTGCGGGCAATATGAGTAAAAACTTGGTAAGAAGTTGAGATTTAAAATCATTTTCATTCCATTACCTAAACTTCAAAACTAAAACGATTCTTAGAACAGTTCCCTATAGTAGTTGCACTTTTAACCAAAGTGCGCCAGTGGAATTTCTTACACAATATTCGCATAGTATTCCCAAATTTTTAGTGGACCCCTCTTCTGATAAGAAACGCACAGGGACCAAATAGGAATTATCAAAATCTTAAAATATTTAGCAGTTATTCTCCCAATACAAGGTAAAAAAACCTAGTAAATTTTGAAAACCTTTTGTGTTTCCAATTATTTATATTTTGGAAAATGGATATAAGTTTAAATGATAAAATATTGGATTACTCTTAATCCAATATTTTATCATTTAATGGAATCTATTAGAGTTAAAGTCGAGTAATAAACATACAGATTACCTTAACCAAAGAGGATGTGCCTCTAAAGAGCAAATGAATTGATTGAATGAAGATTGAAAAAGTAGCAAATGACAAAGAACATAGAATTGAAAATAAGAGATAGTTATTTGTTATACAAGAGTGCAAAGTTGCTTTTTAACCGCGTGCTCAATTTTGATGACCGAGCAAGTGAAGGATTCTAAAGAACACGAGGTGAAAAATCTTTGCACTCGAGTGCAACACGTAACTTTTCATTCCACCTCAGCGAGGAAACAACTAAATGCAAAAAAAGCATTAATAATCACAAGATACTTTTATTTCAGTTTAGGTATTAATATTTATTAGGTACTACATTATGATAGGTAAGTATTACAGATTAATTTTAAAATTATTTCAAAAATACTTAGGTACTCGCTCAACCCCGCGGTGTTACCCGCGGTTTTTGTCGTACTGCGAGTAACACCGTGGGACAAAGCTAGTCTAAAAAAAGTAGCCTAAGTTACTCCTTAGATTATCAGCTATCTGCCAGTGAAAGTCCCGTCAAAATCAGTCCAGCCTTTCCAGAGATTATCTGGAACAAACAGACAGACCGACTGACAGACAGACAATGTAACAGAAATTATAAAAAAAAAATAGTAAATGTACCGTGTATACATACATATGCATTTATTAAAAATCGGTTATTTTAATATTACAGACATTTCAATTTGATTTATTTATATGTATGTATAGATGAATTAAGAAAAATTGAAAGTTAAGTTGCTATAGTTACTTAAGAAGAAAATGGTGCGGGCAGAGCAAATAAAAAAAAACTACACCAAGAAGGTTCCGAGTCTGACTTTTTAACAAATTAAAAAATATTGTATGATTAATTCGGCACCATGGAGGTAGACTTACGTAATAGACATTATTAAAAAACCCCGATGTGGTGATAACAATGCACATTTGAACGTACAGTAATGTGTGAATAAAAATATCAATTACGTGAAATAAAACCAGGAACAAATACATAAGATTTAAATATAATTATGATCAAAAATATAAAACAACTGACAAAGATGTAAAGAATAATTGCATTAATTTTAAAGACTCCTAGGAATATTTCCCGTGTGTTCAAGGATAAGGGAATAACAGTATGGTAAAAAAAGAAAATGAACTCCATAAAACCATTATTAAAGAAATACTTACAGCCGTTTGAAATACATCTTTAAAAATAGTAAATGCTTCCAAAAAATTACAATATGCTACATAAAGTTCATTCGAAATTTTCAATTCCTCGTCTAAATCTAAAGATCGCTTAGCTTGATATTCAACTTCCGACAGCCATTGAAGTATTCCATCTTTTAGTAATATACTCAAAGATATCCCGTATACTATATTGATTTCAAAGTAAGTCAAATATAGAAAATAAAGAGTGATATTGATATTCCGGACAAAGTAGAAAAATAATGTGTGCAATACAATATGTCTCAAAATGTATAACCAGTTCATAACCTTAAATTTCATGTAGTTCTTATAGTTGATAATTTTGAAAGCTTTTTGTATACACAGTATCATATGTATATGCTTCTTTGAATTTCTAATATTAATAAAATAGCCTAGGATAAACGCTGGCCCGTACATCAAGAAATTACGGACAGCTGTTAAACGTATTACATTCTTGACATGCAAATTATTGAGATCTGTCACAGTGAGTCTATATAGATAAAGTAGTACAGGCATAGTTGTGCCAAGGAAAGAGAGAATGCGGTAAGACAATTTATGTGGTCTGATACAATATTGTTCTTAATCGTAAACTTTGATAAGAAAAACATGTGTTGCATCAGTCGCATTGGGAGTAAGAACTTCTGAAACTCAGTATCCAGAAAATGGTTGTACCAAGTTATTTTACTAATTTTTATGTTCATCTTACAAATGAGACACACAGTTTCTTTTTTTTCTTTATTTTACCAGTATCTTATACCTAAATCGTTATAATTTATACACGGTTTTATATTTTAACCCCCGATGCAAAAAGAGGGGTGGTATAAGTTTGACGGGTCTGTCTGTCTGTGGCACCGTAGCTCGCGAACGGATGAAGCGATTTCAATTTAGTTTTTTTTTGTATGAAAGGTGAGTTACGTGCGAGTGTTCTCAGATATGTTTTATGAAAATCGGTTGAGTAGTTTAAAAGTAATTTACTTTTTAAAGGGAACCCAGGTTGTTGGGGGTTTTTCGTCCTTAGATTATTATTTTGTGAAACACTTTTTGAATTATAATTTTGGAAACACTTTCCTTCGTAAGAACATGCTTTTAGTAGACCTGGTCTTGTTTAACTTTGTTTAATATGTTAACATGTCACAAAATGTTCATTACTTAATAACATTTTAATTTCAATTAACATCATACAAATAAGACTTTGAAATACACGTCCTCGTATAAATATAGATACTTATATGATTAGAGTAATGATATTACATTATTGTTATATTATTACACTTATCTAGAAACCTAGGCTTCTAAATTAAGAACATTGAAGTAAATAAAAAGGTTATTGTTAAATTTCTAGGTTTGGATGAGACTGCCAAAGTTATGCAATTCTTCCGAACTGATATTTCGAATACTTGGATAGATAACACTTAGATTATTATTACTTGTGTTGTTATATTACAAACTTATCAGGGTGTCATTGTCCAACGAAGCATAGGGTCAATACTACCACTTAGTAATAAAGTTCTTGATAGACTATTTTAAACCCACCTGCCAGATAACTACAGCTTTCGGTTTCACAATCGATGGAGACAAGTATTGTTAGAAATCGAACGTCATTATAATGGCAACATTTTTTATTGTCATGTTTTTTTTTAACGTTTTGAGGTTAAAATATAGAACTTGAGGAGGCTTTGTGTTACGGTCGACCAGGGTGGTTGTTTGAGTACCGTTTAATGGAAATTTAGCTGATTGTCTATCGGACTCGGTGTTTTTGTTGTTTACCGTTATGGTTGGTCTGGTTTGGACACGCGAGATTAGTAGTCGCGTCAATTAGGCGCGATCCGCGACAGTTAGAACGGGTGTATTATAATTATAATACTTTGGAACCTGTACTACCACTAGGAGTGGTGAAGTGTGAAGAAACAAAGGGCGTACCACCGAGGGGCCCCTCAGAACGCCGATATCCAGGAATTCACATATCTCCAGTAAGTGCTTAATATTACATTAGCTTAGAATAAGAACAGGGTGAATCGCCCTGAGGTTGAATACTTTTGCCAGTGAACTAGCTTAGCGATTGAATGCCTGTACAAATGGGCCCTGCAAGCATTACAAACTTCACACGGTGAACGCTACATTGGCGAAAGGATTGAACAAGTATGTTAGATAACCATTTATATCAGCTACTTTTATCTGTCAAATGGTGTTAATGATCTATATGAAGTTTTATCGAGAATTGAGAATTGATGAAATTGGCCCTCTATTCCATTGTTTCATCATTCACAACATTCCTGATGGTAAGCGACTATCGACCGACCGACCTTTGGGGATGGGGAGGGGACTGCGGGGAGGGTTTGGGGTATGGGCCTCCGGGGTCCTTACTCACTCGGTGAAACACAGCGCTAGTGCTGTTTCACACCGGTTTTCTGTGAGGCCGTGGTATCACTCCGGTCGATTAATGCCTAAGCGTGGCTCTCCCACGGTATTGTGTTGGTGGCAGTCAGGTTAACTGGGTTCAAGAAGTTATTTCAACCACTATTTATAATAATTATAACAACACTAGCTGTGCCCGCTACTTCGTACACGTGATATTTGGATTTTTTCACCGCTTAAACCTTCCCTGGACTACGACAAACATTTCAAAACCTAAATCAGCTAAATCGGCCGGGCGGTTCTCGAGTTTTAGCCAGACAAACAAGCAGCAATTGATTTTTTTATAAAAGATTCTACAGTGATTCTGTTTGAAATTTAAATTACAGAAAGCTTTAATATTTTGAAGAAGAAAAAACTTAAACAGTTAGTTTTTTTACAGAATCTAAATCCGGCTCTTGTAACGGTTGCATAATTCTGTGAATTTGTTTTGCTGCCTTCCGTATTCTATTTGTTGAGTAGTATATGACTTACTATATTATTGTAAGACCGAGATGTTACGTATGTCCTAGTAGCGCCCTTTGTGCAAGGTATATAAATTAAAGATGTATTGTCCGTTCACTCTTATTTATTGACTCACGGTAATAATTACATAAAGATCATGACACGACCAATGTCCAAGAGTGGACCGAGAGCGACTGCCTTGCGCCCATCGCGCTATGGCTCGGCTCACACAAATATGCTGACACTACAATATATTGTGTAATGTTGTCCCTATATTATCTATACTAATACTATAAACGCGAAAGTTTGTAAGTATGGATGGACGGATAAATACACACATCAAAAGTGTCTAGGGATCAAGCATTTTTATGCGGATTTCTTGAGATTGAGATGTGGCTTTGGCCCTGGCCTGCTCAGTCGCCAGACTTGAACCCGATTGATCATGCATGGGATATGCTACAGAGAAGAGCTCTGCCGAATATGGAGGGTATCCAGTCGCAAGAAGACCTTTTTTTGTTGTTGCAACGAACATGGGCGGCCATTCCACAGCGTGATTTGGATGAACTCATTTGGAGTATGCCAAACCGATTCTTGTGTTGTTAGTGTTCGCGGTAGAAACACGGATTATTAATTGTTTAAGTTACCTAATAAAATTTTAAAGAAAACTGTTATTTCAGTCTTTTTTTCGAACTTTAATGTTAGTGGTTCAAATGTCAAAAATCCCTTTATTAGGAAAATGGCAAATTTCTTTATTAATGCAAAGGTGACTTGGTTTATCGTTACTGTGACAAACGAAAACACTTTATTTGATGAATCCTTAAAGAAAATTTTAATTAATATCAATCAGGAGAAAAGTTATTGCAAAAATATATGTTGATACATATGTTGATCCCTAGACACTTTTGATGTGTGTATTTGTTACTCTTTCACGCAAAAACTACTGAACGGACTTGGATGAAACTTTACTGTAATATAGCTTATAGATCAGAATAACACATAGACTACTATTTGCCGCGATAACCGACATACACGCGGGCGGAGCCGCGAGCAAAAACTAGTACTGTATATTATCGTTAGAATGCATTTAAGTTTACTGTGATTATGTGCTTATAACAGTATGATTTATTCCCGAACATAAAGTGTTAATCTGCTTGTGGTTACTCCTAATATATCAGAATTTTTGGAACTGTGTTGATTACATGAAAATGTGGGTATGTACTGGTGCTTGCCTATTAAAAAGTTTGAGCACGTATTACTATGTCTATAAATTAACTAAAAGTGAACCTGCTACTACTACTACGCTAATATGCTAATAATTTTATAAATTTTCTTATAATAAAGTGTTTATTCTTTATTTCTTTTGAGAAAATAAAGTTCTTTAACCACATTTCTTCGCTTCGCTGTGCATCTTCTACAGCATTCACTATGAGGAGTGCTCCGAGGAATTGTTCGGACTGATCCCTGCCACCTCTTTCCGCCATCTTCCTACGCGACAGAAGTTCCATCCCCATCATCTAGATGGTTGGCAGTCCACAACTGTGCGCTTTTCCAGAAACTTTCTGCCTCGCACAACAAAACTGTGAAATGAACTGTCGCCTGCGGTATTCCCGGACCAGTACGACCTTCAAACCTTTGAGAAAAGAGCGTATTCCCTCTTAAAAGACCGGCAAAGCACTTGTGACGCCACTGGTGTTGCGGGTGTCCATGGGCGGCGGTAATCGCTTACCATCAGACAATACGTCTGCTCGTTTGCCCTAAGTTCCATAAAGAAATAAACATTTACAAAGCAATAAAATGTAATAAAACAGCTGAAGTAGTTTTTTATTTCAGAAAATCGATTCTAAATCAACATTAACGGAAGTGGAACCGATACTTAAGTAGTAACTTTTTGATTGACAAGATAAATAGATGGAAACGGAAACACCTCATTTAATCATTTAATAGGAAATCCAAAATTTAGCTATGTCGTGTAATACACTTCGGTAAAGTCGGTTACTTGATATTGATTTCCTTATTCCTTACTCTTAATATTAGTAGATATTAAATCATGATTTCTCTGGTCGTTGACAACAGTATTATGGGGCGTCCTGTTAAAAAATTGTACCATAAGTCAGTGGACAAAGATATTCAGGCCATGCTTCGGCCTTTGAACATAATGCAAACTGTGTGTTTTTGCCCTAAATACCGCATCAAGAATAATGTTATATATCCAAACAGTCGTGTCTCAAATATAATATCTATTTGTGGGATAATATTACTCATTTCTGTTTTTTTGTTTCGTATAATCAATTTTTATTTCAACGATGCTCCCAGAAAATATATGAGGTTCATTTATTTTATATCGTATTATGAGTGCTTCTTCTACTGTGTTGGATATATATTGAATTGTTTCTCAACCATTGCTCAAGTTCATAAAAATATTGGATTTATTTTGACCATTCAGAGAATACATAGATTTCTTGATAACAAAATATATCTTAAGTTATTCACTTTAGTTAATTGGCTTAGTATTTTATTAACATGTGTTACCTCTGTTTTCGTCATTCATTTCTTTAATTGGACCAATAATTCCTTATTCCTTTTAATTTTGGTATGTTTTGATGTCAACGTAATTTACGCTACGCGTTGCATAACACTTTTAAGAGAAATGCTTGATTTATGGAATGAAGAAATTACTCGTCCTCAGTTTAACACAGTTAAACTCAGTTTAACTCAGTTTAAACCTGGGCAACAAAATTTAATAGGTTTTAATTGATAGGTATATCTTTAGCGCTGAGGTAATGTTGGGAGATCAGAGGGCTTTAGATACAATATGATAAGTCATTATACTGTACAGTACTCTCGACTCGTGTTAGAGAACTGCTTCGACATTCGTTTTTTGAAAAAGGAGTTGCATTATGAAAATTAGTACAACATTATAACACTCCTTTGGATGATAATATTATGGTTACTATGACACATGATGGCGCCCGTGGTCCACCAGACTTGACAATAACTCAAGTGGACTGTATGCGGTAAAATATGTATGATTTTAATATTTGATTAATTGCAAAGGTGTCTCGCTAAAACAAAGGACCGACAGGAAGGGTAAAGGAAAGCAACCAACTCACGTTTTCTCCAGCCTGCTGCCGCTTCCCAGGAGCTCCCAGGGTCACTGCTGATGATGACGAGACACTATTCACTGTCAGTCTGATTAGATCACGGAACGTCTCACTTCCTGCGGTTTAACTACGGACGGAGCGTGGAGACCGCTTCTCGTCTATCGACTGTACCCAGTTGCACAGCCGACGCGGTTAGAGTTCAGCACTGCTTGCGAGCGCAGCTCCTTGACGAAGGAAAGCTAAGACCCTTCGTAGGACACTACTAGCAAGGCACTAGTTAAGGTACGACAGACCGTAAGGGGTCTAATCGCACTGGTATCGCCATCTATATTATTTTTGGCGAAACACTTTGGTTGCTCGATAAGGTAAATAGGGCGGGAGTAGGAATTAGACACCAAACAGATTTATAATTAAACTAATGGGTGGCGCCACCATTTCCAGCCGCCCTTAAAGGGTACCTTTAAGAGAAGAATAATGCGGTAGAAAACAAAATGATGCACATTAAAATGCTACAAAGAGAGCGGGTAAACTATGTATCTAACTATACCTATATCTAGCGGATTATATTATAAAATAAACAAGAAACTTAACTAACTAGCGAATGATTAAAGTATTGAAAGTATTTACTGAGTTGGGAGTGGACAAAGCTTAACGACTGGGCGAAGGTAAGTTCCCCTAGACGTTCTTACTGAAGCAACACGAACTATGCCGTCTTTGGAGGGGTGAACCTTTTCGACAATCGCTAATGGCCACGCGAGAGGAGGTAAGTTTTCAGTCATAATTACAACGACAGTTCCAGGCGCGATGGGAACTGAAGGAGTGTTCCATTTTTCTCTAACTTGGAGCTCGTGCAAATACTCTAACCTCCATCGCCTCCAGAAAGACTGTACAAGTTTATCTAAAAGTGCATGTCTTTCAAGTAAATTTAAATTTTCACAAGCTACTGCAGCCGCCGGAAGCGAACTGAGCGGCGCGGTATGAAGGAAGTGACTAGGAGTCAGCGCGGTAGGTTCAGAGGGATCTGAACTTAATACGGTCAAAGGGCGTGAATTTAATAAGCACTCAATTTGAGTGAGTACAGTGCTCAGCTCCTCATACGTAAGTAGCTGATTACCGATCACCTTGAAAAGATGATTCTTAATCACTTTGACCATGCTTTCCCAGCAGCCGCCAAAATGACTGGCAGCTGGGCAATTAAACTGCCAGGAAATGCGGTTTTCAGCGAGATGCTCTTCGAAGCGCGGTTGATATTCCTTTGTTAAGAACTTGTATAAGTCTTTCAAGTAGGAACTAGCCCCAACGAAATTAGTTCCGTTGTCGGACTTAATAAGTTGAACGGGTCCGCGGCGGGCTAAAAAGCGTTTTAGCGCTCCGAGGAAGCAAGAGGTAGACAAACTAGTGGCTATCTCAATATGCGAACTGCGGGTCGTGAGACAAGTGAAGACACATAGGTAAGCCTTCTCACTCTTAGCGCCTCTACGTCGCACAGGCATATAAAAGATGGGCCCGGCATAATCGACGCCGGTGTTCGTAAATGCCTTTATAACTTGGCGCGTTCGAACGTCAGGTAGAGCTGACATAAGCGGGTACGTAGGACGCGGCTTCGCCCTATAGCACGTGTTGCATAGATGGACTCTCTGCCGTATAACACGGCGAGCGGAAAGAATCCAATACTTTTGACGGAGTAGCGCCATCAATTGCTCGGGACCAGCATGTAAGTATTTTTTATGATAATAGTCAATTAGTAGAGTGATCACATGATCGTCACGCGGTAAAAGAACAGGATGCTTATGCGAAAATTTAAGGTCCGAGTTAGAGAGACGGCCTCCTACGCGGATAAGTCCGTCCGTATGTATAAAAGGACGTAACTTATTTAAAGCACGAGAACAATTTTCATTGCGACTTATATTTGAAATTTCATTAGCGAAGTGTTTCTTTTGGATAATGTGCAGCAATTTAATTTCTGCTATATCTAAGTCACTAGCGGCAACAGTGTGGTCGCGACGTGATAGTCGTGAGCACATGCGAAGTATGTACACTAGTACACGAATAAGCTTACTCCAAGAGGAGGAGTTTTGAGCCAGTTCATACACAGGGCAAGGACTATCGTCGACTGGCAGAACCACTGTATGTACGACAGTCTTTTGCTCTGGAATATCCGAAGTCGGAATCTCCACGTCACTAATAGGCCATTGTGAGGGATCGGAAGAGAGCCACTCGGGGCCGTGTAGCCACATGGGGTGCGAAATTATTTTTCGTGGCGTAAGACCACGCGACAGACAGTCCGCGGGGTTTTCTACTCCCGAGACATGATGGAAGTTGTCTGCAGCTACATTTTCTGTGACTTGCACGACGCGGTTAGCGACGAACGTTTGCCATCTGTGTGGTGAGCTTTTGATCCAATATAAAGCGACCATTGAATCGGTAAAGGCGAAAATCCTAATCGGGAAGCGCGAGCGGTAAGTATCATGAACAGTTCGTAATAATTTAGCGAGCAAAACAGCACCACATAGTTCAAGCCGAGCGATCGAAAGCGGCCTCATAGGCGCAACTTTCGACTTTGCACACGCTAACTGAACTGTTAACCCAGTGGGCGAGCTGACGTGAAGATATACCACACCTCCGTAAGCAAGGTTACTGGCATCACAAAACCCGACGAGTGTGATGACACAGTCCTGTCCTGCACCGAGATGACGAGGAATTTTAAAGTCATTTAGGACAGGCAGCTCCGTGCAAAACTGTCTCCACATTTTAATTATGTGGGGCGGAGGGATTTCATCCCAATCGAGATTTGCCTGCCAAAGCTGTTTAATAAGCAGCTTGGCGTACGTTATACAAGGAGCAACAAACCCCATAATGTCCCATAAACGAGCGACGGTAGACAGAATGGTGCGTTTGGTGCACTTCTCGTCAAGCGGAGAAATTTTAAAATGAAAATAATCAGCATTCGTAGACCAACGTAGGCCTAATATTTTATTGTCCATCGACTTATCAAACTCCACTTCAGTAGGAAGTTTGTGTGAGTCGGGAACGTCACTGAGAGCGGTTTTCGAATTGCTATTCCATTTCACTAAGTCCCAGCCGGCGCCCTTGAATAGGCTGCTGAGCTGGGCGGATGTCTCAGCCGCCTCGGACTCAGACGGTACTGAGAAGGCGATATCATCCATATACAGTGACCTTGAAACAACTTCACTAGCCAGCGGGTACCTAGAACCATCATCCTGAACTAATTGTTGCACAGTGCGCAAAGCGTGATATGGACTTGGCTTCAAACCGAAACAAACGCGGTTAAATTGATAAAGAACAAGAGGTTCTTGCGGGTTGAATCTATATAAGATTCTTTGAAAGCGGCGGTCAGATTGTCTCATTATAATTTGTAAGTACATTTGACGACAGTCAGCGGTCATTGCTACAGCAAATAGTCGAAACAATAAAATAATTTGGAACAAGTTCCCCTGTAAATTCGGACCACTGTGTAACAAATCGTTAAGCGAATGACCCGACGAAGTTTTGAAGCTACCATTCAATACAACGCGTAATTTTGTAGTTAATTTATCCTCCCTTATGACGCCGTGGTGCGGGATAACGTATGTGGGTTGCCACGGTTCGTCACGATCTGCAGGAGGCGCGGGTGACAGGAAACCTTTATTTAAATAATCCTGTATAACTTCGTCATACGCGGCTCTTAATTTAGGCGAGGCTTGTAACTTCTTTTCTAAACCAAGAAAACATTTGCGGGCAGACTCGTATGAATTACCGAGTAAAAATTTATCTTCACAGAACGGCAGACCAACTATATACCTGCCAGTAGAAGGGTCCCGTTGAGTGGTCATACGATAAAATTCTTCACACTCAGCCTCAACTACATGCTGAGCGGGCGCACAAGCGGGAAGCTCTTCGAGCTCAAAAAACTTCTTTAATAAATTATCGATCGGCTCCTGGACTATTACGCTACAAAGGGTCGAAGTAGCGGCGCGAGAATTAAGTATAATAGGTACGGACCCCATGATGACGTATCCCAGCACCGTCTCAATAGCGGAGGGCGAGTTCGTATCATTGTCAACTACGTGACACAACAACAAGCGCGGGAACAGAGATGCACCAATCAATGCATCTATTTTATTAGGAGTAGCGAACGTTTTATCGGCCAACTTCAAATTATTAAAATGCGAAAGCGATGAAACATCTACCACAGCAGTTGGTAGGTTATCTGTGATTTGGTCGACAATCAACGTCGAAACTGTATATTTAATGTTCGTATCGTAACAAGAAGAAAATTCTAAGTTAGCGGAACCCCATACGACCCTCTCACTACCGCCGAATCCCTTCACAGTAACACGCTGTCTGTCTTGCGTAAGCAATCCTAATCGCTCGCCGCACTCTTTAGTAATAAAGTTGCTTTGAGACGCGGAATCGAGTAAAACCCTAATTAGGTGCTTATTTCCATGTCGATCATACGTTGCTACCTGAGCGGTAGCAAGCAGAACAGTTGTGGCAGCCGTACGATGTTCTTTACGACTGCGCGGAGCGAATGAATGCGTCGAATGCGCGTGTGTCGCAACGAGTGAGACGCCCGACACTGGCGGAGGAGCGGACGGCGTGTGAGTTGCGGCGACAGCCGCCTCTTGGGTAGACCGCTGCGATGACTCAGTAGGTTGCGCTACTGAGTGCGAGGTGCCCGGGTTCGATTCCCGGTCGCGGAAAAAATGAAGTAACGTGTGGTGTTTTAAGCCACATTCTCGACACTTCGTATTAGAATTACAAAGCGTCGCGCGATGTTTGACACTCAAACAATTTGTACAGGAATTATTTTCCTTTACGGATTTAAACCGATTTTTGGGTGTCATTTTATTAAAAGCGGGACATTTATATAAATGTAGATGAGTAAAATCTTTACATAGACATTTATATGAAGTACCAGGCTCAGTCGTACTGACATAAGCTTGATAGTTCAGCGGAACGGAGGAAGAGTGCGGGCGATCAGCTGATTTCTTAGCGGAATGTGTATGATTGGCGGATGAGCGTTGTAATATTTTACTTTGCGATTTAATAAAATTGACAAGACTTTCGAATTTGGGAATTTTAGTATTTGAATCAACACTCATTTCGAACAACTTAAAAGTGTCGGGATCTAGCTTTTTTAGCGCGATATGTAAAACCATGAAATCAGCCAAATCCTCAATTTTTAAATTATGCAAGGCATTTACTGCTGTTACAAATTGATCAATAAATAAATCAAAGTTGTTTGCGGAAGCGTTAGTCAAAGGTTTAAAATCTACGATGGTTTTCATGTGCGTTGAAGCGAGGGTACGTTTGTCCTCATACTTGTCGACTAATGCTTTCAATATAAGATTATAATTCTCCGAATTCGGTGTAATACCCGAAATGGCGGCCGAGGCTTTGTCTGAAATTTTACCAAGTAGGTAGTACAACTTTTCAGAGTCTGTAAGAGATGTATTTTCGTGTATCATAGATTTAAAACTGGCGTAAAATAACGGCCATGAGCGAATGTCACCCTTAAATGGAACTAATTCAATGGGTGGCAATGTAGGCTTTGACTTGGTAGGAGGATCAGGCTTATCCTCTTTTTTAGGTGAATATTGAGCGCGCATTCCCAAGATGGCACTATGCATTTGCTCATATGAGATTAGCGGTTTAAAATTTGGCTTAGCGGTTGGGTCGACGGTAAGCAAATGCTCATTATACTTTTGAAGCATTTGATGGAACTCTTCGCGAATGAAACTAATATTTTCACTTTCATAAATAAATTTACGAATTAATTGCGGGTTTTCACGAAGGTTCGTACCCATATCGTAAAGTTGTTGTATGTATTCATAAAGCGTATTTCGCCTTGCCTCAATAAGAATTAATTGAGAATCGAAGGATTTCTCTTCCTCTTCCTTTCCCATATTGGAATAAAGGAAAAAAAATAAAATAAAAATAAGATAAGTGCGGTACTCAAAATTGACTAAGTGCAAACTTTGTGCGAGCCTACCTAACGAACCTACCTTCGCTTCGGTGATAAACAACAGCGCGCACGAGCGGCTGAATTAAATAGCGGATGAATGAAGTGGCGATTTTATTCTAACAAATTCTTTAATCACACGCAGAATTAATTAGAAATATGCGGGATAAGTATCTTGGTTATGAATAACCTGAGCGGGATATAAAATATATATGCGGGTATATACGAAAATATGCGAAATTCGTGTAGCTAAAAGACACGACGTGGTAAAAATACAGATACCTAATTATGCGGGGTCATTAAATAGCGGGAAAATAATTAGCGGTGATAATATAAGGTGGATTAAATGCAGCTTATAGCAACCAAATGAAATGCCAAATTTGTGCATCTACATGCGGGTATTTATATATAAGCGGCAGGTACCTAAGTGCCAAGCGGGAAGATAAAATCCGGCTCTAAGGGCCAAATAAAATGATGGCGCCCGTGGTCCACCAGACTTGACAATAACTCAAGTGGACTGTATGCGGTAAAATATGTATGATTTTAATATTTGATTAATTGCAAAGGTGTCTCGCTAAAACAAAGGACCGACAGGAAGGGTAAAGGAAAGCAACCAACTCACGTTTTCTCCAGCCTGCTGCCGCTTCCCAGGAGCTCCCAGGGTCACTGCTGATGATGACGAGACACTATTCACTGTCAGTCTGATTAGATCACGGAACGTCTCACTTCCTGCGGTTTAACTACGGACGGAGCGTGGAGACCGCTTCTCGTCTATCGACTGTACCCAGTTGCACAGCCGACGCGGTTAGAGTTCAGCATTGCTTGCGAGCGCAGCTCCTTGACGAAGGAAAGCTAAGACCCTTCGTAGGACACTACTAGCAAGGCACTAGTTAAGGTACGACAGACCGTAAGGGGTCTAATCGCACTGGTATCGCCATCTATATTATTTTTGGCGAAACACTTTGGTTGCTCGATAAGGTAAATAGGGCGGGAGTAGGAATTAGACACCAAACAGATTTATAATTAAACTAATGGGTGGCGCCACCAACACAGGATGTTTTAATGTTGGCAATAAACTAGCTGTTTCAGAAACATTTATAGAGGATTTATTCAAATTCAGAAAGATTTTATTCAAATAGGCACTTCTTTTACAGACACTTATGAATAGTCAATATTTAATAATCGAGTGATTCTAGTCGCCAGTTCCAAGTGCAGCCTACCCTTTATGGAGAAGAATCTGGCAAGAAACTTCATGGTTCCTATTTTTAACCGACTTCCAAAAAGGAGGAGGTTCTATGTTCCACTGTATGTATTTCTTTTTTTTTTTTATGTATGTTCACCGATTACTCCGTCATTTGTGGACCGATTTTGATTTTTTTTTGTATTCGAAGTAGTATGCTTCCGAGGTGGTCCCATTGCCAGCATATCAGGATCTGATGATGGTATCCCAGGGTAATCGAGGGAAACCCTCATTTTTATAAGCACATACTATGTTTTTCGTATATTTTCTGAAGTTACACCGGTATTTGCGTCTGGTAGTCATCATTTTATGATAATAATAAAATAATTTTATGATGAGCTGATGATGTAAGGTACAACTCCTTAACGGTTAGGAGTTGGAGGATAAATCTTTAAATATCATATGTACATATGTTACCTTTAGTCGTATTCTTTCAAATTATTTGGGTATGCTGATGATGGAAGGTGGAAGGTACAACTGCTCAACGGTTAGGAGTTGTAGGATAATTCTTTCAATTTCATACGTACCTAAAGACCTTTATTCCTATATAGATTGCTATATAGTCATATTGTTTAATTAGTAGAAATTATACATAGATAAGCCTGACCAGCAGATGTCAGCATATATTTATCGATCACGTAGATTCAGACATTCCTTATCGCGTCGAGATGAGACGTGAGTATATGAATGGTATTATATATAAATGCTGTTAGTATGTACGCACCAACTTACCTAGTCACTTACTCTCCACACGTGTTACCATGTAACACCAAGAGTAGTCAGGAGCCTTGAGCTCCTGACAATAAATATACTACAGTCGCTACAACCTTCGTGTTATTCGTCTCACCTACAAGTCGACCTACCACTTATATCACCGTGTCAAAAAACCATTATATAAGTTCGCTATAATTGGTGACCCCGACGTGTGAACAAGAAAAAAGTGTTGGAGAGTCGCTATAATTGGTGACCCCGACAATTGAACAAGAAAAAAGAAGCAACTAATCGCACCTTTTGAAGGAGAAAATATAGTGAACTGGTATAGCAGTATCTCGTAAAAGGACTATCGCCAGGATGCCGCTGCTTGGAGCTGGAAGTGCTGGAAGTGTTTATTGTCAGGAGCCTTGAGCTCCTAGCACGATACCTAGCACACATTATAATACTACTATTTAAATGAATAAAGAATTAGGTACCTATAGGCAATTTATGAAGAACCAGTTTATTTTACGCTTTTAAGTGTTTTTTTGGCAGAGAGTTTTCGTTGGATGTTTTTTGGAAGTCGTTTTTATTTTTTTTAGTTTTTTTTTAAATAAATACCTAAGTAGGGTTTACAAATATTTTTTACTGAGAGACTTGAATGAGAACGAAGTCGACCAAAGAAAACAAAATAAAAAGTTTGGAATCATTGCTGCACAGCCATGAGTTAACCAATCATGCGCCGTTATTACTCAAAACTGCAATATTTTTATATTGATTTTTATACTGTGAGGTCTTATGGAAAATAAAATTCAAATAGCACTTTCACTCACAGCATTGCATGGGTGTAGATAAACGATATAAGAGAACAGACAGGAGAAGCGACTTATTGTATACATACTATGTAAAAAAGTATTTAGTAGTTAAAACTTTCAAACGATACTGTATTAACTCACGTTTGATTATTTTATTCTTCTTAATCATGAATACTCGAGAGCGCGTTAATAAAAAGATCTTTTGCGCCATAACTATAAACTCATAAATAGATAAGCTTACATAATATTATTCGAAATCAACCATTGAACTAAATAACCGTACTGTTCATTTTTATTATTTAATAAAACATAAATAAACAAGGTAGCTTGATTTCTTGTATATTATTTTATAGGAATACTAAATATAAAATATTGCACTATCCTTAAGTTCAGAATTTTAAGATTTCAATTAAAACCAATTGACCTCAATTAATTTTGTTTTTTATTTAATTAATTCTATTAAGAAACCTAAGTCGAAATATAGCGATTTTCACATGCAAAGAATACAGAACCTTAATTCAGCACCATCTAACGAATACACACAGAACTACTGAGTACCTACCAATCCTAAACAGTACAATATGATATCTCGCGTCAACTAGCATGACAAACAATTCCCAATAGTATTCGTTGGCTGCGATTTGCCGCGCATATCACTTCGCCTGGTCGGAGTCATCGCCGTCGGAGTTGCAGGGACATGACGTTCGTTTATCCACAAATTAATTCTCAACAAACACATAAGTCATACTGTTTATGATTTTCATCATCCCTTTAGTAGTCTACTGTTAGATATAGACTTTGACTAACCAGCCGGGGACACACGAACCCGTCACGAGCTCCGAGATAGGGTTACGGCTATAAGAGGGTTACCACACGGCATTTGTTTCAAGTTTTCCTTGTGTTTTTTTTATGGAATAAGCAGGCAAACGAGCAGACGTATCGCCTGATGGTAAGCGATTACCGCCGCCCATGGACACCAGCAACACCAGAGGCGTCACAAGTGCGTTGCCGGCCTTTGGGGGGATGGGGGAGGAGATAGGGAAAGGGAGGTTGGTGTATGGGCCTCCGGTATCCTCACTCACACGGTGAAACAGAGCGCAAGCACTATTTCACACCGGTTTTCTGTGAGGCCGTGGTATCACTCCGGTCGAGCCGGCCCATTCATGCCGAAGCGTGGCTGTCCCACGGTCTTTGCGTTGCCCTGTGTATTTTCCTCCCTTTGTCAACTCTTATGACACCTATGTAATGGATAGAATATATTTAATACACTGTATTGTTGATTTACCACCACACAAACTCATTCAGTAGCGGCAAATACTGTTCAAGGTATATCACCCATAGGTGTTCAGGGTATTACATGTAAAAAATCGAATGGTAACTGACCACATCATTTGAGTATCTTAAATTATTTTCTCATTTACTAAAGAGTTGATAAATGTAAAAAAAAAACTAAATAATACATTTTAACTCAAGCAATAAAAGTGAATTACATTTATGGCCATAATTATTACAAATTGAGTAAGTTGTTGGTCCATCGCACTACAGGGTGCCTTACACTACATTTTATTATCGTGGTCTCCACTCTATCACATGCATCAGGCGCAGACATCCATCAGTTTGCCTGTGTAAATAGCTAGCCTACTTCACAGCAAAAAGTAAAAGAAATATTTTTTACTCGATTCCAAATTATTTCTAGAAGAAAAAAGTTATAAGCGTCATTAATTAAATTTTTGGATCGACTTAATGAAACTAATAACTAGAAAGCTATTGGCACGACAAACGCGACGCATTTAATCATTTACACTAAAAGCACAACATTATGAACACATTGGACACATTAAAGCCAAACTGTTTGTCTGGTTTTCCCCCTCTAATAACGTGATCATCAATAAGTATCGTGATGTGTCTTTGTCACACAAAAATCAAAAAAACATATTTACCTACACGACTTAGATGCTCCACATAACAACTTATTTTCTAGCTACCGAAGTAGCACCTGACCTATAAAATTATAAACCACCAAAATAGTACAGGAAATTACGAGAAAAATATACCTAGTCAATATTTCTCACTTCTGACGTATGAAGTTCACACAGTTCTGGCACAACTCGAGGTTGAACTTGAGAAAATCAGATGGCATATTTTGGGGTTATGTGAAGTCCGAAGAGAGGGGGAGGACACCATAACCCTTGACTCAGGCCATCTCATGTACTTCCGTGAGGGAGACCAACAGTCTCAAGGTGGCGTTGGGTTTCTGGTTAACAAGTCCCTATCTAGCAACGTTGTGGAAATGTCTAGTGTGTCGAACAGGGTAGCGTACCTCATTATCAAGCTCACCGAGAGGTATAGCCTCAAGGTAGTGCAAGTGTACGCACCGACCTCGGCCCACTCGGACGATGAGGTGGAGTGTATGTTCGATGACATATCGAGGGCCCTCCACTTCACTACTAAAACCCACTACAACGTTGTTATGGGTGACTTCAACGCCAAAGTGGGAGTACAAAATTGCAGCGAATCGGTAATAGGATCCCATGGATTTGGAAGCAGAAATCATAGGGGGCAAATGCTCGTCAACTTTCTCGAACGAGAGGGGTTGTTCTTGATGAACTCGTTCTTTAAGAAAAGGCCCCAAAGGAAGTGGACGTGGCGAAGCCCCGACGCTATGACTAGAAATGAGATCGATTTCATCATGACGGACAGAAAGCACATATTGAGAGACGTCTCAGTGATCTGAATAGGTTTAACACCGGTAGTGATCACCGACTCGTCCGAGGCTCTCTGAATATCAACTTTAAAGCTGAACGTGTCCGATTGATGAAATCCAGGCTCCGACCAACTCTGCTCCAAGCCGCAATGGGATCTGAAAAGTTCCAGTCAAATCTGGAAAACCGATTTGCTGCTATGGAAACCACAACAGGCGTGAACCAGAGCCTTGAAAACGTGGTTCGAATCCTCAGGGAAGAAGGTACGAGATTTTGTGAAATGCAGCGTAAGGGCAGGAAATCTGTAACTGAGGTCCGATTTAAACAAATGAATCTTGACAGTAAGACCGCTTGGAAATGCCCTGAGTGTTTGAGTAAGCAATCTAAGACAGACAACACTAACACGCCGGTACGATCAACTCGCTCAGAGGTACCTGTTGTTGTTCATCGAAGCCCCACCCCACCAGCATCTAATATAACACTCCGCAGCAGGCAGCCTTTACAGCAGTCGGTGGATATGATGAATAATACGGCACAAACAAACATAAGTAATAATTCTCTTAGGGAAATTGTTGATATATTATCGTGGATCAACAATAAAACTATTATAGAATACTGAAATATTAGATCGTATATTGAGTGAAATTATAACAAACGTTCTGCAGCGCAGTAAAGGCGGAAGGGAAGAAAAAAAGTGTTGCCAACCTAACACGACAAATACGGTTGGACAACTTAACCAATAAAGGGTTGCGTTCTCAAATACCAACACTCCCTTCTGAACGCAAACCCATTTTTCTTATACAAAACAAATGTTTTTCTAGAGTTACACCCTTCGTTAAGTTATCAGCAACCATGTTACAGCCATTCACAAATGAAAAACTAACCTTAGAATTAACAATATTTTCTCTGATAAAGTGTAATCTAATATCTATATGTTTAGTTTTTGGCTTATAACAATCTGTAGTTGCCAGTCTTATTGCACTCTGATTATCACTATAAATATGTAATACGTTGTTAAAACCTTGACCTAGTTCAGCTTGTAGTTGACGCAGCCACAAAGCTTCCTGTGTCGCCGACGCCATCGCCATATATTCTGCCTCTGCTGTAGACAGTGCCACAGTCTGTTGCTTGCAGGAATTCCAAGATATACAAGCATTCTGAAAAATATAAGTATACCTGGTGCAGGATCTCCGGTCATGTGGGTCACTAGCCCAGTCTGCATCACAGTACCCAGTTATGTCACTTGAGTCTTCCTTGACATAATGTATCTTCAGGTTCTTGGTTCCTTGAAGATATCTCATTACTCTTTTCACTCCAAGCCAATGTTGAATCCCTGAAACATTACAGTATTGACTCAGTTTATGTACTGCATAGGTAATATCAGGTCTGGTGACCTGTGCCAGATATATAAGACAGCCCACTGCTTCTCTATATGGGAAGTTGCTATCTTCATCCTCAGTTTTCTTTTCAAATTTAGTATTTACCTCTATTGGAGTCCGCACTGGTTTACAGTCTGACATGCCAAAGCGTTCCAACACTAAGTTTATGTATTTCTCTTGGTCTATCATGATCACACCTGCCTCACGATTTCCATTTATATTTATACCGATACACTGATGTACCTCACCAAGATCTTTCATACAGAGTTCCTCTTTTAATTTGTCTTTGACATCTGTTGCTGTTTGCTTATTATTTGTGAAAATCAATAAATCGTCCACCCAAAC